>OX940921.1:23582513-24291214 GCA_954870645.1 Agrotis clavis
AGAATTTCAAATTGACAAGCTTGAGCATTTATAGCATACCTAAATTAATTACAAGTAGGATGGTTTGTTTTGTCATCCAAATTATAAATAGAGTCAGATGCGGGTATTAATAATACTTCTGGGTCAACAAATTATTCACGAGCTCCCTTGCTTTATACATCAACAGCTTCAATCCGAATCATTGCAATAAAAATAATGATATGCAATTGCGTCAATAATACGTATATAACAATAATGAATCCTTGTATCATTATCGTGGCACAAGCCAACCTTGGCCGGAGTTGGTCATTTCTTTATTTTGAATTGAAATGACGAACGTAAAGGTGCGGTCAAACCGAGTGGCCCGACTGGCAGAAGAGAGAGAGAATTTGAGAGTTTGGACCGAATTCGGACTGCTTAACCCTTAGACGCTGTTGGTGTATTGGCTACGCTGCATTTCGCAGTTTCGATTCCAAATATATTAGTATGGCCACAGGTCGTGTTCCGAGTGACTGTTTATTTGTGGAAGTTTTAATATTTTCGAACAAATTCACAATAGGGTAAAACTATGTATGTTGTAACTTGGCGGAGACCGAGAGCCATGTTGTTTTACAGTTTTACACAAATTCCTAGGGGAACTTTTTTAAACTGAATCTTTTGACCGAACCTGCTGCGGACATAGGTCTGGCTGCCTACACTGAGCTGTTGCTCAGTCAGTCCGTGCAAACTCCGTGTAGGTTTGATTTATTCCCTTTATGTCGAGTCCCGTT
Source organism: Agrotis clavis (assembly GCA_954870645.1). NCBI lineage: Eukaryota > Metazoa > Arthropoda > Insecta > Lepidoptera > Noctuidae > Agrotis > Agrotis clavis. The sequence continues at coordinate 23,583,263 of OX940921.1, forward strand.
ACGTCGAGTCTGGAAGTCTATTGTTCTCCAAAGTATTGATATTTTACGCTTTCTATTACCTTTATGTCGAGTTTGGTGAACAAGTACAGCCAGGGATGTAAATTAAAAGCCAATGGCATAAAAACATATTAAAACAAGTACTTATAAAGATTACCTAAAAGGAAGCTCAACGGAGCCCCGCTTGGCGGGGCTCCTATTTCTGTGTGCATGGTTTAAAGTAACCTAACACTTGGGGATGGGGTCTGAAAGACCCCGCCATCCCCTTCAAACCTAACCTTTCCGTGTCGGGTGCCCACAAGTCCCGAGCTCGCTTCGCTCGCTCTTGGATCCCAAAGTTCTCCTAATAACTAAACTATCCTTATCGGGGACGTGACTGTACTTCTAAAATATTATATAATTAAACTCGACATAAAGGTAATAAAAGCGTGGTAAATAAACTCGACATAGAGGGAATAGAAACAGGTCAGAAAACTAAGCTCGACATTAGGGGTAATAGAAGCGAGACAAGGTTTTCGACTCGACATAACGGGACTCGACATAAAGGGAATAAACCGTAGGTTTGACCACACCTTTATTGCGTCTTATAATGACATACATAAACGTATGAATGGAAATTATTTTGTAAAGATTTTTAATGACTGGCAAATTGTCGGTGTCAATCTGAAAAGAGGTTGATAAAGATGGTTTGTCATTTTAAAAGGGATATAGGTTGAACGTAAATTGTTGATTGGGATTCTTATTGGCAGTTTACATGGTGTGTGAGTTTTATAGCCCATGCTTGTGAAGAATTAATGGATGGGGTACAAGGCTCTTTAGTTCATTCAATCTGAATGACGGCGGCGACTCAGTTATGAAGAGGTATTTTTATCATTGATAGATGTACCTACAAATAAAAATTCATTAAGAAAATTTTCATTGCCGTTCATGTAACTTTAAGCAATATTAATATTAGTAGGTATATATTTTATAACATAAAGCCAGTAGTTATTACTACCCCTTCTCTAATTCACATATAAATAATATAGAAGAAACACCTTTAGAAAAAATAACCCATTTAGCGCCGTCAAGCCAATGAATTCTTTTCGTCATTTTATTGATTTCATAGATTATAACTACCGAAGGACATAGTAAAAATCCGTACATTCCTAATCTTTAGATAGAAAACATTTAAAATAAGAAACATTAAATTTAATCCCATCTCTGTAATCACATACAATTCCCAATCGTAATACCGAGTAAAAGGCGCAAGGCATAAGCATTCCACTGGCGGCCACAGAAAAGAGGCACAATAACATTTTATATTTTTTTCGCAACGAGGCCGGTGATAAAGTGTGGTATTTACGAGGCATCGAGGAGGACTACCCACGTGGCGGGAACGGGTTAAACGCGAACCAAGTACCCGAGTTCCGTAGTATAATGCTGCATGGTTATTTTGCATGGTAGGTACACTATTTCTTTTTTTAATGGCATCTCGTAGTTCAAGCTACTGGAGGTTGTGCTGATTAAGCAGACAATATTGTAGTGTGCATTGAATGCTATGCCAAGGGTGTAAGGCCTCCAGCCAGGGGTGTAAGGCCTTAAGCCAGAGGTGAAAGGCCTCCAGCCAAGGGTTTACAGCTTCCAGGCAGGGGTGTAAGGCCTCCAAACAGGGGTGTACGGCCTCCAGCCAGTGGCGTAAGGCCACCAGCTAGGGGTGTAAGGCCTCCAGGCAGGGGTGTAAGGTCTTTGCCAAGGATTTAAGTCCTCCAGCCAGGGTTGTAAGGCATCCAGCCGGGGGTTTAAGGCCTTCAGCCAGGGGTTGCGTGGCTCTTATTAACATAAATTGTTTTATGTCCTATTCTATTGCACTATAGCCCAATCCACCTACTCTATACAGCGTGTAGTAACGATGCTCAACGCGCTCGTAGAAACTAACACTGGTTTGAACTTCCTTTGCTGGAAAATAGAAGACGGTAATGTTGGAATGTGTGTGGGATAACTTAATTTAGTAATAACATATAGCGCTGTTTATTAATTAAAAAAAAATATATATATTCGAAACCAGTCCCGCGCTGCCATTTTATTTTTTTCAATACAATTTCGACAGATAGCTTCAGTAACGTTTACAAACAGCACCCTGCTGGGAATGTCATTTAAGCACTATTATACGCTTTATATTGCCTTATTACTACGGTAAAATAGTAATTGGTCAAGTAATTTAGAAATCTACTTTTTGTCGGCTTAGATATCGCCTGAAATAATTTAGCTATGAAATTTTTGCAGATGTATGTGCTACTTGCTTTTTTAAATGCGTCCTTCTACCCAGGGCGGGGCAGGAGGGAGTGCCAGACTTGTACTGACTAAAATCCACGGTGATCCTTCCATGACCCCTTACGTTCCAGGGCCACGGTTACCTAATGAGACAGTACCCGCGACCCCGACAGACATATGCGACTTGCCAAAATTATAATCTGTAAGTTAAAAATACCCAGAAAAGTGATATCGAAAAATTCAATCACAATTTTTAAGAACCACTTTTGGTAAATGTATCGTGTTTATACTTAAGTAGGTATAAACACGATACTGTATTCATGAGGACTAAAAAGGCTTTAATGCATTCGCAGGATAATCAATTATGCAGGAAGGGAATGTTTAATAAGACTCGGTAATTACGACAGAAGAAGTTTTACAGGTTTAAGACTTTGTACGACAGCTACTGTTATTTATAAACTTATTAAATTGTATTTACTTATATACAATATCGATTCCACTCACTCGATGTTATCCTTTGAGGACCTTAATGTATAATGTCTCTTGGTTTAAAAGCAGTAATTATTTTCATCAGGTAAGAAGCTAACTCAATGGGAGGTTTCACGCAAAGCTCGGCTCAGATGGCGCTACCAGCGCATGATGTCATTTACTGTGTGATTAACTTGACATACACTACACCACAGATAATATAACTACACACTCGAAGCTACACTTGAACGTTGTTTACGTTATGCGCTGGTAGCGCCTCTGACGGCTAAAACTCGCAGTGAAACCCCCCTATTCTACCATTTTCTGGTAAGTGCGGAATCCTAAAATCGGAGACAATGCATAATACTGAGTTGATTTGATAGTGAGTTAAGCAATATGTTGACAGTCAGATATTTTCTGTCTCTTTAAGACACTCTAGGTTTTCTTTTTTTCAAAATTTATAATAGACTAGTGTTTGCCCGCGGCGTCGCTTGCGTTAATTTAGAATTTGAGAAACAATACGGATCGTGTAAGTGGCGCCATCTGGAATATGAACGTAATTGTTTTCTCGGCAACAGCTCTCTTCTGTTATTCGGGATGAAAGATACCCTATATCCGTGTCTATACTCCTGACAACGTATATGCTAAATTTTGGGACGATCGATTCAGTAGGTAGTAATGCGTGAAAAGGTAAAAAAACAAACATACTTGCATTTTTATTATTAGTTTAAATCAATAATGTTATACCTAGGTATGTACATAGTTTGCATAGGAAACATCCTTATTTGAGCGACATTAATTTCAAAGATCCGTGTTTATCTTAAACATTAGACCATCATTTTTTGGTCGATTTACAGTATCGCTGCAAATTCAACGTACGATAGCATTGCTCTTCACCCTTTAGCATACCGCGTGATACCTAAAAAATAACTAATTATTTGACTCGATGAGTACAACTTGTCGTCGTTTCAAACAGAATCTATGCCCAAGCACCAATTCAAAACATAAATGAACACAAAATAAAATAAACACTGATTGTTTTCGAATCTTTAAAATTCCTACACCTCGAAACAATTACAGTTTTAAAAAAAATCCAACTTACTACCTACAATGTAAATCAGTGTAGATTTATATCCTAGAGAACTATTGAAAAACAAATAGTAATAAATTAAAATTGCGAATATTATTGAAATAAAAGTATGCCCAATTTTTTTTTTTATTATTTGAAACTCTTAGAACAAATAAAAACGAAAAAATGATACACAAAAAGTGAAAAAGAAAATTGCAAGATTTGATCCTGAGACCCCTTGCACGAAAGTCAAGCAGGTTACCAACCAGACTGGCTAGTACGCTGACAGTAGTTTTCAAATAGCGGTTCTTAAACAAATGTCAACAATGACTGAAAATCAACATATTATAACATTGCTAATCCCCCAAGAAGAATAGCGTAATTATACATATCCTATTAATTGAAGAGCAGTTTAAGGAATATTTGAGAAAAAATTGAATAAATAATATCCAGTGGTTTAGCTTCCAACTCCAAACAAACATTTAAAAACAACAAAATTCAAAATTGCGTATCTCCCAGGGAAAATAGCGTAATAATACATAGCCTAATAACGGAAGCATATTATTAGAAACATTTGAGGAAAATTTGATTGACAACTTTACAGTAGTTTAGGAGATAGATCAAATCAAAAAAACATAAAAAATTTCGAAAAAAAAAAGTTGATTTGGCATCAGCATCGATCCCTTATCTCGAAAAAAATACAAAAAGAAAAAAATATTCAATGTACAGGAATGACAGCTCTACGATTTTATTATATAAGTAAAGATTGAAAGTTACAGGCGCCTAAGAGTTACTTTTGAAAAAAAGAAAACATATAAACCTAGTTTTTTTACTGTGTCAGAAGCATTCTAAAAATCATTGAGATAGGATAGCATTTAGGGGTAGGAAAACGTTTTCTCTTTTGGTTTGGACGAGCGCTCGGTAGACGATCCTCTTAAATCTCGCAAATTGGTAATTTTTCTTATTTCCGACACCTTTGTGGAGGTGGGTAAATGATTTCTGTGCAAAGCAAGGGTGGGTGAAAGGCCATGTACAATGTAAATTTAGTGGGCCATATTCCATCTCATGGGCCCAGTGCGGGTTAGTAGATGTCACATGTCATCGATTTTTTTTGTACTAGGACATGTGTGTTACTGCACAATATTTTCCTACACAGATTTGAGCAGTTTACACTTATCGAATTCTTACTCGATACATCAACAAAACATTACTTGAGAAGATTTAACAAAAATGCTACAAAAGCTATCTAGTATCTACTATACACTATACTATCAAAAATAACTTAGAATAGAATCTCTAGGCTAGTGATTTCTGTCTATTGTTAAAGGGGGTTGTTGTAAGTTGGCCACAAAGCTAATTTGCCACAGTTTTGTAAAGCCCATACATTGAAAGTAAATTCGCCAATGCATACAATTTACGAGTATATGTAAATTCGTCATAGGTAGGTCCTGGTAATTGTAATTTTACCACAAATCCACAGCAAAGGTTTTCCTCTACAATTGTTTTTTTTTGTGTTTTCCTCTAAAATTCTTGACAACTTTCGTAGACTTATTTATCTAGCTTGTATGCGTCTGAAGTTTTATTAAAATCGGTTCAATCAATTATATAAAGATTTATAAGTGTGTATGACATACCGTACGCGCTCTAAAGTGTCAGCAAAACCCATTACCCATCTACTAGAACCTGATAACCTTGACAGCAAAAAACCTCATGAGTCAAGTCGCAATGCACTTCCCAACCTTGGCCTCTACCCACGTACCACAAGGAGCATGTAACTAATGGTATTCGACACAACACCTACTTATGATCATCTTTATCAACGCATGCGCAAGTCGTTGGTACATGCTGTTAATTTGAACGAATGTGTACGATCTGTTAGTGGGTTTTAAACAGTAGCCTGTTGATTGCAAGATCGATTAATACCTTTTATTAATTTGTAGTTATGAGTAATTTTAAGCAAGATTTAAAACTCAATCAGTCTTAAAAGTAACAATAGGTTCTATAACCTAGGCGTTTTATCACCAAAGAGTGATATAGTAGGCCTTTAACAGTAACCATTGTGACTGCATGTACTATAAAGGTTTATAACAAAGCATTTTGGTTCTATAAGATTAAAGAGCATTTAAGTTCTATTATTTAGCTCTTAGAACGCTTACAGGGCCATTCAAAAGAATCTTTAAAGTGTTGCACTGTAATAGAAATGAGAAAAACGATTTTGGTTCTATTTAGTACTATAGACAACCTTACTGACACTTTTATGTATCTATTTTGCTCTAATAATGCGTCAAAATAATTTTTACAGTACTAGGACTGTAGCAGTATCGAAAACACTATTACAGGATCAATTTGCACTATAAAAGTACCATACACAACCATTACGTATTACAGGATCAATTTGCACTATAAAAGTAACTTACACAACCATTACGTAACCGTTTAGCTTCATAAAAGCTCCCTCAACATCGCTAAGGGGCTAGTTCTGTAAAAATCATGAAAACTCTTCTATAGTACTAAATAGTACCATAGCGACTCCTGGCGCAATTGCTAAATACTTAAATTCAAATAGCTCTTAAAGTGAGTTGGTGTTACTGAAACGAGACTAAAGCGTGACATAAAAACACTAAAATTCATCATTAATGGACTAATTGGAACTTTAATGGCTTTTCATTAACAATTACATCACTAGTATTTCTTAATGTCGATTGTGTTCTGGTTAAAGTTTTAAGTAAAGGTTTAATAATGGACTTAAGATCGCTGCGTCAGTATAAAGAGAGTGGTAGTTATAAAAAAAAAAAAGAATCGATATACACAAGCATTATCATCAATACAACAGGCTCATGCTCAAAATGTAAATACTGGTAAAGCGGGTCCAGAAAATATAGCACATGGTTCTGCACAAAATATTTGTTTTAAATCACAACAGGGCTGTAGTATTAATGTTCCTTTTGCTCAAGGTTGTAATAAGGATGAAGAATACAGTGAGAGCACCTGTCTTCAAAGTTCCCAAACATCGGAATGTTCAGAGGAGGAGAGCAATGACCAATTATACAGTGACCTAAGAAGATGGTGCGTCACTTACAGTATACCAACTGCAATCCCAAATTATGCCCTAGTGTGTATTTAATGCAACTCCATGCAAAGAAATTTATTTTGACTACACTGTTTTATATTTGGACAAGGACCCCTAATTGGAAAATATGGCCGCTATTTTCTGCCGCGATAGCACATTAGCAGCACAGCTGGAGCCAATGTGTACTATAGGATCCGTATTAGGGACAAGTCCTTATTTTATTAATTAAAATTTAATTAAAACACGAAAATAATGAGGGCGCATTGTCAAATTCGAAATCAGCATATTGATTTTAACGATACAATTATTTTCGCAAACAAGTGCAAGTTATGGCAGTTATGGCAGAGTTGCATGTCTTTTTTATTACAATGATACGTTAGGCAACATGGCAAATGACATGAGTCTTAAAACTTATCTTGAAGAACACGACTGACACAACACAAACAAAAAATTATGAATAATATAAGTGTCAAGAAAGATCTCTCAAATCGTTAACAGTGCAAAATAGCACTTTAAACATGTTTTGGTTACTTTTATAGTGCAAATTCGTGACATTATTGCACTTTTGGCACTATTTTAGTACTAAAAAGCGTTTCACTACACTTTTACATCTCAACTATCGAGCTGATGTATTACCGTTAGAGCCTTTATGTAATGTTTATAGAATAAATTAGTGATAAAACTCCGGCCTATTTGGGGTTTTGTAAACGTTTACAACACCATTATAGTACTATTGTTTTGTTATTGTGGAGCTTTTTAGCACGCTCCAAAACGTTCTCAGGTCTTTTATAGTACCAATTTTTGTTACTTGGGTTACTACAAAAACTTAAACATCTGTTGAACACTTGTCTAAAAAAAGTGTGACTGCAAAACGGACCTTATTTCAACGTCATAATCTGACATTTTTTTAAACAAGTGTTCAACAGACGTTTAAAAGTTTTTGTAGTACCACGGAATGTGTTTACTTATATGACAAAATTACTACCGTAAGTAAAAGTGCATCTTACAATTTTATTGAGATTTGCCTTAGCCCCTTCGTACACAACGCGACGTAAGTCTCTGATACCTTACGACTGCTTACGACTTTGGTATCCAGGCGACTATAGCGACATAGGCATGCGTCAACGGATCCCAAAGTCATAAGTTAACGGAGACTTGCGATACGTTGAGTACGAAGGGCCTAAGAGTGCCTAAGAGGATGTCACCTTTTTGTTTGGTTAAGCAAATTTTCCTGTACACTTTGTCACTAGTTTAAAGTTTGCTATTAGATTAAAATCCTCAACAAAAAGAATTCATATAAAGATTGAAGGTATGAAATAATTAAAACAAAAGAAACGTATACCCCTAAAACAAATTAAAGTTCTTACGCAATATTAGCCACTAGGGTGTCCCACTTGACATAATTTCACGGACAGCCGGTGTCCTCATAAAAGCAAGGGAATTTAGGTTACCCTAGTGCTCTCAAGCCTTTTGTTTTTCGTGTTATGTGCAAACTGACTGCGAGAGCGTAACTGACTGCGTTGTGAGCTGGGAGAAATAACGAGGGGAAAGAGAGTTTGAAAAGAAATGTGCCGTGGTGTCCCTGAAGACAGGGTCACCCCTTTTTTGTTGTGGGATGGAATTTTACCATCAGAGGTCTGTAAAGCATTGACTTGATATCCGTCTTACTCGTATGTTTGCGTCTTACAGTTATAGAGTTAAATATTCTGAACAATATAAAATACCCCAAAAGGTTAAAAAAAAATACGGGAGATAGGATCTTGTATTCCAAGTATGGAATTAAGTATGGAGTTTCTTGCCCATTCTTCTCCATACAACCTACCTTAGCGTATGGGTGTAGAATCAATCCCTTCCCTTCCTATTTCCCTTTAAATTTAAATATCGACGTTCAAAAGTGCCTCTTTGATGGCCTAATTGGAATAAATGATTTGACTTTGACTTTGACCAACTTTTGGGTATACCAAAAAGAGATATCGCTATCAGTGATAAGACCGCCGTTGTACCCATAGCATAAATGTTATTGTAAAAAGCTGTGTAGTCATTTTGGTGTGCAATAAAGAATATTATATCTTCTTTCTAAGTGTCCATGGCAACGACGATATAATACTAGACTCCTAATAACAGGCGACCGATGTCTGCCAACACATTAGGCAAAAAAGTCTTATATTCGTCTCATTTCGACCAATCCTGTGAGCCGTAAACATACGTTGAGACAGAACAGACCTTGAGTTAGCCAATCATAACGCAGTACCCCGTCCCCCTCGCTTACGTAGTACCTCAGCGAGTTGGCAGAATAATTTTTGTTCCTTAGATCGTGCATGCGTAACAACGACGATATAATACTAGACGTATTATATCGTCGTTGGTCCATGGGGTCTCCAGTATTCTTGAAAGCTAACCAGAGCACCTTGCAAGGTGGTATTGATGATGACTGTTGGTGCTGACTAGTGTTAGTCGGTCTGAGAGTCCCTTCCGCTCCTCAATGTTTGACAAAATAATGTTAAGGACATTGTGATAAAAAGTTATCATCTTAGACAAAACATATTATGTAATAATATTATATAACACTGTATTCCCCACGGAACATTAACAATAATACATCCGCTTCCTACAGCCGCTGTACACTTGTATGTACAGTAGTGTACACCTGTGTTTACTAAACAATACATTAACACACCACTTAGTACAGACGAGACGTAAACTATTAGTAAGATTGATGGCACATGTAATTGTAGAGGGTTGTGTATCTAAATAAATATTTGTGTTGTTGATGATTGTACTTAAATCTCTTAAGCGATTTGTAAATGAAGATTTGGTACTTGAAATTGATGATGAAAGTGAGATTACTTTCAAAAGCAAATACCTGTTTTGTAGATGCGTTATTAAAACAACTAAACGTATTATAAAAAGTATGACATTCTGATGTGACAGAAAAACAGTTTTTATTTTATAAACTTCATACTCGTAATATCCGTAATAATTTTGGAATCAGAAGCCTTATGACAAGCTTTCTGTATTTTGTTTATAGCGTACTTGAAGTATTTCTGCTTTTATTGTATGGAAAATTGAAAACTATTTTTTTCCATGAAATAACGTCAAAATTCCAGTCACTAGGGCTTCTGCTATAGTACCTATAGCGGTGTTTACGGTATTGTATAGCAGCTATACAATACCGTAAACACACTAAATTGAGCATTTACTGAACGAAAATGCAGAATTTCGAGAAGAACGTGTTGTATTCCAAACTACCAAAAGTTAAAACGTTGTACGTGCACGACAGGCAAGCTGTAGGCTCCATTTTATTATAAACTGCCATTTCACGCCTTAATTTGTGATCCGAATAACATCATTATTTCGATGTCAGATCTGTGGGTTGTGTGCCAAATGTTGCGATTATGACTTAATCCCCTGGTCAGCGTTAATTGTAATGTATTGAAGCTTATGAGCTGTATTGAGCTATAGGTAGTAATAAATGTAGGGGCGCTCAGTTATACTGTATAGAAAATTCATTTATTTTGTTCGGAAGAGGAAAGGACTTACTTCGGTTGAATCTATAGAATGTGAAGGATAAAATACAGCATTGAAAATATAAAAAATCATTTCAAGTAGGCCAGGTACAGGCACTTTTGAATTGTCAAACCCAAAAAAATAAAACACATCTCAGAAATAGTTATGGTGTCTACAGTCCCAGTCACAAGACATAATAACTGTGAAAGTAAGTACTGTAGGTAATGCGTAGATCTCTATGGAGAAGAATGGGCAAGAAACTCCATGGACACTCTTTTTCAATCGCCAAAAATCTTACCTTACCTTAACCTTCGTTACATCATTCATTTTCAGATGTTACAATAATTATGTAAGAACGATTTAGCAAGTTAAAAGTGTCCATAGTAAAAATATTTTTTTTTTCTATTTTATCTGGGATTGACCTATTTCTTTCTACATAAGTGATGATTATATTTACAAGTCTCGCACAGCTTAAGATTTCATTTCATCACAACATCTATTCGTTCCTCTTCTTTTTTTGTACCCATAAACTTTTTCCATAAAACCTACCAAATATTCATTTAAACTACGAAACAAACCAACTCTTCCACTATATGACAGCCTGGTACCATCACCATTGTTTCACCGCCGCGGCCGAACGCAGCCTGCGAGCAGAGATAAGCGCTTCAATCCGCTGAAAACAACTGTGCTTCATGAGTCTGTAGCGCCGTGAAATTGTAGTTTAAAATCACAATTCTATAACTCCACGATGACTCTGTTTTCCTAGTAATGTCTTTTGGTATATTTTAATGCTGATTGACAGTTTTGAAGAGAAAATAACAAACTGAGAGATCCACTCGGGAGGGATCTGTCGTGTTTTCAGTAATTTTCTAAAGAAGATTACTGAAAACATTATAAGAAGTTCTGTAGCTAGTTTGTTTAATTATTTTGCTAGATTTCTTAAAGATGAGATTTATAAAAAAATTTACGTTCTTGAGAACATTCACATTATTTCGTCGATAAAAATTAGAAGTAATACATTATCGATCGTTTTAATGTCACTATAGGGCACTAAATGACAAGCCACTCTTTTCCTACAATTCCACTAAAAGCATACTTGCTAAAGCCAGCATTATACCAAAGCGAAATAAAACTTTTACAAACGTGAATTTTGAACTCAAAATTCAGAATATCTCCAGCATAAAATATTTCCTTCCTGACACAAAATACGAGACATTTCGTCTGACAATTTGTTACAGTCACAACATTATGTCACACTAAATTATTATTGTGTTTCTGGTGTAGCCCTGGTTTTAACCAAATGTGACGTATAATTCGGGATATTAATTTGAAAATTCTAGAAAAGTGACAAGGATGTAGGTAAAAAAAAAACAAGTTTACAAAAAAATCCTCTGAAAGCTTAGAAGCACATCAAACTACCCCAATATTTAAAATTTTTGAACATGGACCTTCTTCTTTTGAGATAAAGTTGAAAATCTATCAAAGATACTTGACAGGTTAATGTGATGGCCTTTGTACACAACACATTAATTGTAACATAGCCAACATTTTAACCAAAATGTAAGAAATATTTTACAAATCTGAACATAACTCAAAATCTAGCACAAAACATTTCCTTCCTGACATAAAACAGAAGACATTTCGTCCGTCACAGCATTATGTCACACAAAACCATATCTTCAATGTAGCCCTGGTTTTAGCCAAATGTGACGTATAAATATCATCGCGGATATAATGGCGCTTGTCCCTTGTTGCGTATACTGCGGACATTTTTACTGGCCGCGTTCGTTTGGCGCATTCGTTTTAGTACACACGACAACACAACCAGCTATGCAAAACCAAAATAAGTTGACCGCTGAATATGTAGAAGAATAATACAAAGGAAGACTGGGATAAGCTGGTTTTTTATAGCTTAGTTTGTAGTCTTGTGTACAAGGCTTAGATATATTTTTAGCGGTGGTTTGAGGGGTAGTTAGCCTAGATATCTACAATGTAAGATAATAAGGTATTTTATAAGTTTACCGGGATATTTTATGGGACTGAAACATAAAAGCTGGATGTGGGTGGTGTGGCTATGTTTCAGCTTACCCCTTTGGAGATTATAGGCGTGCTGTTATGAGATTATATTGATCAATGTGAAAGATACATAGAGCGGTCGATAGAGTGATACAAGTAACACTGCTAAAGAGTAACCCATCAAGTGTGAGTCGGATCTCTGTTTAAAAATATAATTTATTTAAAAAACTGTCGTATGAGCTGCCCTTGAATAGTTATTTTATTCTGTTTTTCTTGTAATAGCGGCAACAGAAATACTTACATCATAATGTTTTAACTGTCTCACTATTACGGTCTTTGAATCTCAAATGGCTCTTTGGTCGATTAGCCCCGCTCAGATGGGACCCGCGGGATGGATGAACCAATTCATACAGCCTGGTGACTAACGGACAAACAGACAAACAGCGGAGTCTTAGTAATAGGGTCCCGTTTTACGCCCAAGGGGTAAAAAGGAACATAGTAAAAAAAAACTAATATTTACGAACACTCAATTTCGACAACTACCAATAATCACAAACGAAAGTCACCAATCCATAAACCAATTCACACAAACAACAGTTATCCCCGTTCTCCTCTCATAACTCGAGCTTTTTGGACATAGTCCAACAAACGTACCCCGGGGACATCCCCAACCTCCCCCGGGGTATTGTCGACGCGATTTATGCAACACTACTTAACTGTAAACTGGATACCCCCTGGCTTTAATTGTGCATTGCAGTGTATTTAGTTATTTGTAGATGGTTTTGTTAGCTAATGAGAGGGGGGACTTGGGGGTGTAAAAATAGGGTTTTTGGATCTTTTAACTCGTCTGTTTCAGAAGAAGGGTTATTATAGGATGTTAAAGCTTTTAGGTGGATGGTTATATGTTACAATTTTATACACGTACAGTCACGAGCAATAGTAATGTATACATTAAGTGGTATTCAAAAGCGATGTTCTGCTACCATATTGATTAAACTTTTGCCTTTTCATTAGATTTATATTTTGGAACCAATAATACTATTACAAAATAGGTCTCATTTCAAAGTGGAAACTAGTATTTTCCGAGTAAATTGCGTTTGAATTTTGTTAAGTGTATACATGTTATTACTCGTGACTGTATATTACAAAAGTGTTTTTGAAGTTGTCAACGAAGAAGATCTATTGATCTTCTTCGTTGACAACTTATTCTTTGTTGCGTTGAACAAAAGTCCAAAAATCTCAATACAGAACATATAATGTTACAAATCAGCAATTTTCATGTTTAATTTTAAAATACAAACATTATTAATTTATAGGTACCCATTTAGCTCAACTATAAGAAACCAAACTTACATTACAAATATTGCAAATAATTTATTTTACCTTATTCAAATAATTGCAAGCCAATTATTTCCCTTGCTATCAGACACTTAATTAAATGTTATCTTTCTTTTGTTATCAGGTTCAACGAAGAAGATCAATAGATCTTCTTCGTTGACAACTTATTCTTTGTTGCGTTGAACAAAAGTCCAAAAATCTCAATACAGAACATAGAATGTTACAAATCAGCAATTTTCATGTTTAATTTTAAAATACAAACATTATTGATTTATAGGTACCCATTTAGCTCAACTATAAGAAACCAAACTTACATTACAAATATTGCAAATAATTGATTTTACCTTATTCAAATAATTGCAAGCCATATCTCCATTGCTATCAGACACTTAATTAAATGTTATCTTTCTTTTGTTATCAGGTGACATCGAGGACTGCATAGTAACGCCGGCCTATCAAGGCCAGTTCACACCGCTGCCGGAAGCGCTATGCGACTGCATCATGGACTTGACGTCCCAGGTATGTACCGGCCCTAAGTTATGTACACTGCAGTACACACGGACGTTTGAGGAGAATTTAGTACCTACTGTGTGTTTTGAGCATTTGTGTTGAATGAAACGCTGTTTAGAGCTACGATGAAATTACTTACCCATCAGCAAAAATACAAAATCAAATGAAACTATCTACTGAAATCTATAGACGTGGTGATAACGAGCGACGTGGGATATTAATGACGACGGCACGTTTGCCGCAGTTGTCGCGGGTTCGATTCCCGCACGGAACAAATATTTGTATGACCTACAAGTAGTTGTTCCGGGTCTGGGTGTTTGTGTGCGTGAGTTTCTATGTTTGTAAATGCAAAACGACACTGGTGAAACTCGGGCGGGGCAACGTCATTAAATTAAAAAAAAAAAAAGGTTGCACTCCAGGAGTGCCGGTAGAAGTGAAAACTTTTTTGTTACTATGTTTTATTTTTAATTTGAATGACGTCTTACTCATTTTCGATCAGGGTCACGTGACCCTGACGCGAGTTTTAAATTTTTTACCCATTACAGAAAAAGTGTACAACGCCGCTAAAGAAGTTTTCACTTCAAAAAACTATGTCTATTCTATTAGCATAGCACAAAAAATATAGATAAAAAATTATGAAAATACTACATAAAATCTCCAAATTTTCCAATTTCAAAGATACGACCATTTGAACGTTAGGCAGCTCTACAAATGTAATCAAAGTATGCTTTGTCCAGGAATTCGTATCGCTGCCTGTACCCCAAGACCTTGATCCAATTGCTAGTTGGTTTTGAAAGCACAACCCATTACATAATTTCGGTGGATTTCCAATACCCACCTGTCTCCTTTACCCATATTTGCACAAAGTTATAAATTAAACTATTAATAGCTTTACCAACAAAGTTTCAATTTATGACTTTATTACCGAAACAAGATAGGTACTTAAAATTTTATCTGACCGTAAAGCTTCGACCGGTTTTTTCGATTTATCACAAATAACTGCAAATCACATATTTTCGTTTCATCACTGAGTATTTAAATCGTGATAATTCTTAAATATTTTATTGGATACTTGGGTTAAAGAAAATATTTGTGCGAAAGTTGAATGATTTGGCAAAAAATCTAAAAGTATTATATTTCCTAGGGTTATCATCATTATTCAAAATGTTAACTTATATGATACCGTAGTCATCTAAGAAAAATCAAAGATTTACAAGAAACGCTATAGATAAACACTCATTACACCATCTCTCAACAATATAATTAATTCAAGTAAAAATAAATATTTATAATATGAGCTAAAACCGAAATAAAAACGTAGTTAGATTTTCATCTCTCTGAACTATGCCAAAAGTGGAAAATTGCCAAAATTCCTGGCATTATTGCTCTAGTTACACTGTAGACTGTTTGTAAATTAAATATGACATGTATTTACAAAGAAAACCGACAAATGCCAACCCTAAATAAGCAAGATGACTGTCATAATTACCGCTCTACATATCACGGTGGCCGTGATATCCAAATATTTTGTATTATAAACAAGACGGGTTCGAAACAATGGGCCCTGCGAATCGGAACAGAATCACAATTAAATTGATTCCGAATTAGACTTAATTACTTTATTCTCACATTGCTTTCACTAGAACATCGCTTTGTAGAGCACACTCACTTGATTTTGGTATTCTTTTGTTTTTTTGAGCTGTTGAAATCTAGTAGTCCATTTGTGAAAGAAAACAATTAGTTACTTGGGAGATATTTTAATCAAGCAGTTGAGTATCTTTGTTTTGTGTAAATAATTAACACAACAAGTACGCAAATGGAAAAATATAGTGAGTGTGAACAAAAATTGTTTTTCTTTGAATTTCAATAACACGTAATTGTAGAATTTACTTTATGAATGTCCCGAATTTATCCTGGAGCCCGATCGACGGCAATAGGACATCCCTTTATTGAGACTTAAAAATAACTGGATGACTGTGGGCGTACCTGTTATAAAGCTACAAGCTCTCGTTACCTTATTACAAGCATAAAGTAAAGTGAACTTGTTCCTATTTTAACCGACTTCAAAAAAAGGAGGAGGGACACAATTCGGTCGGTAAGTTTTTTTTTTTAGTAGCAGAAAATTGGAAAAGTTTTACCAGACCATGAAATCAAAATCAAAAGTAATTTATTTAAAACAGGCAGATTTATCAGTACTTTTTGAAGGTCAATTTTTGCATAAAATACTCCCCCAAAGCGGGCTCTTTCGACACTTCGTAGCGATTTGTCTGACTACAAAATATTTTGGGACTAACGTTAAAAATTATCTTTTAGAAGAATTATTGATATTGGTAATAATACAACAACAAATAAACCACACAATCAACCGTACCAAATAAATATCATACTTCTAAAACTTCAAATAATTTCAAAATTATTCAAATCCTCTCTCAATTTGCATGCGATATCCGTTGAAACGTGTATATCGATGGAACTCGGCCGTGAAATGTTGCCAAAATAAAAATATAATACTGGTTTAGGAATGTATTTAAAGCTGTTTCGGTGTATTTGTCTTTATGTGTGGTGTAAGTAATTATTTTTAATTAAATAGTTTATTTTAATTATGGCTAAACTTTGTCCTTATCTAAATATTGCACTCTTCCTTATAATTAAAAAACTTTACGCTACGTTAAGAATTTCTCCTGTATCATGGGTGCCTTTACAATAATTTTAAATCACAAAGAAGAGCAGACCAGATCCGGAACAACTACTTACAGATCATTATTATTCCGTACTCGAGAATCGAACCCGCAATACGCATTGCACCTGTCGATTGCTTGACCACTGCAAACTAGCTTTCACGCACCTTCGCCAGAGAATTATCTGAAAATAAATGAGTTTATAAACCTGTATTTTTAAAACTAGGGGTAAAACTACATCACAAGAAAAATTTAGCGTCTAGGTAAAACCCGATAAAGGATAAGTTTGCAACACTGCACTTCCGAATACTTCACAACGGTTTATCCTAAAGCTTTGAACATTGGTAGTTTGACCACAAACCCGCTTGCGTCCGAAACTTGCACCGCAGCGGTCCAGTCATCGGAGGTTGCAAGGAATTCTTGCCATCATGGTCTTTTTGCCGATACACTCCTAAAAATAGCTGCGCCGTGAGCTCATTCCGATGTAATCGCCATATTAAATCACCATCAATTCGAATTTCCGAATTAATTATCCAATTAAACGAGGAATTAAAGTTTAATTGAAACTGGTTGTTTTTAATAAGTATAAGAATTGCGTTTGAGTTGGGGTCATTGCTTACACGTTTTAAAATTACATTTCTCTTGTGAAGAGTTCGTAATCAATCATAATTGTGTGTTAGAACTCCCATAAATACCTAAATTAAATTAAATGATTAAATATTGTCAAACGAATCAAACGAGTTCAAAGTCAATGACGTTGCGACGTGTCATTACAGACTTCTTTTGGCCAGCCTTGGAGCTCCATCATCAAATCAGCTCCATTTCATCATAAATATTGCATTTTTACGCTTTAAACATGTGCATGCAAAATATCAGTTCACTCAGAAACCTGGAAGTGTGTGTCAAACTGGCAAGACTTATTTACAAACAGATAGACACAAGATTTAATTAAAAACGGGATAAGTGAAACTAGAAATAAAAGCTTGTAATAATATGAATAGCATTCTTCCTGCCAATGTTATAACAAAGCTAAATAATAATGCAACACGTCAGCTACCGTTGAGTAAAATTGTACCAAAACTTACGTAAATTCACTCTCAAATCAATATTTTCAAAGCTCCACAAATAAACCGAATCACAATCACTCCTTATCAAATTAATCACTCGAAAATCAGATAAGATATACGGAAATTTATTGCTTTTTCATTAATTATGTTATACCAGGTTATAAACCATAGGTCTAGAAACTACAGGTAGGTAAGTATCTAAAGTGAAGTTTTGCACAATTAATTTGTCAGGTTACGCAATATTATTGGCCCAATTCCTTAAGTTATTGGACAAGGAATGTCGCACTAGACAGGTCTTGTTGAGACAATGCCACTCGGAATTTCAATCAGAATTGCATTAACATTGTAATATAATGTTTAGAGTAGGCTTTAGTTGAGATACTGCTACCTCAGTTGAGTTGAGAGTAGTGATGTCGGACTTGCCAGTCATTATTTGCAGTTGGAGAATAGTCGGTAACTTGACTTGTTGGCTAAGGTTGATACGAAGCCTTTGATAATATTTTTACTTATAACGTGTTTCAAAGTGCCGTATTTACTATTTGGACGACGTTTTACTTCCGTTATTAACTGAATATAATTAAACAAAAAATTAAATGTGTTTTATCGTGAATTCAATGTAAGCGACTTACCTTTAGATAAAACGACATTGCTGACATCCCCATTTTTGGTGAGTGCAACTGCCAACTTTTACTGACTTTAATTCCACCCTCTTCCTCCTGTTGCCCGTTGGACGACCAAAAGGGTTAAAAAAGGAATACCATTGCAGGGACTATTGGTCCCTGAAGTTCAACGACAAGAGTGATCAGGCAGGCAAGTTGGCCTTTTTCGAGCCGACTAGTCGACCAAATACATAGTCGTCCCATCTCTAGTTGTGTCTTGAGCCCGCTGAACTTAGCAAATAGTATCAACTAGGATTTGTACTGTCCACGTCCAGACCTAGCGTCCGTTTTAAGAGCTGGTTTCCGATCGGCATTATGATTTCCTAGGGGCTTAGTATGCTTTATTAGATCTTGATTTCAGTTTGGGCAGCACCGGAGGTAATTGAATGTAGCTACTGATTCTGATATGAAACTAAACTTAATTTATTGACAGCTAAGCTGCAGTTTTGTTAATGTTGATAAAAAAATAATTAGTTCCGCTTTCTGGATTTTTTATAGAGTATTTAAATTATCTATCAATCATCAAGTCGTTTTTGCTTGGATCTTCTCTATAATTATTTGATTTGTTTATTAATTTCTTTTAGGAACCGTTGCAAAACTAGTTTGCTTTCCTAAACACGTTTCTTAAGTTCATAGGTTAATTAATAAAATTCACAAATTCCTAAATCTGTGGTTCTATCAAAGGAATTTGGCATAACACAAATTCACAAGATTGATGTGATACCTAAGAAAACAGCCGCTATCAAACGATTATATATAAAAAAACACGTAGCAATCTTCTATCATATGCCTGACATTCAATTCCTTCCATGCATCACATTACATTTAAATACCAAACTCAAGATAAAAAGAATCAAACCAACTTCCCATTCATCGACCTTTTAATCGACGAACAAAACGCGAAATCATTCATTCATCACAATCCATTTTATATGAGACATTGCAACACATTAGAACAGACGACATGTCACTATTGGATCATACAAAACATTCTTTGAGCCACGCCCAGCCAAATCGTATAATATAAAGGTCTACAATATCGTAACTAGCATTATATCTTGAACAGGTTCCATATATCACAACTTGTCTGGCTTAAGCCCCAATTATTCAAGTAACAGAACCCGCAAATGTGTCAATTGCTTTAATGGTTGCAGCAGAAAACGGTTAAATGTAAGAAGAAATGCAAGAATATAAGAGGAAATGTCTCAATTAAAAATGTAAGTTTTCATTTCTCAGATGTCTCCCTGGTTATGTTTAATACGACCGCGTTGGTGTATGGCAGGAATTTAATTACGGGTACTGGTATGGCGGTCGTTTCATATATGTTTTAAATGCTGAAGAGAAAGAATGTAAAGATATCGCACCCCCCCTGGAAAAAACGCGTAACTCGACTTGCGTCAATTTTTTTTTATTAATGCAAAAAATCGACCGTACTCTAATACACCTTCTCACAAATTTTCATGAAGCTAGCGCCAAAAATAAGGGTACTGTCACAAAAAATGTGTATTTTTGCGACAAAAAATAAAATAGTTTTCCATTCTTATAAAGATGTATACATACATACATTTATTTATTTTAAAACTTTCCCTGGGTATAAAGCCATAAACACACATACCCTTATCTAACACGAAGATTTAAAATAACTTTATAAAAGTAAATAAACATAGGCATTTGTTCTTGGATACTATCACAAAGGCGTGTCTTGCAAGTCCACTTACTTACTTATTGCACGAAACTGGTTGCGGGACTGTTTTGCGTTTTATATCGTTACGTAGTTTCACCAAGGAGATGTCATAAACATCTGACGCGTAGCTGCACTTACTTCCTAACGCTCGCAAGAGACATAATAAGAATACCTCGAAAAACTTTATAATAGGAGCATGGAATGTACGAACACTCTTGGATGATGACGCTAACCTTTGTCCCGAGAGGAAGACTGCCATCGTGGCAAGGGAACTCTCAAGATACAACATGGATATCGCGGCTACAAGTGACCCATCTTAGTGGAAGCGGAAATCTTTGCGAGCAGATGGGTACGTATTATTGGTTTGGAAAAACAGCAGAAGAGCAAGCAGCTAGCGGAAATTGGCTTCATAGTACGTAATAAAATTGCGGCACTCTTAACACAACTTCCGAAAGGAATTAATGATCGCATAATGACCTTGCGCTTGCCAGTTAATGATACTTAATATAGGTATCCATTGCACCTCATCAGTATCTACGTACATACCAACCTTAATAGCTAATGATGATAATAAAGCAAAATTCTATCGGAACCTGCCCTGCTTACGGGAATTCTACCTCAAGGTAAAATTGGCCTACTGGGTGACTTTAATACACGTGTTGGCTGATTACGAAGCATGGCGTGGTGTCCTTGGTCGGCATGGAGTTGGGAACTGCAATGCTAATGGCTTGGAGTTTGACCTGTGCCTGACTTATTTTTTGCCTAGCAGAAAAATATAAGACCTCGTGGATGCACCCTAAATCCAAGCGATGGCACCTTATTAATTAAATTATTGTATGTTAAAAAAGACCTGAACCACGTCTTGATAACAAGACCTTTGTGGGGTGTGGAGTGCTGGTCAGACCATCACTTATTCGATCAAATATACGTCTGTAAATAAAAGCTCCTTGACGCGCAGCGCATAAGAAACCAGTGAATGTTTGTGTTGTTTCGGTGCCAAGGCGTTTATATGCCAAACATCTTCATGATAGCGTGTCATGTACTATATCAGAACTGGTTCCATGACTTACATAGACAAGGAAACCAGAGCATTTCTTGAAAGCCACACCACAGACTAGAACTGAGATCTCTATCAAACATCGATAGACGAAAATCTATTAAAATTAAGATCCGTGCCTTAAAAAATCAATGGTGGCTGGATAGAGCAAAAGACATGCAACTCTGTGCTGACACAAACCAAACGGTTAGATTTTTAGAAGGCTTGAAAACAATTTTCGGACCCAAATTGAGAAAAAGACACCAAGTGCACAAGGCACTCGTGACAGGGACTGTAAACTGACAGATCATAAGTAAATCCTAGATAAGTGGGCTGAACATTTCAATGACGCTCTTAATCTCTGCTTTCAGACAACTGATTTACCATACATTGGAAATATTGAATGCCGTCCCATCAAGGAGGACTTAGCTGATCCACCAACCTATCGTGAATTCATGTCAGCGGTCAAAAGACTGAAGAACTATAAAACACAAGGAGCCGACTGTCTACCATCAGAGGTTTACAAATATGCTGGTCCACAAATACAAATTAGGCTCTTCAACTTAGTGCTCAAGGTATGGGAAGCCGAAATTGTACCCCAAGACCGGAAGAATGCCTCCAAAATTTATAAGGGTAATGGTGAATTATAGGACCGTGGTTCTTACAGAGGCATCTATCTCCTGTCTTCTACTGGGAAGGTACTGGCTCATATTGCCGATAGCCGCTTATCAAACCATGTGGAATAGATACTTCCAGAGACGCGGTTTTAGACCTAGCAGAGGAAATGTGACGTGATGACGGATGATGTGATGACGGCATTTTCATAGTGAAATAAATTCAAGAGAAAAGCCTTGAAAAAAACCCTCCTCTGTACATGTGTTTCGTAAACCTAGAAAATGCCTTCGACCGCGTGGCGCGCGCTCCCCTTTGGGTAGTGTTGAAAAAGGCTGGATGTCCTGAGTAATTTGTCAACATGATTCGTCAGTTTCACGAAGGTATGATGGCGCGTGTTCAAAATGAAAACGATTTCTCAATCCTAATTAATACCAGCGATGTGAAGCAAGGCTGTGTCATGGCTCCCAAGTTATTTCTCGGCTCTGCTTAATGATGCTTTACAGCATAGTCTTGGACAGATTGAACTCAATGTTCGCACTGATAAAAGTGTCTTCGACATCTCACGGTTCAGGTCGAGCTGGCGAAAACTAAGACGTCTAGGGTTCCCGTGCTTGACACACTCTGGTTGTCTGGAATATATCGCTATTATCGATAAGACCGTCATTGTAACCATAGAATTAGTAATGTTTATAATAGTTGTGTAACAATTTTGGTGTACAATAAAGTATATTCTATCTATGCTGATGATGTATGCCTGTCAGTTGACTGTGTGGAAACTCTCCAAGACTATCTTGATAACCTTCAGGCCTGCTGTTTTAGATTTGGCTAGTAATACGCGTAAAGAAAACCCAAGTTATAAAACAACCACCAAGGGGACGAGACGATGTCAGCTCAACCATTATGTTGAATTCTGTATCATTGGAAGAGGTACCGCATTTTAAATATCTCGGAAGTCAAGTCTCCAACGACAATCGACTGGCGTCTGAAATTCCAGAACGGATTGCTAAAGCAGCCGCTGCCTTTGGGAAGCTTCACAAGCGTGTGAGGACCTCTCATGACCTGAAACTGTTCACGAAAATATGCGTTTATAAGGCCTTAGTTTTTCTAAAACTTCTTTAGTATAAAATACCCGGCTTTACTTATTTTTCCTTCGGATGGGCCTGAATGCTGTTAGGTTAGGGGGCTTATGCCCCCTAACCTAACAGCATTCAGGCCCATCCAGCTTATGCTTGTGATGGAAGTGAACAAATACTGTTACTTCATTAAAGTTCGTTAACAGATTAGAGTCAAAATGTTTCGTTGTTGTAGTTCGAAGTTGTATTTACTTAAATAAATTCTTCGTGTAAAAACTACGTAAGTGATACTTACACTTTCGAACTAGCCTAAAGTTGGAGCATGAATAATGGAATAACTACACTTAACGCAGCCAATGCGGTGCACCAAAGATGACAACAAAGCAATATCCATTATTACACCGGCTTCTTTTGTAACAGTTTCGGGGATTATTTAAGTAACCGTATAATTCAACCATATCTCACAGTATACTTATCGCAATGAAAAATCGGAAACTCCATCATTTCGCCGCTGCTAAATGCCATCTTTTGTTGTTTACAAGGTTTTCGTGGGATTTTTTTTACAATGTTGAACACATTTTTTTAAGCTCCTGAAAAGTTGTCCGAATTCACTTACCGCTTTCTTACAGGAAGGGTGCGATATGTTATAAAAGTTTAACTTTAATGATGACAGTTTTATCAAAGCACTAGCAAAGGGTACATATTTGAATATCGAAGATTAAAATATCTACGCTTAAAATATCGATGTTCAAAATATCGTGACTTGGGGCACCCCGACTCGGACAGGTTAGGTTCGAAGAGGGTGGCGGGGTCTGAAAGACCCCGCCATCCTCTTCGTGTTAGGTTACTTTAAACCTTGCAAACAGAAATAGGATCCCCGCTTCGCGGGGCTCCGTCGACTTACCTTGGTAGGTGGTTATCAGCAATTTGACTAAGGATGCAAATGCGAGTCCGACTTTTTATCCGGTTTCTGTCCGATATTTCATCTAGTAGGTATTTTTAACGTAGATATTATGAACTTAGATATTTTAAGCGTAGATATTTTAATCTTCGATATTCAAATATGTACCCACTAACAAAACGTAACTGCGATATGAAAACTGGGAAATACGAAGGCACGGTAAATATCAAAGCAGAAATTCTTCTAGAATCTGACGCCATATCAATTACATAAACTGATTTACCGCGGTAATCTAATTCAATAATCGCAAAACCAATTATATGAATCAGTGCACGCTTAATCAAAAGGTAATAAACAGCAACTTAGTAACAGTATGTTTAAAATACTTTACGCACATTTCACAATAGATGCTCATTAATATCTGCCACATTCCGTGTCCCGAAGGCTGGCTTACCCAACAATGTTAAGATTGGCAGCAGATAATTGAACAAGATCAAATTTGCTTTGATACAATTGATTTATTGCTTGTAATGCAATATGGAATGAAGACTTAGACAGGTAGATTCTTGAAGATCTAAAAGTGAGCGTTGGTGATACAGATATGGATGATATCAAACAAGATTTAGCAAAGAGTGATTAAAACGTAATTAAGACAATATTATGAATGATGAAACATCAGTTAAAAAGATTGATTTTGATATACAATCTAGATTTAAGATAAAAACTATGGCTCAATCTAGACGTGAACATAACTATGTCACAGCAAGGCATATCACAGCTAAGCCTGCGGCAGATATGGCGATAAATTACACTGGGTTCAAAGACCTCAATAATGCAGTAGTAGTGACAAGTTGCTGGCTTATCGCTTACGTGCGCTATTAGTACTGGGTTTCCTTTGGCTAGGTCCGAAATTTACACGATACGATATGCTGTTGCTACAGACGATTTATATCACGCAAAATTAATATGAAATTTGCGCAAATAAATCTGAATTAATCCTGTAGGGTCCGTTAAATAGCTTACTTTCACGTCTTTACAATAAAAAACTGAATAGGTCAGTGATTTTCAGCTGACTACTCTGAGCAGAAACATTATTGAATGACTCTGGCAGTTGAGAGTATGTCATGCTCACTCAAAGGTCTCGCTGATGGTGGTGTGTATGTCGGATCATTTAGTTCCCTTCAAAATGGTTGAGCTGAATGGTGCTGATATATGTGTCATGTTCGTGAACGGGCGCTGTCAGTTGGGACTGGTCATCTCTTAGCTGCCACGGCCTATTTTAATTATTAGTAACTTTATTTTGAATTGTCTTTTTATTTTACTATGGACACTATTAAATTGCCACATCGTTCTCACATAATGTACCATCTGATGATGAATGATGTAACAAAAGTTTTGTAATAATTTTGGCGATTGAAAAAGAGTGTCCATGGAGTTTCTTGCTCATTCTTCTCCATAGAGATCTACGCTTTGGAATGAGCACCTACGGTACTTTCACAGTTTTTATGTCTTGTGACTGGGACTGTAGCACCATAACTATTTTTGTTATTGTTTTATTTTATGTCTTTTGACAATTCATAAGTGCCTGTAATTGGCCTAGTTGAAATAAACGTTTTGATTTGATTTGATTTGATTAAAATTAATTCAGTCTAAACAATAACTAAAATCCATAAAATAATACATACATGTCCGTATATAGAAGAAGCTTACAATCTAGCTCTAGATAAACAAGTGAATGTAGGCTCAATAGACGAGATTCCTTTTGAAATAAACAGGTCAAGTCCATTCCACTATCACAATAAGATTCCGTAAGCAACAATAGCAACAGCATTAACCGTATGCCTATATTTGCAAACAGATATAACGATACTTATCTTGACCAAATATGAGATTCAATGCCAAATGTCCAAATAATGAAGGTCAGGTGGAATGAAGACATCCTGTGTAGTCAAGCAGATCTAGATAGTAATTGATTGATGGCCGAAGTTCGGGCATTCGCTTGAGTAATCATTGTTTAGATTGATCGAGCACATCGCCTCTTTGAACTCCTATGCAATTGTTTTGGACATTCATTACGGTATTGCAAATTGGAGAATAAATTAGAACGTTTATTGCGTGTTGACAGGAGATAAAAGAATACCTAACACACCTATTAGTAACCTAAGACAATGATTAATAGTAGGACTACTTAAAATGCAAATGTTTGTCAATATAGCCAACTTGTTGCTTGCTTAAAAAAATTACAACATGCCAATCTGAAAAAAAAATACTTCATCATGCATTTGCATTTAAATAGAAACAACATTTTAAAATACAAGATCACAAAACTGGTGCAAACAGCATACTAGAAAGACTTAGCACTTTATTAAATTACCTTTTTGTTACAGGGGCAATCAGCAACATTGGAAAGTATACGGACATCATTATCGGCAAAGTTCCCATCAATGCAGACGCCATCACAAGAGGTGGTGTACGATACGCTGGCCCAACTAATGCAGGAGAGGAAAATATACCAAACGTCGAGGGGATTCTTCATAGTCACGCCCGAGTAAGTTTTTTATCGCTAGGATACGCATTCCTAACTAGTTTCAACACAGATCGGGAATTTACTGCGAAAGTTCTGCTCGTTGCAAAATTCATTGCGGTTTTGACAACAGAGTCGGGTTTTCTATTGTAGAAATAAAGTAATAAACCTTATTCGCCGTTTCCAACTTTGTAATTTAAAATTCTCTTGGTTCGATAAAAATATAACACAGTACATAAATCAGAGCAAAAACGAAGTCCTAAAAAAGTGAGTCGAATTGAAATTGATAATAATTGGCAATGGAAATTGAATTGGCGTGCTATTTGCATAAAAACAACTATTGAAAAACTTGATTATCATGTTTAGATCGTTATGACAGCCATTTTCATCTGAGTACAGAAAAACTACAACATCAGGACCAAATATAACGGACAGGTCGAATAAACTTGTTAATTCTATCAGCCGTTACGAATACAAAATAAAAGGCTGACGTCAAACAAACAAGTAATTCAACAGTCGTAACCTAAGCCCAAAAGAGAGTACAGCACGACTTAAATATTTATAAAATCTGAAATGACATGAGTCACATCGCCATTTTAGTATGTCAGTGATCCCAAGCGGACATGTTGTACGAAATTGAACGCGCAATGCGTTCAGAGCACCAACTTTGGCGCCAACTTGACACTGTGTGCATTCAAAATGGCGCTTGGCGGGTCAATTTAGGAGCTAAATAATTGAAGTGAATAATCTGATCTGTACTCTGATAAATTCAAAGTATTCCGTAATGGATATTGTATTGTTATGTCAAACTATATAGATTTAAATGTGCTTTGAACGGATTGTAAAATAATGCATTTGATATGCTTCAAACCTACGATACGGATGTAAAATTTCATAATCCTGAGACAGTACGTCCAAATATATGACCAGTAAAAAATCAACCACAGTAAACGTTTAATCTAATTGATCTAATCGCGGAGCTGTGGCTAATTCAATCAAATGTGGAGGATTTGATTTTGTGGTCACTGTCTTTGTTTCAAATCGTACGAATAATGGAGCGTTCATTATTTCTGTGAATGTCTCACTTATTTTAAATGTAGGCGTTTCTGTAAGTAGATTTGACCTGACATCATTACCGCCGGTCGTCCTTCCAATGCCACGAAAAGCAATAATTCTTCCATTCGTTATTTAGACCACAACGTAGGTGTCGTTTCATAATGTGTGAGGTCGATACATTATTATTTCACAAAGGTGATTGCTTATTATCTTTTCCATTCATACATTAACTGTAGTGTGTGAATTTTTAAAGAAAACAAGGTTGAGAAGCATCAATTTTAGATTTTAGGAGCTTCAGCCGTGGCCTATTTTGTAGTATTGCAATTTCGCTAATGACTTTGCAATAGTCTACTCTACTGATTCATAATTCAATACTGATATTCCATTCTTAAAGCACACAACTTTAGTACCTATTGTAAGAACTTCAAAATGATTATAAAGATTCTCAGCCAACGCCAAAAATCCGGCTTGGGGTTCCCGGTCTATGGACGTTGCGCGGGGCAGGATGCTCGAGCACTGGGCCCTGGCACATGGCCTGGTCATCGAGAACCGGGGTTCTGTCCCCACGTGCGTGCGGATGCAGGGCGAGTCGGTGGTGGACGTTACGTTCGCCACCTCCGACCTGTCACCGCGCGTCTCTGACTGGCGCGTTGTGGAGGAGGTGGAGACCTATTCCGACCACCGGTATATCCGGTTCGACGTCTCCGCCCAGACCTCAGACGCGCCGGTCCCAAGTGGACGGAACCCAAGTGGTCCGCGATGGGCGCTGAAGCAGCTGGACCGGGAGCTATTCCTGGAAGCCTCGATCGTGCAGGCCTGGGTGTCACCACCGGACAGGCCTGCCGACATAAACGACGAGGCCGAGTGGTTCCGGGAGGCCATGTCGGAGATCTGTGACGTGGCCATGCCCCGGGTCCGGCAAGGACGCGCCCGGCGTCAGCTGTACTGGTGGTCAAGCGAGTTGGCAGCGCTGCGCGAGGCGTGCGTTGCCGCGCGACGCCGGTACACCAGGTTCCGCAGGCGCCGCACCCGACCTCCGGATGCGGTGGCTGTAGAGGCGGAGCTGTACGAGGGCTACAGGGCAGCGAAGACCGTCCTCCGCGACGAGATCTTTCGGGCCAAGGAATTGGCCCGCGAGGAGATGCTGGGGACTCTGGACGGGGACCCATGGGGCCGCCCCTACAAGTGGGTGCGAGAAAAGCTCCGCCCCTGGGCCCCCCCGTTGACGCAGAGTCTCCAGCCTCAGTTCGTGGAGGACGTGGTGAGCGCCCTGTTCCCATCGCGAGGGGAGCATACTCCCCCGCCCATGGCTCCGTCTCCGACGGAATCTGACAGTGAAGCTGGCGCAAACGCGGACCACAGCGACGACGACGTCTACGACGCTCCAGAGGTGACCGAGGTAGACCTGAGAGTGGCGGTACAGCGGCTCAAAGCCAAAAATACCGCCCCGGGACCCGACGGCCTGCCAGGGAAAGCCTGGGTCCTGGCCTCGGGGACTCTCGGGCCTCGACTGGGGGGGCTCTTTAGCGCATGCTTGGAGAGGGGCCAGTTCCCGCTTCGTTGGAAGACGGGAAAACTGGTCCTGATCCAGAAGCCCGGGCGCCCTGCGGACTCTCCGTCCGCATTCCGGCCCATCGTGCTGCTCGACGAGGCGGGCAAGCTCTTGGAGAGAGTAATTGCAGACCGCCTCGTCGGGCACCTGAACCGGGTGGGCCCGAACCTGTCGGAGAGCCAGTTTGGCTTCCGCAGGGGGCGCTCGACGGTGGACGCCATCATGCGCGTGAGAGCCCTCACGACGGGGGATGCAGTGGCCCGGGGCAGGGTCGTCTTGGCGGTGTCTTTGGACATCTCCAACGCCTTTAACACCCTGCCCTGGAGTTGCATCAGGGAGGCACTCCGGTATCACCGGGTGCCGACCTACCTCCGCCGCATAGTCGAGGACTACCTGACGGACAGAGCCGTCATCTACCCCGGTCACCGGGGAGAGTGGAACCGGCGAGAGATGTCGTGCGGTGTTCCACAGGGTTCGGTCCTGGGACCGCCCCTGTGGAACATCGGATACGACTGGGTGCTGCGCAGCGACCTCCCTGACGGCGTCAGCGTAATATGTTACGCTGACGACACGCTCGTCCTGGCACAGGGAGAGTCGCACCAGGCGGCGGCCGACGTGGCGACGGAAGCGGTTGCGACAGTCGTCGATAGGATCCGGCAGCTGGGACTCGAAGTGGCGCTGCACAAGTCAGAGGCCATGTGTTTTCATGGCCGTCTGAATGCGCCGCGGTCAGAGTCCCACATAACGGTAGGAGGAGTTCGCATCGGCGTCAAGAGGACGATGAAGTACCTGGGACTCGTCCTCGACAGCCGGTGGAACTTCAGGGAGCATTTCCTGAGTTTGGCCCCCAGGCTGAACCGGGCGGCGGCCGCCCTCAGGCGACTGCTGCCCAATCTCGGCGGGCCGAACGCCTCCTGCCGTGGGCTGTACGCCGGCGTCGTGCGGTCCATGGCCCTCTACGGGGCCCCTGTGTGGGCCCTGAGCATCCGGACGCGACCACTGAAGTTGGTCGCATGCCAGAGGGTCATGGCTATCCGGATGATCCGGGGATACCGCACGATTGCCGGCGAATCGGCCAACCTCCTTGCCGGATTACTGCCCTGGGATCTGGAGGCGACTGCCCTCCAGCGCGTCTATGAGTGGCGCGTGGAGGCGCAGCGCCGGGGCGTGACCCCGCTGCCCCGTGAAGTCGAGGCGCGGCGGGAAGAGCTCCGGCGCGATCTCAGGGCAGTATGGAGGGGACGACTGTCGCTACCGAAGGCCGGGCACGCCGCAATTGCGGCGGTAAGACCCCTCTTTGAGGAGTGGCTGGAGAGACGTCACGGCGTCCTGACCTATCGGATGACGCAGGTCCTCACCGGACACGGAAGTTTCGGGAGGTACCTGTGCCTGATGGGGAAGGAGGAAACGTCCGGGTGCCACCACTGCGAAGATCGCCCGGAGGACACAGTAGAGCATACGGTGCAAGACTGCCCAGCTTGGGCGGTGCACCGACGTGTCCTCACGGCGGCGATAGGCGGAGACCTCTCGCGCCCGGCATTGGTTGCGGCCATGCTGCGGGGCGAGACGGAGTGGGAAGCGGTCAGCTCCTTCTGCGAGGCAGTAATGCTCGTGAAGGAGGAGGCGGGCCGCGAGCGAGAGAGGACAGCGTCCTCCCTCCGCCCCAACCGCAGTGGTAGGCGCCCGCGGCGTCGGACGTCAGCAGACGATCTCCGGCCACCGTAGGCGCGGGCATGCGGGCAGCGAGTAAAGGGCAACTCGCTGCCCGACCAAGGACCATGCCCGGGTCGACGGCGCGTTGTGTCCCACGCGCGCCTCAAAGAGCGTCAGCATAATGACGGGGCCCCCCTCTCAGAGGGCCAAAGCCTGCCGGGGTCGCGGGATTATTTCCTTACCGTAACCCCGGAACGAAACAGGCTATGAAGGACACCGTGGATTTTAGTCAGTAAAAGTCTGACAGTCCCTCCCGCCCTGCCCGGGGCCGGAGGACTCATTTGATGATTTTACCACGCTAAAAAAAAAAAAAAAATCTATACAAAAATTGGGTTTCGATTCTATTCTCAATTTAGTATGTTAAGAACAGTGTAAAGGTCTCCAAGATGGTGAAGGAAATGAGTGGACTGGACTGTATACTTTGCTGGTACAACTGATTTATTGCGAGAAACCGTTTACATGTATACAACGCGGTGGCCCAAGGAGAAGTAATATGTATGCGCTTGAAGAGCGAGTGTGTGAGGTCTGTTGTCCGCGCCGCCCGTCGCCCGCGGACCACACCGCGGTCGCCCGGCTGCGCCGCTTGGCTCAGCGGCTCACAAGCGCTGCGCCCGAAGATGTCGAGGTTCGATTCTCGACAAGTAACAAAAATCTAAATTTTAATAATATTACAAAACTAGATTTTGTTATCCTAAAAACTAATTATTATAAACCCAGTTTTGAGTAGTGGTTCTTAAAAGACTAATATTTCATCTATTTCATAATTAAGTATAAGTTTTGTCATATCAGAAGAGTATCAGCTTTACCTACTTTATTATTTAGTAACGCCTACAAAAATTACAAATCTCAAATGTGTTGCGCGATATTTATTACTCTAGCAACTTTAAAACAATTTGTCAATAGATAACACATAGGTCAGAGGATCTAGACAAGTAGCAATCGATTTCAGAGCATTTCGTAGCTGCACAATGACTTTAGGATTTACAAGATACATAAATCTTACTATTATACATAGCAAGTTTTCGGTGCCTTTTTTGATGCTCATTGCTATCCTATAATTTTTCTTGAGAGGTGTGTTCTTGACTGCAATGGGGCGAGTTTACCCAGAAGAAGCTTGTTCACTCTAACTTTGATGAGATTGGGGTTGTATGCGTTCAGGAACACTGACGCACTCCTACTGTCTTCCCACTATTCCTCTGTTCTGCAAAGTCCTCGTCCAAGTCTTCAAGAGCTTCTGTTCTACACCACATTTCACTAGCCCTCACTGTATGCATCCAGATTATCCCATCACCTATTTCTACACTGGCCTCATCGGCGCCATTCACCTCCAGCCAAGTCTATCAGTTACATTTCTGCCTTTTCCGTCGTCGTTATCACTGACTGCCTATCACTTTATCTAAGCCATGTAATTTTGTGCTGACGCTAAATTACACCTATGGCCTAAGTAATACTAGGCACTCAGAATTACTAATTGCATACAAGCCGCAGAAATGGACATAAATTATTTTTCGTACCACTTGCTCAAAAAAGTGACATTCTATGCCACAAAAAGCGTACATAAAATAGTCATTTTTAATCTGTTAAAAACAGGGAAAGAAAGTTGTACTGAATTTCATTCATCTTCTAGGGAGAGAATGTGATTTAAATTTGGAATACTTACCGATACTGGGGTGCGTTTAAATCTTCCAGCGATGTTTCGCCGGAAAAAAATTAAACTAGCGAGGGTTCGCTAAACGGAGTCATAAGTTTCTGTCAATGTTAGTTGTCAAATTCAATTGACAGCTCAGTTTATTGAACAAATAATCAATTTGCCGGTTTAATATAAATCCATAATCCACAAATAATATTTAATCTCTAAAATAAAAATAATATTCGTTTTTTCGGCGCGAATCGAGCAAAACAACAAAACTTAATGTCAGTCTGACAGCAGGATAAAATTTTGCGAGGTAAAAAGGTCGCAAAAATTTATTCCATTTAGTAAAAACTTATACCAGCGGACGACCGTAAACGGGGCAGATTAAATTTTAGTTAGCTTCGTTTTTCACCTAGCGGTGTACTTAAACGGGCTGTTTGACATTTAGTCAGTATAAATTTAAACTGGATAAAGGATTTAAACGCAGCCCTGAACTACATCAGTCTGTCTTTACAACACTGGGGTGCGTTTAAATCTTCCAGCGATGTTTCGCCGGAAAAAAATTAAACTAGCGAGGGTTCGCTGAACGGAGTCATATCTTTTTGTCAATGTTAGCTGTCAAATTCAATTGACAGCTCAGTTTATTGAACAATTAATCAATTTGCCGGTGTAATACAAATCCATAATCCAAAAATAATATTCACTCTCTAAAATAAAAATAATATTCGTTTTTACGGCAAGAATCGAGCAAAAC
Source organism: Agrotis clavis (assembly GCA_954870645.1). NCBI lineage: Eukaryota > Metazoa > Arthropoda > Insecta > Lepidoptera > Noctuidae > Agrotis > Agrotis clavis. The sequence goes on from OX940921.1 coordinate 23,616,436, forward strand.
AACAAAACTTAATGTCAATCTGACAGCAGGATAAAATTTTGCGTGGTAAAAAGGTCGCAAAAATTTATTCCTTTCAGTAAAAACATAGACCAGCGGACGACCGTAAACGGGGCAGATTAAATTTTAATTGGTATCATTTTTCACCTCTCGGTGTACTTAAACGGGATGTTTGACATTTAGTCAGTATAAATTTAAACTGGATAAAGGATTTAAACGCAGCCCTGAGTTTGTATATAAAGCATTATACAACTTTTTGAAAAAGGAATACGCATTTATTATGCAGTTATGATTATTCAATAAAATTACGAAAACCGAAGAGGCCGTATGAGCTTGATGCCTTTGCTTTTCCGACAAAAAAATATTAGTCGAGGAATTTGCCGAATTTTTGTTTTCTTCAAATACATAAACGTTAAGTTTATTTTAATTTATTTTTATAAATAAGTTAATGTTGAATGTTAATGTTTAACAAATGCTTATCTCATAATTATTATTACTTATTGTGTTAATTTTTCGCAAATGGTACGAAAAGTAGAGTATTTTATATGATTCAGGATTTAGACGAAAATGTTACCATAAACTGTTACACATGTGACATAATAGAAGAATGTAGGAAACTAATACCTAATAATTCCAATTTTAAAATACTCACGTTTAACATAAGAAGTTATCAGCGCAACTTTGAAGAGTTTTGTTTAGCCTTCAAGCGATTAGACACTAATTTTGATGCTATAGTTCTGACAGAATGTTGGTTAAGTGAAGGAACGATATTGGAGCCAATAACAGGCTATTCGGTTTCGCGTTCTCAGTCACAACTTAACAAAAATGGAGGTGTCGTAATTTACACCAAATCAAATAGAAATGTCAAAGTGAAAGAGTTAGTCATTGCAGAAGCTGACAGTATCACACTTGTCCTGGACAACGAAGTAGCCATTTTAGGAATTTATAGGTCACCATCAATTCTAAATCTGAATAACTTTATAACATCGCTAGATTCCGCCTTGACTCAAATAAAAAGATACCAAACTATCTTAGTAGCCGGAGACCTAAACATTGATTTAATAAATACAACTATAGCAAACCACGCGGAATACCTGACCCTGATGGCCTCTCATGGTCTATTGGCTGCTATAACTGAACCAACCAGAGGACATACCTGTCTTGATCACATTTTTGTAAAATCAAGTTACAGACCCCTAGGAATAGTCGGGAAATGTTCGATAACGGATCATGATATAGCTCTGGCCGTTATTCCACAAAAAGTCAATGGAATTGATTCCCGTACAAGGTGGTCAAACAGAACTGACTATGACGCAATCGCGGAGGAGCTACTAAACACCGACTGGTCTGACACCCTCACCTCTAACTGTGTCAACTCATCTGTAAATACATTCACAACCATTCTCACCGACGTTATAAGTAAACACACCAGCAAAGTCAAAATTAGCAGAAGCAGGTTCACTCTTAAACCCTGGATAACTACAGGTCTTTTGAGGTGCATAAAGCACCGAGACAAACTTCATCAAGCCTCAAAATCCCACCCAGAAGATGAAATGAAAAGACTGATTTATACTAGGTACAGGAATTTTTGCAACAAACTCTTACATAAATTAAAAACAGAGTACAATAGCCAGCTGATAACTGAAAATCAAAAGAACCCAAAAAAACTATGGAACACTCTTAAATCACTATATAACCCAAAGCACGAAAAAAGCGACTCAACCCAACTAATTACCAATTTAAAAGATCCAGTTATTTCCCTAAACAACTGTAATGCCTACTTCACCTCGCTAGGGAAAAAATTATCTGATCAAATTCTAACACGAATCTCTGAGACTCAAGAATCACTAGCCAATAAATACAAACCGTATGAAAACTTCTCACAGTCTTTCTTCTTTTATCCGACAGACGAAGAAGAACTAGGTAAACTCATTTCCCAACTGAAAATTGACAGCGCACCAGGACTTGATGGTATCACCACAAGGTTTATAATAAAAATAAAAAATACTATTATTAAACCGTTAACACATATTTTTAACTTGAGCTTGGAATCAGGAACTTTTCCGGAATGCTGGAAAGTTGCTTCCGTAAGACCAATTTACAAAAATGGCCCTACAGATTTACCTGAAAATTATCGGCCAATCGCACTACTGTGCATTCTGTCGAAAATACTGGAGAAATTAGTAAACAACCGACTAGTGAACTTCTTTGAAAAACATAGTTTATTATCAGATAGACAATTTGGATTTCGGCGAGGAAAGTCAACTGAAGACGCGGCTATATTACTTACTAACTCGGTAGCAACTTTCACTGAAAATGGAGAACAGGCCATGGGAGTATTCTTAGATCTTGCAAAAGCCTTCGATACAATATCTATCAAACTCCTGCTGAAAAAACTGGAAAGTGTAGGTATACGGGGGACGACACTTGACTGGTTCACTAGTTACTTATCCAACCGCAGGCAGTTAGTCAAAGTAGGTGAATACTCAAGTGACTTACTTCCCATTGACTTTGGAATTCCACAGGGCAGTACACTTGGACCAACCCTTTTCAGCTTCTACATGAATGACATTTTAAATCTACAATTAAAAAACGCAGAAATAATATCATATGCCGACGACACGGCTATAATTTTCCACGCTCAATCTTGGGAGCAAGTGTACCGCCTTGCAGAAACTGGACTAGTAACTGTTTCCAAAGCTCTTGACGAAAATCTCCTGACTCTCAACATAAAAAAGACAAAATTTATAACCTTCTCCAAAACAATAGCTGGTCGACCGCCACAACATCTAATACTAAGATATCACACATGCTGTATGCACCAAACGTCGCTCCCTACACTCTGTACCTGTACAGCAATAGATCATACTCCCTCAATAAAATACCTTGGCATAACACTTGATGAAAACCTCTCATTTAAATCACACATTAATCTGCTATCTGGTCGCGTTAGGAAGCTGATATACGTGATGAAGAAACTACGAGACTGCACATCTAAGGAAATTATGCGTACAATTTACTTCGCTCTATGTCAGTCAGTTCTTCAATATGGGATTTCTGTTTGGGGTGCATCTGGGAAAAGCACTCTCATAGAAGTAGAAAGAGCTCAAAGAGCAGTGATAAAAGTGGCATTAAGGAAGCCCTTCCGATACGCAACAGATCTAATTTATGATGAGTTCGCAGTCTTGCGAGTACGGCAACTGTTTGTTTTAAACGCTACATTAAATGTACATAAAACCCTCAAAAAAAGGTCGGATTATGAATTAATAGCCTCTAAACGCGTTTTCAGCATTCCACTTCCCGAAGCAAAGAGCCTCTTAGCCAGACGTTGCCCGTATTACTCACATATACACACTTATAATAAAATCAACAAAAGATGCAACATTAAAGAATTGAATAATTACTCATGTAAGAAAACTTTAATTAAATGGTTTGCTCAACTATCATATGAGGAGACAGAAGAAATCCTAAGTTAATTGGACTTAAAGACCAACAAATCTGCAAACACACATTCATAAATACACACACACACACACACACACACACACACACACACGCACGCACGCACTGTCACACAAATACACACTCACACTGTGTACCCACGCTCGACACACGCATCGGTTTTCATCACGATCCACTCACACACGACACAAGTACACATACGCAAGCCCTTTGTGTATATTATTAGAATTTTTATTATTTATTTATTTGTTAAAATTTCCTTTATTTTGTGTTTCTTTGGATTTATTATTTGATTGTTAACCTTAACTGCTCACAACTGAAAATGATTTTCAAAATGAAATAAATGTCCACGATACTGAAAATAATCTAAGTACAGACTTTCGCAACTCAGGTTCCCAAGATACAGGTAAAACCTAGTTTGGGGACCACCGATCAAACAACCAATGTTCAAAATTAGTTACAGATGAAACAATGTTTAGATTTAAGGTTATCTATGTAACAGTGAAATAAATTTATTCTTATTCTTATTCTTATTCTTATTCTTATTTTCCTCGGTGATAAAGCTGTCTTAGTCTTGGGTGAACTTAAATCCCTCGCTACACTCAGGACTCGTCTTAAATCCCTCGCTTCGCTCGTGATTTAAGTTTTTAACACCCTCGCTTGGCTCGGGAGTAAACTTCGAGTCCTTCGTTAAGCTCGCGATTTAAATCGTCACCCGCGACAGAAGACACTGCTTTATCCCCTTGGTTAATAATCTACTAATATGATTCATTCGCACAGCACACACGATCTATTAGAAAATAGGTTTTTGGCATAAACATCTAGAAAAAAATTTGATTTAAGAATTCGTAACGAGCAACAAAAAGCTAAAAGTAACCGATTAATTAATGATGTGTCGACATTCAATTGTCAATTGCCAAATCGAAATGACAGCAACAAAATGTTTCCGTTGACTGTCAAATTGATACAACAAAAACACCATGATGTTTTAATGATAGCAAAAAACCCCTGCCAATGAATTATGTGGCGGTAGAATCCGGGTAACGATGATCAAACAAATTAATTTTAACCTTAATACAAGTAGATAAGATTGGAAGTTAACTAAAGGAAGTGTTGTAAAACAAATTTATTATATAACATACATTATGTCCTACCAATCATTAAAATAAATAGTGTATCTTATTAGTGGGTTTAAATAATGGCGAATTGCCAGAATAGTAGATTATTAACCAAGGAGATAAAGCAGTGTCTTCTGTCGCGGGTGACGATTTAAATCGCGAGCGTCACGAAGGACTCGAGGTTTACTCCCGAGCGTAGCGAGGGTGTTAAAACCTTAAATCACGAGCGAAGCGAGGGATTTAAGACGAGTCCTGAGTGTAGCGAGGGATTTAAGTTCACCCAAGACTAAGACAGCTTTATCACCGAGGAAAATACTCTACTTTTCGTACCATTTGCGAAAAAAATAACACAATAATAATATAAGATAAGCATTTAATAAAAATAATGAAAATTAAAAGTAAAAGTTAATATTTGAAACATTGGTCCAATTATTTATTGAAAGAGTAATATTTTTGTTGGGTACATTTATTGTTGATGAGTTAATTTCAGTATTTCTCTGTTCAAGTTGCGTCTGAGGAACTTGCGTTTCATTGCAGCTAGTAAACGTCGGAGATAGTGGTGGTGGTGCAATGTCAGTTACGGACGAAGATAAGATGCCAGAAGTTGATGGTTGTGGCTCTGATGGATTAAATTTTATGTTTTTGTTAATTTGACTGCTTAACATAGTTTTATTCGCCATTGAACTTTCAATATACCCCTCAGCTACTCCATCAGAGCTCCAACCACCGTGTCTTTTTATTGACGTAATATCCGCCCCTGAATCCGCCAAGAAAGTCGCCGAAGTTCTTCTAAAGCAGTGACCGGTGTAGAGTTCAACATCTTTAAGTTGTAGATATTTTGCAATATCCTTTGGCATGTTGCTAATTTTATTTTTGCCGATGGCTTGTCGAGTACATTTCCCATTCCGATAGTTTATAAAAAATCTACTGTTTTCCATGTTGGTGGGACGTAATGCTTGGTATTTGTGAATGATTTTAGTATATTCTCCTTGTACAATGAATGAGCGATTTTTCTTTGTCTTAGTTTCCTTTACATTAATCAGCAGCAACTCATTGGAATGATTTTCAACGTCCTCCACCTTTAAGTTTACAAGTTCACATCCGCGGCAGGCACCATTGAGTCCAAAAATTAAGGCCACCTATAACAAAGATAAAAAACAGGTAAATTTATAGAATAATTACCATTACTAAGATACGAAATATTCATAGTTATATCATGTACACTTACTTTTGTGGCCAGATAAACTTCGTCAGGAGCTTCATTAAGAAATTTTTCCACATTTTGAGTCGTAAAAATTTTAGACTTCTTTGCGCAATGCCCTTCTGATTTTCTTTTTAAAAAAGCCAGCAATTTCGTAAATCTGTTTATTTCAATGCTGTGTTTGATGCTTATTGTAGCTTTCAGTTTTGAGTATATGCACCAAAGTGTATTCGGATTCTTTGTCCTCGATAAATAATCAAAATAGACAAGAAGTACTGATTCTGAAATTGATAGGCCTTTCGCACTTCTCCACGTTGAAAATTCTTCATAAGTTTTTAAATAATTTTCCTTGGATTTTGTTGGAAGCAAATTATTTATAATTGCGGCAGCATTTGCACTGATGGAATCAGACAATTCACTGTCACTGTCGCTTTGATTTAACATCGTAACTTATTTTTCCCACGTTTTTATATTAGAATATTAATTTATTCATAAAAATAAATTAAAATTGTATTTAAAAAAACAAAAACGCGGCAAATTCCTAGACTAATATTTTTTTGTCGGAAAAGCAAAGGCATCAAGCTCATACGGCCTCGACGGTTTTCGTAATTGTATTGAATAATCATAACTGCATAATAAATGCGTATTCCTTTTTCAAAAAGTTGTCTATTGCTTTAAATACAAACTCAATGTTGTAAAGACAGACTGATGTAGTTCAGTATCGGTAAGTATTCCAAATTCAAATTACATTCTCTCCCTAGAGGATGAATGAAATTCAGTACAACTTTCTTTCCCTAGGGAAAGCTGTTTCTAACAGATTAATAATGACTATTGTTATGTACGCTTTTTGTGGCATAGAATGTCACTTTTTTGAGCAAGTGGTACGAAAAAAATTGTTTATCACCTTCTAATAAAGAGTTAAAAAATCTATTACAAGGTTTGACAAAAAGACAAATTGAGTTATGCATAAATTAGAGACAGTGGGAAAGCGGGGAAAATGATAATATAAAACAAACGGTCAAGATAAAAGATAGATGACATCCCAAATGATTTCCTATCCACATAACTATAAAACGAACGAGTTTCCACACATTTTGTGGGAAATTAAACATCTGTAGTTGAAACCAGTAGTTTTATTTGATTTTAAATCAATTTCAAATTTTCTAATGTATACACCGTTATCTTCCTACTTCCTCTTTCTATCTTAAACACACTCGTTCACACCTACCTGCCTACCGTATCTACTATCATCTTTACAGTTGTTTATGTTTTCATCCATCGTAACCCTTTCATTATTTGCAACATTATGATCAAGACAACAATTTCCAAGCCTGTTGAAGCTTGTTCTCAATGCGCCTGTCATCGATTGCATTCTGACATACTATCCATCTAAACAGGGATCTTATCTGCAACTAGTTGCGACTTGCGACTACGATCGACATCAACAAGTTCTTGTTATCAAAATGAGGGCAAACTTGTACATATCTTAAACCAGATCCTAGCTTCGTTTACAGCAAAAAGTCTAAAGCTTACTTGGGTTTAATTACATTAATTTACATTCTCATGTACTTGCTGTTTCTCTTGGGTAGCCTTTCGAGTTAATTCTTCATTAATTAACAAGTACTTTTCATCTTTAACATTTATCTTACTTAAATGTTTTTCTTCATTGCTTCTTTTATGCAATTTGTTATCTATTATGCCTCCATCATCATGTCTATCGATTGACCTTCCCATTGAATCTAGGCCTCCATTGAGAACCACAATCGTTCTGGGTCACTCCTATTCAACGCCGTTTAGATTGCTATTTGGAAGCATTTTGCCATTTAAGGGTATTCTTGTTTAGCAGTAAGTAGTATTCTTGTTAAACTGACCGAGATTAGGTTTTAAAATAACGGAACTGCTTTTAGTGAGTTTTCATGTTTCTTGTAAAGTGATAGTTCTTGTTCTTTCGGATTAAGTTTGACACAGTTTTGTTGGTCAAACTTACTATCCTAGATAAAAGTTATCCGAAGTTTTAGCACTGTCATAATATAACTCCTACAACATATTGTTGTTATTGTTCCTAAAGAGATAACGTTTGAAAGTTCAAAAGTAGGGGGTAATCTTCGGAAAGCTACTGTACCGATTACAAAAAATCCTGGAATGTAAAGTTACATTATCCCTATAAGATTATTTTAGTATTCTTGCAGCATTCCCAATAAAGCATTTTCTATTACCATAAAGCTTTTATAACACACAATCAATTTGTAATCTTAAATCACCAACCCATTCTTCCAGACGCCGTCGATCCCGATCGAGGTCTTCATCCCGTCACCATGCGAACAGCATCGAGGATGACTGCCCATCCCCGCGTACTATCCTCATGTCGGACCAGGAGGCATTACATCAACTTTATGGAGAGATAACGACCCTTAGAGATGGGGCAGTGACCCATCAATGCGTGCAGACGAACTTGGCTGATGTCATTTGTGGTGGTAAGTGGAAATTTGAATACTATGGATAGGAACTTGAAATAAATGGATACATATTTCATAAAATTCTTCCTTCAAGAGTATCAGTTTTAACTGCCGTATAAAGGGGTTGCTGGGGAGATAAATAAGTCCACAAAAATGAAGAGAAAATAAAAAAAACTTTTTCAAAAAAAAATGTAACCGACTTCAAAACAACCACAAAAAAAGTTCAAAATAACCTACAAAAAAACTTTTCTTTCGAAAGTCGGTGACTTTATTTTTTATTTCATTGACTTTGTGTCACCGACTTTCTAAAGAAAAGTTTTTTTGTAGGTTATTTTTAACTTTTTTTGTGGTTGTTTTGAAGTCGGTTACATTTTTTTTTGAAAAAGTTTTTTATTTTATCCTTTTTAGTTTCACTATTCAACCCAAATTATTGTCAAATACATAATTTTCTTACATGTGCACTAAAATGTTATAATCCGTAGCACCGGTAATAACAACGCCCATGTATGTATGTACACAATGAGCTAAAAATATTTACTACTGCACCAAACTAAATGAAAATTTTATGGGATCAAATGGCAGATATACTGTATCGAACAAAAAAGGAATCATCGAAATCGCACCAGAAACCTCGGAGTAATCGGTGTAGACAAAGTTGAAAACTTTTTAGGTTTTTGTTGTTTATTGTTGATTTTACAAAAAGTGCTTAATGGGACCATTTCGGAAGTATACCCTATCCAACAAAAAAAGAATTTTTCAAATCGGTTGTGAAACGACGGAGTTATGCCCGAACAAACATAAAAAAAAAAAAAAAAAATACAAACATCCGAATTGAGAACCTCCTCCTTTTGGAAGTCGGTTAAAAAACGGGTGTTTACTTTAAAAGCTAATAAAACATAGTAAAGATTGATGCCCTACGCGACACCTAGACTTAATATGTCCAAACCTTGTTATCCCTAAATTAATTACGGATTAAGCCGAACCAGACATCTGGATTACGCTAACATTAATTCACTTTGCATAATTTGTAGTTATATTTAAGCATGCTTAAACATTTCACCAGTTTCATACTACCCATTTTGGAAACAACATGTCAATTAATCACGAAAACATTTCACGACTATGTTCCCAGAAAATTGCTACATTTGCCAACTTATGCACATAACACTTTAGTTCCATTAAGTTATATTCTGTAGTGGCTAGTTCAATAAACCCATATAGGTTAGTAAGGTCACACGAATAAGTTTCCACGAAGCGAATGCCTTAGTAAATCCCAGGGTTTTAAGTGCATGGAATATTCTTTTAGATAGCAAAGACTTATGTGGGTTTAGAGGCTAAATTCGCGTAATGAATGCTGAAAAACAAAGCGTTGCGCAATGTGGGGCAGCCTGCAATGCCCTGATTCTACACTGCGGTTACTATGAAAATTCGTGTTGATTTTACATTCCCTTTGGTATGGAGTATCGGAATTGCAGTAACTAGTACCGACATCGAAATGGATGGATGCAAATTCGGTTTTGCATTTTTAGGACAATTTCTTGGAACCATGTTTGGTATTGTTATCAGAAATGTCATGCAAGTTTATGTAGGCATGTGTTCTGCCAAATGTGTAATGGTTTTATGCCATTTCGTAGGATTTTTAAATCGGGACGGCAAGGAAACGGGCTTCACATTTGAGTTTTAATCCGCGCTTTTAAATTATTTTTCTATGAATACAAAGTGGTCGAACATAGTTTTCGACAACCCGTAGTTGGAAGTCCGGTCTACGCTGATATGCTTTATTCCGTGGCCGTCTATTCTTGTTTCAAAGGAACGCTGGAATGAGCTATTAAGCTCTTACAGCTGAAAATAGCCCGAATAGTCGCATTAGGTGACTTTGATGCATTCACGGCCGCTATAGAAAAGTTTTTTTTAACGAAACTTTTTCTTTGATATTATGACCAGAGATTTAAGGAAATATAGAAAATATGTGAAGCCTTATCTTAGTAACCAGCAGGGGGCCTAAAGGCCACTTTTGTAGAAACATATTTCGTTAAAATATATCATGAAATAATTCAATTCAAAGCATTATTAGACCCAATGCGAAATACGGAAATCCTGGTTATTAATTTATTATCTCTTGTTGAATTTAGTTCGTGCTGACTCTAATCTACCCGAAATATGCAAAGAGTTTTGCATTTTTCGGTTAACCTCTAAGGTCAACACAATCACACGGTATTTCGTGAGCTCGCCATTTTGTTTTAGTCACAACAGTAAAATATGAATACATCCGTCCGTCCGGTGTCACGGACCAAATTTTATTACAGTAACACTTCTATTGTTTGAAATACAGTTCTCAAAGAAATGCTGACCGATTCGTCACGATCGATTGATCGTAATCGATTACGATTTAACTCGATTGATAAATCGAATCAATGTTAATATAAATCGTTTTCTGTATATTCACACGTTTTTTTGTGATTGTAAGTACATTCGTTTATATTTAGATTTGGATTTCAATGCGTAAAAGATTTCAAGCTGACTATAGCCTAAATATTTTTTAAATTAGTTTCAAATTCAAAAGATTTAAGGAGATGTTCCATTCATTGCAAAACGGTTTTAGTAATAGAGGTCGCGAATTTACGACTAAATTGACACTGTTGACTCTTGTCCTAGTATTTTTTTATAACTTCAACTATGGCTACATCAGTCTAGTGGGCGCAAGGACTGCTTATCATGAGCTCCCGTGTTATACTCTTAGATCAAAGTGTTATTAGGTTTTTCATAAAAATAATAGATCCAGAGAATCTATGCTTGGTTGATGGCATTGTTCTCGCCCCTTATTACAGGGAACTTAAATAATTATATTCTTATTTAGCTATTCACGTTAATGAAAATGAAAAGTTGTTTTTGCCAAAGTACCTATCTATTATTTTAATCTACCTACCTAAACGTGATTAGAGTCTCCCTTTAAGCCTTTTTTTTAGGGTTCCGTAGTCAACAAGGAACCCTTATAGTTTCGCCATGTCCGTCCGTCCGTCCGTCCGTCCGTCTGTCCGCAGCTTAGCTCAGAGACGCCCAGTACTAGAAAGCTGTAATTTGGTGTGAATATACGGATTTGTTGTGCCGAAAAAGTGGTAAAATAAAATCTCGTAAAATATTTTTTTTTAGGGTACCTCCTGTTTCTCGCGTACCTCTTAGTGTGGGGTATCATTAAATAGGTCTTTAATAAAAATATTGATAGTTTCCATTAACAATTTTTTGATAAAAAGATTCGTTTGTGAAATATTAAGCTTTAAAGTGCTAATTTTTGCTCGACTCGAGTGTCCCCCCCCTCTACCAGCTAAACGGTTATGTTTGGGGGTGTGAAAAAATTCACAATAGTAGTATATAATTATAACGAAATTTTAAGGAAAATTTTCATGACTAAGTAAGCTTTACAAGTTTACGAGTAATAGTCGACCAACTTATAAAACTTACTTGGACAACATATTTTCCTAAACAAAATGTATCGCAGAACTTGTTCTTCAACTGCAAATGTAAGTTTGTCAACTTTACTTTTACATCTATAATAGGTGGGTATGTTTTGGGGATAGGTAGGTTTTTATTGTCAACTATTTTTAACTAACTTCGAAAAAAGGAGGAGGTTCTCAATTCGTCCTAATTTTTTTTTTATGTATTTTCCCCGATTTCTCAAAGACGCCTGGACCGATTTTGAAAATTCTTCTTTTTAAAATTAAATTCAGCGAATCAGTTTAATTAGTTCGCATAAGTATTTTGATAGGCAACTACGGAACCCTACACTGTGCGTGGCCCGCCCGACACGCACTTGGCCGGTTTTTGCGTTGTGGAATCATCTAATTATAATATAATTTAATATAAAAAAAATATAATTTTGGCCATTGAAAAAGAGTGTCCATGGAGTTTCTTGCCCGTTCTTCTCCATAGAGATCTACGCTTTGGAACCACCTACGGTACTTTCACAGTTATTATGTCTTGTTACTGGGACTGTAGCACTTTATCTATATTTAATAATTTTTTTTTGTCTTTTGACAATTCAAAAGTGCCTGTAACAGGCCTACTTGAAATAAATGATTTGATTTGATCAATAATTCCTCCCAGGCAGGCGGTACGGGAGGGATTTTCAAACTCGTACTGACTAAAATCCAAGGTGTTTTTAACGGCTCTTTACGTTCCAGAGTAACGGTTATAAGGCTGTATTAAAAGATTCCACTCTCCCATAACTTATTGACATAAAAAAGCCAATAGTTTCGCTAACATTTAGAGTACTATGAATGTCTTGAGCAGTACAACGTGATCTAGTATTAGGTACTTAGAGCTCGCATGTGAGCAATGAGAACAGTGGAAAGTCAAATCCGCAACGGTGCAGGAAACCGCTTGCATCAATCTTACGCTTTGTTTTAAGGGCACTTCAGATAACTGCTAAGGGGAAGTTGCAGTAGGTATTTAGGATTTTTGAACGTCCGGAAATCTCATGTACCTGATAATAGATTTTTATTAATTAAAACCATTTTTATAAATTGAACATATCCTTGAGTAAAAAGTAATGATAAAAGCACGATTTGGAATAATTGGATTCGATAAATAAAATGTTAAGCATGGTACCAAGTCACTATTTTAAACGTGTACCGTTTAGGTTTCCAACACTCACTTACTCCTATGCTGGTTGTAGGGGAACAACCAATATTCCCTATTTTTAGGTAGACCCTTGTTTTACTTTGTGTCCGAAAATCGTTCACGTGTTAAAGTTTGTTGACTGGCCAGGTTTATTTTATTCTAGACTTCGTTTTAGACAGAAACTTATTATTTTGTCTTATATTTACAAATCTTGAAAATCACTGACTATACTTTTGTATTTTAAAAGAAGGAAAGTGTATTGTGTTTAGATTTTATAAGACTTTAAGGAGATACGAGAACTAAAACGTGCGAACACGCACAACGTCAGGTAGCTGCCTTTAATACCATTTATATCTGTCAATCAAAATTAACTTTTATTTTAAACCTACGAAGGTCTCAAATCTAATGCTCTACAGCAGCGTACAGCTAGCAATATAAACACGTATAAGGTGAAGGTTAGCAAAAAGTCCGGTTAATCAATGCAAGTAGTGTCTTCCGAGCAAGATGGCGGATTTATTTTTTAGCCTATCTTCATTAGAACTAATGAAGTATTCCGAATGACCAGGAAATTGAAGAAAAAGTATAAGATGTGCGATACTGCGAACACAGAGGCCGTATCGCAGGATTTCTGTATTTTACCTGTAGTTAAAAATACACTGTAGTGTATTTGAAGTATTTACGGCGTTTTTGGACGGAAAATAGGCCTCTGACATAAAGTAAATCAGATTTTGTTAAACTGGAACTTTGACGGCAAGGAAAAATGTGTCACTCGTTCATAAATTTGAGGCGCTATTTAATTTTCCATTAAATAAACTCATAAAACTTCAAGTACGCTATAGGTAAAATACGGAATTCTTGTGATAAGATAGTCAGATGTTTACAGTACAAGTTTTTAGAATTGAGTCTGTCTATACCTTTGGTGGTCTGTAACGGATGTCTGTATTAGTTTTGTTAATGGCTTAGTTACTAAAAATGTACAAATATTTGTATTTATAAGTAGGTAATATTACTTGATAAATAATTGTTCTTAGAACCGATTTTTTTGTGTCACTAAAGTGTCGCAAAATTTTAGACATTTTAGGCATTTCAATAACTGTTGCCAACGGCTTCGCCCGCCGTGTAGGTTTCTCGAAAATTACCCTCAAGTCCTTCATGCCTCGGAAAGCATGTAAAGCCGTTGTTCCCGGCTGTCATTTACCTATAGATCTTCGACAGTCGTTACTATTAGTCAGAAGCTCGAAAATCTGACAACCAGTCTTACCAACAGGTATCGTATTACCCAGTTACTGGATTGTGTAGGTCAGGTAGGCAGTTTCCATATAAAATTCTGATATTTACTCAAACATAGTTGGGAAAAGGCTAGGCAGATGATACTGAGTAACACGTAAGTCGTTTACAAACAAGAGAATAAGCCACCAACACAAAAAAGCAGTTCACCTATCTTCATAGACCAAAGACCGGTATCATTAGAAAAGATTCAATATCGATGCACTATCGCTGAGGAAAGCGAGATCAAGCTAACGATCAGTCATTACTGTCAAATTAAACGTGTCAGTCCAAGGAAAGTGTCATCCGAAGTGTTTTTCTTCTCGTAAAATGAATACTTTCCACGCGACCGGCAGGAAAAGCTTTAGCTTAAGCTAGGAGATCGTAATCTAAAAAATTATTTCATCTTGCAATTTTTTCTAAATGTCATTCGAATTAATTTAGACATTTATTAGTTCTATCTCTAGGTATGTTATTCTCACTACATTATACAATACTAGTTAAATATACCTAATTCATAATATTTCAATTCCAACTTAAAATGGCCTATTTAATTTACCATAATTATGATTTGATAGTTTTTTTTTCTATTTATTTATTATAGAGGGTTTTATCATGGGCTGATTATGCCACCCTCATCGGTTGATAGTTTTAGAGAATATGTCAGTTCGTAATTTTTACAATTAATCAACATGGTCTTAAAAAAAAAAAAATATATATAAAATGCAATATCATATTTCCTGTGTAATTTTGTGATGATATTAGTTCATTGCCATCATAGTATACATAGGTATGGTTTCCGAAGTGAGTTTAAAGCCTGCTCTACACTACTTGCGAAGTTGGTCGAAGTTGCCCGAATACGATAGCGTAGAAGGGCTTCACTTCGCTTCGTGCAACTTCAGCTCGCTTCGTGCGACTTCCATTTGTTTTTGAGTCAAAGGGCTTAATGAGCTCCTCGCGAAGTTGCACGAGTGTGTAGTCACATACTTCAGGACTTCGATCAACTTCGACAAGTACTTCGTCGAGGCAACTTCGCGAGTAGTGTAGAGCAGGCTTGATAAAAAATAAAATTGCAACAAATGCCTAGTATATTAGAAGAATGGTTTAAAGTAGCTAAGTGCATTATAGTGCTCGTGACTGCACTTAAAACTAAAATAATTTAGAAGTCAAATCAGATAATTATGCCAGCATTTTAACATCCTGTGGAAGTAACAGATAACGGTACTCCGGTTGTAAATCCATGTTTAACAGTAAGAAATCCATTTCAGTATTTAATTTAGTATCCTTTACAAATGAAATAATGTTTATCTTGACCGTTACAAGTTTACAACCAATCATAAAAGTTTGGTTGTTAACATTTTATATGAGCCGAAACTTATTCAAGTTTTTTTTTTTTAATATCAAGGTTGAACTGGGCATTTGTTTATGACTCAACCCGTTCAAAGGTCAAATGTAATGAAAAACATAAATTTTAATGTGGTGAAAATTAAAGTACCATGACGCCTGTGTTTGGAAAAAGGTTAATCAGGGGTGTAAGGTCGCACACCTTTGTGTCAATGACATAAGATTCCATGTCAGCGGTGACGGTTCGGTAAAACATATTGCATGTAAAAAACTTTGAATGGTATTTCAAAGGATTGATATAATCAAGGTATTATTAAAAGTTTGCCATAAATTATATACCCTGATATAGATGAGATATTTATCAAGGTCAATAACAGGTTTTGAACTTGGTATGTCCTTTAACATTAAACAATTTGAGTTGTTAAAATTATCACATCTAATAAATCAACCATGTAAAACCTTGAACATGGAATAAATTTGCAATCTTTCAAGATAAGTGAGACACTACCTTGCTTATGGCAATAACACAAAAGAATACGCAAATAGACAAAGACATTTTTAATAATATCAATTTTCCATCTTTATAATTCGTATATCCATGTCTTAATTTATTTAAAAACTACAGAGCATTATTTTTTAACAAGTTTTTTTTTTAACAAATTCTTGCACCTTAAATTTTAACTTGCTCACATAAAAAACCTGACCTGGAACAATTACCTGTAGGCTAAACAAATATTTGGTCCGAACAAGAATCAAACCAGCGTCACGTAGCACAGTTGCCAATCGCTTAGCCACTGCGCCAACCAAGCAGTCAAAATTCAATCACTAATTACAAATTTGAATGTTTAGATGCATTGCTCTAGTTTTCTTGAAATATAAATCAAAGTACCTACTTGTGAAACTACAACATGATGAAGAATTCCAACGTACTATCTCCTGTACTAATGGCTACCGGTTCTATAGTAGTTCAGAGCAAGTGTAGATACTGCTCTACTTCACTTTAATCACAGTATTCCTTTCTGATGAGGTGTTAATTCACTTTCCTATTTATTATGACGATAAATAGAGATTTGTCGGGAGAAGTAATGATCGAGATTATTTTGATGTTTGGAGAAACTGGAGTTACGTTGTTTGAGTAGAAGGAACTGGTACAATAATTTACTAGTAGTTAAACAAATGCTAGTTTGATATTTCAGTTCCATTTGCCTGATCATTTCGCACAGCTTCAGAGCATTAAGGATAGTTAAAGTCAAAATTGATGAATTTGATAGGCCTGCACCACAGTTACGTAACATACCTACTTATATTACATTTTAAGAATTTGAAAGGCTGAAGTAAAATTCTAATCTGTTGTTATCTATTAAAAACGCAAATAAGTAGGTACCTACTTATTTGCGTTTTTAATAGATAAAATAATCATGATAAACTGTCAAATTCAAAGATATTGCCAATATACGAGTAAGTGTGTTATTCAATTACTTACTGATTTGCAACCAACTCAATTAGTGTTTAAACTCGTGAACAAACTTCAAAACAAGTGTAAACATAGTAAATAAATATCTAAATTCTAGTGATAGTACTAGTGACCATGTCACTTTAAAAACATAAATTCCTGAATACCGTTGGATACCAACGCAATACATAACTAGTTACCTTTTTACCCTGCATTCTTGAATAGGTACTAACAAAACAACCCCATTACAACTGACAACAAGGCACATTACATAAAACCCCACTTAAAAACTGCAAACAGGTAAATTAACCATATAAAAGTGAATTTATACGCAGCTATCTAAGAACCTGATAGAATCTCTTCACGGTAAACGATAATGATAGGTCTGTCCTGATCGTGGTCAGATAGTGGTCTACCATTTCCTATCGTAATTATCCATATCAATCTGAACGAGCAATGTTTTTCTACATTTATCTGCGGGGAATTTATTAATGAAGGTTCGTTTGAAAGTGTGGAAAAGTTAGGGATAATTTGTTTATTTATATGTACAGATTAAGATGTAGATTATTACAGATAGGTATTTATGAAAGATTATTACAGGTAAATATTTCTGGTATTAAGTATTTATGGCGGTTCATACCCCTTAGATTTTGCTCGTACTATTAGTGTTATTAACAACAATGAAAAGCGTTAGCTAAATACAGCAATAAAAAAAATAGTTTTCATTACATAAGTCATCAAGGTTAAAGTCCTAAAGTCAACAAGAAACTATCGATATGATGACTTTTTTCCAAACATCAGCCATACATTGCATTGACTTTTTTTCTGATAACATCATATTTAGATTTCATAATCGTTTCTTTGTTTTGCCGCTTTCCACATTATCAAATTCATAATTTGCAAGCTTTGTCAAACACGATTCCTTAATTTGGAAATCTCTTGCCCTTTCCCCAATAAAATTCGCTGAAGCTCTTTTAATCTCTTTTCTATCATCATTATCTCAGTAAGGTCCCCATCCATAACCATATCTTTTATTGCACAATACACCTCTACTCTTGTGAAAAAACTAGACATTAATACAAAATGTTGTTATTCATGTCTGACATTTTTGGAAGCGATAGATAATTAGGTAAGTGATACTTTAATTTAGATGCTAGCACAATGAACCTACCTATGCTACAAATTCGCTCACCTGAAACGCTTGACTATGCTTAGAACCTTTCCATATTAAAAATACACAAGATTTAATGAAGACAGCTATATCAGAAGTCAATAGAGTTTAATGTGACAAAGTCCAAAAGCACAATAGTCAATGTTTTCATAAGGTTTGTACACGCTTAATAGTGTTGCAACACTACATAATAAGTAAAATATCGATACTCTTTCATTCGCTAACATCTTTCTAAGCGTCTATACCTACGAAGGGTCAACTGAGGTCCCAATTTCTTACTCAATCTAATGCTAAAGCTTAACGAAGCAATTAATAACAGATATGGCCGCCGAAGTTTAAATTTAGAATGACTATGTAGTTTTAACGGCTGAGTTGCGATATTTGCAGTTAAGTAAGTGTGGTTAAAGTTAAGTTTAATGACTCGGCTAAGTTAAACTTGATTAAGTTGACTATTATGTAATAATTTGCCGTAACGACACATCTGTGCTTATGACCAATTAAAACAATAAGTTTTATTTAATGGATTTCTTTT
Organism: Agrotis clavis; assembly: GCA_954870645.1. Lineage (NCBI taxonomy): Eukaryota > Metazoa > Arthropoda > Insecta > Lepidoptera > Noctuidae > Agrotis > Agrotis clavis. The sequence goes on from OX940921.1 coordinate 23,635,053, forward strand.
AAAGTCGGCTGAATTCATGATTCACGAGGACAGGTTTGGAGTCCCTATATATAAATTTCTAAAATAATGATGAATAATGACTACAACACAAAAAGATTTTTTGATTCGAACCTCTCCTAAGATTAGCGCGTTCAACCAAACTCTTAACAATATTAATCATAGATTTTGATTTATGACTTATCAAAAATTAAGCACCTTACCCAATCTTTCCCCACGAAATTATCTTGATCCACGCAGATCCACGCCTACTTGCAAAAACAGATTTCACTTATGTAGTTCACAATTCACTTACGCCAAAGTTGTTGGTAATCTAGGCTAATCATATTCAAGTTCTGGCGCATAGATTACGTCACGTAATCGTCGCGTGATCGGAACGATTCCGCACGACTGTAATGTGTAGTGGACTTACGCTAGTAGCCCAGTTTCGAAGATATTGTGGGGTACAAGTTAATTGTCAGTGGATATTCTAATTTGTGAATGGATTACTGTTTGCTTAAGGCCAAATATTACAATATTACCTAATTTATCTGTTCAGTTGCGTCCTTTTGTAAACCCACAAAAGTTTGGAAACGCTAGGCAAAATTATTCTTCTTATTACTCGTAAAATGAAATCTACTCGGTTGCTTTTTTTTTCAAGAATCGGGAGAAAAGGCTTGGTGAAAAGGTACCAACGTTTTCACCAATAAACTATGTAGCTACTATCATACGCGCGCGGCTTTGCCCGCTTTCAAGTTCGTTAATTCTTCTGGAAATAATTATATATATCTGTGTAAGTACCAAATTTTATAGTGATCCGTTCAGTAGTTTTTGTGTGAAAGAGTAACAAACTAACTAACAAACATTCATACACCCATCTTAACAAAGTTACTACTATTAATGCGAACAAAATAAATGATATTAAATTATTCATAATTGCGAATACTAATTTAATATTATATTATTAGTAAAATTATAATCAACCAATCTACCTCGTTCGCAATAATCTGCTAAACTAAACTAGTCCAATTAAAAGACGTGGTTTGATTACACGCACTAAGTTTTAATAGCAGACATTAAAACCATAATAGCCGACTGGCTATGAAATTGTAAATGACTAGTTCCTCATTAATAGGTAACACGTCTATAATATTAATTGTCTTGAAAATATAGAGACTTAAAAACAGTTTATAATCTGAAATGATTCTGTGATCTATTTTGCGAAAAACGTCGTAAAATCGTTGGCTTCAGAATGGTTACTCTTAATAATTTATTTGTGTGTTGCATAAAAACTAACATTCGTTGTTTTTAACCGAATTCAAAAAAAGGAGGAGGTTCTCAATTCGGTCGGTATTTTTTTAATTTTTTTTTGAGTTCTGGTTAAAGCACTTCTGTTACAACTTATTTTTTGAAATGATGAACCTGTATTTGAAAACCTACATATGAAGCATGATCAATTCTATCCCTTTCACACACAGAATAGACCCAGACTCGGGAAAGAAATTATTTTTTGTGTATTTGAAACATTGCCAGGAGTATAAGACGATAGACATAGTTCTACATCCAGTCATTTGGTCTATTCTTTCGTAGACAAAACCGTTTGCCTATATATTGTCATGCCATACTTGAAGATGAACCTTTAAAAAGATGACTGAGATTGGCTGTGAACTTACCAACCATCAATTCGTTGGCAAATTATCTAATCCTATCTATGGCCATTCATAATTTATACTGAGAACCTTGAAGCAATTTATTTGTATCATTATTAAACTCAGATCAGCGTTATTACTCCACGCTTTAGAACGTTAATTTTGGAGGTCCTGGACATCTTCAGCAACAATTTATGATTATGCATGCATTATCCACGTTTGTCGCGTTCTTCATCTTTATAAACGTCAGCTAAGGAACTGTCGCCGTAATAAACAATGGTAATCCTCAAAGGTCATCTGTGAATACATTGCAACTTGTCTTTTTTCCGTGGTACTGGTAAATTAATGCGACAGTTTACGATAAGAGCTCCACCTAGCGTCACAATGCAAATAAGTTAAAGAAGGTTCAGCCAAAGAGTGTGTTTAGAAAACAAAAAGAAGCCAGTCTTTGTCAACCATGAATAAAAATGGGTTCCAGTTACAAACAGTGGTCAAAATTATCAACTATGCTTTGGCCTCCGGCTTTGAAAAATCTGCAATTACAATACTAAAGTCTCATAGGCAATGTAGGTAAGATATCAGAATTTTATCTCACTTTATTCATTAGAGCATTATTTTTCAAAAAATCTTAAAAGTTCGATAACTCCAAAACCAGTCAGTTTGGACCCTACTTTGTCGGGTTTAAAATTGTTGCAAATAAGGTCCAGTATCACCAATTTCAAGGAATGCCCAATTACGAATCAACCTGTATATTTCGTTTACTCATAAGTAATTATTACACTACTAGCTTCCGCCCGCGGCTTCGCCCGCGTGGTGTTTTGATAGCCTATGTTCTTTCTCAGGGTCTAAAGATTGTCTGTGCCAAATTTCATCAAAATCGGTTGAGAGGTTTAAGCGGGAAAGCGTAACAGACAGACAGACAGAGTTACTTTCGCATTTATAATATTAGTTTGGAAGTTTGGATAGTTTGGATTGTAATTTTATTGAACTAGAACGTAACCTCATGATTCCTGTGTTGGTAAACTTAATAAAATATGAAGTCAACAAAAATATAAACCAAGAACCATCTGAACTAGTGTAGGGCAAAAACATCACAGATTTGTCTCTGGGCTACACAATTTTAATAGACCCTCTGCAGCCCTACTTATTTATCTAGCTAGTGTCCACAGCGTATAAAGCTTAAATGGCTAACCGTCCACGGAGCCCGTTGACATTTACATGACCTAGATCACAGACAAGCCTAGTTCTTTTTTTATATAGCAGAGGGACGCAGCGGCTTATTAGTCATCATAAATAGGTTCCATTTTGTAAGAGGAATGTATATTTTCTTTTGTATATTAACAAAATTGTAGCAGCTACTCTTTTTATGGTTTAAGAAGCTGATCGCAAGTACGGCTGATGTGTCTGTGAATCGAACCCAGGATGGGTTCGATTTCCAGGTTGAATAAAAAGTTGTTGTATTGTTTTCTAAATCTGGAAGTGTGGATTAGAACTAAATGAAGACTTAATAACTTTACTTTCGACATATATAGGTTGTAAAACTAAATAAATTAGCAACATCAAATAAAGGCATTGCATGACTATCTAATTTGTACCTAACTGATAACCACTAACCATAATTATGTAATTTATGTATTTCCTAGTAATCTCAAGTAAGTGAAGATTTTTTTGAGTGTAAAGTTACTTTAATAGGATTACATTTTTGTCTAAACATTCGAAGGTTACAGGGTGTAAAGTTGAGCTTAAAAGGATTGACAGTCATTCAGTCATTTATTAATAAGTCTTGTGACTGGCACCATAATTTTTTAGTAGTTTTTTTTTTCTTTTGATAACACAGGTCGACAGCATTTTTGCGCACGGGTTCTACATAAGTTATTAATTTATTGTTTGTATATCTAGAAATAAGAATATGAACAAGAAAAAGTTCTGAATTTGCTTTTATTAGTAAAAAATGGGTAAATTAAAATCAATGAAAATGCCTAAAAATTTACACAGAGATGAGTTATTATAAAGGAAACCGTACATCCGTTCATGTTTTTTTTTTTACAAAATAAGTTTTATAATGAAGTTAAATTATTTAAAAAATAACAGTTTTAGTTTTCCTGCTATTTTTAGTAGAAGTTTCTCTTATTAACCCCCAAATATAGTCTCCCATCATGTCCCTTTCAGTACTGGCCTTGGTAACGTCTCTCAAATGCTTGTCAAATCTCAAATTGTCTTAATGGAAGCGTTCCTCTTGTTTTTCCGTACAAGCTTCCATGTTATCTTTAAATTTATCCAAATGAGAATATAGCATATGCATCTTTAGTGTGTCTTTAGAGACATTCCACTTCCGATGATGGAAAAATTTCGTAGTCTTCTCAGTGATCAGCTCGTCATAACTTTCAGCTCTAGGGTTTACAATAAAACCATGAACTACTGCCTTAAAACTGTTCCTGGCTTCTTTCTCCTCAATGCTAAAGTAACTTCAGGAAAATATCACAATTGGTTTTTTTTTATTTGAGCGCCCACAGAGACTCCAGCTTTAATTTTCGCCTCTGAAAGCTTTGGAAAAAAAACTCTTAAAGCAAATATTTTTGATTTGTGATCACATTTTTTTAAATAAATATGCTTGTATAATCAGAATATAATAAGTAAAACCCATGCGCAAAAATTTTTTTTTTCATTTGTCGACCGGTGTAATTCAAACGTGCCTGGAACTGGCCAACTTCAAATAAAGTATTTGATTTTTAATTTGATAGAACATTGAAGACTTTCGAAAAAAAAATACTTGATAGTTATTTGTTTACATGTTTACGTTATTACAAGTCAGTAGGTTCTTCACATAAACCAGACACGTTTAAAACTGGTACACATAAATTACTCCAACAAGATTTCGCAGATTCTCACTTCTCACGCTGTTTAACTAAACTCGTCTAAGATATTCAGTCAACACCTCTCACCCCATATAAATACAAGACAACACCATTTTTATAAACTATTTAAATGGAAATACTATGCACAAATTAAATTATACGAGTATCAAATATTTGCGAACTATTTGTCATGGTTATCTCACAAAATCTTTTAGAAAATAAGAGTAACAATTCAGTAAAGAATCCGAAACTTAATATGAATGTAAAAGTAATTATGTTTGTTCGTTTGTTTGTTACCTGTTTACGCCCAAACTGCTGAACCGATCATATTGAAATTTTGAAAATGCATTATACGGAGATGGACATAGAGTACATGTACCATAGGGTATAGAAACAAACCCATCCCATTTACTTTAATTTTAATATTTGAAGATAAAAAGTGCCTCTTCGAGGGCCTAATTGAAACAAACAATTTGACTTTGACTTTCATCACGAAACAAAAGTACCTTAGAGGCCTTTTCGCGGATTTTCACGTTTTTTGACGTAAAGTACCTAAACGAAGACATTGACGTTAATTTCATGGAAAAAATCAGTTCCCTTTTCATTCACTAGAGGCGCTTTTCATTTTCCGTACATTTCCACGCGCACTCCAAAGAGTGTCAGCACAATGACAGAGCCCCCCTTAGGGGGCAAAGCCTGCCAGGATCTCGGGACTTACGAGCTACCGTGACCCCGGAACGTAAAGGGCTATTGAAGGACGCCGTGGATTTTAATCAGTACAAGTTTGACAGTCATTTGATGATTTTACAACGCTAAAAAACAATACGCTGTACGGTAAAATACAGAAATCTTGTGCTAAAGCATCTGTTCCCGAAAAATACAACTACAACATTTATGTTATAATAGATAGCGCTACAAACACGATCCGAATTGATTGTCTAATTCTAAAGTAACGCAAGTGAATCCTCGGGCAAACGCTAGTACAATAAACTTCCGGCAGACTAAATAAAAGACGTACAAAGATGTTCCGAAGTAGGAAAGTGAAAAGAAATCGAAAATGACATTATTGTATTATAATTTGTTACAATGACTTGGTACTTCTTGTATGTGGTCGACCAATTTAAGGTTATCGTCAAACAAAAACCCACTTTGTTATAAAGGAGTAGAGTGGGAAATGGGTTGAAGTATGACGATTTATTGGAGTGTGTCTCATTGGTTTGTTAATCTAGCGTATGGATTTTGAATGTCGGTATGCGAGAAGATGACAGTAATAGTTCTGGGAAGTGTCAATCACTGCTCATCGTTAAATTAAGCAAATGGAGTAAAGAAATAAAAAACTCGCGAACTGAAAGTAGTGTTCTATGTCTCTGTGTATGCTAGTTTAAAAGTTTATTCCCCGCGATACAGTAGAAATCCCCCTCTACCAGCTAAACGGTTATGTTTGGGGGTGTGAAAAAATTCACAATAGTAGTATATGTAACGAAGTTTTAAGGAAAATTATCATGACTAAGTAGGCTTTACAAGTTTACGAGTAATAGTCGACCAACTTATAAAACGTACTTGGACACCATATTTTCCTAAACAAAGTGTATCGCAGAACTTGTTCTTCAACTGCAAATGTAAGTTTGTCAACTTTATTTTTACAGCTATAATAGGTGGGTATGTTTTGGGGATAGGTAGGTTTTTATTGTCAACTATTTTTAACTAACTTCGAAAAAAGGAGGAGGTTCTCAATTCGTCCTAATCTTTTTTTTTATGTATTTTCCCCGATTTCTCAAAGACGCCTCCGATTTTGAAAATTCTTCTTTTTAAAATTAAATTCAGCGGATCAGTTTAGTTAGTTCGCATAAGTATTTTGATAGGCAACTACGGAACCCTACACTGTGCGTGACCCGACACGCACTTGGCCGGTTTTTGTTTCGAATGACGCTTTTGCCAATGCCATTCATACAAACATTAAAAACAACAATCAAAGAAAAGACATCAACGCATTATTTTTTATCAACATCATCATGACAATTTGACATCTCCGCGATTTATTGCCGCATATTTCAGAGACGCAGACCTTAGATTTCATAATAAGACATCCAAGGACGTCAACCAATTTCATACATGACCGCTCTTACGTTACTATGAAGTAGTTGATAGCCAAATTGTGAAGTTTAAAGTGTCGATTGACGATTTTTTGTGAGAAAAACAATTATAGCCGAACGAATTGATGATTCACTAAGTATTTTGATAAAAACAGTGTTTTAGACAATACGGCGTTTCCTTTGCGTAATTTTGTTCCTGGTTTTATTAAAAAAGTTTTTGGTTATTTTTCGTTCTTGATAATGTCACGAAAAATGTACATATGAAAGTGCGATTTTTCCGATATTGAAGAATTTTGGTACAGAGATATGTAGATGGAAATGGGACTCTAGAGACGATCATAGCCATTAGGGGTGGTTCTGACGAAGCAGCGGGTAGCAGCATGTTTTCTTTATTTCTTGATCATGAATCAGAAAATACGAAGTTTAGGGTACAAAATGCCCGCATTCTTGTGAAGGAACATGACACAAAAATCGAATTTATAACCAATTTATTCCAACATCAAAGCAAAGTAAAATCAAGGGAAATGTGTCATTAATTTTGAAGAAAAACTTGGTAGAAGCTTGGATAAAACTCCTCTGCCGTTTTCATAAAAAAAACTACACGGAAATTGTCTCAAAATTATAGGGTGACAAAAATTCAGGAAGGAAATTAATGTTTCGTAATAACTCCACGTCTTAACGTAATGACAAGACATTACTAATAGTGATGATCACGTCATCAAGGTTTTTCATAGACAAAATGAAGATGTTTTTTCTAAAAGCCGCATGTGTCCATCAAACTCCAGGAAGTGTTAAAAGCCAAGCAAAAAGCAATAAAATTCACGTGAAATATAATAACAGTTCGTGATACAAAAATGGAAATGTCATGTTTTGCATATATTTTTGTTGTCAGTAAGAAATCTTGATATTTATAACTTCCATTTTTGGGCAAATTTAAATAGCTTTAGTGTTGCCATCTACGAATCAATTTAGCTATTTATAAGTTTAAACAATTTATACGTATAAATAGAGTATTTAAATATCTGGTCTATTAAAATTAAAACTTCCTATATAATCCGGTTCACTGCAAAATATGTTTGTCATTATAGCTACTGTGTAACATTCAATGAATATTTGGAGATCTTATGTCATTCTGTCATCTCATCGTACTAAGCATATAAATAATTTGGTCAAAGATTCTAGAGCGTTATAAGTACCTAGTCTTCAAAACCATTTCAAATGCTAAATGATTTGCATCTTTTGATCATTATGTCAGTCTCAAACTTAATTCGTAATACCTATTCGTTTTTAATGTGTTGGCTGAATTAATACTTACCATATTAATTATTCCTTCGGCTCCCGATATTTCGGCACTGTTGCAAGCAATCATTTTATCCACGATCATGGTGTGAACAAATATTAAAATAACATACTTAATTCTAATGACATGAAAATTTGTATATTATTTTGGTATTTTCATGTGGTGTTGCTAATTTTCTATAATTGGGTATTTCTTATATTAAGAAAGGCTACAGCCACAGTTAAGGGCGCGTATTCTGAAAATTGACAACATTGCAAATAGCTGTCAAATATTCAGAATTCTTTTAAAGTTTGAAGCGCCAGGTTTAAAATCGTCATCATCTTTGACACATCATAAATAATACCATTACCCTTTTTTTAAAGGAAACAAATAGTGATGTTAGTACGAAGTACCGTTTTATTGTTAGGAAACAATATCGAGATCAAAGCGCAGGAACACTTTAATCCGATTTCCTTTTCCATAATCTTCACATCCCATTATTAAAACCAAGAATAACAACAATTAAATAACAGCCCATAAAACTAGCTCTGACTTTTATTGCTTCACAATAAGGTAGAATTTTGCTTGAAAATGCGACAATGAACTGCAATTAATCTTTGTTTATCCGACACTAATTGAAACCGACATTAATTGTTTTAAATAATGGTTTCGTGAATCAGGAAGCATGCATGCTATAGTTTTTGATTAAGTCTGATATTTCCTTTCCCTAATTCTTATTTATTTGGATCTATAAATAGGTTAATTGCATACGGATGCGTTGTTTTAATGATCTCAACTACATTTCGTGTTTGGAAGAAATTAATAGCATTATGAAATAAAATTGTGTCAGCCATTGATATAGTTACCATGCGTGGTAAAAAGAAACAAGCTTTATTTCAACAAATATAATTATAATCAATGGCACTTCACCAATATAGCACTTGAAATGGACAGAATAACTTAACAAAAACATAAAAAAAACTAACCGATCAAAAATGTTTCAACATTCAAAATTAGAACACGACTAATTACCGCGCCACTGAAAGAAATATGGCGACAAAAAATGCGCGCGAACGATAAATTGTAACTCCCTTAATGCGTTTCGTCGCATCATGTATCCTGTTCTGCATTCCAGTTTTAATCAGATAAATTAAAAAGAGGGACATTTTGTTTATAATTTATTAAGGTATGAAAATGTGCCTAAAAATGCATTTTTTGTATCGAGGTAAAATCATCAAATGAGTCCTCCCGCCCAGCGAACGGAAGGTACTGTCAGACTCGTACTGTCTAAAATCCACGGTGTACGTTCATTACCCTTTAGTTCGAGGGTCATGGTTACCTGTAAAGACAGTTCTATGACCCCGGCAGGCTTAGGCCCTCTATGGGGTCAATTTTGAAAAAACGTAATAAAAGGATGGTGAATCACATTGCAATTTTTGAAATAATCATAATTTGGCAATTCATTACATGAATCTATGTAATTAATTGTATAAATGTAATTAATTTTACTGTCAATTTGTGATTATTTTAAAAATTGTAATGTGATTCACCATCCTTATATGTTTCTTCAAAAATTACATTTTCGACGAAGTTGGAGAAATCTTATGTTTCAAATTTTCTAAAGTTTTTAATTTGGTCATTTTTTTTTTTTTTTTGAGCCTACTCTGTATTTGGTCATAGTTTACAAAAAAGTAGATAGAGAACTTTTACCGTACTCTTGAGTCGTTTATTAAATTTATAAAAAGTAAATCACGCCAACATGAAATATGATAATATCCCACACAGTTGTAAATTATAAGAAAAAGTTACAAGATGACCATTCATGTGGGCGAAAAGTAATTCTACTTAATCCAATTCTGCGATCTATGAACTTTCAAATATTGCACAAGATTATTTTGATACCTATCTTAAATATGGACAATCTTGACTTCCTTGTTTATTTAGTTTCAAAAGGATTTTGGCCGAAAAAGATGTTAGTATTGCAAAATAAAAGGAAATTCAAGGAGAAGCTTAAGAGAAGATCATCAAAAAATTTGTTCAAACACTGTTTTTTTTTTTAAATCTTGCCTCATAGTGCCCCAAGTACCGGGGCTCGCTTTGCTCGCTCTTGCATCCTTAGTCAAATAACTGATCTGATCACCATCACAGGAATTTCTCCTGTATCATGGATACATTTAGCTCTCTTCATAGACTAATAACATCTATCTTAACTCTGTGTCTCAATTTTTATGAACCCGATCTTTAATTTAAGGTAATTTTCTTTGTAATAAGAAATGATTGTTCGCAAACAGAAATCCAATCGATGAGTTTGAAGCGATTACTTAATCTCAAGGCGAATTGATTCCAGCCACATGCTTTAAGTCTGGTTTGTCTAGATAACAAAGGTCACACAACATTTAATAGCAACCAGCTTCATCAAAACACAATTAAAAAAGACGAGATGATGGTATTCCTCAGAGAAACTTATTTCGAAATTAACTAAATAAAAAACTTATTTTATTATTATCGAAAATATTTAATAGTGTAGGCTACACACAAGAACTTGTTCTGCGAGTTTTTCCTCCGTGCCTCGGAAAGCACGTAAAGCTGGTTGGTCCCGGCTGTCATTTCGAAGTAGATCTTTGACAGTCGCTACTGTTAGTCAGAAGCTCTAAAGTCTGACAACCAGTCTTACCATGGGGTATCGTATTACCCAGTTACTGGGTTTTAGATGTCCGATAGGCAGTCGCTCCATGTAAAATACTGATATTCAGCAGCATCTAGTTCGACTGGAAGCCGACCCCAATATAGTTGGGAAAAGGCAGGCAGATGATGATATTTAGAAACTAGGCAAATGAACTATAGGTAGGCCATTCAGGACGCAAAGGGCATGGGAAGCTGCCGGGGTCGCGGGACTGTCTCGTCAGGTAACCGTGACCCTGGAACGCAAAGGGAATAGGGTGGGTTTTCACTCAGTAAGAGTCGGACAGGCCCTTCCGCTCCACCCATGAGATGATTTTTACACCCCAATAAGAAAATAAGCTCTGTAATACCTAATGACGCATACAAACAGACACTAACGAATAGATATAGGTAGATACTTTAAAAATATATTTCTGAAATGCTACAGTATTATCTAAATTCGACACCGAACATCGAACGCCAGGATTCCACAGACATGACGTGTCTTCCTGAACTCGTATGCATTTTCTCATGATACGCTCGGAGCGGAATTTTTAGCAGTTCATTCAACCGTTTTATTGCTTTTTTGGAGCTTGGTTTTGCTACAATGTAATAATATGCAGATATTTTGTCTGTTATGTCACCTACTTAAACGGGCTAGGTGATAAATTGTTGCTGATTTTGATTGAAATGTCAGTTGCATTTGACCATTAGTAACAGCTTTGAAAAAAGTAACCGTTGTATTATTTTGCTAGTTTGGAACGTTTTATACTTTTGTGTCTCATTCGTCATGAACCTCTCTGCCTTGGGGTGGGGAAGGGATCTGTCAGACTACTGATTTAAACCAGACGGTGTTCTCCGACTACCTTGGGCTGGGGTGCTAGAGTACTTGCACACTTCTGACGAACTGTGCAAGTACTCCAGCACTAAAAATCTGGCTAGGCTCCCTGGTCAGATTCCCTTTTAGCTTGGTACTTACTTACTTAAGCCTGGTTTCCACTACCAGCGGAGCGGGCCCATTAAAGACTTATTTTTACTCGCAAAAGAAAACTGCTTACATGGTGTTTCCACCAAAAGAGTCGTGCGGAAAAAATGGACTCACTCTGGGAGTTAGACGACTGAACTTTTTTTTTTTGCTGGCAACACTACTAGAGTGACATGTCAAGTTTTTGTTCCGTGTTTTAAAATTAAATTAAATTAGTAATTAGGCTTTATTCTAATGTAATTTCATGTGTAAACGTATCGTAAATGTGTAAATACGCAGGAATATTGTTTTCCCAATAATTGGATAAATATAAAAAGTTTTCGGTGACTTAGCGTTCACCTCACCGGTAACCTAAAACTATCAGCTGACGTTTGCACTACGGATCCAAAACGGGGAGTATTGTTTACTTATTTTCTTTCTAAATAGCACACATTCATAATATTTATATTAGTTACTCGTCTAATACTTTTAAGACTAATTTTTTGTTGATTTTGCACCACATAATTTGCTTGCAAAATTGTTTGTTGACATTCCTTTTTGTGAAGTTTAATAATTAGGAAAATTGTTCAACAATACTATAACAGATACATAAATAAACCTATAATAATGATCAGTGAACATTATTGTCTTTAAAAATAATAATTGTTATAATGTTCTAAGTTTTGTGTTCTTGACAATATACCCACAACACAAAAAAAAGAAAACACAAAACATTAAAATCAATTAAATTTTGTTTCCAATTAGAATTTATTAACTATTTAGAAGCTAACATAGCAGCCTACCTCAATTCAATCTCTAGCTGTGCACTTTTTCCCCCCCTTTCATCGCTAACTTCCCTTATTGATCTGTTCTATTAGTTCTCACCGTTTCTTTATTTCTAAATTTCAGTAACCTGTTCAATAACCATGCCTGTGATGACCCGTAAGGCTGCTGCTCAGGATATGGAGCTGAAATTGAGAACAGCTCTCCATGAGCTAAAGGAATCAAACCTCAAAGTCCAAAAATTGTTACAGGAGAGAGAAGAGAGTGAGGTGGAAGTTGATAAAGTTAATTCTAAAAACTCAAGCCTTAAACGTCAGCTAGTGGACCTTCATCAGCAATTCGTGGACGTTGTTGATGAACGGGATCAACTGCGGGTGGTATTGGATGGGTTCAATAATTGTAGTAATTTGTACGAGGAGGCTTTATGTAAAGTTAGGCACTTAGAAAATGAGTTAATTAATGCCAATAATTTTATCTTAAAGTTGCAAAAAGAGAAAGAAAGTTCTCAGGTTGAACAAACAAATAGCTTATACAATGAGTTATTGAACAGCAATTGTAACCCCTCTTCCTTAATCACTATTGATCTCACTGAAGATTCTTTGTTGAGAAATAATAAAATTAGCAACAAGAAAATTAAAAAATATGCCAAACTTAATAAAATAATTAAAAAATGCTACAAGTTAAAGAAACAACAAAAACTCTTTTCTAAATATATTCCACAAAGGAAAGAGCGTGTTGAGTTAGTTAATAAGTTGCACAATTATGAAATTAAATTGGAAGATAGCATAAAAATTTATGAAATTGACACACAGCATTTGCAGTCTGAAATACAATTGCTTCAGGAGTCACTTAGTTCCTTATCCAGTAAGTATATGAGATCTCAGTACCAAATTAAGGAACATATTCTTGCTGCAAATGAGTTAGTGTTGTGTCAATGTACTTGTCAGACAGCTTCAAACCACGGTACTGTCCAGCCTGAGGTAATGGAGGACCCATCCCAGGCTGTGGATTTACCTCAGGTCTGCACCTTTAGCCAGCCTGAGTTACATGATAATAGTTCTTGCTCGGTAATGTTCTCAGATGGTATAGGAAGAGGTTTAGGTAAACTGTTAACTAATAACCTGAGTTATTCTTGTAACTATTGCATGCCAGGTTCAACTTTTAAACAGATTATGTCATCAGTTTATAGTAAAAAATACGTACATAATACTGATATAACTATATTTATTGGAAATAGTTCAAAAATTAAGAAGAAGGACTTAACGGATAGCATCACTGAGTTATTAAAGTTAAATTGTAGGAAAATTATATTGTGTGCCTTCCCCTACTTTGAGAAATTGTCCTCTAGTCAAAACAATTATATTTACATGCTCAATAAGCATCTTCACTTCTTAGTTAGTCTCTATAGTGACAAACTTATGTATTTTGATACCAACGTTTGTATGGATAAACTTTGGTCAACTCGAGGTACTGTGTATCTGCCTTATATGTATAGATGCGAAATAGCCAGGCTATTAGTTTTTTATATTCACACAGACATAAATAGTATGTCTAAGCTTAGTAGTATAGTTATTACTGATAGTGTTCACAGCACTCCTTTTGATGCACCTAGTGATTTAAACTGTTAGGTACGACAATAGGCAGGCCACATAATATGTTGAATGTTGTACATCAAAATATGCAGGGTTTGCCTGGCAAGGAGTTAGAATTAAGTTTATTTATGGAACACTATCAGGTTCAGGTCTTATGTCTTACTGAACACTGGTTGAGGGAGCATGAATTGCCGTTTTTCAATGATAATAATTTTACTGTCCAAAGTGCGTTTGTCAGAAGGGGCGCTATTCGTGGTGGTTCTTTGGTTCTTGTTTCAAACAAGTTGAAATGTAAAGAACGTTTAGATCTAGTTAATCTTTCTGTTGAGCGTATTATTGAGTTGTCTTGTGTGGAACTCGAGAAATATATAATAATTTGTGTTTATAGACCTCCTTCTGGGGATTTTACTCGCTTCGAATCTGTAATGGAGGATTCACTTAGTAAGTTAAAATCAAGTAATAAAAGGATAATTTTATGTGGAGATTTTAATGTTAATATTTTAGATGCAACTCCTTTAAGTGTTAGACTGCTCAACCTTTTTAAATCTTTTAATTTAATTAACTTGTTTTTTGAACCGACAAGAATTACTGCATCTTCGTCGACTTGTCTTGACAACATCTTTACTGATTCTGATGCCGAAAGTAAAGCAGTGTTAAGTGACTTATCGTCTGATCACTGTGGATTGATGGCTAGCTTCCCTATGCCATCACGCAAAAAGCCTCACAAGATTGAATGTAGGCCCTATACAGTTAGTCGTTGTAACAAGTTTAAAAATAATGTAGCTGATAGACTCACACCAGCCATAGCTGAATCAGATAGTCCTAATGAAATCTATAAATCCCTTTTTGATATTGTTAAAGATGAATACCAGTCCACTTTTAAAACCAAAATCATTAAGAAAAATGGATCCTCTGCTGGTTTCAATCAATGGGCTACACCTGGCATTTATAAAAGTAGAGCGAGATTGTACGAGTTATATGGTTTGAAGAAATTTAGGTTTGATACACCTTTTGTGGAATATGTAAGAAATTATTCAAAATTATTTAAAAAGATTTGTGCTATTGCTAAATCAAAATTTTTAAGCGAAAAAATTAAAAATTCTAATAACAAAGTTAAAGCTACCTGGCAAATTATCAACAGTGAAACAGGTAAATCGGTTAATAATGAAAAGCAATTAGAGATTATGATAGACAGTCAATTAATTACAAATGCGACTAGCGTAGCAGACGCATTTAATGAATTCTTTGCAAATATTCCTATAACTACGACTCGCTCCTTAAGTTCGTCTCCGTCTAAAGCTGAAAGCATTCTGCAAAGTAGTGTGCCTAAATGCGGTAACCTATTTAGTTTTAAACACATAACACCATATGATGTAGTAAATGTATTCAATACACTTAAATCCAAACATACTGGTGATTATTGGGGCATTTCAATTAAACTTTTAAGTAATATAATTGACATCGTCGCCCCCTATCTTGCAATTACTTTTAATAAATGTGTAGATCTGGGTACTTTTCCTGACCTCATGAAGAGTAGTAAAGTCATACCATTATTTAAATCAGGCAATAAAAATGATATTGGTAATTTCAGACCAATTTCTATCTTACCTGCTTTTAGCAAAATATTTGAAAAATTGATACTCAAGCAGTTGCTTAGTCATTTTAATGTAAATAGCCTCCTTCATAGTGAACAATATGGTTTTACGAAAGGTCGTTCAACAACTGATGCAGGTGTTGCTCTGCTGAAGCATATATTTGAGGCGTGGGAGAGCTCTAAGAATGCTATTGGTGTGTTCTGTGATCTATCCAAAGCCTTTGATTGCGTACACCATGATACACTTTTGCGAAAATTACATCATTACGGAATCCAAAACGAAGCTCTTAATGTTATAGAATCGTACTTACGTAATAGATTTCAATGCGTAGATGTTAATGGCTCGAAATCTTCTGGACAACCTGTTCAGCTAGGTGTGCCTCAAGGATCAATTCTGGGTCCGTTTTTATTTTTGGTCTATATCAATGACTTGCCATATCTTTTAAAGGGCATTTGTGACATTGTACTGTTTGCAGATGATACATCTCTTATATTTAAAGTTGATAGAAACAGACAAGAATTTGACGAAGTTAACACCGCATTATCATTGGTCACGGATTGGTTTTCTGCTAACAACTTAGTCCTAAATGCCAAAAAAACGAAATGTATAAAGTTCGCCTTGCCAAATGTTACAAATCTAGGTCCTAACATTGTTCTAAATAATGAAGAACTTGAAACTGTTGACTCAGCCGTGTTTCTGGGTATTAAAGTAGATTCTAGAATTCAATGGGGCCCGCATATAACAAGTTTATCGGGAAGATTAAGCTCGGCTGCCTACGCTGTCAGAAAAGTAAGACAGTACACAGACGTTGATACAGCTCGACTAGTTTATTTTAGTTATTTTCACAGCGTAATGTCCTACGGCATTTTATTGTGGGGCAAAGCGGCTGATATTCAAAATATATTTGTCTTACAAAAACGAGCTGTTCGGGCAATTTACCAGCTGGGTACTAGAGTTTCTCTGAGGGATTTGTTTAGGGAGATCGGCATTCTGACGGTGGCATCTCAATTCATCTTTGCCAACATTATATATATTAGGCAGAATTTACACCTATATACCAAAAACAGTGATTTTCACACTATTAACACGAGAAATAAGCACCACCTACGTGTTCCTTTTCACCGACTTCATAAGGTTCATAACTCATTTGTAGGCCTTGGTATAAAATTCTACAATAAATTGCCTTCGTCATTGCTAGACTTGCCGTTTAATGAGTTTAAATCAAAGATTAAATCCATCCTTTGTTCTAAGGCATATTATTCCATAAACGATTACTTAGTGGATAATAACAGCTGGTCACTCTGTTGAAGTTAAGACGGCTTTCATGCTCTTTCCCAGATGTTTTTAGTTCTCTTTTTTTTCTATTCTTTCTTCCAGACTAGTTATATGTGTTCATATAATTGTTTATATTTTTTTTATGACTTAGTTAAGTCATCTTGTTTTATTTTATGTGTTTGTATTTGTTTTATTATTTCATTTGATTTACGGACATTGTTGTCCTACTTTACATTTTATTGCTTGTCTTTTTGTGTGTATTTTTTTTTATTTTTTAAGTTCCACATTCGTAGGTTTTCTTGATTTTAAAAAAAAATATCTTTTGCATTGTATAGAGTGTATTCACCTAGTATTATATAGCGTCATAGCCAGCATTGTGTGAGTACCATGTACTTCAGAGCTATCTTTGACTAGAAACCTACGTCTTTCATTGACTTGAATGACTCTGGCAGTTGAGAGTATGTCATGCTCACTCAAAGGTCTCGCTGATGGTGGCGTGTATGTCGGATCATTTAGTTCCCTTCAAAATGGTTGAGCTGAATGGTGCTGATATATGTGTCATGTTCGTGAACGGGCGCTGTCAGTTGGGACTGGTCATCTCTTAGCTGCCACGGCCTATTTTAATTATTAGTAACTTTATTTTGAATTGTCTTTTTATTTTACTATGGACACTATTAACTTGCCACATCGTTCTCACGTAATGTACCATCTGATGATGAATGATGTAACAAAAGTTTTGTAATAATTTTGGCGATTGAAAAAGAGTGTCCATGGAGTTTCTTGCTCATTCTTCTCCATAGAGATCTACGCTTTGGAATGAGCACCTACGGTACTTTCACAGTTTTTATGTCTTGTGACTGGGACTGTAGCACCATAACTATTTTTGTTATTGTTTTATTTTATGTCTTTTGACAATTCATAAGTGCCTGTAATTGGCCTAGTTGAAATAAACGTTTTGATTTGATTTGATTTGATTTGATTTGAAGTTTTTCTTGCTGATAACCCAAACCTATTTCACAAGAACAGAATCCGCTCCGCTTAGCGTTTTCAGCTCATTACTCTTGCGCGGTGGAAAATGGGCTTTATGATGTCATACTCACAAGTTTCGTAAGATTATCAAAAATTTTGAAGTGAAAACTTCTTTAGCGGCGTTGTACACTTTTTCTGTAATGGGTAAAAAATTTAAAACTCGCGTCAGGGTCACGTGACCCTGATCGAAAATGAGTAAGACGTCATTCAAATTAGTTAATTTCATATCTGTACTACTCCAGTTTTAAAATAAAACATAGTAACAAAAAAGTTTTCACTTCTACCGGCACTCCTGGAGTGCAACCTTTTTTTTAATTTATAACGCCTAGCACAGCTCGTAAAGAACAACTACTAAATGACAACAATAATGTGATAGTAAATAGCAATTTCAAACTTTGTAACTTAGATGAAGATTCTAACCTAAGTATTCCACAGCTTCGAAACGACGTTAATGTCATGTTAATTTAAAAGTTAAAACCCAATGAAACTGCAACGGTACGCACATTATTACGAACAACGGTTATTAAACGCTTTAAGCATGCAAATAAGTCCTTCGGTGTCTCGTTAACACAGTTATTTCACCGTTTTCATGTTATTCTCGTTATTTGCCATTCTATCTGACTATCTGTCAAATAAAATGTCGTAACAAATTGTTCAGATTTGCATTTCCGTGACGCATTTGCTCTTCATTATTAGCTAGTAGCTGATGCCCGCGGCTTTGCTTTCGTTAATTTAGAAGTGGACAATCAATTTGAATCGTAAATGTAACGCCACTTATTATCACAACAGGAACAGTACTTTTTTGAGATGACAGCTACCCTATGTCCGTATCTGTGCACCTGTCAACATACATGCATTTCAGGATGATCTACTGATCATCCTGAAATTTCTCTTAGCACGAGTTTTCACTCTTTTACTTTACAGCGTCTTTCCAGTATTTACAGCGTTTCTTGTATGAAAAAATGGAACAGCGCCTCTGGTGTGCGAAGAAGGAACAAATTTTTTCCTTGAAAATTGTCAATTTGAAATTGTCAAAGTTCCAGTTTACTTTACGTGTCAAATACTGAAAACTCGTGCTAAGGGTACAGTTAAGTGGTTTTGACTTCGCCACATGACACTGGCAGAGTAGTCAAGCAACTCGTTGCCAAAGAAGAAAGAAAAAAAAAGTGGTTTTGACTTGAAAGGTAGCAAACAAACTTACTTTTGCATGTAGTTAGAATTAGTTGATTTCAAGATCATATTTATCGATTATTTTAATTTGGTGGTAGTATTTGCAGATTCAAACATCATGCATCTTGTTGTTTTTGTTGCAACTATGAAGAAATAGGTTGCCTAATCAGTCTTGATTTACCAATGGCTTGGTGGGATCAGATTCAAATAGACAAAGTGAGTGTAATATCTTTCATCACCATTGCTTTAGGAAACGGTGAAGGGAAGAAGGATTGTTCTACTGGAACCATACATTGGAAGATATGTGACATCGACCAACCTAAGATGAACTATATCTTTGTCTTATAGGGTTTATCCAATGACAATAAAGCCTGGTTTATCCGAGTCCTGGGAACTTTAAACGGCTGATAATATGTATTATAATTGTTGCTGGCAAACTGCTGGGAAGATAAAAGATAATGAGCAGTCGTCCTAAAATTACAACAAAATACGTGACTTCATTAAAGGAAAATTCTCAACTACATTTCCCAACATAGTTTTTTTTGCATTTAAATACAGTATCATTGTTCGCAAAGTTCGTTAAGTGGTTATCAAACTATTTCAAAAAGTAAATAATGATAGCAATTGAATCTGTAATGAAAGTCTATTAGAGCACTTGTTGTTGAATAAATTATGCTCTAATTCCTTGGCAACATCAGATAAAAGTGAAGCAATACTAAAAACAGTAAGCAAATTGAATCAAAATGTTGCTGATTACATTTGCATAGCTTAGGTTAAAAATAATCTAAAATATAAACAGATATCTTCAACATCTTCTCAGAAAAATACTGTTTTTCCATTTAACATTTAACCCTCATAAAAATAAATAAGTATGTCCGTTTCAGTTGTCTACTCACCGTCCATTTCCCGCTGTCATAAATCTCGGATTTCACGTTAACCTAGTTTTTCTTTCAATTCCGAATCAACATCGGAATTAGGTCCATTTATGCCCAAACCTGCAGTCATGACTGTTTACGAAAATCGATTTATGATGAAAAGGAAGACATTGTTTATTCTAATTTCTATTCAGGATGGACTACAGTAAGTTTTGGTCATCTGATTTTGGGCCCAGTGAATGATAATGGCCCACCGTGTAAAACATGGAACTTTAACATAACATAGGATTGCACAAAAGGGCCAATACGCAGCAGTGGGTGAAACAGGGCTGCCGATGATGATGATGAAACAAAACTAACGAAACGTGGGGGTTCTAATTCTTAAACATGGAAGTATGAAAATCTGTGTAACGAAAAAGCAAGAGTGAAGTATGTAGTTTGTTCGAAAATGACGAGGCGGATTTACATTAATTAATGCATTTAGAGAAGGGCAATATGTTCGCAAAATCACGACACACAAATCGAACTTCAACCACAGCATTTACGCGAAACCCGACACACCATTAATTAAAACCAAATCCGAAATCACAGATGCAAACTGATTTATACCTGTATCAAATATCCGTTCAATAATCAGCACTAATAATAGACCAGTCGAACTACCAATCGTAACACGAGCCAGGCCAGTCCATTCATAATTAATGAATGTATACCTAATGAACACCAGTTTATTTTTAATGATACGGATGCGACTGGAGCCGATGTAGGTCGAGACTGGCATGCAGATGACTGCATCGCTACTTCACCAAGATTTATTGATATCCAGACTTTTATATTCATTAGTGAATTGCGTTGGAAGGATGCATTTGAATTGCAGATTGATGTCTCACTTGAGATGTTTGGAAATAGTTTCATGTTTATAATTACGAGGGGTCTATACATAGCTCCCTGTGAAAGAGATTATCTTGGAGTATGCTATAATGATTTCTTCTTCACGATTGACCGTTCTAACTTGTAGGATTTTTATGTTAGTAGTGAAATTACAAACACATGATATGAAGAGAGCAAAGACATTAAACTATATACGAGCAATAGACGGGACATCACGAAGAAATTTGTGATCCAAAACTTTTTACCAATAGGTAAAAAGCCTCAGTCTAGTAGTCGCGTTGCTATGCAACGCTTAGATAGTGCTACTGACGCACGGCATCAACAATTTTGTATGACAATTTTCCCTCTTCTATAGAGCGGGCCTCTATAGAAGAGGGCTTCTCAATTTGTACAATACAAATACCGCCTTTGTTGAATACTGTTACTCCAAAATAACCAAAATTACCCTGATTATTTTATTTGTTTCATAATTTATAGCAATGTTACTTATATACCTGTTACTTACTAGACCTACCAGTGGAATCAATATTTTATGAAACTGCCGTATTATCTAGTTTGTATTATTTAACACGGTAGTTTTTGCTTTTACCTCTTTACTACATTCAGAAACATTTTTTAGTATTACTTTAGCCGCAGTGTCAATAAAGACAACATTTTCTTTTTCGTGTACGTGACTGCATCTAATATTGTTAACGCGGTTGACCGTCCGTCAAGTTCAGTAATAGTTTCAAGGACATTCAAATATTTATCTTTGTCTAGACAATAATATATTTTATTATCTGCAGTGCTTATAGCCTTTTTTGGTTATTTTTCTTCAAACTTGTGTCTTTTGACATCTTTTAATTAGTTTTTGGAGAAAACTACAGAGTTCATAAAATAGGTTTTTTTTTCTTAAAACTGTCAATGTCATAAAAAACGTGGTTGAGAATGCCTATGGCCAAGCAGTAGAAACCTTAAACTACCATAGACTACGGTAAAGGTCGATAGGCACTGTAAATACCTTCAAATATCGAAATGACTACGATAATAGTAGGAACACATACCATAACCAAATCAAACCATAAACAAGCCATAAATCATAACAAAACAAACTCCCAAGGGATCAAACTACTAAAGCTAACTCCACGGGGAGGTGCGCACGCGCATGCCGTTCGCATTATCGACGCCGTTAACAAGTCGCACGTGTTATGAGGATCGAGTCGACAGCGATAAAATGGCAGCTATGAAATGTGACCGAAATAGTTTAGACTAGGAGATGGGGACGGCAACTGTGTAGTTATGGTGATTGGATAATTTTATGATGATGCAAATTGACTGGAACACTACACATTAAAGTCATTAAATTCAAGTTACCTATAAATGAATATAGAATCAGTATAGCCTCGTATACCACAGCAACTGCAAATAAAACCAATGATAGGAACAGTTATGTATGTTGGTGGATGGGAAGGCTTAAGAAAAATGGATAGATTGAATAAGAAATGAAATGAAAGAAAAAGGAGTAAATGATACTTGTGTCGTGTTATAGGGGAGAATGGAAGAAAATACGTGTGCCGTCGACCTCAAATAAAATGGGATAGGGGAAGGAAGATGATGGTGATAGGAACTGTTAAGAGTGTGGATCCATTCACCGCAACGCGATAACGCGACGATACTATAAGGACATCAGTCGTCAACGCTGACGGTCACAAGTCGTTTCGCCCAAATTCGTGAGTGACGCAAAAATATCTTACACGGAAGTTATTAAATCTGGCAAAAACCAAAATTGTTGACGCTGAAGAGAGCGTGCTGCACAGAATCGCATTCCTTTTTTTTTCATTTTGATCTCTACAAGCAGCGTGATAGTTTTGGGGTCAATAGGTACAATATATTATGCGCTTTCAGGTGATGTGACGATGTTTTATGAAATTTAAGTAGACGAAGATGAGTTCATGCCCATTCATAGATTATTAAAACTTCTATCTTATACCGGAAAATCACATAATAAGTCCTAAAGTATTTCCTACTACTTATTTATCCATGTCGTGAAAGTGCCATACACTTTGTAATCCAATCGTATGCCGTAACTGTGGTATGCGCAGGATTCTCTTAAGAGTCAGGAAGGAAGATATTACGGTCAATTAGCATGGAGAAGAACCTTTTACGGTGTTTCTGACATTTTATTTACACAATTATGTTTTTAATTTTGATTAATGGCGCAAAGTGATATTTAGCGAAATTTCAACCGGAAATTATGTGGAATGAACTTTAAGGAAGTAAAAAGAGTCTCCGGAAGTAACCTCGTAAAACAGATAGGTGTTAATACCTACTATCAAAATAAAAGGAACAAAACAAAAAATAACAATGGCTAAAAAATAAGAACAAAGTTTAACGTAATAGATAACAATTTTAACAATGTAACAAAAGACTTTTTCACTTTTAATTTGGTTAGTTCTACAACGTTAACAATGGCGTCAGTAAATATGAAAGCCAAGGTAATTACATGACACAAAATGGCTGGAGATTAAACACATTCGCGACACAAAACTAACAAAGATATAGTGAAATAGTATGCTAATCTCAAATCAAGCGTGGAATAATAACAACACGCGTGCCTAACCTAACCTAACCAGAGGAATTTGCTTACATACTGTCCTATCATTAAATTAAATCACGCCACACATAATTTACAAAGCACAAAAAGCTAGATTCAACCTTAACAACAAAAGGTAGAGCTTTAAATCCAGCAACACCTGTGGGGAATAGTTCCAACAATAATACTGCAGATGGGGTACATCCAGAATACATAGGCGGTACACTTCGTGGTATGCAAATGTGTACATTCCTCTCAACATAGTAGTCGGCCATCGCCGTCGGCTTGTGACTGCTTTTCTTTGGCAGGACGTGTATTTTAGTTAAAGATAAGAATGCACTTAGGAGATACGACGTCCAGAGTTATTATTGGAATACAGATGAAGATTGCAGGATCGTGGAGTATAATAATATCATAAAGTTGAGTGCACACATTATGCAAAATGCTTTGTAAATTCTTCTTTGTTTTCTTTATGAACAAATAAAAATAATTGTACAAAAGTAAACTTAATGCCGTGTCTATTGTCTCCCAATTTGTCTTATGGTGATGCTGGAGTATCCTCTGTCGTTCTTTCTTTGAGAAGATTCCTAAAGTTAAAATATGTACTGTGCTTTCATGTGTATGCGGTATGTGTACGCGTTCATGAATAAAAAAACAAAAAATTCTGCACAGCATTTTTTGAGATCAATCGGATCAAACAGCTAGACATTACATTCTTCGCAGCGATACATCTGACCAAACATACAGACATGTCGGAAGTTACGTTTGTTATAAAAGTAATGCAGATTACATTACACCTACCTACTTTTTAGAATTCAACGGTAACCGGGTACCTATCAAGATAATCTGTATCAGACAATAGCACGAAGTGAAAATTTACGTGTTTCCTTTCTCGCAATTTGTTTACTATCTTATTCTTAAGAGAATGACCACCATTTTAGTGTTACAGAGACAAATGGTTCCTTTTACAGGCACGGATATGGTCAACTGAATAGAAAATGGCGATAAAATTACAGTTTTATTAGATTACTTTACTTTATAAGTGTTCTAAACTTTTAGCACATTTTGACTTTCATAAATAGATAGAACACTCTTTATTATGCACACCATACACATTACAGGTACTTATTGATTTGAACTACTGCTGATTCTTAATGAATTTTGAAAATTATAGTCCTGTAGAAGGCTCAACTTTCTGAAAATAACTGATCTCGTGACATTATACAAAGACGAAATTAAATAGTCTGAAGGAGTCGACCGCGTACCGGAAGTGTTGGCAGACAATTTTGAGTTTTAGCAAATCTCAAGTATGGCAGGTTACTTAACCAACTAACATTTGTATGGTATCTACCACAACAGATATCTCGGCTTATCAAATCGATAACAAATATACATTCTCGCCTGTGATTCTCGCACATCGAAACACAGTATCGCATTCCACGGAATTCCAAAAGGTCAACAGATCAGAGAACATTTCGAACACTTCCAGCTAAATATATCTAAATATCATCGCATTACTACGGTTTCCGAGAAGCATCCAGTCATAAATGTGCGTATGCGCTAAAATTATGCGTACGGTCACATCAGAAATAACAATTCGACAATCAGGTCAACTAAAACTAGGTACCCTTTTTGCTATATAACAATAAAACTTTCAATGTTTTTGTGACAGATCGAAACATATTCGAAGTTTTATCGATGTACTCAATCAAATAAACTAACTAAAGGAATCGGCATCAGTCACAAGCAGAGATGCGAATTACCCGCCAATAACAATGCTTGGGAGCGAACACACCATTATTTTTAGTTTACCTACTTATTCAGGAGCACATCAGAACAGGATTGACCTGTTGCTTATTTGGAAGCTCTTTTCTTTATCGTTTTTAGGTGATACAATATCTTTGTTTAGGCTCCTCCCGTCTCTTTCAGTGTCTATTTGCACGCCAGTACGTCACCATGAGTATCGTTATCTTTTTTTGTCATAAAATAGCCACTCTTCGAAAATGATCGTATAAATAACGAAATTTTACCGTAGAATCCTTCCAGTTGTCCTATCTCTGCCATGCGGTTGACCGTCCATGCCGCATACCGTCCTATTTGCGTAAGGTGTGTACAACTTTAGCAACAAGCATCTTAATGGGCGTGGATGCCGATCCCGGAGATTATGCTGATCGTTCGGATGACTTGTTTAGCTCCGACGGATGCTGGGATACGGATGTCAGGTTTGAAGGGTACTGAACTTTCAGTTTGAAGGGCGAATTAACGTTGGTGTGTGTTTGAAGTGCTTATGTGATATTGAACTTTTAGATGATCGTGCTAAGCTAGCATAAAGACTTATGGCGAATTTTAGACGTTACGAGATTCTCCTGACCTTCTTTTCTAAGAAAATTGTGGCGTGGTCTAACCGAATGTATCTGAATATCATTCATCAGCTCATCTACCTACGTACGAAGTGTTTTGCCAACAGCTACCAACAGCTAAGGAGTAGAATTTCCTGCCAGAGTCTCTACAACCTGATTGCCACAATCTTGAGGTCTTTAAGTCAAGAGTGAACAGGTTACTTCTACTACTACTACTACTTCTGCTTCATCTTCATTCTTCATCGTCGACCACATCTTCACTTACCGGCAGGCGAGATAGTGATTAAAAGCAAGCCCTATCTGACTTCTATATTCGTTACTATAATAGGGAACACGATGCCTTTTGGTAAAGGCTTCGTTGTAGGTATTGCCAAACATAGTCCTTTTGAAGGCCACAAGTAATCCTAAATTAAACCTCAAAGAAACGACAATGTTCAATAGTATCTATTACCATATTAGACGCCATAAAATTGAAACAATTTATCTTCGCAGCCAAATCTAAAATAAAAAACTACAAATCACCACCAGAGAGTAGTAAAACCTTAAAGTTACTACCATACAAACAACATAAAAAAAACAAACGTCGGATAAATACGCTCAATTAAAATGCCAGTATTAATTATTGATGGTGCTGTTTGTAAAAGGGTGACGTGAGACGTCAAGTTCAGAAGCACAACAATTCTATAATTAGTTCTCTGGAAAGTGAAAGGATTAAAAGCAATCTTATTAGTTGCAAAGGGTATTAAGATGAATTGCTATGAGAGATATTCGCTTATGATAATGTATTGCTATTGGCCAGAACTGGAAGGAGGATACATGGGTTTGCATGAAGTGGAAGAAGGGGCGGCTGGCGGGACGCCTTTGCTCAGGATTTTGACAGAACTGAGGCCTTATCATGAATTTCCAGTTTTTGTGACGTTAGCTGGAACTTTAGCATTAATTTCAAGAAAAAAATATTAGTTCCTTCTTCGTACTCTAGAGGCGCTGTTCCATTTTTCCATACAATAAGCGCAGTAAATACTTCAAGTATGCTGTAAATAAAATACTGAAATCTTGTGATCGAGCTAGTGGCTAGAGAAATTTAAAGAAATGAGAAAAGATACTAAAATACTAGACATAATGATAAGTAATGAGTGCAAAGTGTAATAGAAAGACATCATAAAAATCGTAACAATAGTTTTCTGTTATCATTAATTCATAAATAATATCATATCAGAACGAATTTTGGCTACACTTAAACTGTTTTCAAAATTCCAGTTCCATTATTACTGCTCTACAACTTATCCAACACATTGCTCCTCTTTCCAATCATTGCTATCGATGACAGAACATCAGATTGTCTATGTTCTCTTGTATCTGTCAACCCAGAAAGTTATTCGAAAAAAGAAAAACAATTGAATGAGATATACATGTCGCTGTCGCAATTTCGAGCGAAGGAATTCGCAACTTCGTCACGAATTAGACCAAAGCTTTAGGCATGTAAATAGGCTGGCAATCAATCATGTTCTCGCCTACGACCAATCCTAGTTACCATCTAGGGGAAAAGAGAGCGTTACACACACAGGCAAATAAAACAAGGCTCATACAACTTTTGTGAGAGTGTGTGTTTATAAGATGAAGATACATGGTATCTTCTAGGTACTGAGTGCAAAAGATTATTCGCCAACTAATACCTTGAAACCTAAATCTGCAGTTTGTGGAACAAATTCAATAAATTGTCTAAATAAAACTAAAATCCAAGTTTTTTTTTTTAATTTCAAACGGCTTCGTGTATAGTTGAAAATCATTGCACTTTTTTCGAAGGAAAGCTGACAATGCAACATACTATGATATAATCTATAAGATCAAAATTTCAGTAGATACTGAGCATATAATAATTATGCTCAAGTATCTACTTAATTTATTTAAAAATGAGTAGTAATTAACTGCCAACTTATTTATCTGTTCTGCTAACAGTCCGTGCATTTCGCACTCACGCATCTGTCAAGTTCACTTGATTTATGCGAGCAACTGTTCGGCTCGCTCTTTGTGCGTCACATGCCATGCGTACGCGCACACGTTCACAAGAATTATGAGCTTTTGCAGTTTTTAATGAGTTTTCGGTGTCCTGTCAGATGTTTGACGGTTTGTAATCAAATGTGGAGCGAGAACTGGAAACTGTAACGCGTTTCAGTTTCTTTTTTGACCTGGAATTTGAGGTTTTTTTTTGTTTTTGATACAAAGGAGTAACGCATTCTGTACCTTTAGGTAGCTGCTTACTTCCGAAATTAATTAATTATTGGCGGCTATCTTCAGATTGTACACATTTAAGACGAGAAAGATCAGGATCAATGCAGCAACGGAGATGGATGTTAAGATTAGATTTATTTTCAACGATAGTAAAGATTAGATGTATATTTTTTAATTTAAGCTAGTATATTCAGTAATTGCTAGAACCGTTTGACTTTACTTCCTCACTTCTACATTTTTTGGGATGTGCGCTGTTTTATTTTATTTTAGAAAAACTTGCAGCTACGCAGACACAAAAAAAAACCTTTTAATATTTTGAGAGTCCCTTTATACCTAAATCCTTTCAAAATTGGTAGCTAGGTACTTTATTATTACTCAACTGAAATTCCCAAGCATAAAAACAGTTCTGTATTAATTATTTGAATTGAATACTGCACTGTGGTTGTAAATCCCAAAACACACAAACATTTCAAAACAGGGCCATTTTAAAAGCCGTATCGTATTCGTATCACGGCCCATTAGCAAAACTTAACAGGCTAACATTATGAAACCATTTATAACGCTCATAAATCAACATTTAAAGCATTAATGTCTGTTAAATTTGAGCCCGAACAAACAAATACCTCGGAATTTATTTCCATCTGAAATGAGGCTGTGAAACATTTCCAATGTTAGTACACTGTATTGAAGTCCTTGGTTCCAAATTATGTTATTTTCAGTTTAACTAAAATTATCTTAATTTTAGTGCACATTCAGCTGAATTCAGAATGATTAGATACTACTTACTATTGAATTGAAAGTCATGTCATATACAAAAATGTCGAGCAAATTAATTCGCGAACGAAGTTTAAACGCAAATGCCACAAGGTTCCCCTTTCAACAGTACTTAGGTACTAAGATAATGTAGTAAATGGAAGCAATTAAAGTGTTTGCAACTATGTCTTTCAGGGGTATAACATAGTTAATTTAGTCAAACAGGTGGACAAAACATTGCTTTGAGAATTTATGGAATGTTACTGATAATGAAAGCAACAAACGCCAAGTTTTGCAAGTTGTTTTTGCTCCAGACATAGTTATTAAGTATACCTAAGTATTGTTGACCTGTTGTCGCGCCTATAGCATAACAGTCTATAATAAGACCCAGGCTTCCACTCTGGGAGAGGGAATGGTCTGTAATCCACCACGCGGTCCCATTGCTGGGTGGTGGATGTCACATTTTGTCGAAATTGTTCCACTTCATGCCGCGTTTCTTCGCGATGTTTTCCTTCACCGTTTTGAGATCAATTTTTACAAAACAAATCACACAAAATAATTCCTGGCTGGATTCGAAACCACGTTAATCGGAGCCGTTACCACTGGGCAACCGCTGCTCTTCACTGCGACACCACTTGTCATCAAAATCGATGTATCGAATAAATCAATTAACACCCCATCTTTTTTATTCCAGGCAATCCCAACGACAAAATCCTGTACGGTCGTCCAAACAAGAGACGGAGTGCTTCTTTCCCCGCCCCCCGCTCCCTAGACCGGCGGAACTCGCTGCGCATCTTCGGCTCCTCCAGCAAGTACCTGCAGCGGTGTGCGTCCACCAGGAGTCTGCACCACAAGAACGCTAACACCACCGACAGCTCGTCGTCCACCGATTACCCGCCGAGCGTCGAATCTGCGTCGCCTAGTGAGTTGAACTTTTATCTATGGATACTGATATTATAAAGTTACAGAGTTTCTTTGGTTGGACACGCTAATTTCAGGAACTACCTACTAGCTTAAATTATTGCGTTAGATAGAATCGAGGAAGGCTATAGGCTATTAAACATTGCACTAACAGCACTAGAAGCCGAGCTGCGGGTGAACCCGCGGGGAACAGGTAGTTTTCTATACATAACTAGAGAAGATTACCTTAAGGTGATTGCTTCGATGTAGCCCGCGAAATTCAATTTTTTTTACGTTTTTTGCAATTTGCAGGCCAGTGACATGTTGTAACTTTATAAATATTTGTGTTGCGCAAATAACAAGTATAATTTTAAATATAAAAAATATCAAAAAACTCGCTCCATCAGCTCTCACATAGAAAAGGTGCATCGTAGTTAGATTTCGGAGATTTTAACATAATGCACCTTTTCTATGTGAGAGCTGATGGAGCGAGTTTTTTGATATTTTTTATATTTAAAATTATACTTGTTATTTGCGCAACACAAATACACACATCAAAAGTGTCTAGGGATCAACATATATTTTTGCAATAACTTTTCTCCTGATTGATATTAATTAAAATGTTCTTTAAGGATTCATCAAATAAAGTGTTATCGTTTGTCACAGTAACGATAAACCAAGTCACCTTTGCATTCATAAAGAAATTTGCCATTTTCCTAATAAAGGGATTTTTGACATTTGAATCACTAACATTAAAGTTCGAAAAAAAGACTGAAATAACAGTTTTCTTTAAAATTTTATTGGGTAACTTAAACAATTAATAATCCGTGTTTCTACCGCGAACACTAACAACACAAGAACATCGGTTTGGCATACTCAAAATGAGTTCATCCAAATCACGCTGTGGAATGGCCGCCCATGTTCGTTGCAACAACAAAAAAAGGTCTTCTTGCGACTGGATACCCTCCATATTCGGCAGAGCTCTTCTCTGTAGCATATCCCATGCATGCTCAATCGGGTTCAAGTCTGGCGACTGAGCAGGCCAGGGCAGGACATTGATGTTAGCTGCGGCGAGAGTCTGTCTTACAACTCTTGCGGTGTGCGGTCGTGCATTATCATGCATTAACTGAAATAAGGGACCGATTTGCACTTGTAGAGGAACGATGACGTCTGATACAATCGTCTCAGCATAAATTTGAGCGTTGAGGTTGCCTCTGATCCAAATCAACTCAGTTCTTCCGCCGATCCAAATACCCGCCCATACCATGATGGTTCCACTACTATTAGGATGGACTTCCTGGCAGGATTTTAATCGCTGTTGGCGTCCAGGGGTTCTCCAGTGTCGTATACGTCTTGTATCCGGTCTCATACCAAAACGAGACTCATCAGAAAAGCACACGAAACGCCATTGTTCTTCTGCCCAATTTCTGTGTTCAAGAGGGGTCCACCCTTTATAGCAGAACTTTTTACGTAATAATTTTATTTTGCATAGCAACGGATAGCATAAACCTCTTTTCGCAGAAAATCGTTTGGCATACACTCATTTACCATAACACCGAAACCCATAATTTTGTAAGTCAGAATCATCTTTAGGCATAAATTTCATTTCCATAATAATCAATAAGTATAACCATCATTTCGTAGAAAGTTCACAACCAGAATCATCTTTTGCATAATTGTGTGGTTTTTATTTCCCAGACAGTAAGATGATGCAGTAAGCATGCAGCAAGCATTCAGCACATGCAGCAGGCATGGCTTCTGTCACGGCTCCGGCGCTGCGGGTCTCTGGCGGTCCCACGCGAGCTAATCGTCGCAGATGATTTTACGCCCACCACCGCAGCTTCGGCTTACTGGCCGGCAAGCCGGCCAGCCTCAGCCGCGGCGGTGTGCGTTAAAACCACCTGCTCCTCAGCTCACGGGCCGCCTCGCCCCTCCGCGCCTACGCGATTATAAATTACACTCTAGGGGTAGGGCAGACAAGACTACGTGAAGTCGGTTTTGCAGCGATTCATTTCTGTCACTAACTTTTGTAGCACACCATATTGATTTTATAAAACAATTTTTTTATTTTTTATTATGATTATTAAATTATTTCTATTCTGAAATTCTGTGATCTTCGAAGTATACCAAGTCAAATTATTCCAAATAATCGGCGCTCTAAATAAACGTTATGTTAAATGAAAATATGCAAAATTGTAACTCTGACAAAAGTAATTATGCCCAATACAATTCTGCCATCTTAAAAGTATCCCAATTTAAATTCGGACATAAAAACATTAGGCCAAAAAACAATTATATTAAAAAAAATTTATACCATAACAATGTTCGTTTAAAAAAGTTTCTGCCAAGTGAGTTCTGCCAAATAGGTTTCGGAGCAACAAGTTTCTGCCAGATAGAGGGCACCCGTTCAAGAGCCCATTGATATCGAATCCTACGATTGTGCATTGCTATAGGTGGTACCCGTAGCGGTCTTCGGGAATGAAGGTTCACTTCATGCAAGCGGTTTCTGACTGTTTGGTCGCTAATTAAGTTCCCTGAAGAGTGATGAAGCCTCACGGCTAACATCATGGCGGTTATTGTTGGAGCTCTTCGAGTTAAGATTTGAATGTATCGGTCTTGTCTCCGTGTGGTGCAGCGATACCGTCCTCCATGGCGCTCAGCCACGGTACCAGTGCTTCGGTAACGTGTCCAAAGTCGACTGATAACACTCTGACTTGTATTCAGAGCTAAAGCCACAGTACGTTGCCGGGAACCAGCTTCTATCATTCCCACGGCTCTGAGCATTTCTTCCCTGCTTAAATGACGTCGCCGCTCCATAATAACGTTGGTTTTAATCAGTAGTAGGGAAACAGTAGCACTAATAATGTCTTCAATGCGTTTTATGTTTTTATAGGGAAAATATTGACAGCTGATTTTCATCTTTTACTCGAATTTGATTTACAGTTCCTGATTCAAATTATGAAATGCACCAAAAAGGATCCATATAAATTTATAAAATCATAAATTTATTACAAAGCCACATCTCAATCTCAAGAAATCCGCATAAAAATGCTTGATCCCTAGACACTTTTGATGTGTGTATTTATAAAGTTACAACATGTCACTGGCCTGCAAATTGCAAAAAACGTAAAAAAATTTGAATTTCGCGGGCTGGTTGGAGCATCCCCCTTAAAATGAAGTCGGTTGAAGTATGGTTTGTTGGTGATCGACAACCTGCGAAAGGCAGCTGGTAGAGACTGACTGAGGAAAGTACTGAGAGAGGCTTCATGTCCAGCAATGGACGAATACAGGCTGATGATGAGGATGATGAAGTAGGTTTCAACGGAGCATTTGCTTCCTATGCAATGTTAGAAACGTGTCGTGAATTCGATCTCACACAAAATTAATAGTTTTAATACCATCTAATTTGAAGTTATGTTGCCAGCGATACAGACTATTTTGTAAAATGCATTTACAGACTGGGTCTGACTATAGGTTTTAGTCAAAAAAACTCATACACACACATGGCCTATAAAATGAAGAAGGATCGTTTTAGAGTTCTAAACAGAAGAAATAGTAAGCTAAGGTATCCTGTAGCAGTTAGATCTTATAACTAAGTCCTAATTCCCCCTTTTTAATATTTGAGATTAGATTTTCTACAGGGATGTAAACCGGGAGAATCTCGTGATGGCCCGGAGGTTGAGGACCCTTTTGTAAAGCCAAAGGATGTGGGTTCGAAACCTGGCAAGTACCAATGTGACTTATTCAATTTCATTAGTACTTTCTAAGCTTATCTTGGATGCCACTACTAGATATTTGTATAATGGGCCTTTGAAAAGTTCTCATCGAATGATGTAAGAAGGTGCCTTCACCTTGATATACAATGGGATAGCAAAAAATAGCAGGATAAGAATAAGAAAAGTGATTGTTCACAAACAGTAATTCGTCCACAGCCTGAAGTATTCGCGCCTACCTGTGACTTTAGAACGCAAAGGCCAACCGAAAGAACGGAGTGAAATTTAGACAAAAAAGTCTGATTGTCTCTTTCACTCCACCCAAGGCTGAATTGATGATTTTACCACTCAAAACAAATCTTGTGTTTCATTACTTGGCGAAGCGAAGGCACCTTTATTTACTTTCAAAATGTTAGAATGTTTTGTATCTTTCTGAACCTTCATATTTTTTGAATCGGAAAAAGGGTTCATTAGGGTTCATATTCATATGGCTTTAGATCAAACCAGTATAAGTAATGTACACTGTCTGTCATAACAATATTCCTATTAACTTTTCCAGAGAAAGTGTCCCTGCTGTCCCGCTTATTCAGACGAAGCGGCCGCAGCAAGCAGACGCGCGCGATGAGCACCTTCTCTGCGCAGTTCCCGCCCACCGAGTGGTTCAACTCCAAAGCGGTGCACCTACACTGCGTCGCTACGCAGACCAACTCAAAGGTTTGTTCCTACTGCATTGTTACTATAAATAGTATAAATGCGCAAGTCTGGATGGATGGAATTTTGTTACCCTAGCTTATCGTGATTGACGACTGATAGCATCCAACTATGTGGAACACTGTCATTATTCTCTGAAAAAATACCTTAGTATACCATGAGTTGACTGGGACTTTGGTTATACTTACTCGTAGAATAGGCTATTGCAATTTTGCATCTCGTGCAAAAGTCGGCAAGTTATCAATACGCATGGCAGGTCAATTTGTCGTAGAAAATGAACGTGATGTGGTAATAAACACAGCACGTGTAGAAACAAAAACAATAAAACCGTTTGACTTATCAGTGTGTTAAATTAACACTTAATTCTCTATGTTCCAGGAGTCATTGCAGAGTCAAACATCTTTCGTCTCATCGTACTACGACGGTTCGGAGATCAGTAATCGGTCGTCGACGCTGCCTCGGCGGCACAAGCGGCACCTGTCCACGGAGTCGGGGCTGGCGGGCTCCGTGACGGGCCACTACGACCACTCGCCCGTCCGCCACTCCAGCCCCAGCTCCGGCAGCCTCCCGCGCTCCACCCTCAGCAGGAGCTCCACCAACAAAACTATCCTCGACCACTTCTCTTCACCGCAAAGAAATAGTGACCCCAAACTAAGGGACAGCCCCAGCGGAAGCCTCCGAAGGGTCGATTACTCTGATCACATCATGTCTACAAGTGGCCCCTCCAGCTTAGAAAGTACGACTCCAATTCGCACTCCAAGAAAGGATGCCAAAAACGGTCAGTTAGACCAGAATTCACCAATGAAAAGGAACTACCACACTAGCGGGAGTAGCGGCCACTCCAGTTTAGAGTCTCACATATCAGACCGCACGTTAAAGCCTTCGCCTAGTCATAGCAACCCGCACGGAGCGCCCGGCCTTAGCAGAGCACAGTCACTCGTCAAAGTACAGAGCTTACAGAGCTCGCCAAAGAGCCTGCACAAATTCAGAACGAAACCACCTATGGTCGGTGGCGAAACGGTAAAAAACGGTAACACTTCACCAAAAAATTCGCCAAAAAACTGTCCAAACACACCCAAAAAAACCGCAACCCCGCTGCATAAAACCTTGGGGGCTAAAGTAGAAAACCCATCAACGACGATGTTGGCCAGCTCCAATTCTAACAACTCTATCACACTAAAAGTTACCACGAATACTATCTCTCAGAACGGTGGTGGTACTAACACCAAAGTATATGTACAAAATTCGCCAGTAAGGTCTGTTATTACTTTTGAGAATGGCAAAGTCACCGAGACTTCAAACGGAAGCAATATTTACATTATCAATGACGATAGACAAGTGGTTTCGGTGTCCCAAAACGGAGTCCAAAACAAAACAGCAAAAAACCCAACTGAAACCTCATTCGACGTTAGTGTCGAAAAGAATAAGCAGATGTATCAGGAGGAGCCGATTAAAGTACAAGAAAACAAGTTCAATAAGAATTCTATTAACGACACGGGTATGAATAACAATCGTAAGCTTTCATTGCAAATAGGTGGTGCAACTAATAACAATAGTTTTGTGTACAAAAATCAATTAAACAATACGAACGAAGTTGCATCCAATCCTGCTTCTCCAGCAATCCATAATAATATAAATAATTTGGAATCTACAGCAAATAGTATTCCTTCAACGCCAACTAAAAGTTACGATAACATTATAGGATCCTTGGGAAGTTTGAGGTATCAGAAGAACTCGTTGTCGTCAGCCAACAGTGGGTTACAAACGAACATAAATTCGAACAGTGAGCTGAAAAGCGTCGACCTCTTGAAAAAGGCAGCAGCGCTTCAAATGTTGAATGGACTCCCAAATGTAAATAACAGGGTGAGCTCAGACTCCATAGCGAATTTGTTAACGAAAGCAATCGACCAAAAGCCCACAGTTTTGGGGTCCGAGCCGAACTTAGCGCTGAAGAATCATGAGCAGATCAAGGATATAAACACGTCGGCGGAGAAGATCAACTGCTTGGAGAACAAACAGAAGAGGTACAGCCTCAGCCAAGAAAGCAAGAAGGAGAACCAGGATTTTTACAATTTTCCGAGTTTAAGCGACTTGAGCTTTAATTTCACTAGTTTAGCAGCGCAGAAGATACTGAAGGGCGTGAGTATCAACAGTGTCGACACCCTTGTCGAGTTAAACATGGCTGCCAACAACTCGGAGAAGCAGAACAACCGTGATGTCGCCGCCGTGTGCACAGACTTTGGCCTTGTATAGCAATTAACGTATAATATTTTTTGTTGTAAAATGTACAATAGTAGACATAACACTATATGATGTAAGGTAGTTGTATAACTTATTCGTAACTACATTGTAACACGCTTTAGATACGCAATACCTACGTATGTTAAGTTCAAAAATTTTACTCGGTTAAGATTTTGTACTCCCTACTTACGGAATTTATCTCTTAAACGCATTGTATCCCCTATTATTAAAATTTTGTTTGTCTTTACTAACTTATTATCATCGAAAGTATCAATGTAGAAATTATTTAACACAGTATTCATAAATGTAATCATTATTGAATAATCGGAAATTCTTAGTTTGTAGCTCACTTTAAAAATATCGAGACAATAAAACTTTTAACACCTGTGAGAACAAAGAGTGGCCTAAAACTTTACATTCATGAAAATTTAGTGCCTAATTCGATCATAATAGAATCGTAATTCAATTGTAGCCATAATGTAGTTTTACTATCCTTTTAGTAATGCGACTCTCACGCTATTAGCTAACTGTATTTAAAAATTATCAACTCCACAGCACTTCTGTTCGTGCCATCACAATTTCCAGTGAAAAAGTCGAGTACAAACTAGAATACCTAGCTCCAAACAGATTCCATCCAACAATGGGAATTTATAGGAATGATTTGTAAAATGTATGTCATGTATTAAGTGCCATAAAACCATAGTATTACATAATGCGGGCGAAATATGGAATGGGAAGCGGTATTTGATTGGTCATTACATGTCTTAAGAATTTTTGCTGAATTTGTGTATGAAAGCAATGGGTATTTATTCATTAGGGAACATAATCTGAAGTCATATCGCAATTAGTTTATTTCATTAATAACGCCATTTGTAAAAATTTATTAACAATATAAGATGATGCTTTAAAATGTGGTTTTATTTACCTTGAAGGAGAAATATGTAAATGATTAATGATGCTACAGGCTCTGCCTACCTTTATCCTTTTCCTATAAATCCCTCACTCAAAAAGACTGAAGAAAAAAAAATATAATGCGATGGCAGGATCGGACTCGGCCGGAAAGGCCTGGGTGGCTCACTACAAGATCGAGTTATCATTCAAAATTTTTTGTAACAAGATGCAACAAATTTTCTTCAAATAACACCACATCTGTAATACCCGGAGGGTTTGGCAGAGCTGTACCTAATAGTACACCCACATAACAACATGATTTTTTAAATCCCCTTACATAGGAAGCGAGTCTATTATCATACTGGTCCAGAGAAATTCTTAATTAATGGAAAAACCCAGTAACACTTTGCCCAACACCGGGAATGGAACACAAGGCCTCATGATTAGCAGTCGTGTTTGGCACCAATAGACCAATGAGATACCCACCTTCTATTTCTCTTTCTTTATAGAAATCTAAACAAGTAGGTACAATCGACAAAATGGAATTATGACCCACCATAAGCTTATTTTCCTACAGACATTCAAATACAATTAGGTCCACATTCCCGTAAACATTCATATCCATGGAAACGACTTTGATCTTTGTCAGTTTGACGGATTCAAACGATCTATTGTCAAAATGGGTCATGATTCCACTTTGTCGATAGTACATTAGCCAAAAATACTCAAGTGAAAAAATATTGATACAATATGAAAGAAAAACAGTAATAACACTTATCAATAAAAAGCTAAATAATATACATGAATGTATGATTAATGACAACAAAGTTACAATCACGGGGAACAGATGGATCAGAGATGCAAAGAAACGAGAAATATGGCAAAAAAGGGTGAGGCCTATACCCAGGAGTGGCTGATCCCAGGCTGATATGATGATGATGAAGTAACAAAGAGTCTCAGAGCTGTTTTTTACTAAAGCTAAGCAGCACCGAAATGAATACCTAAATATTATTTACCATAAGTTACCATAAAAAAATAAGTTACCATATCCCTGAAATGAAATGGGTAACCCAAGGAACAGGGTTTTTTAGACAGTAAGAACAGTTCCTTCAAAATTAAGCACTCATTTGAGGAATTTGAAATGCAACAAAAAGTGCTGTGCCCTGCAATTGGAAATCCAACAAAACTTTTACATGTAAGAGCCTCTTAATGTTAGCGAGCAACTTAATTTAATAGCAATTAGTCTATAACCTTCAGTAAAATTGCTCAGGCATTTCAATAATAAATTTAAGTCTTATACAAAATATAAAACTTTATTACAACATTATCTAATTGGTAAAATGTAAATTCATATCAATACTACTTCTACATTCTGCTATAAACAAGCTATAGTGCTGTGCTCCATTACATCAGTTACTTGTGACGGCTCGGTTTCAGTCTGACTTTTAATTGAGTTCAACCAATCATCTGTCGGGTCTATTTTCTTCACATCCGGATCAGAACTGTCACTTTTATCATCTTCCGTTATACTCTCTGGACAGTCAACCTCGTTGTTATCAAAGCTACTGCGACTGCTCTCACATTTCTTCACTGGTGACGTGCTAATTTCTAAATCTCTAAATTTTTTTGATACTTCCTCTGTCTTAATATTTACATGACACACACAGTTGTCTGTAGCTGTTATTTGCTTCAGGGCAGCCTCCTCTATAGCCTCTAGGTCCTTATCTTCTCCTACATCCTTAGTCACCTCCTCAATGGTTTTATAAGAGTACATATGGTCATCTTCAGGGTTTACATAATCTTCTAGTGTAAATGTATTGCTATCAAAGTTTAATTTCTCAAAATCAATAACACCATAGCTACTTACATTTTCTAAGAGTGTGGACTCGTTTTCGAAACATATATGAATATTTTGAACACAATTCCTCTTCAAGTCTTTGTCGTCTTGGCATTGTTTACGTATTGCGTCCAGTTGTCGTAAAGTTTTTAACTCCCTGGCCTTCAAAGTCGCGTAAACCCGCGCAAACGACGCCCTTACGTTGCATTTAAGCTGGAAACATAAGTGCATACAATCAGTTTAACGCTATTCCAAGAAAAAAGATATATTCTCTTCAAAAATACTTACATTTTCAATATTTTTATTAAAATCATCCGAATCACTCGCCATGTTTACGTTTAGAAAGTTTGACGTTTCGTATTAGAAAGTTGCCGAAACTCATTTTCCAAAAAACTACTTTACCCGACCTGTCGGTAGCGAAGGGTTCGAAATGGTAGACAACTGCATTTTTACAAACTTGGGTCTTGTGAACATTTGACAGTAACAGGTATAACATCATCATCATTATCTCAGCCATAGGACGTCCACTGCTGAACATAGGCCTCCCCTTTAGATTTCCACAAATACCGGTTGGAAGCGACCTGCATTCAGCGTCTTCCGGCGACCTTTATATGGTCGTCTGTCCATCTTGCTGGTGGACGTCCTACGCTGCGCTTGCTAGTCCGTGGTCTCAACTCTCAGGTATAACGAGCGCGCTAATAATAAAACAAATCATTGAAATTCAAAATAATAAGTTCAGTAAAACGGTGGGACTTTCAAACCAAATGAAAAAAAGTTAAAATTCTTAAAATTATTAGTCTTCAAAATTTTAGTTGTGTTTTGTTTACATTGGACAATTAGTCGGGAAACAAATACTGTCATATTCTGTGCTGCGCACACGTGTAATTGTTTTCATAACACTAATAAAAGATCTACTTTTGTAAAAAAATATTGTGTAACGATTGGAGCCTTTAACATAGTAAGTTGTCTACAGAGACTGGCTAACGCACCCTTTTTCTTCACATATTCATTACCGACACGACCCAACACCATTATTTAGAACGTGAGTCTAATGTCTAAAAATGTAAAGAGTCAAAAATGATAATAAAAATATATTAACTTAGCATGACTTTTGTGACTTTATTTTTTAGAATAAACAATTTGATTTAGATCCACAACAATTTATTTTACTAAACTCGATCTACCAAAACATTCTACTATTCTAACTGTTATTTTAAAGTGGCAACACTGAATTAAAAAAAAACATTATTGATTTTTCGTTTGACAAGTCGCTGGAAAACATTCATGGAAGTCTCTATTTTTCTGGTGTAAATGGAATAAAATAAAGTCGTTAGTGCAGTGGTTTTGTGTAAAATCTGCTGTAGTTTGTGTAAAATTATTAAGGAGTATAGTGTAAACATGAGCGAGTTGAGACAACGGCGCGGCGAGGGTGACGGAAACGACAAACTGGAAAACGCAGGCGAATCTGATCACGTATGTGCCTATAATGTTATTTCTTACATAAAAACCAGTTTTTAATTTAATTCCTATTTATTGGTAATGGTATACCTAATCGATAGGTCGATTCGGAGGAAGAGAAGAACATAGAAGAGAAGTATGTGGATGAAATGGCGAGGAATTTACCTCAGGGAACGGATAAGACTCCGGAAATCCTTGACTCCGCGCTTTCGGGACTGTCGTCAAGGTATTTTAACAGTTTTTTCTTCTTCCAAAGTGACGTTCTAATTATAAAATTGATGAAGGTTTAATTAATACAATATTCTTCTGGCAGTTACTTTTTAATTTTATTGATTTATTGCATGCTTAATGGAGCCGCAAAAATGCTGCAAAATGATAAATAATAATATACCAACCTTTAGGTAAAGTTCTAGAAATTATTATAATTCCTCCTAGAATAAATTGATCACCTAACAAATCTTATTATTTTTCAATTATTCAGAAAACTTCATATTTTTCAAATGTTTATTCCAAAATAATATTTTCCAATACCATACCATGTTAAAATCTGGTAAAAACAAAGATACAAACTTAATATATTGTATTATTGCCACAAATCTTTACTATAAAATATTCACCTACAATGTGTTATGATAAACAGGTTTATAAGGTAGCAAAACATTAAGTCCTAAGGTCAATTTAAATGCCTTCATAGAGACATTTAAGTAAATGTTTCTGGTTTTAAAACAAGTTTTTTGTATAAAATTCAGACCAAACTTAAATTATATCTAGAATCTAAGGTGTCAGAAGCTATCTTTCTGTAATAAATGTGTACAAGAATTTTATTGTTATATAAATAAAAATAATTGTGACATGTTCTCATCATAAATATCTTAGTTTTTGCACTAGACACACTAAGCTCACTGTTTTACTTAAAGAGGTTGTAAATTATACATAGGTCACACACCTTGTATGCCATCCAAGGGACATCCATCGGGCATCCATCATATTGCCAAATATCCCAAAGAAAGACAGATAAAAGTACAACAAAAAAAATATTTATTTCAGAACTAGTCAATTATTAGTATTTATTTCAGAACTAGTCAATAAATTATTCAAGAATTATGGTTGCCATATTTCCATTATTATGACATAGTTATCTCTTAGATAATAACATAGAAATAGTTTCCACCAAAACCTTGTATGTTTGCCCTTTAACAAAGGCTACTTCCAAATGTTTCATTTAAAATTAGCCATTAGTTTTAAATACGTTAAATTGTTTGACTAACATGAATTCCACAGACTGTGTAGGACTTTCCTCAAAAATAATGAACTAATTACTGATTTTATTATTCTTTACATGAAGTCTTATTCTGCGCAAACACAAGCCATAATATCATATATGAAAAAAGTCAAATGTATTTAATACAAAATTAAATAAAATATTTCAACATTAGATGGAGGAACTGGGTGATCCGAGGTATCTTCACCTGGTTGATGATCGCTGCATTCTGCCTGCTCATCTACGGTGGTCCGCTGGCACTTATGATCACGGTAAGTCTGCATTATGTATAATCCTACATCTTTGCATACCATTTTATTTTCACGCAAGTATTATTACAGTATTCTATGGGTTATTCCATCGTGTAAGCCAGATTTTATCAAGATGCCTTTACCCATTCCAGTGTCATTGATTAACAATCATCCATCCATCCAAAAATCACTCTCTAAAACCTCATGTGAATAAACTACATATGTATTTTGGAGTAATTCTGTCAATTGGTATGATATTTTTATTTTGGTTGAATTTCCTTGTCACAAAGGCCCTGGTTGTTGAAGTAA
The DNA here is from genome assembly GCA_954870645.1 of Agrotis clavis. NCBI lineage: Eukaryota > Metazoa > Arthropoda > Insecta > Lepidoptera > Noctuidae > Agrotis > Agrotis clavis. The sequence continues at coordinate 23,677,226 of OX940921.1, forward strand.
CCTTCTACAATATTTTTGTGTGCCAAAATAAGTTACTAACATTTTTAAGTATTAAAAAACATGCCTATAATTCACATTATATTTTGCATTAGTTTTTCCTGTTGTGTAACTGTCGTAATTTTTCAAACTACATGAATGTATGTTATAATTTGCAATTTAAAATCCATTCAATGAATATTTATACATATTTTGCTTCCTTGTTAACAACATATGGTTTTATAGCAACATATGGTTTTATATGTATAGAAATGTGTATTGATTTAAACTTAAATATATTTTATAAGGCCTTCCTTTGTTCTTAGTTTTTCTGTGGGCCTAAAACATTAATAAAATAGATATAATTATTGTTGTAACGAAAAGATTAATAAAATTGGACCAATTTACTCCACTCTTGTTAGGTAGTTATTATAAAGTCTCATTTATGTTAGTCATCAAAAAAAGTCTACAAAAAAAAAACTACACTGTTTATTTACATAATAATGCGCTAAGTGTCTAATAAGCCCCACGTCAGTAGTAGCAAAACAAGTTAGCCTCTTGTCTTAATAAAATTCCATAGTACGCCAGACCACCTTCAAAGTTAGTGTTAACACCGAATGCGCGGTCAACTGTACGAGTTTGACCAACTACGGTCAACGAAGCATAGCCGTATGCCGCAACAAATGTCCGTTGCCATGCGACCTCTAAAATACATGTTTGTGTTTGGTAATGCTTGGAAAATTGTTGTTATAGTTTAGTCAATTATGACAGAAATATAGATTTAGTAGTGTAGATTCGATGGAATTTTTTCGACGGTTTCAGCGGCCTTTAAGGTGGGAAAAGGTTGCTGCAAATTAGGTACACCCAAAAAATGTAGAAGCTCTTAAATGACTCGTAGTTTTACTGGCGTCCACGTTGCCATTTTTATTAATTTATTTACTATTTTATTTGCTCTTGGTCTCATTCGACCCCAAAAACAAAGGCTTCATCACAAGAAACTGGAACTCCAGCGCATTGACGGAACACAGTTTTGGCACCGGTCTCCGATAGGATGGTGGTCTCAAGCCAGATGGCCTTGGTGAGACCTACCACCACCAGTAGAATCGCTCAGCTGTCACCGCAGGTTCCAGGTACCCTGTGGTGCCGTTCTGCGGGGTAGACCGTTAGGAGGTAGATTCCACCCACCCCAAACTGTTTACCTAAGTAACTTCCTGTGGCAAGGTTTCTGTGGTTCCTATAGATCATCTATCTAAGTACGAACTGGAATACTATAGGGCATAATACACATATTCGGGTTCGGGTTGGACTAATTCGGCTAAGCCGGCCGGAGAGAAAATAGACATGCGGAACATCTCTAGGTAGCATTAATAACATGGTAGCAGTATTTATTTGGCAAAACTTTCGATAGAGAACCTTATTTATTATTTCGATCCACAAAACGTATGGCTAACTCTCCTGGGGGTTCGCAAAGGCCACCTTAGCAGAATTTATTGTAATATTCATTGCGATAAATTATTCTATGACTTTTATCTCCTCTAATGCTTTGAGCAGTAGCATAATTTCATTTAGAGATATTTTTAAAAGAGACTCATTAAATAGTAAAAACACAAAGTGTAAGTTGAAAGAACACTACAACAATCCTTTAATAACTTAACTGCTTGCACGTTGATCAAATCTCGGGTCATGGCATGCTAAGACAGATCCCAGAAGTCAAGCTCCTTCGTACACAACGCGACGCAAGTCTCCAAACTTTACGATTTTGGTATCCATTGACGCGTCCCTTTGTACAGTCAGCATCAAAAGTTGCTGACCAAATTCAGATTTTTGAAATCGCCGTACACCATAATAATACGAAAAAATACGGTGTACAGCCATTTTGAAAATCTGAATGTGGTCAGCAACTTTCGATGCTGACTGTACGAACCTCTATGGATTTCTATCGCGATAGTCGCCTGAGTGCCAAAGTCGTAATGTATCGGAGACTTGCATCGCGTTGTGTAAGAAGGGGCTAATTGTGTACTTCTTTCAAGTGAACTTGTAATTTATAAATACATAACTCCATTTTTTCGTCTAGGTCCTCTGCGTCCAAGTGAAATGCTTCGAAGAGATCATCAACATCGGCTATGCGGTGTACCGCGTGCACGGTCTTCCCTGGTTCCGCTCTCTATCCTGGTACTTCCTGCTGACTTCCAACTACTTCTTCTACGGAGAGAACCTCATCGATTACTTCGGAGTCGTCATCAATAGGACGGTGAGTGAATTTTGTAAATTTTTCCTACGTATGTTTAGTCGTTCTCCGTGCAGTAATATTTGAATAAATCTGAATAGTAAATTTGACAGCATCAATAAATTGCAAAAATTAGTTCGTCAGCTAGAGTTTAAAAAAATAATGAATACGTACTTTTTCTTTCGTTAAACCAATGCATATTATTTACAAAGATATAACGCATTAAAATTCGAGACTAGGGGCTCATGACGTCAGAGCAAGTAAAAATTTATGACTTGTGACGTTTTGCCAATTTTAAGTGTCGAATCTTCGTCAATTATGGCTTACATAGTAACAAAAGAAAAACGGACTAATTAGATTTTTTTTCTGTCCAATACTCTATTTTCTAGTCCTATGATGGCTAATTAAATTATACAGCGTGTACCAGACTGAACAGCTTTCTGCATAGAATCAAGAAAGTATTCACGAAAAAAATATGGGCTGTCCCATATGGCATAATCAGCCTAAAATGTTTCTACTTGCACGCAGGCCTGCTCTCTGAAAGTGAGTAGCCTGTTATCCACCACGCGAGCCCAACGAGAGTTGGTAGATGTCACATGTCTTCGAATTATTGGTTCTATATTTTTCCTTTTTCGTTTTTGAGAGCAGTGGTTATGAAAATAAATTACACATATGCGCCTGGCTGGGTTCAAATTCACGATGTACAATCGACCAAGTTGAATCATGACCCACCATAAGCTTATTTTCCTACAGACTTTAAATACAATTAGGTCCACATTCGCGTAAACATACATATCCATGGTAACAACTTTGATCTTTGTCAATTTGACGGATTCAAACGATTTTTTGTCAAAATGGGTCATGATTCAACTTTGTCGATAGTACAACACGTCACCACTGCTCTTTCTGTTTTTTGTTTAACTGATTATTATTTTTTGTGATTTCGATATTGGTCCACCACCTACACACCTTTTTTGTACGTAATATTTACAGAATTTTCCGATAGGAACGGTTGGTAGGTATACGGAAACGTTGATTCAGATAAACGACGGTCAATTTGATTTAGCTCAACAAAATCACCAGAGAAAATAAATAAAACGTGACGATGAAAAAAAAAGTCGTTTAGTAGAAGATAAAACTTTCTGGAGAAAATGGCCGTTATCAGTCAACTGGTAATGTCCTGAGCTTCACTGGAGTGTGAAGTTAATCATTTTAGGGAATGAAAAAGAAATTGAGCTCTTTGCTAATTTTTTTCAGTAATTTTGCCCCCGAAGATGTTTTCTACTTGAGAGCGTAGCATGGAGTAAAAGTATTTTTTTTAAGTTTAATTGTACCTTTATTTATTGGGATAAACGAATAACTGTGGTTGTTGCAAACATGATAAGTACTAGAAAATAAACTTAATTAGTTAATTGTATTTTCCATCCATAAATCGATCAAATCTTAATCGTATTTTAGGTCTTATTTACGTTAGTCTAGAAAGGTAGACGAAGATATAGACATACAAACATTTACTTATCACATAAACTTCTAAAATCGTATCGATTTTTTAATCTTTCAAAGGCTTGATTTTTCCTTTGATTTCTCAACAACAATAAACATTCGCACACTCCTTATGTCATAATTCACGGAATATTATCATTGAATATTTTATTGTAGGATTGTGCATTGTCATCGAACTATATTGTAATAACTAGCTGTTGCCAGCGGTTTCACCCGCTGCAACTCGAAAATTATCCCACGGGAACATAAAATCGGGATAAAAACTATCCTATGTGTTAATCCAGGTTATAAACTATCTGTATACCAAATTTTAGCCAAATCCGTTCAGTGGTTTTTGCGTGAAAGAGTAACAAACATCCATACATCCATACATCCATACATCCATACATCCATACTTACAAACTTTCGCCTTTATAATATTAAAGTAGGATCTATCGTATGATACATTGATTAGATTACCTGGCACTCATTAATTCGTTTCCGTTCGGAAATCTATGGATTGAGCCTTGACTAGACTGCAATTAATTAAATTAAAAAGGAAGTAAGCACAAATCTATTTCTGCTTTCGTTGGAAATAGAGGAAAATGATCTTCAATAAAATATAATATATGGAAATTTGGCTTAGGGGGAAACTCGCCTCTGGTCCGCGGCCCAGTTTACACGGAGTACGAACAGTAGTGGTAAACTCGGCCACACGGCGAGAATACCATAGGAAAAATGTGTAGTAGTAAAATCGACCCATTGGGATACCATTTCATTAAAAAAAGGAAAGTGTGAAAAGAAGTTTATTCCCATTTGTCACCTTGTGTAATCCTCGTGAACTTCCTCCGCCAGGGAAACGGAAAAGACTCAGACTCGACTGACAAGAAACAAAAGGTGTCCTCTTCTGCCTATCAAGAATTGTATAAATTCATACCAGTTTGAACCTATTCTAGCCTAGTACTTTTGCTGGTTAGAAATGAAAAAGACATTTTCAGATAAGTTGAAACACCAAGAGTTGCATCGTAGCACTACAGCGGTGGCAACAACGAAGCCAGTAGTGACGAAGCCAGTGGTGACAAAATATATGACCAGAGGCCAGTTTCCCCCTTACCCCTTTTTGCCATGGTATTCTCGCCCATACATTCGGCTGAGTTTACCACTACTGTCCCTACTCCGTGTAAACTGGGCCGCGGACCAGATGCGAGTTTCCCCTTAAGCCGGTTTATAGCGACAAAATCCGTATGCTTACATCCCATAACACTTCAAACGTTCTAGAGTGAACAGGCTTCTTCGGGATAGGTTCGTTCCCTCGTCTACTTTGTCTCTGTCACCTCTGATAGGTCAGGACTTGAGTCAAGACCAATAAAAACTCAGTTATTCATCAATTTTCGAAAAAAAAAAGCCTTTTGGTTATCATATTCCTGATACTTGAAAGATGTATTGACATACTTTCCAAAGAAATATCTACGTTAAGGACTCAAAAAATTGATTGTAGTTCTGCTACATTTAACTAAGAAGCACGGGCGCTAGCTATATCTAGCAATATCTACTCGATATATCTTTACTCGATATGATTAAAAAACATTTCATCGAAGGCTAATAAGTCTAGTATCTACCTACGCGTCACTAAGTCCTGCTGCACAATCATCATTATTATTCTTGTGTCATTAACTGTTCTACTAAACATGATGCATAAACATTCATCATATGAAACTGCTAGAATCTTCCGTTACACAAAGTATCGCTCGTAATTTTATCAATGGATCACGCCTGATTTGGACTACGTAATTATGATAAGCTCCTGATTAAATGTCCGAGATTGTGAGTCATATTTATAAAATTGTTTGTTAGTCATATTTATAAAATTGTTTATAGTCTTGTTTATAAAATTGTTTGTTAACGATAAGCGCCGTGATTTTTGGTATAAAACGAGATCTGATCAAAATGTGTTGTGTTACTGTCACCTGTCTCTAGAATGTTTTTTTGTACGTCAGGTTTAATTTAAGTTTAACTGGACCCCCGAAATTTATTTTTATGTGACAGGTGATGATGAAGTCAATATTCAATTTCTTGCGAAGAAAGCAAAGTGGCTATTGGTTTCCACATAAAAAGATTTTCCGTCCTATTTTTTTTTAGTATAATTCTCCATTACCAATGCACGCAACTTTAGCAGGCTTACTACACTACCGAGCAAAAGTATGGAATCACTTGCTTGGAATTGATCTGGGATAGCTCCTTAAATAATGGCGTTATTTGAATGAATTTCAAGGTATCAATTTAAAGTTAACAGTCAAACCTTTAGATTTATATTATTCTTAACTAGTTATTATGTACTCAAGATCGCGCAGAATCGGAGTAAGTGATTCAGATTTTTACTCACGATTGTAGATATCCCCACTAGTTGGTCTCAGCACACAACTTTTAGCATCCCAGCCTGATGGTCTGCGGCCTGCTCAAGTTCTGCGTACAAATTTTCCAGCTTCAGGTTTCCATTAAAACTCCTTTCTGACCCAGTTTACCGTCTTGTGTATAGCAAGTCGTTATTTATGCTGTTTGCAAAACAAACAATACACAATAACTTACTGTGGTCAACATTGGATCATAATTGATTAAGTTTTAAGTTCTATTGTCAAAGACCATAATACCTACTTCATTACATTTGACGTGCAGTGTGTTTCAAACGCGTAGTAGAATACTAATATTTTTTTTATTGCTTTGTGTTTCTAACGAATCAAGAAAATTGCTGCTTCACGTATTAATTAGATTTCCTGACTTAAAATGAATGCATCACCAAGGCATCACCTATTAAAATGAATGAAGAAGTTGTGGCGATCAACGTGACGCAACATAGATGCTATACAATGATTGTATACTTTGTTATCTTGCTAATTACTGAGCGTAGCGACGCCAATTCTCAAGAGGTGCTTATGGCTTCAAGTGGCTTATCAAGGAAATTATATTGTGGCAATTGATTGTTTTATCAAAATACCTACATAAGAGACGGTTTTTTGGTGAAAAAAAAAAAAGCAAAATATTGTGCTACAAAGTTGATTGTCTATTTCTATCAATTGATGTGAGATGGCAGAGAAGGATAAATGGCAAGCCCTCATCAGCCTATAATGTTCCCACTGCTGGGACACAGGCCTCCTCTCTGAGAGGGAGTGGGCCATAATCCACCACGCGGGCCCAGTGCGGGTTGATAGATGTCACATGTCTTCGAATTCGATGGTTCTAGGACATACCGGTTTCCTTACGATGTTTTCCTTCACCATTTTGAGAGCAATAATAATAATAATAATCCATCAGCAACTTGCTCTGAAATACAACCTTGTCGAATCGGAAGTGCCGTACTACAGGTATGTGCCCGACCCAGTTCTTGAAAGTGGCAATATCACACTGTACTGGGATCAATCCATCATCACTGACAGGACTATTGTAGCCAATAGACCTGATATAGTGGTGGTGGATCGATCAGAGCGGCATGCAATGATTGTTGACATAACCGTCCCGCATGACGAGAACCTCGTGAAAGCTGAAAAAGATAAGCAAATCAAGTATATTGATTTGGCTCGCGAGGTTGTCGATATGTGGGATGTGGATTCAGAAATCATTGTGCCGATAGTCGTGTCGGTCCATGGCTTAATTGCCAAGAGCCTCGACCAACATCTAAGGAGGCTCTCGTTAGGCGGCTGGATCAAGGGCCAGATTCAGAGAGCAGTTCTTCTGGACACGGCGCGCATTGTTACGAGGTTCCTTACTCTGGAGCCCTGACTTCCGGTAGCTTGGACCCTGTTCCCGATACCGGTGGGCCACTATTATTTATATTTTTAAATGTTTTTATTTTATTTTTTTGTTTATATGAAAATATTTAAAAATGTACTTAGTAAGGTTAAAAAATTAATAAAGGAAATAATAATAATATTCCACAACTATCACACAACGCCATCTAGTCCCAAGCTAAGCAGATCTTGTGTTATGGGTACTAGAAAACTGATAAACATACTTATATATTTCTATATACATACATATTATAGATAAATTCGCGGTGTAAGAGTCAGATAAACGTATCTACATTTTCTCAATTTTACAGGAACGCAAAAATACTGTGAAAATTCGGCTCTTTAAACTTTACCAGCTTTTTAATACAGATAAAATACTAGTATGGAAAAAAACTTTTTTTTCTATGTATTGCCATACTCTTAGAGCTTTGAAAGAAATAGAAATTATTTATTTATATATGCTTACATAGACGCAATATATATATTTTTAAAATTCGGTTGACATACGTTAGTGTGGCCCTTAATTATTTTCAAACTTCTGTTGTTATCAAACTTAAATACGTCATTTGTGAAGTTAAGTTTTAATGATAAAGTGATAAAATTAGTAATAAAATAGGTAAAAAAACAATAATTAACACTTCTAGTAGGTATATGTCGTGCTACAACTTAGGTGGGTTATATATGTGGTTCAAGGAGTTGTTCTTCTTGGACTGTGTTCTTCTAAACTTACTAGCCGATGTTGAGAACAAGGCCAGTGTTGCAAAATCATTGTTGAAGTTGTTAGCCATCCGACGAAGAGGTGCCCGGACTCCAGCGTTAGTGTGGCAAGAGGAAACAGCAAAAAGTGCCTGACAGAAAGACTTATGACTTTCCTCGGAACAACGTAGCTTAGTTTACTAGTTAGGTCTCAGGAATCATATCTGCCATTGCACAAGTCATAGAGGAACATAGTTTTCAGGAAAACTCGTCTAGATTTTAAGTTGACCAATTCATAATTTCTGGGAGAATGTAATTGATTACGACAGCGTTGAAATAGTACAATTTGAAATAATAAAACTTGTAATCAGCTTAACAGCGTTTAGAAAAATATTAATTATCTTCGTCATCTGTTGTTGGAGTTCCAACTGAAAACCCTTTATAAAAATCATGGTATTGCGTTGGAATGATGCCTTGTCTTCATCACAAGTCTTGTAAATCGTCATACTTTTCATTAGAAATGGGTAAGGGTTTGTCATATATGCATTTTTGAAGTAAAAGCAAAAAAAAGTATTCTCCTAACTTCAAATCAGGGGGCTCCCCGCACTGCGTGTTTCAACTCGTTGAGACCTTCCATCAACTTCTAGGTGCCAAACTAACGTAAGTTTATATTTTGTCAATGGACTTAATACTAATCAAACAAAATAGTACTGCCACAAAAACGTAAATCGCCAATACATCGCTTTGGCCATTGACTTGTATTATTTATCTAACAAAAATGTTTGTGCCACTAAAACGTAAATACACAAACGTTATACTGGCTCTTTAAACTAAGCATCGAAACAAAATTTTGTAACGACCAAAACAACGTATAAGCTTTTACGTTCTTATGGTTTGTATAATATTGCCAAACAAACTAGTATTCTAAGAATAAAAAGATTGTTTTTAGAAATACGTTCCTATAGCTCTAAAGCGGTAGGAAGATAATTAGAACTATTTAAACGGTATTCATAATACGTTTTTCTGGTTCCATTGAAAATGATTCTTAAGCTATTTCGTTTTTTTGGAATTTGGTAAATATTGACTTTACCGATACGTCGTTTTGGCAATTCATAAAGGACTATATTATGAACCTTTTTATGAAAAAAAACTGTTTTTGATTTTTTTGTAGATACGTTCATCTGGTTCTTACACCGCGAATTACACCCAGACACAGAACAAAGGATCGTGCTCATCACACAAACATTTGTCCTGGGTGGGAATCGAACCCACGACCTCCGGCATAGCAGTCAGGGTCACTAACCACTAGACCAACAGGACAGTCAACATTGGAAATGAGAGCAATGGTGATGAAATAAATTACGCAAAGTAATGCGCCACGCTGGGTTCGATCCCACGACCTAAGTCTGGGCCGATACCACTGTGGGCCACCACGTTAGTCCATTTGTACCTAAATAATACATTGCCGAAGATAAGCGAGTCGTAATAATACCTTAAGGATAACGAGTGGTACCTTAAAGAAACAATATTTTTTTCTTAGGCCGTAATGTCCCACTACTGGGCAAAGACCTGCCTGTGGTATGCGTCTTCGTTGTGTCGTCACCTTTTTCTGAGTGGCGCCGTCCATCTCCCGAAAATATCAGCCAAAAAATTAATCCATCAAAACTAAGGGAATTCCTCACACATAACGATAACGCAATAAATATGTAAATTAACCTAAATTGCATTATCGGATTAAGCAAGCAATCAACTAATTGACCGACCTCATTGTAACGTTCAGTGTGCTCAGACACTCGTTAATTTCCACTAATCGACGTTTTGCAACGATTAACCCATAAAGGAAATGAATTGAACAGCCCGGAAAAATAATAGGTTTGAGAATTTGTAATTTTCCAGCTGCGTTCATAAATTGTGTTTTTTTTTCATGTTCATGGTTTTTTTTTTTTTAATTATCTGGTTTATCCGAATGTAAATACTTGAAAAATTAATTGAAATGTTATGCACGCAAACACAACATTCACAGAAGCTAGATGCGCGGGTTGCGCGATTGAGTGCCTGTAACCCGTCCATTTTTTTAATAAGCATTTTTTAATCTATACTTTCCAACTGCTGGGCTAAGGTTTCTCCCATAACCTTCCACATGTTTCTGAAGTTATCTCTGGCCAGTCTCACATAAGTCAAAATAAGAGTGTTTTTGTATTTATTTATTTAAAGATTTTCAATGTTGAAATCGTTTTTAGGAGTAGAAATCTCAAGATTGTTATTTATCTCTTTTCACTACATCGACAGAATCCTTTAAAAAATAACCGTCGAATCACAAAAGTTAAAAACTTGTTGAACACTTGTCTGAAAAAGCCAATGCCGTTTTGCAGTAAGTAACAATTTTTTAAACAAGTGTTCAACCGGGTTACCTACGCTTAAAATACCAATGTTTAAAATATCGAAAATATCGATTTTAACAATGTAATCTTCGATATTCAAATATGTACTCGTTCAACCGATATTTAAGTTTTTTGTAGTAAGACGGTAAAGCATTCCATCGATGTCGACTCTTTATTACTTAATGATCCTGTGATTTTTATTAAAAAGCATGAAAAAAATTACATCGTTTAATTTTCCAATTCGAACAAAAAGAATACTTTTTCCACATTGATGTTCCCTTATTGGTAAAAATCTTATGAAGGAAAAAGGTTGGTAGGATGTAGAAGGTATGGTCTTCCATCTGAACTTTTGAAGCTCCAGTATGTCTTTTCTTACTACCAGTGGCGTAGCCTAGAAGCCCCGTATCAAAAAAATTTTGGGGCCCTTCTAATCTACGAGTAAGTGTATAGTTATGCAGATTATAGACTGAAGAGAATAGCATCCTGACTCGTGTAACTATTAAGACAATTTTGAAGGAAGCTAGAAAATTGAGAATGCTGATCTACTGATCGTAGGTCATTTATGACAACTAAATATAGCCTTTTTGAAAATTGAGCTATGTTAGGAGTTCGATAAATTGGAGCTTTATGGCCGCGATAAGTTTTCAACAAGCGAACAACGGGTACACTACGATAATACGAAAAACTTTATTCCGAAATTCATAAATACGAATTTCAAAATACCGATTTTCATAATTCCGAATGGTTCAAAATTCCTAATATAACAACTCCGATGGATCAATATTCCTATTTTAATAATTCCGAAATTTCAAAATTCCTAACGTTTATAATTACTATTTTCAAAATACCGAATTTCAATAGACCGAATATCAAAAATTCCGACTTAACATATTTTCCGAAACATCAAAAACACGAATACCGAATATTAAAATTCCGATTATTGGAATTCCGATTCGGATCCGTCAGGTCGAAAAGTCCGAGTCGGGGATCCTCAAGACACATTTTGCTCGCTATTGCATCCTGAGTAATAGCACCACCAAGGTGGTTCAACGGAGCCCCGCTTCGCGGGGCTCCTATTTCTGAGAGCAAGGTTTAAAGTAACCTAACACGAAGGGGATGGCGGGGTCTTTCAGACCCCGCCATCCCCTTCGAACCTAACCTGTCCGTGTCGGGGTGTCCCCAGTCTCGAGCTCGCTTCGCTCGCTCTTACATCCTTGGTCGATTTGTTGACTACCACCTACCAAGGTAGGTCGCCGGAGCCCCGCTTCGCGGGGCTCCTATTTCTGTGAGAAAGGTTTAAAGTAACCTAACACGAAGGGGATGACCCCTTCGAACCTAACCTGTCCGAGTCGGGGTGCCCCAAGTCCAGAGCTCGCTTCGCTCGCTCTTGAATTCTAAGTTCTCCTAATAACAATAAAAATCCTGAAGGCAAACAGTGAAAGTTAAGAGGATACGCCTCGCCACTCCGTGCCTACACGGGTTTAAATAACACTCTGGGAGTACGGTAGACAAAATTACGTGGAGCCGTTTTTGCACCAATTCGTTTCTGTCACTGACTTTGTGGAATGAGAAACGAAATTCCGATTTTCAATATTCCGAAAAAATCAGTTTATTTGGAATATTGAAATTCGGAATTTCGTTTTTCGGAATGAGAACTCATCGAGCATTACATTTTTCGAATAATTATGTGAAAATCGGAAAAAGAAGAAATCGGACATACGACTTTCGGTCAAATAAATTTCGAGATTCTTAATAATAGATATTGTAATTTTTAGGTATTATGATATTCGGAGTTTTGAAAATCGGAATATCGAAATTCGGAATTAAATATTTCGGAGTATTTGGGTGTTCCCGCGAACAACATTATCATACTTACTACAAAAACTTTTTTTGTCTTTTTTTTTCATCAATCATTAAATGAGTCCTCCAACCCCGGGCAGGGCGGGAGGGACTGTCAGACTTGTACTGACTAAAATCCACGGTGTCCTTCGGTAGCCCTTTGTGTGCCGGAGTCGCGGTATACGTATATCCCGCAACCCCGCACTTTTTTAGACAAGTGTTCAACTGCAGATGTTTAAGTTTTTGTAGTTTTTTTTACTACAAAAACTTAAACATCTGCAGTTGAACACTTGTCTAAAAAAAGTGTGACAGAAAAACGAACCTTATTTCAACGTCATAATCTGACATTTTTTTAGACAAGTGTTCAACAGACGTTTAAAGGTTTTTGTGGTACGACCGTTTATGTTTTTATTTTTAATGCCATCGTCGGGGGCCCTTGACACTTGACCCTATAGTTGATACGGCGGTATCTACACGTCTGCTTACTACCCAAATTCTATTCAAGTTGCTGTTACTAGGCACTAATCCCCCTCACTCCTCAACAGGACTACCTGAAGTTCCTGGTGACGTACCACCGCTTCATCTCGTTCAGTCTGTACTGCGTGGGCTTCGTGTGGTTCGTGCTGTCGCTGGTCAAGAAGTACTACATGAGACAGTTCAGTCTCTTCGCCTGGACGCACGTGGCGCTGCTCATTGTGGTCACCCAGAGCTATCTCATCATACAGAATATTTTTGAAGGTAAGTTTATTATGCTTTGAGAAGTTGGTGTTGGGGACTGTCAAATCATGTCACTGCGTATACGTAAGCAATTAATTTTTAGTCAGAGGATATAATAGTAGTTTATCTACTCTCATATCGTGTTTTTTTAGTTTCTTTAATCATCAAATTAATCCTCCCGCCATCCGTCATGGATTAGAAGGAAGGACAAACGCCAACTTGTTCTTTAACTCACTGGAACAGTCCCGCGAGTGTCCACCAATTTACGAAGATCGCCTTGCTATGACCGACCTCCTTGACGTCTCCCGCGGCGGCTGCGGCGTGAGGAGGAGAATTGCCTCTACCTCACGCGTCCCGCTTCCTTCTTCGCAGAGGATACACGAAGCAGAGTACGACACGCTGTCACATTGAGTAGGGTCGTTTTAGATGTCAAACATTTCCTACAATGTTGTGATGAATGTAGATCTACTAGATGTCGAGATTTTCTCATCGATAATGCGTTATTGACTCATACACTTACGATCAGAAGTGCATTGGACAATATTTACCTCTTTACCTGCTTTCGATTGCTTTTAGAAGGGCCAAGTAAACATAGTGAAGTACTAATGCAGACATTACTATGAGTATGTGCACATATTGTTTAGAATATCTTTCCTCTATGATGTATTTATTACTCGACTGAAAATAAAAACATTTTTAAGATTCTATTTTTGAACTGTAAGCATTGTTCGCGTAATTTATTTAAAACTATACGTTTCATTCAAGGCTGTCAAAAAAAACCGACTAGTCTGACTTGCACACGAAGGGATGGGTTCCGTACAATTATTTATATAAACGGCAAAAATATCATATTTGTTGTATGCCTCTTCAATATTTACCTTGTTTTTATTTTAGTATTTATTGCTGTAGTAGCAACAGAAATATGAAAATATCAGTGAAAATTTGAACTGTGTAACTGACTAACTGAACTGTGAAAGACGGCTAAATAGACAAGATACACACACCGAAAACATTAATTATTATTTATTAATAAATAAAATAAAATAAATTATTAATTAAAAAAATTAAGCTGTATAAACCTTGAAAAAAAGTTCAAAGTTGATTGGCCGGTTTTCCAATAATATTTACACTATCAAGAGATTAACTCGAAGTTATACAATCTTGTAAAACAGTTTAGTTCAAATATTGGACTTCGATCTCCAATCAACACTAATTGGCTATTGTCAATGATATTCTAATATACAGATATGTTATACGCTTACAAAACAACAGCAAAAACTGTTCCGCGCCGAGCGCGGACTTTTTTATTCAAACATTACATTTCACTACAAGTAAAAAGGATAGCTTGGTAAAACGCAATAAGAAAAAAAGTGACAGCTAGATAAACAAACAGCGCCACGCCACCCACGCGTCATCAATCCCCCCGCACCGCCCCGCACGTCGGCATCACCTTGTCGTTCTTACGACATCAGAATATTACGAAAATAATTGAAATATATTAATAAATCGAAGTATATTGCTTACTTACGTGTGGTATGAGATCCCGTGTGTTTTATTATTTTTTTTTTTATCATGATTGGTACACTTCATAAATACACACGATGGCATTTTTGATGACAATTACGTAGCAGCGCGCAACGTGTTACTCGTAGTCGTGCGAGACACAGACTAAAAGCAATTGTCCGACGTAGGACATTTTCTGGTCTTCACGTTTTGCGCGCTCATAACATAATTATCAGTTTACTAAAATATCATTGGCTATTGTATTTTTATCACACAAGTACCTACTTTTATTAACTTTTAAATTTTTATCGTTTTAAAAACATTAAACTCGTATGCACAAACCTGGAACAACTACTTGGAGGTCATACAAATGTTTTTTCATCCCACCTATTCGAAAAGGACGACTTGGTTCGCCTTTAAGTGCGCCCAAAACTGGTGTTTTCTATAGGGAACTTTTAGCGGGCAGTAATGAGTTTTTAATCCTCTTTATAAGTGCGCCGCAAAGAACTTTGCCGCGCACTTTTTGAATTTGGAACATCTTAGTGCTCGGCGCCAAAGAAATCGAACGCAAATAGTGTTTGAATAAAGACTGGCTGGAATGACGGCCCACAGTCACGCCGCGTCGCTGGCTGAATAAAAATTAGATTGTATGACAAGGGTCAATATATTTATAAAACAACTTTTTTTTTCGAACAGTGGCATGGATGTATTAACTGTAGGTTGTTATTTAATGTTTTCCACGATGCGTTCACATGTTTTCGCCTCGTTCTCAATGGAATCTTCTATATAATTTTCATAATTGCGAAAATGTCTCAAATGTAAATATAAGTTTTTAGTTGTTTTACTCTATGTTTTATTAAATAATAAAATTACAATAAAGTATGAGGCGCTTTTTATTTTCTCATAGAGGGTGATGAAAAGTAGAGTGTATCACTCGGGCGCAAAATATATTTTTGGCTTGGGCGGCGTACTTTGAATCCCTCGCTACGTTCAGGATTCTACTAAAGAATCCCTCGCTACGCTCAGGATTCTACTGTAAAATCCCTCACTTCGCTCTGGATTCAAAATAGCGCCCTCGCCGTAAAAATATTACTTTGCTCCCTTGTCATACAATCTACTATTTCCGTGTGGAAATAAAACCCGCGACACGCATCACAATAGTCAATCGTTTAGCCACTGGCACCAACCGTGACGCTGCTCGGCTCCTAAAGGTCTTGTTGTTAGTGCAATGTTCAGCCTATAACTTTCCTTAAAAATTGGGCTTAGAAATGCCAAAAACGTTTTTTTAATCGGGCTGATAGTTTCAGGGATAAAAGCATTCAAACAAAACAGAAAATATGCTACAACAAATTCATTTAACACTCTTTTTAATTAACTTAAAAACTAGTTCAGTTCGCCCACCACCTAAAAACGTCCCTTTTCACCTCCTCCAGTTACGAAAAATTATAATAAACCATTATCGATCATCTCTGAAAAGGGAAAACGAAGTAAAAAAGGGATAGTGTCCTCTTGACCTAGGGCTGTCAATTTTCCAAGTAACTGAACAAGGGAAAGGGGCTTAGCAATGTCAGGAATAGCGCACTTTATGAGAGGCGACACGGTTTGGCTGGTTCTAAGCGCATACACGATAGGTTGTATTGTCTATGATAAGGGTTACATTCTGGGAAGTAATGATACAGGTATGGGAAACTTGTGGAAATGTTAAATTGAATCAAAACAATTTTGAAATCACCTGGCAAAGTTTAAGACCCGACTGAATGAGCAGCGAGTCTAAAATCGTTACTTGCAAATTGTCCTACAATTATCTACTCTATTGCTTGAGCAATAGGAATAGAATATTCCATTTTACGAGTTCTTCGCAATGTTGTTAGCAATATTGCATTGTTACATTATTTCTACGTTTCGTTTTTGCAACAATAAAATAGTCGTATCTTTAAAATCTATTGGTTGAACCCTACCCGCTTCGTGCCAGGTCTTCATTTCTATGCTTTATATTATTGGAGAAGTCTTGGACAATTGTTCAGCGTATTACCCAAAAATAATAATAATAATAATAATAATAATAATAATAATAAACGTCATAATAAACGTTGCCGAAAACGTCATAAAGATATAACATCTGGATCAGACCTACAATTAAATACGTCTAGGATTCCAATAATACGTTCAATGTAACAGTCTCATTCCTAAATGGATTACAGCGGCGGGGCCATTTATCCACTTTGTGAAAAGAAGCCATCAATGTATCTCCCGCTGCCATTTTGATATAAATTAATGCTCCTTCTGTCTATACTTGTGTCTATGGGATGTTTATGTTTGTTCGTAATGGTTGTTAAACTTTAGATGATGGATTGTTTCTTAAAATAAGAGTTTTTAATTTTCATATCGCTAAGGACTTTTTTCCTAGTTTTATTTGAAGCCTCAGTTTTTGTGGTTCAAAAGTCATCAAAACCCCCAAACATCAGAATCCCTGTGAGGATCTGAAAGGGACTGTCAAATTCTCACCGACTAGGTACACATGCCCTTTGCGTACTAGGGCAGCAGTGCCCCTTTAAAACTATTCCATAAACGCCGCAGATAGCTACTATTAAAAATAGCAACAGCAAAAAATAAGCTTTAAAAACTACGGGCGTTCGCTAAATCTGAAACGGGTCAAATGTACAAACATAGAATACCTACACTTTATTTTTAGAAAAAAAAATACCAGGCTGGACGCGCTTGTTATCATGAAAACTTGTGTTGAACCAGAAAAAGTAGTAGATTTAGTGAAAACTATTAGCGTACAACTGGGTAATACGCCCTAGTTGACAAAACGCCCCATCATTCTGCACTCAAACTTATTGCTCGCAACGACAGGCGAGTGTGGCCACTGTTGGCCATTCGTGGCCGAGGCCGAGGGCCAAGTAGCCACAGCGGTGGATAATGACGGGGCATTTTATCAACTAGGGCGTATTACCTTCTTTTCCCCTATAAAATCATGAGCTCTATTAGTTCTTCCATAAAGAATTCACGAAAACGACTTTAAAATAGTAAACGAGAAGCTAACAGATGCCGAGAATTGTTTATGACCTACTTTTAAACAGTGCATACGATGTTCATTTGAATATTCTCAGAAGATTTATGAAACTTTGCTAACGTAAAACATTGTTTTTCTACTAACAGCGAGATTAAACGGTACGTTATTTTGGACGAAAAGTAAAGTTTCCCTTTAAGCCGAGGGTTATTCACGCTCTATTTAACTCTGATTTTCTAGCCCTGATCAATTCTCTGAAAAGTCTATTATAAAAATCAATATTGATTTATTTAAATTAGGCTAGAATCAGCACTTAATTAACGTCTAAGTTACTTATAAGAATCTTCGAGAACTTTACCATTTTCTAGAAAAAAATTAACACTCCTTAGCAAAATTAAAAAATGAATTACGAGTAGACCTCAAATACTCATGCAGTGTTGCGGATGCTGTATGCAAACAGATTTAATTTAATAACGCACTTTAATTTAGTAATGCACTATAATGCACCGAAGTTTTGCGATAGAATCGAAATGGAATGAAATTCTATCACTAGGTTATCTTTATAATTTAGGTTAACCAAGATACTATTATAGTGAAAGGGCTATCGTTCCTTATCGTCAAAAATCTCATCGCAAATTAGAGCAAAGGCAAGCATCGTTGCGATATCAATCATTCGTCGCGTCACTTCGAAAGGGCTTGGCACAAGTGTTACTTGATTCTTGATACATTTCCAAACCGTAAACGAATGCCAAAGATTTCCAAAATGCCGAATGAATTAGATCCCAACACCAATTAAAAAAGTGAAGCTACATATTTTAATCGTAGTTTCTGTACCAACAGTTATTAATATGATTTTATACACGTGGATATTAAAAGTAAAACAGGAGCTGATAAAAAACTTGCAATAGAGATGCGTTTTGTAATTAAAAATGGCGACTGTATCTATAATTATACATATCTATATTTATAATGAAGTTTTTAGAACATTTCCGAATGCACAGCAGCACAGGTGACCAAAGCGGGCATTTTACTGAATCCACAAAAATAAACAAATTCTTTCCCACACTGGCTGATCAAACCGTTTTGTCCATCACAGCGAACACAATTTTCTGTATAGATATGACCTCTTTAAATTAAACGCGTTCAACAACTTTGATTGTCACTGTCACACGTCTAAATAACAATGCGTAAGCAGAAAACAATGAACACGTTAATATACTGGCTCACGGTTAATAATACTTGGGGACAATAGCGCTATCATGCAATTCTTGCTCCATTCAACGTCTCAGTGAGGCATGATAAGTGTGATACACTATGATTAACGCTACGTCAGCGCTTTACAGCATAAAGAAGCGGCTAACTGCTCATTAGCACAGAACATTCTAGAATTTACCGTCGTGACCTGTTGTGAACTTGTCACTTTGCATGTTACGGTGCAGTTGTTTCTAAGAAGGGGAGTTGATTTTGTTGGAACGAGTAATAGGATATTCTTCTGGGCTTTGACCCTTGGTATTTGCTAAGGCGATTTTTACAAGTTTCCTAATGAATGTAGATTATATTTTTGAATGATTAGGTTACCCTTTCTTTTTATTTCAATAATAACGGTCTCATGACCTCCGACCCTGTCGAAATGGAAAACACTGTCACACGTTTTTCTTACCAAAAGAAAAACGTGTGACAGTGTTTTCCTTTCCTTCGCTTGCCCGTTGTGCTTGGATGGATGGATGGATGTTTGTTACTCATACACGACAGAACGGTTTTGAAATTGAATGAATGAATGAAATTTTGACCTGGATTAAAACATAGGATTTAGTTTATTCCGATATAACGTTCCCGTGTTATGATTTTCCAGTAAGACACAAGCGAAACCGCTAGATACAGCTAGTAACAAAATAAATGACTTAAAAAAACCAGGAAAGCATGGCACAAATGATAGACAAATTAATGACAGTTAATTTTCACTTGTTTCACGTGTCTAACCGCCAAGATAACATAAGAAACACAGACGATTTAACTGATAGTGTTATCAGGCATTGAACTTGAACTATTCGACTGTCTCGATAGCTCTAGAATGCATTTGGAATGATAATGAGTACAGTCGTCCGATAAGGATGTTAAATGTTTGGGATTTTGAATGACAATGCGTGAGAAACTTTTGTTGCTGGGTGTACAATGTAATCCGCGTTGTCGATCTAATTTCAAAGCATGTTAATAACTCTGTATTAAAAAAAAATCGGTAAAATCATCAAATGAGTCCTCCCGCCCTGGGTGGAGTGGAAAGCACAGTCAGCATCGTACTGGCTAAACTCCTCGGGGTTTCTTCCCCCATGTTCCATCAGGGTCACGGTTACCAGACCTGCGTCTCCGGCAGTCCTTTGGCCCTCTATAGGGACTCTTTGATGCAAGCGTGGAACACGACGCGCGTTCACTCATGATGCATGGTCCATTATCGGACGGCGAGTCATCGATTACTAGCTGTCCGCATCACTCTATGTAGGGGAAAGGTGTACGAGATGATTCCCTTAAGGGAGATTGCTTGTAGATCAAATAATATTCTACTTAGCGCGAATGTAAATACGTATATACATAGTAAATTTATCTATCTTATTGTTGGCATACTCAACATTTTACTTTTTTAGATGCTTTACTATTAAAAAAACACATTTTTAAAACGTTGTCAAAGGATCATCTTGTACACCCCGGTGTCCAAGATGATCCTTGCGGTAGGGGCAAGCAAGATGATCCCAGGATCCAGGAAGAGAATAACCTAAATAAAACCATAATCTGGGTTTATTTTATCACCTGTATTTGATTGTACTGACAGCCACCTTATTTTTGACGTTAGCTCGCGTTTTTAGTGATAATACAGGCAACCTAAACTGTTTACTTGCTGTGCTATATGGCATGCCATTTTTAACAGCATCCAGTGCTTTGATCATGGAGTCTTCCGACCACAATCCGCGTTTTTTCTTTTTTTTTATAATTACGAGGCTTAGTCTTATACCAAAAATATATAAACTTAAACATAATAACATACAAATGGTTAAAATATCCCCGTAATAGTAGGTTTGTTACCGGTGTACAAGAAGATCCGTGGGGATCATCTTGTACACCGGTAACATAATCATCTTGCCCCAACATAAACTTTTTTATTCAATGTTCGATAACTTAAACTATGTGCTTTCAACTGTTACCATGCTATTAAAAAAACAAAATAGAGCAATATTCAAAGCTAACTAATACCACAGCCTAGTAATAAAGTACCTAGAACAAATTAGATATAAACTTCAACTCACCCTTACCTTAGATCAAAGTCACGGAATTTTTGTTTTTTTTCTCAAAAAATTTAATTGTCACTCTCGACACCACTACTTTTGACTGAGGCGGGGGAATATCGGGGACTACGTTTTACCATTAAAAACAACTAGATGACGCTACTGGGTTCGTTGCAATATCAAAGGATCATCTTCCCTCAACGGATCATCTCGTACACCTTTCCCCTACACATAAAGTTCAATTTGCGCTATAACTTGAAACACTTTTTATAGTAATAGTTATTTTGAAATCAGCATACATTACCTACTGTAAAATTAATATTCGCTGAAGTGGAAAAAAACATCAATTGGAAACATTCCAATAGACCTTACATAATTGACGTTATTGTAATTGAGTGGAAAATAGTACAGTGTAATGGATTATTAAGCATAACCAGCCCATAATGTTCCCACTCTCCAATAGGTACTGGGTCACAGGCTACCACGAAACGGAACATGCAGCGTAGGTAGGACAAACACTGGGTGGACCGACAACATTGTAAGAGTCGCGGGCAATCGATAAATGCTAGTGGCAGATTGTCATTCGGCGCGGTCTAATGAGGAGGCCTATGGCTGTATAAGCAGGATATCAGGTCCTGGAACGGAAAGGGCAACCGACGGAATAAGGTGGACTTTAACGTCCGATCCGAAAATGCAATATATTTTTGGTTTTCCCTTACTAGAGTTAGAAACAGTGTTACTGTCTCTAGTAAGGCAAAACCAGAGATAGAGATAGAAATACTTTTTCAAGTCCCTTCTACCCAGGATAGGACTCTTTTTTGATTAATTTAACAATCCCAAAAAAATGAGGCCTATGTTCAGCAATGAACGTCTTACGGCTGATGATGATGATGAAACATAGTCTTGTATAAACGATATCAAAATAGTTGGGAAAGTAATTATGAATGTATTGAAACGGCCTGAAGTTAATAAATTCACTGACCTGACTAAATTCAAAGCAGGCACACGAACTCTTGCATGAATTTACATTAATTTGATTTTCAAGGCGTCCTTACGGCGCCGCTGAAATGATGGGTGCTTAATTTCATACTTTCTTTGATATTCGACGGTAAAATCATCAAATGAGTCCTCCCGCCCTGGGTGGAGTGGAAAGCACAGTCAACATAGTTCTGGCTAAACTCCTCGGGGTTTCTTCAATAGCCCCCTCCCCCCATGTTCCATCAGGGGACAGACCTGCGTCTCCGGCAGTCCTTTGGCCCTCTATAGGGACTCTTTGATGCAAGCGTGGAACACGACGCGCGTTGACTCATGATGCATGGTCCATTATCGGACGGCGAGTCATCGGTTACTAGCTGTCCGCATCACTCTATGTACACATAAAGTTCTATTTGCGCTATAACTTCAAACACTTTTTTATAGTTATAGTTATTTTGAAATCAGCATACATTACTGTAAAATTAATATTCGTTGAAGTGGGAAAAAAACATCAATTGGAAACAATTCCAATAGATCTTACATAATTTACGTTATTGTAATTGAGTGGAAAATAGTACAGTGTAATAGATTATTATTGTTATCTAAACCAACTTATAATGTTCCAACCTTAGATTAAAAATGTCCAGATTCCGTGTTCCAAACGAAACGTTTTATTTTAAGTGAAGCCACTTTTTTATAAATGTGAAACGCTTTAAGTGAAGCCACTTTTTTATAAATGTGTGGGCGAGCACCACGGAAACATTTAAATGTTTTCCTTGGAGTGTTCACTTGTTTAACGTAGGAATCGACCGACTCGGGAATTTTTACCACGTGTTTTTGGCTTCAATTTCAGTGGCCTTAATCAATTTGGACATTTTTTTTATTCTAAGGTTCCCACTTTCCAATACTGAGCCATAGGCTACCACGAAACGGAAGATGCAGCGTAGGTAGGACAAACACTGGGTGGGCCGACAACATCGTGAGAGTCACGGAAAAATGCTGGTGGCATATTGTCATTCAGCGTAGCGCTCTAATGAGAAGGCCTAT
Organism: Agrotis clavis; assembly: GCA_954870645.1. Taxonomy (NCBI): domain Eukaryota; kingdom Metazoa; phylum Arthropoda; class Insecta; order Lepidoptera; family Noctuidae; genus Agrotis; species Agrotis clavis. The sequence continues at coordinate 23,700,139 of OX940921.1, forward strand.
GGCTGTATAAGCAGGATACCAGGTCCTGGAACGGAAAGGGCAACCTACGGAATAAGGTGGACTTTAACGTCCGATCCTTTAGTAGAGTAGTTAGTAGAGTTTTCCCTTACTAGAGTTAGAAACAGTGTTACTATCTCTAGTAAGGCAAAACCAGAGATAGAGATAGAAATACTTTTTCAAGTCCCTTCTACCCAGGGTGGGACTCTTTTTTGATAATTTTAACAACCCCAAAAAATGAGGCCTATGTTCAGCAATGAACGTCTTACGGCTCATGATGATGAGTCTTGTATAAACGATATCAAAATAGTTGGGAAAGTAATTATGAATGTATTGAAACGGCCTGAAGTTAATAAATTCGCTGACCTGACTAAATTCAAAGCAGGCACACGAACTCTTGCATGAATTTACATTAATTTCATTTTCAAGGCGTCCTTACGGCGCCGCTGAAATGAAGTACGTGGGTGCTTAATTTCACACTTTCTTTGATATTCGACGATCTGGAATTGAAAGACTGTAAGTTGAATCTGACTGTTGATAATTATAGTAACTTCATCATCAGCCTATAATGCTCCCACTGCTGAGACACAGGCCTCCTCTCTTGTGAGAGGGAGTGGGCCACAATCCACCACGCGGGCCCAGTGCGGGTTGGCAGATGTCACATGTCTTCGAATTTTTGGTTCTAGGACATGCCGGTTTCCTCACGATGTTTTCCTTTACCGTGTTGAGAGCAGTGGTGATGAAACAAATTACACAAAGTAATGCGCCTGGCGGGGTTCGAACCCACGACCTACAACTTGTAAGTCGGGACCGATACCACTGGGCCACCACTGCTCTCAATTATAGTAACTTGATCTTGGTAAAAAAATAACGAATATTTTTTTTACGATTAATCAAAGTTATAAAAGCGTCATGTTCTCTTCAGATCGAACCTTTTCACGATTCTTGTCAAGTCAACCGGACACAGACCCCATCCCAATGTTGCTACTGAAATATATTGTACTAGCGGCCCGGTACGTGCTTCGCTAGTTTGACAGCAAAATCCCCAGTAACAAAATGATCCGCCATTTACTGAATTCATTTGTTACAAAAAATGTGATAAAAGAAGAACCGCTCGACCGATTTTGTGCAAACTTCACATAAACCATCTACTAAATAGTCGGAACAAAACCTAAAAATTTGGTTTGGATAGGTGAGCCCGTTCTTGAGTTATAAAATTACAACAAAAAGTGGCATTGATTTTTATAATATAGATAATGAAAATAATGAATTAAATTATTGTCTTATTAGCTGTTGCCAGCCTATATTGTCCCACTGCTACACAAAAGGAATCAAAAGCCTAAGGTCCGTAAACTCAGAAATTAGTACCTTGCGACCACAAATCTCATGAGACGACGTTGACAATAAATCAGTATCTCCCGGCACTCCATACTCAAATACTACCTTCTCCAAATGCTCAACCACGCGAGAATACTCGTCAACTCAAACATAACTGATACAGGCTTTGTGTCCTAACACAATATAGTCGATAACGTGGGGTGTCCACAAATGGTGTCAAGTCAACATTGTCACGGACAGGGGAAGCCTTTCAAACGAGTGTAACGTAACTAGGCCGCGCTGATGTAAGGTAGAGGTGATTGTGCGTAGAGAACAGCGGATAGAGACGTCAAGAAAGCTTCGAAAGAAAAAACCTTGTGCATTTTTTTAATATCTCTGATTTAGGACTGTATCTGTATTGCTTTTATGTATAAAATCGGGCGATCGTGCTTCCTCCGAACACGCATGAAAAGATGTCTGACGACGTCAGATACTGTCTGCGTTGAATTTTAAACTTTAAGTAATGTAAATACAGACGAATAATGCGTGAGGATAAATAGAAACCGACCCTTGGGCCTTGTTAGGTGGTTAGATCATCAAATCAGGCTTCCCACCAAGTGGTGGAGCGGAAAAAACTGTCAGACTCTTATTGTCAAAAAGTCCGAACAGTCACGAACAACTGCCAGACCGGACCATCTACTTTTAGGTTAATACAAATTATTTATTCCGTGTAGGAATTGAAGCCACGCCACGCGGGGTACAGTCAATCGCTCAGCCTCTGCGTCAAACGTGCCTAGATTTAAATTATAGACGTCAAATCAATAACATATTACCGTAATGTATGTTGTTATCAGTACTTTTAACGTACTTACTAACACGAGCAAGTACAACGTGGTTGACTTTCACTTCATCACGCCATATTTGTTGTTTACGTTTATCAACTATTCATAATAAATATTCGTACGATTTTAGTCAATTATGAACGTATTGGTTTATCTATGTGTTGGTGTCAATGTATCTTTTTTTTTTGCGTAGGTTAATCGTTCGTCATCAGCCTATAAATGTTCCCACTGCTGGGACACAGGCCTCCTATATGTGAGAGAGAGAGAAGGCCATAATCAACCACGCGGGCTCAGTGCGGACTAGTAGATGTCACATGACTTCGAATTTTTGTTTCTAAGACATGTCGGTTATCTCACGATGTTTTCCTTCACCGTTTGAAAGCTGCATTGCTCCTGAATAGTTACACATCAAGTGATGTTTTTGAAGTGAAAACTTCTTTAGCGGCGTTGTACACTTTTTCTGTAATGGGTAAAAAATTTAAAACTCGCGTCAGGGTCACGTGACCGTCAGGGTCACGTGACCCTGATCGAAAATGAGTAAGACGTCATTCAAATTAAAAATAAAACATAGTAACAAAAAAGTTTTCACTTCTACCGGCACTCCTGGAGTGCAACCTTTTTTTTTTATAAAACCAAAGCTTTTCTGAACATTAGATGTAGATAATTATAGACATATACTACACTTGACTAAATTTGTAAAGGCTAATCATTCAAATAATGTGTCACATAATTTATCTTGTCTTTGGAAAAAGAACTTCCTCTACTATAAATATTAGAAAAAAATTGTTGTCAAGTAATCGCTTCAGCCTACACAACATAACCAGTCCCTAATTCCGAGCAAGACACATTACGAGGGAAGCCGTCGCAAAAATAGATTACGTTCACCTATCTCAGCAAAAAAACGCACTTAAAACAAAAAGCAACATTAGACCTTAACTAACCAATAACTAAGCACATTTTCCCGTGAACTGTGTAATGATTTTATAGGTTATTTTCGTGTGATACGTTAGCAGGTGATCAATATACTTAGATGATAGATATATAGCTTAGTATGAAGCGGTTGATCGGAATCGCTTTATATGCATGAGTAAACGCATGATTTATAATCGAGTTTCGATTTTGATTTAATGAAGAAGCGAGTTTGTTGGTTCCACTTTCATGATTTTGGCTGTTTATTCGTCGAATCTTTTAAGTTTTTGAAGTGAAAACTTCTTTAGCGGCGTTGTACACTTTTTCTGTAATGGGTAAAAAATTTAAAACTCGCGTCAGGGTCACGTGACCGTCAGGGTCACGTGACCGTCAGGGTCACGTGACCCTGATCGAAAATGAGTAAGACGTCATTCAAATTAAAAATAAAACATAGTAACAAAAAAGTTTTCACTTCTACCGGCACTCCTGGAGTGCAACCTTTTTTGAAGTGAAAACTTCTTTAGCGGCGTTGTACACTTTTTCTGTAATGGGTAAAAAATTTAAAACTCGCGTCAGGGTCACGTGACCGTCAGGGTCACGTGACCGTCAGGGTCACGTGACCCTGATCGAAAATGAGTAAGACGTCATTCAAATTAAAAATAAAACATAGTAACAAAAAAGTTTTCACTTCTACCGGCACTCCTGGAGTGCAACCTTTTTTTTTTTTACTGAATGTTTTTCAGCTTGTGTTGATTGACTGGTAGCGAGACTAAAATAGTGATATTGGGGAAGAAAATTTAAGGAGTTTCAAATTCTTTAGCGAATCTGACTCCTCTTCTCTTTGATTACTCTTCGAAAATGGATGAGAATCTTGACCTTTCTTATACACATCTATTGTAGTGGTGTGTCTTGGGATCTATAAGTTGTAATGGCCGGACCTTACGGCGGCGGCGTCTTCCGTTGATTTTCGCGATTATAGTCTTTACATATTTGTACAAACGTCTATTAACGCGATAATTAACGGCATATCTCGTTAAGTGTGGACCTAGTATAACGGTTAATATCATGTTTTAAAAGTTAACAGATTATTTTCAAAATAACCGAAATTATTTTCAAACGCTCGTCCTAACGTTACTCAAAACATACTACATTATTATTAGACACTTTTTGATCTCTAACCTCGGCATTGTTTCCACAGCTGAAACGCTTTGCAACTCAACAATGTATGTAAAAATATACAAACACACTTAGATTGTGTGCTTATGTATCGATTTTGTGAGGAATATTTTAATCGTAGCGTTTGTAGTGGACGGTATGAATCATAGACTATCTGTCTATCTATCTAGAGTAATGTGGGCTTTTTATATCGTGGTAAAATGATCAAATGGGACCTCCAACCCGGGGCAGGATATAGGAGAGGGACTGTCAGACTTGTCGAATCCACGGTGATCCTTCAATAGCCCTTTACGTTCCAAGGCAATGGTTACCTGACGTGACAGTCCCGCGACCCCGGCAGACTTTGGCTCTCTAAAGGGGCTCCCTTCCACTTCCTACGTCAGATTGCTAACGCGCCGTCGACCCAGGCATAGTACATGATCGGACGGCGAGTCAACCATTACTCGCCAACCGCATGCTCGCGCCTACGGTGACCGGAAATAAGGGTCGGGAGGTTGGGGCTGTCTTGTCTCGCTTCTGCTTCGCAGAAAGATTTCCCTGTTTCCCATGAGTTATGTGTGCGTTAGGTGAAGTTTCACCAAAGTATTTGCTAAGGGTCGATTTATACTAGCGCAGAGTCGAAGCGCATCGAAGCGAATTTCTAAAACTGAACATAACAATTTCTACCTTAACTCCACAGCGTAACGCACATAATTACTTCTAAGATTTTAAAAAGTCGCGCGCATTCTTCAGAATTCGCTTCGACTCTGTGCTAGTATAAATCGACCCTAACAAAGAAAGAAAATAAATGTATAGATCGTATTTCGAACTTCTATTTTATCTGCGCTACACGGCAATGTTAGGTTTAACGAACAGTTAATGTTCTTCCCGAATTATTCCGTGTACTCGAATACGTTTCCCGGGTTACAAAAACATGCTGTTATATGAAAGGTAAGCGTCCACAGGTCCGCATCGCACGTATCGGACGTATCGCACGTAACGGATTTTAGTTTGCCTCGTATTTAAACTCATATAATAGCGTCCATATTAAAACTCATATAACAGCGTCCACTGATCCGCATCGTACGGACGGCTCATCGGCAATGCCCACATGCGATGCGTACTGATGACGTCATACGGAATGCCGATCAGTGGACGCGCCCCGCACGCTTACTGAACCATTTGTTCTTTTTTTTTCTTTCATTCCTCTTCTGCTAATAAGCAATAAAAACTTCTGCATCGCTTTCCTCCTTTCTCACAAACACTTTCCGAACGTACGATCACTAAAAAAATCCAAAAGAAGGTGGCATCGGCAATCCGATTGCTGATACTCGCGTCGGCAATCCGATCGCTGCCTATACAGTGGACGCAGTCTAATTAATCCGTTTGATGCGATGCGTCCGATACGTACGATGCGGACCTGTACTGTACGTACCTGTACCTTTACTGTGAACTCATACTGAGGTCGAAGCCTTTTAGCGACATTTAGCAAAGTCATGAACTGTAGTCTGGTATTTTCAGAAACGACGGGTAACAATAACAACTAATAGGAATATTATTAGTTTTATTGATATGATTGTATTTTTGTTGACTGAAAGGAATTGAACATTTTATTTTAAAATGTTTAGTTCCTGCTGTTCGCTAATTGTAATTTTACTTCTTACTACTAAGTATTATAAATGCGAAAGTTTGTGAGGATGCATGGATGGATGTATTGCATACTTTTTTCACAAAAAAATTCAAACTATTTAATTAATTCAGTTTGGTTCATAGACAGTTTATAACCTGGATTAACATATGGGATACTATTAATACGGTACACCACAGGTATAAACTAATCTATAATAAACTGGATTGACGTCAACTGTCTTAATATTTTAAATGAAAATATGAACTGATCAAAGATTCTACGAAGTTGACAGCTGGCGAATAGAAAATAATCTTTAAATTAAATCAATAAATTCCTACATCCGTTTCTTCACAATAAGGATATAATCCATATTACACCTTATGTAAATACATATAAGTATTCCGTTGAACTTACCGGCCATATTGAATATGTTGTCAAATCCCAAAGGGCGTGCGTGCAGGGCAACAGCCATTAGGCCTTTATTGAATTAAAATCGGGCCATAATCGAATTGGGGCTTCGTTAATGTTCCTGGCATATCCGTTGCTAAGGGTCTGAACTGTATTAATTGTGTATTAATAAAACCTACGTCAACGTTGGACGTCGTTCGATAAAAATTATTAAGCTCAATAACTTAAATCCCTAGTTAAATATCGAGTACTTACTTGTAATGAATATACTTTAGTTATAGGTACATATATTATATTTTTCATTTAGCTACTATAGAAACCATTTTAATAAGACTTTTACTATGTTCATTATTTGCGGCTAATTCCATCTTTGTAAAAATTATTTATTATAGGATAGAAACAAGATAATAAGCACTTAACAGGACTTTTTTGTGGTAGGTAAGCCATCAAATGAGTCCTCCCGGGTGGGACTTTCACACTCTTAATGACTAAAATTCACCGTATTCCTGCAATTTCCCTTAACGGGAACGGTTACGCAGACCCGCGGCCGGAATTGGTGACATAAAACCAGCTGTTTTGCTAGGGATTAAAAATGAACATTATTATTTTATTAACCGACGAAAAAAAAAGGAGGAGGTTCTCAATTCGACATGTATATATATTTTTTTTTTTTTATGTATGACCACGCATAACTTTTCCTAACGTGGTCCGATTTCAAAAATTCTTTTTTTGTTAGAAAGAGTATATCTCAAAGTTGGTCCCATTTCAATTTCAAAACTAAAATCGGCCTCTAAGGGTAGAAAAAAAGGAATTAATTGTCAATCTTCCTACAGAATTTTCAATTATGAACCGATTCTGTTGAAATAAAGTTAACAATTGTAGTTCTGAGGACATATTATATAGCAGAGATGTGGAGAACATAACATGATGGCGTCACCATCATCAGATCAACTCCAGATCCCTGTTATTTTGTGAAGTCAGTCCCAAGAGATCGTTAACAGTTAACAACAGCTATATCGTGTTTGGGCTCATTTCACTCAGCTTGATGAGAACTTTAGACCTAGCTGAGGTATCATTGCCATCGAGGGTCTGAGAATGGTGACGGATAGCAGGGGCAAGAGGTCCTCAACAGATAACAGCACCTTTATCGTGTTTGGGCTCATTTCACTAGTCTTGATGAAAACTTTATACCTAGCTGGGGTATAATTGTCATCGAGGGTCTGAGGATGGTGACAGAGGGCAGTAGCAAGAGATCCATAACAGTTAACAGCAACTATATCATATTTGGGCTCATTTCACTCATATTTATGAGAACTTTAGACGTAGCTGGGGTATGACAGTCGTTGAGAGTTTTTAGTTACAGAAATTGACACGAGATAGGAAACTCAAAAGTAAGAAATAAGTACTTTTTAAAAAAAAAATCAAACCGACGAAACATCGAACTGAAAAGCAAAAAATAAATTTTGAGGCGGCGCCAAAGAAACAATCAACGAATAGTTACGACGAGCTATTCAACCACGACAACCTATACAACGAGCTATTCTGCTCTTCAAATAGTTAATTTATATGTTTGTTTGTTTGGCGCCGCCTCAAAATTTATTTTTTGCTTTTCAGTTCGATGTTTCGTCGGTTTGATTTTTTTTTTAAAAGTACTTATTAATTTACACAAGGATTAAAATGCAATTTTGATTTCTACTTATCATTTCCCGAAATCGCTCCCAAAGAAGCCAAAAAAGGTGTTTCACATCAAAAACCAATAGTTCTTTTCCCTTTTTCTTCAGTCAATTTCCAAAAACATAACATTTCACCTATCATTAAATAGATCAATAAATTGTTACTTGTTCCAAAGCTAATAACCGTATACGACTTATCGTGACGCCAACAAAATGGGTCAATTTTATTGTGGTTGTACAGTGTAGACACGGCTACACATGAAGCTATACAAAACCAGCTTATCGTGGTCTCGTCTTTGCACACATTCAATGGTCAGCTTATCGTTAGTGCGCTTGCCAAACCTCATAAATGTGTTCACAACTCGATAAGTATCCCTCGGGAATACAAAATTGGGATGAAAACTATCCTATGTGTTAATTAATCCAGACTATAAACTATCTGTGTACCGAATTTCATCCAATTCCATTCAGTGGTTTTTGCGTGAAAGAGTAACAACCATCCTTCCATCCATCCATCCAAACAAACTTTCACGAACTTATAATATTAGTAGGATTGACACATTAATGGCAAACAGTCATTTGAAAAATAATACCACAAACTACATAGACATTAATAATACCTGGAACTTTTGCAATTATGTTTGTGTCCTTAAAATACAACAAAAATTTATATAATCTATCTAAAAGAAAAATCAGAAATGCACATGGTGGCTCACTGGTTTAGCATGCGCACCGAATGCTACGCGGACGTTATGAGGGCTTTGAATAGCTTTATGTGCAGCCGTGTACAGATTCCATCAAATAAACATACCTCAATCTGTCAAATTTCTTTATTAGATTTTCAACCTTATCAAAATAGTGGATGTTCGATTTTAATAGATTGGGATAGGTTGACCTTCTGGCGTCTGTACAAGATTTGATTGGTCCACCAATAACGTAGTTTTAACCGTCGTTGTTGGTATTATGATTTATCGTGTTTTAACCGAGCTAGCTGACGACCACCGGATGTGATATGGTCGATAGATATGCAGATTGCAGTACGATTATAGGCTGGAAATGTTTTATGAGAGTGTTTAGTTTTATCAACAGTAATATTATAAAGAGAAAGATTTGATTGTTTGTTTGTAATGAATAGACTCCGAAACTACTGGACCGATTTCAAAAATTATTGTACCTGTTATTTGAATGTTGGGTTGTCAACTATATCATGACTCTCAAGTCCACGAGAAGTACCCTATCCAACTACATCCAACCAGAACACTATTCATCATCGTAGTAAGATAGTGAACGGAGTTTGTCCATCGATTCAGAGGCCTTACCACGAGCTCTTAACGCGATCCAGTTTACGCTGTGGGAAAGAGATGGCGCTAGATCACTTGTATAGCTCTGTCTCTTTCCCACAGCCTAAACTGGATCGCGTTAAGTGCTCGTGGTAAAGCCTCAGGGGGGGTATTACAACGTTTTAAAACCAGGCTTGTGCCAGTGAGTGAACGAGATGGCGCTAGACGACTTGTATAGCTCTGTCACTTTCACTCGCCGGAACAAGTCTGGTTTTAAGATTGTAATACCCCCCCAGGTTGGTAAACTCTATAGTAGTATAGTAGCTTCGGTTCGGCTTTGCTATTCGACAATGTTGCTGCGTTAAATGGTGTCTACCATGACTATGAGGCGGTTCTTACCACCTCATAGGGTTTAACTAACATAACATGTAAAAGTGATTGTCCTGTTCTGTAATTACACTGTCGAGTATGTTGGCCTTATCCTAATAGAGCAATTGACTGTTCGCAATGGAGAATGTTATTATAGTCTGGTATAGTGATCTATGGGAGTTCAATGAACATTAGGTAATTGAAGAAAATTGAAATGAGTGCATTGAACTAGCTAGTGTATTCCACCAATAATAGACTGCGGATATTAATTGTAAAGACTACTTGAAGTGCTTCAAGATATATAGAACTTTTTTACCACTGTTAAAGCTTTTTAGGGGTATGTTTACTTATCTCTTTAAACGAAGATTTCATTTATGAAATATATTTGTTTTGGATAGTCCGTTTATCGAGGAAGGATGATATTTTAGTAAGCAGATATGTTATGAGCGCGCAAAACGTGAAGACCAGAAAATGTCCTACGTGGGACAATTTACTAGTCTATGATGCCGACGTTGATGACGCGTGGCGCTGTTTGTTTATCTAGCTGTCACTTTTTTTCTATTATTGCGTTTTATCAAGCTATCCTTTTTACTTGTAGTGAATTGTAATGTGTGTATGTGTGCTGCCGCTCGGCGAGGAACAGTTTTTTCTGTTGTTTTGTAAGTGTATAACATATCTATATATTAGAATATCATTGAGGAAGGCTATATAACATCTCGCTAAGATCAATAGGAGCCGAACAGCGGTTAAAATCATGGGGAACTTCTAGTGAGTCTTAAATAATTTTAAACACGTCTGCACAACCTTATTTTTGGCACGACCAAATCTCACAGCAATGTTCTAACGAAAATAAAATGCCTGACCCATAATCTCCTTTTGTTCCAGGTCTAATATGGTTCATAGTGCCAGTATCCATGATCATCTGCAACGACGTGATGGCTTACGTGTTCGGGTTCTTCTTCGGCAAGACCCCTCTCATCAAGCTGAGTCCTAAGAAGACCTGGGAAGGTTTCATTGGAGGAGGAGTGTCTACTGTGGCTTTTGGATTGGTGGTAAGTGAAAATTTGTTACGTTATCGTTGGAGTCAACGGGTTGTTGGATTGCAGAATGGCTCAGTGTTTTAATTTTGCCTGAAAACATTGTTATTGAGACAAGATGGGTAAGAAGACCTGGGAAGGTTTCATTGGAGGAGGAGTGTCTACTGTGGCTTTTGGATTGGTGGTAAGTGAAAATTTGTTACGTTATCGTTGGAGTCAACGGGTTGTTGGATTGCAGAATGGCTCAGTGTTTTAATTTTGCTTGAAAACATTGTTATTGAGACAAGATGGGCCGAGAACTGAAAGAAGCTCGCAGTGACTGGATGAAAAAAGCGGAAGATCATGAGCTGTGGCGGTCCTTGGGAGAGGCCTATGTATAACAGTGGACTGCAATAGCCTGAAATGATGATGATAATGACACTTCATGTTGTGAAAATTGTATTCTGAATCTATTAAGTTTTATTAGTCGAATAGTATTTTTTGTTAAGCTAACGAGACAACGAATAAACACAAGTTTAGGAGTCTTAAAAAACAAAATTGTAAAATCAAAGAATATGAAGTGTTCAACGTCCTTATTCTGAAGCAAAATTCTCGTCGGGCCATTTTAGACAGTTCTCATTAAAATCTTTAATTGATTTCTCTTTTCAAAGTAAGATCATTGTTTCTCTTCCAAATCATCAAATGGCATTGCATACTTTTTGAGCATATCTGACAAACTTTGAAAATTATCCTTACCTTTTATTATACCTCATTTTTTCCACTTCCACAGATGTCCTACATGATGTGCCAGTACCCATACCTGGTATGCCCCATCGAGTACTCGGATTCTCTGGGTCGTATGACCATGGACTGCGAGCCATCGTTGCTGTTCCGGCTTCAGGAGTACACGCCTCCTCAGTTTTTGCAGCCTGTTATGAAAGTTGTAAGTAATTTGATTAAAATATTATAGATTTTATGGTTGGTGTGTGGAGAAGCTTGTGGCTAAATAATAACAGCTGTTTCAAGATTAAGGCTGGATCGGGTTGTGGACCGTGGATTTTAGTCAGTACGTGTCTGACAGCTACCGCTTCACCCACCCGTTCTTGCCACGATCGGTCCATATAGATAGGTAACCCGATTCAATACATTAAGCCCGGCTGTCATTTGTAGATTTGATGTGGTGGTCTTAAGCCGGGAATCCAGTCAGTCGTCGACAACGTGTCGCCAGAGGAACTTGTGTTGTGCGTCACGTCTCCACTCGGCAACGATTGATGCTCAACTGACGATGCTCTATAAACAAACAACAAGCCGCGCGTCATGTTGCGCGCCAGCTGGAAGCGTCGCGCGGTGTTGTGCAGCGTTGTCGTGCATGGTGAGCGTTCGTGTCGCGCGCTAAATGTTGCCTAGTGGAAACGCGGCTTTAAAGTCTGAAAAGTCGGCAAACAGATCGACTACAATTGGTCTGAAAATAAAACCACAAGTATTATCTCTCGAAACTGAAACCCGATACACCTGTCCAATATTTTAGTGTAAAGAATCTATGTACAAAATTTTAAAACCGTATCATAAAAAATCACAAAGTTATAAGCTTGTATATTACCTGGTTTTCCGTTCAAAAACATGCTCATTTCGCGGTACACCCGCGTAAATTGCGTCTCCTGTGTTATACACTCGTGATAATAGTTTGGCAATAGGTACCTAACCGTACGGTGATTGTATTGTATTTAACTGGTAATAAAATAAAGTTAAAATATTTCTGAAAAAAAATATAACATGGTGTAAAAATTATTGGAATCGAATCAGTTACTGATTCTGAACAAACTATATTCGGGTTTCGCATATACTAAAAATGTAATAATGTTGTATATTTTTCATTCTCTCTTTCTCTTATCATTATCCATTTGATATTTAGGCCATTCCCAGCTACTCACACTCACGTCATCAGTTCACTTAAACCATGGCAAAGTAAATCTCATATCTACTTTGCTAAAGTCCAATTTTCTTTATTTCCAGTTCGGCCTGGAGACGATGAACATCTACCCGTTCATGATCCACTCGCTGTGTCTGAGCACCTTCAGCTCCGTCATTGGACCCTTCGGAGGATTCTTCGCATCAGGATTTAAACGCGCTTTCAAGATCAAGGTAAGGACTGATTTTGGTAATGCTAACAAAAAATACAAAGTTGGATTAGCCTAATCCTAAAAAGAAATATGAAGTTACCGTGTAATTTAAGGAAAATAAGTGAGAGCCAGCTAAATAGAGAAGATCAAAATTTTAAATTGGCATTGAGCGCGCTTTTTTATTTGCGACGCTCGGTGAATTTTGAGAATTCCACAGTACCCATAAAATAATCTAAGCCTTCTAGTAACTGTCGTACAAATAGCCTTAGGGCCTGCGGTAGAATAATACGGAACTCAGCGCGCAGCATTATTCACTGTAAAAATTTATCGAGATTGTCTCTTCAACACTACACTTAATTGTTGAAGAGCATCAAAATGAGACTACACACAATATTTGTAAAAATGGAAATCTTACTGACTAGTCTTCAGTTTTCTATGATATAATACATTATCGATATTAATCTGAAGAAAACTGATAAAATTCAAAACGGACACGTTAATAAATCAATAAACCTTTCGAAACCACGTACTTATTTCTTTTTTATCTTAATTCCAGGACTTCGGCGACGTGATCCCCGGTCACGGCGGTATCATGGACCGCTTCGACTGTCAGTTCCTGATGGCCACCTTCGTGAACGTGTACATCACCAGCTTCATCCGCACCGCCACGCCGCAGAAACTGTTGCAACAGGCAAGTTTAATGCTTTATCTTTATTTTTGGAACGAAGTTCCTTATCGCGCGTTGTGAAAGGGGGCTGGACGGAAAAAATTCTTACGAAAAGTTGTCCCGACACTTTTATCCGACTGCGCGACGCAAAGGAGGGTAATGTGTTTATTACCATGGAATGGAATGGACTGGACTGGACTGGACTCGACTGGACTGGACTGGACTGGACCGGACCGGACCGGACCGGACCGGACCGGACCGGACCGGACTGGACTGGAGTCGCGACGATTATTTTTGTTGAGTGTATACAGTAACTTCGTTCCATCCGGGTGTCCCTTGACACCTCTCAAGGTTTTTTATTTTGTGTTAAGATGCCCCTACCCTTTTGTGGGTTGGTAAGATCATCAGTTATATCCTCCCGGATGGAGCAAAAGGGACTTTTTTCCCATCGCACTACATATTCTCAAACAACTGCAACTCCTGCGGCCGGCGGAGTGAACGAGATGGCGCTAGACAACTTGTATAGCTCTGTATCTTTCACTCACTGAAAAAAGTCTGGATTTAGGACGTCATAATACGACCCCTGAACGCGAGAATCAATAGTGGCGACCACCAGAAAAGCGCCGATACAATGATGCTTGACGTATCCCGGATATTGCGTTTAACTATCTTGAATTCTACAATGAAATTTGAGCGGAAGGGAATGACAGACTTCTATAGTCCACCCTGTTCCTTCAAATTTACTTTGCGTGCTTTTTTTTAGCGTGGTAAAATCATTAAATGAGGGACTGTCAGACTTGTATGACTAAAATCCACTGTGTCCTTCAATAGCCCTTTATGTTCGGGGCTCACGGCAATTCGTTAGTCCCGCGACCTTCCTTTGCGTGCTAGGGCCGCGGTAACCTGCTTAGACAGTCCCGCAACCGCGATAGGCCGATGCCGCTACCATCTGGTTTCAGAGTTTAATAGGCCGTCTCTGAGAGGCAGGAGACGGCGCTATACTAAGAAACGAGATAGAATTATTTGCGTCTTGCTTTCTGGTATAGCCACAGATTACCAGATATTGCACTCCATGTACTTATACGCGCTAACTACCTACTGGCCGCCGGTCCATAGAAAGACCTTAGTGCAGCGGGTTGTCAATAGCCGCGCGACGCACACGTACGCATATTTAGGTCGAATTGATGTTAGTTTTGAAATACTAAGATATAATTGAAGAGATAAAAACTATTTTTTACGGTTTTCCTCGTGATGCAGAGGTTTTAACTTGTTATGAAAAAATGTAGGTACGCGAAAAGGTAATGAATGTTAAAATGTAATGTAACGACAGTCGGTATTAGTTAAGTATTTAATATTGTCGTTTATTATAAAGTTGTAGGTAGGTACATTTTTCATCGGCGATTCACGTTTCGATTATTTTAAAAGTACCCACGACTCAGGAAAAATTTCTGGTGAAGGACAATTTAAAAAAAAAAACAACATTTTCTTTCTTTTTACAAGTGTATATTTTCATTTTCACTCCGTTGGCGGACTGCGAATACGTATTTATTTTTGCTCCGTAATAAAAATATTTTAAAGCAGTAATCAGTGAATTTTTTGGACTTAAAAATACATGAAAGTCGTCATAGTGACAATATCTTTAAAATATTACAAAAAAATATTAAAAAATAACAGTGAACATAGTTAAAATATCAAAAACTTTCTTAATTATTACAAGTGTTAGTACAGTACAGTGCACGGTGCTTTGTGTATTTTGAACTAGTCAATTAATACACACACCCTCTTTATTCAAAAAACTGCCATCCCTGTGCTAGTAGGACCACGAATTTGACATTGAATAAGAGTGTCAAAATAGCGTGCGTAGCTAAGACCCTACCTTATCATTCGCTGACGTCATTGTCGTGGGTTCAAATCCGACCTAAGCGCAGAAACACTTTTTGCGATTCTAAAATTTTTGTTTCTTGTTTGGTAATCCCGACAACTGACAATGCTTAAGTGCGGAGCCTGCGGTAAATTTTTGGCAGTGAACGAGGGCATGAAATGCTCGAAATGTCCGGCATTTTACCATCGAGTCTGCGTCAACCTTGCCCCCACGGCACCAGCCTCTGCAAAGTGGATGTGCCCTGGATGTAAGGCAAAGGTGCCACGAACGGACAACTCCCAGACTCCTGTTAAGGGAATAGATGAGCAGAGCTTGTCTACCAGTCAAGTAGCAGTCCACATCACAGAAAATGTAACGGCAAAAAAAGAAAAAACACCCGAAACTCAATCGAAAGATGAAATCAGCCTCGCAATGGAAATCCGCTGTTTGCGTGGCGAGGTGAACGCTATGCGTGAAGAATTGCGTCAATTTCGAGATGAGTTCTCGGGTATGACGGTTAAGATTAATCAGTGCTGCAACCGCATGGACACCCTAGAAGTTCGTGTCAAGGAACTCGAGGAGAACTCCGACAATTCGAATTCCCCTCGTATAATTAAATTGGAGGAAACAATTGGGGAACTCCAACAGCAGCTAAATGAGCGGGAGCAAGAGTCGCTACTGAATGATGTACAGTTATCAGGCGTAATTGAGACTAGCGGAGAAAATCCAGCACAGCTGATGAACACCCTAGCGCTTAAACTAGCGGTTAAGCTTGAAGACCACGACATAGTGTTTGCTAAACGAGTTGGCAACGTTCTTCGTGACCGCACCGAAGGCGAAGCGCTTCGACCTCGAATCATCGTTGTTCGACTAGCGAAGCGCGCGGTCCGAGACAGTTTGCTGAATGCAGCGCGCGTCCGTCGCAACCTCACTACCGCCGACATCGAAGTACCAGGAGCGCCACATCGCATCTACCTCAACGAGCGCCTAACAAAACTTAACAGGCAACTGTTCCGCGAAACGCGTCTAGCTGCTGGTCGCCTACAGTGGAAATACGCCTGGAGTAAAGATGGACGCATACTTGCGCGTAAGGAAGAGGGACACTCGGCCGTGCACATAAGAAAGGAAAAAGACATTTCTCGTTTTTTTATCACAGAATAGGTTTGTCTGTGATTACGTTTGTAGTTGTTGATGTCAGCGTTTTTTGTGATGTGAGGAGATTTTATATAATACGTAAGGATTTTCAAATTTACTTTTTATGTTTCTTGAGTCATTTTACTAATATTTATATAGATTTTTAAGATGTGCATTACTTTTTTACGGTACTTATTGCAATAACTGTGTTTCAAACGCGCCTTATCTTGTCCAACAATTTTCGAAAGCACTGATATATCCCCTTGTATTTATCCTTGAGTTCTTCAACTTGGTATTTTTTTCTATGTTTGATTTCTCGTTAGTAAATTATTTTACAAATGTCTAATAAATACCTTAAGGTTGGTTTTTGGAACGCGGGATCTTTGGGCACAAAACAAGACGAATTTATAGCAGCTTTACTGGATCTGGACGTAGATGTCATGGCTGTAAATGAGACGTGGTTAAGAACAGGTGAGGAGGGGCGTGCGCCCACAGTACCGGGTTATAGGCTGC
This sequence comes from Agrotis clavis, assembly GCA_954870645.1. Taxonomy (NCBI): domain Eukaryota; kingdom Metazoa; phylum Arthropoda; class Insecta; order Lepidoptera; family Noctuidae; genus Agrotis; species Agrotis clavis. Next base: position 23,717,030 of record OX940921.1, read on the forward strand.
GGCATATACCGCGCTCATTGTCTGTAAAGAGGGGACGGGGTGGCGGTGTTGGTTTTTATTGCAAGCGCGGCATTAACGTTCGAAGCCACGCAACACCTACTAGTGCATCCCACGCCACTGTCGAACAGATGTGGATCACAATTAGTGTCCGCGGAATCAAGCTCGCAATAGGAACTGCCTATCGTCCACCCTGGCAGGATGTTGATTTTTTCCTAGACGCTGTATCTGGCTCAGTCAATTCCCTTACACAATGTGAGTACACAATTCTGATGGGTGATTTTAATATCAACGTTCAAAATGACTCAGACTCAAAGACGGACAAGTTAGTCTCATTTTTAGACTGCCTAGGCCTTAAGCAATTGGTGCAATCACCCACACACTTTACTGTACACGGCGGCTCTCTAATAGATATCATTTGTACAAATGTTAAACCGCGATCTGTTTCAGTTGATATAATACCGGATCTAGGTGCGCACGCGCTGGTTTCCGCTGAATTTAGTTTTAAACGCCCAAAAATTCCACGGCGGGCTATTACCTATAGACCAATTAAATACATAAATAAGGAATCATTTGATCGGGATCTCGAATTGATAAACTGGAAAGCGATTACCAAGCTGCAAGATGTAAACACTATGGTCAATGTTTTTAATACAAACTTACGTACACTATTGGATGCCCATGCACCTCTAAAGACAAGTTACGTTGGAGAGTGTTCTTATCCCTGGATTACTGACAATGTTAAACTTATGATGCGTTTAAGAAATAAAGCTATTTAAAGGACAAAACATCTTGCAAAAAAAAATTATAATAAAGAATTAAAATCACTCGTTTCTAGATGTTTATTTTACGAAAAGTCAGCATACTACAAACATAAAATCAACAGTAAAATTAATGATACCAAAACACTATGGAGAAATTTAAAATCGAATCTGCTGCCATCTCAACGTACAGAATTACCAATGCACTTTGACGACCCCGACAAAATTTGCAACCATTTTCTCAGTGTGCCGGGAGCGGATACGGTTAGTGACTCAATGCTTGACTTTTTTAAAAGCCATCGAAATAACGGTTCTACTTTTAACTTGTCGCCCATAACGCACAGGGACATCGCTAACGCACTGAGTAATATTAAAACCAATGCTGAAGGTTATGATGGCATTTCTATAAATATGATTTTACAATCATTACCCACGACATTAGACGTCATAACCGCATTAATAAACACATCCATCGCAACCTCATCCTTTCCTGAGCCATGGAAAGTTGCTAAAGTGCACCCATTGCCGAAGAATCCTAATGCATTGGAGATAAAAGATCTTAGACCTATAAGTATTCTACCAGTGCTTTCGAAAGTGTTGGACAAAATAGTATGTGCACAATTGGTCAAGTATTTAGAGGACAATAAAATCCTTCCAGACGTTCAGTCAGGTTTTAGGAAAGGTCGTAGTACAGCAACGGCTTTGTTGGACGTGACTGATAATATACACCGTGTTCCGGACGATATACATAAACTTCGACCAGATGTTCAGACCACGGAAGTAAGCATTTTTCATTATGGACACATTAATAAATTCTTATTTTTTATTTTTTGTTAATTTTCATACAAACTAAATACCTAGACGTAAATAACCCGATATGCATGCCTCTTTATCCGAATTGGCAACGTCGTATTTTCATTCATAACATTTGGCGGGCTGAAACTTGTCAAAACAGTTTCTTTGATTTTTTATCTCGTTCCTCATAGCACTGTCAATGTACTATACTTGTCTAAAGAGAACGTATAAGGCTACCAAGCAGGTAGATACGTATTTCGAATTGTCTTTTTAATTGAGGAATAAAAAAAAAAACAAAATTCCATAACCAAATCATGATAACCTCTTCCCACGACATGCAGCCTTCGCAAAACGTTTCTGCAGTCCTTATTTTTAGTCTAGGCTTAAAGCAACGCCGGACCTCCAACGACGGGAAGGGGAGTAGGCTACCATAATTATCTTCCCATTCTGCCGTTTAGGCTTAAGTAACGAACATTCAATCTCAAAATTATTGACTAAAAGAGGGGCAGCTCAACACGCAATCTGGGGACCACGCTTAGAGCTCACGTACTATCGACAAAGTGGAACCACGACCCATTTTGACAATAAATCGTTTGAATCCGTCAAAATGACAAAGATCAAAGTCGTTGCCATGGACATGTATGTTTACCCGAATGTGGACCTAATTGTGTTTGAATGTCTGTAGGAAAATAAGCTTATGGTGGGTCATAATTCTACTTTGTCGATTGTACATTCGTAAAAATACTCTCAAAAGATAGGTCTCGGTCAAATTAAGATAAATGGTAATCACAGCATATTTTTTTTATGCATTTGAGTAGAATAATTATAATTTATAAGCACACTTGTTGCGTGGGCAACATCAGAACTAACGCCACCATCTTATTTTTCAATACATTTCACAAATGAGCGCTCTCCTGTCAACCTCAATGGAGTGTCCAAAGATCCATATAACACTGTAGGTTAGACAACTACGTCAGCCGTAATGTCATTCAAAAATATTTTTATTAATAAAAAATAAACTCTAAAAAGCAAAAAATAAATTTAATGTAAAAAGTTTTCGAAATGACCACCTTCTTTTTCGACACAAATATTCAAACGAGTCCTAATTTGGCCATTTAAATTTACAGACATTTGTCTTATTTGTTCAGCAGCCTGAGATATTCTATCTAAGAGCTGTTCACTGTTCTGAATTTGTACGGAGTACACCTTCTCCTTTAAGGTTCCCCAGACATAAAAATCTAAAGGAGTCAGATCTGGGGACCTAGCTGGCCATGCGATATTTGTGCTACCTCGTCCAATCCAACGGCCAGGAAACGTTGCATTTAAATATTCACGCACTTGTGTGCCATAATGTGCAGGGGCCCCATCATGTTGGAGCCACATGGTTCGCAGAGTTTGAAGATCCACTTGTTCGAAAAATTCGAAGCTAGTGACGTTTCTTAGGAACTCTAAGTAATTGTCAGCATTTAGGCGGTGGGGAATCTCAATAGGGCCGATCAGCTGATTGTTAAAAACACCAGCCCACATGTTTACAGAGAATTCAGTTTGATGTGACGCCTGCCAATGTAAATTCGGGTTGCTCTCATGCCACTGCACTTGATTTTTGGAATTGAATACTCCCGCTCTTGTAAACTGGGCTTCATCCATCCAAAGAATTTTTTGAAGCAGTATTGGATTATTTATCAGTTCTTGATTCATTCTCTGGCAAAAAACAATTCTTGAGAAGTGATCAGGTGGTATTATGCCTTGGGATTTTCTGTAGTGGTAGGCATGCAAACCATATCTTTTCCACAGTTTCCACACTAGCTTATGAGATACACCCACGATTCTCCCAACGCGTCTCGTTGAGAGTGTAGGATCATGAATAATAAGGTTCATTATTCTGTTTTCTTGAGCGACGCTCAAATTGATTGCTCGTTCAGGGCGGCGTGGTCTAATTCCGATCTCACAAAATCTCCTGTGTATGTTAATAAATGTTCGTATATCAGGAACGCGCCGACCAGGGAATCGCCGTTGGTACTCTCGCACAGCTGCTGTAGCATTTCCGTCACAGAAACCGTAGACGAAGTGAATATCAGCTTGGTGTTGAGCAGAATATTCGTGCGGCATAGTGAAAGTTGTAATCAAAATGATTGATTAAATTAGTCGGAAACCCAAAAGCAAATTACAATAAACAATAATCCTGACAGTTAAAATCATGCATGACAAACAATGACAAATAACAACTTAGGTATCCATAGCGACCAGTTTAATCTCTTTGAAAGATTCGTTATCGCAAATGATCGTATTTCTTCGCTAACTCTCGGGTTCCTCTCGTACGTGCAAATGAAATGCAAATAGTATTTGATAGATTTATCATTTTAATTGCACTAAGCGGCAACATAGGCCAAATTAAGATACTTTCTCACTGCATAGCTCAATTAAATTTCATTAAATGAAATTACAAATATCTTTGTAACGAAGCCTTTTTAAGTACTACTTCCTTTGCTGGATTTGATTTGTAAAAGCCATAGAAGTATTTGCTAAAGTTTATGGATAACGTGAAGAACACGGTGTATTGTCAGCTCAAGATAAGGGAATGTGTACGCTCTTGGTTTTACTTGATTTCTCACGTGCCTTTGATTGTATTAACGTAAAATTATTGTTGTCGAAAATGTTTTTCTATGGGTTTGGAGAAGACACAATAAAATGGTTTGAGAGCTACTTTAGCGATCGCACGCAATTTGTAGAAATACAACGCGCAGATGGGTCATGGGTTGTTTCTAGGCGTTGCTCAGTAGAAAGGGGAGTGCCACAGGGCTCGATACTTGGTCCAATATTGTTTATTTTATATTGTGCAGATATAACTAAAGTCATAAATAAATGTAAATACCATATTTACGCGGATGATACTCAGGTTTATATATCGTTTAAGCCAGAAGACTACGAACAAGCATTACATGATCTAAATGCGGATCTTGAGGGCATAGTACACTGGGCCAATGACAACACGCTTGCATTGAATCCGACTAAAACCAAATATATGCTTTTTGGTACTGCAAATCAGCTCAGTAAAATTAAACCCTGTGCCTACAGTGTAACTGTTATGGGTCAGCCTATCGAACGAGTCTATGAAGCACGTAATTTGGGTCTTGTGATGGACGCTGAACTTCGTTTCCACAAACACGTGACTCAGTGTATCCGTAACTGTTTTTATAGGCTTAAGATTTTATATAAAGCCCGTCCATATCTCAGTGAAGAGTTGCGAGTGCTCCTTGTGGAGTCTTTAGTTTTGTCTAAATTGAATTATGCGGATACGGTGTACGGTCAGCGACTACTTTCAAAAACTGAGAAACTGATCCAAAGACTTCAAAATGCCTGTGCTCGTTTTTGTTTTAAAGTTCCTTTTAGAGGACATGTGTCACCTTTTTTCAACGAGCACAGTATATTAAAAATGAAAGCAAGACGTAAACTACACTTGGCGAGCTTACTCTTTGGAGTTATCAGAACCCAGACTCCTTCTTACTTGTTCGATAAGCTGTCATGGACTAGTAGACATAGAATTGGTGAGGGCAGAAAATGTTCGCAACAGCTTTCCATCCCACAGCATAAGTCGGCAGCTTTTAGAGGCAGTTTTCGGTACGCAGCTAGTAAGTGTTGGAACAATATCCCTCCTCCCATTAAATACAGTAAAAGTTCTTCGACATTTAGGTCAAAATTGAAGCAATTTTTACTAACTCACCAAAAAGAGTTTGAAGACATTCGAGCCGACATGTCAGCTATTTGAGAAACCTGAAATGTATATTTACCTACTTATTTTTTAATTTTTGTATGAATATATTGCATCATTATTAATATTGGGTCCATTTTTTGAGGTATGATCCGATAGCCACTCATTTAGTTTATCTCAGGCAGTTAATTGTAAGTACACTTGCACTGAATATTTTTGTAAGTACAAATGTGGTTAGTATCTACTGTTGTCCCAGCTATTTTTCACGTGGGTTTTTTTTGTCCGAAAAATGTGTCGTAGCTATAAAACGTATTATTACAACACGTATTTGATTTCGAGCGTATGGCACTCTTTGGGCTGCAGCTGAAAATCAGCGTCAGGTGGCAAACTGTGTGTTGCCGCCTGACATTATGCTGAGCTGAGGCCCTTTGGCATTAATTTTTATTAAGTTTGTATTGTTATAGTTTTAAGTTTTAGCACAAGTGCCAATAAACGCAATTTTCTTTCTTTCTTTCAATAAAATCTTGATAAGTTGATAATTATATTTGACTTACTTCTCGGCTTCCGATTGAGCAGATGGACTCGTAATAATAGCCGAGTTTCGTTAACTCTCGCTATTACGAATTATCGAATGTTTAAAATTAATATCAAAAGGAAAAAAAAAATTATCAAGTGTTGATTAACAAACAAATTCGTACGAAAGTAAATGTACTGTGTCAAAAAAAACCCTAGGTACTAACATCATTGTCGACAGAGGCAGCCCTCGTAATTTAGAATATCCACGCAGCGGCGCGCATCTTCAAAGCGAAATTTACTTTACGTTTGTATGGTTAGGGCACATTTTCGTTCGCAGCGTCTGTCAACTTGAAAGTGTAGGCTATTATAGCGGTAGGTATTGAACATTTTGTATGGAGTGAGTTATATGTAATATGTGGTATAGCGCCGTCTCCTTCTGGTCGGCAAACACGGCCAACGTGTGGAGACGGCGTCAAAGTTTTGTTCAGTTCGATTTGTCCAAGATAAACTTAGTATTCTTAGTATTTGAACATATATCTAACTAATCTTATAATTTTACCAGCAGGTATACAACCTCAAACCTGAACAACAGTTGCAGCTGTTTTATGCCCTGAAGGAATCGCTGGAACACCGAAATATACTGAACTTGGTACCTTAGACGCATCATGCTAGTTCAATTCCGGTAATGTTAGTTGGTCACAACAGGCAGATAGAGGAGCTGTACACTTGACGGGATAACGCTGCGATTTTGGAGATCATTAAAGCACGGAAAATCTACGGGTAACATTCCTCTTGTTTTATCATTTTCGGAAAATATGACACATATACATTTATTGTACCATAAAAAAAGTATTTCTGTATTTCATAAACGACTTATATTGTCTAAATATTTTTTTCACATTTCGTCTATAATATTCTTAAAGAGTAACTGCGAAAATTATAAATTGATAAATAAGTGTCGAAAACGCAGCGTTAGTTCCGTGAAGTGTATCAGTTCCCTAAGGTTGAACATATCCCGCGTACCTTGCAAGGAAATACATTTGTTCTAGTCTAATATTGTTATTATCATTCACTTTGGTATCCCAACCTCATCTTTCATAGAGCAATTCAGACCAGCCTAACATTTAGACGACTGGGCCACAATATTATTCGATAGCCGCTCCAGTGAACGATGTACAAGGACCGTTGATAAATATTTGTTGTGCGTCGTGCGACAGAGATGGTGTTCTAGAAAGCCGAAAATAGCCGATTGTCTCTTTCTAAAGGCCGATGTGCAAAACTTATCACTGGTTCAGTGTATGCCTAAACCGGTATTTGTTAATTTAATCCAGTTCTTTAGAACATGTGATATAATTAACCCTTTTAGAGGGTAAATTCAAAACTTAATTCTCAACTACCAAAGAAAAATAAAGATATCAAAGTGAATGATAAACTCAACCCATATAAAAGAAATATATTAGTAATTTAATATTAATCTCCCATACTACATAGCATTATCCTTCGGGAGATTCAATAATACTATAATTATATTGAATTTAAATACTTACAGTGTTAAATTAGGCTACAATAGTAGTAAAAAATATTATTAATAAATCTTTACTCTACAAAACGCGAAAAAACAGCGATTTTTGACTGTAGAGGTGTTAAATGTCAAAACAAATGAAAATTGATTAATTAAATTTGTCGTTAAAATAATATAAGATGTTTTTCCAGCAAGCTTGAGAGAGTCCGGTAAAAATGATTATAAAAAGTACATAAAAATATAAAATTGGATAAAAAGATAAAACTTTGTGGACAAAAGAAATTCAACTGACTGTCTCATTCAAGCTTGTTTGTGTAAAATACACATTAAAAATAAATTAAACGTGGTTTGTGTGCTAATAATAAGGGCATAGTTATCTTCGTATTCATAAAAACTGAAAAAAAAAATCAAAAAAATATGTCCTCTTTACTGTAAACCACTTGATTTATAAAAAACTGTCTTGATAGACATTACTTTAAGTATTTATATTATAATTCTTCCTCGAATTTTGATGTGTAGTTTAAATGAATGCCTCATACAATTTGTATTGAATCTATTATTTTGTTTATAGTTTATTTTTAGTTGTCTTAGATTTGAATGTATTGAAATAGTTCGTTTGCCTTAGATTGGCCTGTGGGGCCCGTATTGCGCTTAGATAACAATAAAGCTCATTATATTTTTTATTTAATATTTAATATGTTTACCACTGAACTAAGTATTCTTTAGAACAAAGAAAAATCTAAAAAGTAGAAAAGCTTATAAATTACGAAGATCTTTAGTAAATTATACAATAGGTTCCCCAGTTGCTTAGTTCAGGTGTGTTTATTTTATTATAAAAAAATGTTTTGGATTAGACAGGGAATTATGCATTTGTATTTATGCTTTAGACTGAATAACGAACGACTGTTACATGTGCTAAAGACTTTTTGACAGTTTCCTTTTTGGTACGTAAACGAATTGTCACATTATCACTTAGGCCACTCTTTTACAACCTTTCTATAAAATTATAATTGATTGAAATACCTACTTTTGGTTTTTTAATTGATAAATAATTAGGTTTTGGGTATTGTTCTTTAATTTTGCAAAAATATGACTTTTTGGCAGTGTTTGATAATTGCAATAAGTAAAAAAAAATAAGAAACTTGCGAAATATTTTGCCAGCGGAGGTAAGGTAAAGGAATTAGAAGAGAAAATAATTAATAAAGGTGGAATGAGTCTGTTTTAGCACTAAAATTGCTCACAGTCTGCACGCTTTTCGAAATCCATTGGTTCTCAAAAAATAGCAATATACTCGTAATATAATAAATATTATTCTATGAAAACAAAGGATTATTTAACAAAATTATTATAATAAAAAATTATCAGCGTTACGATGAAAACTGTTAAGTTTGGTGATGTTTTTTTATTGTGATTTTAAGTTATGTTAGTATTCTCATGTTGATTTATTGCTTTACGTGTTTAATTTGATGCTCGTTCGCTAGCTTTTAGTGTCGTTTAGCATTTGTTAGGTTAGTTTTTAGGCCATTTTCTTTTGACATCGGTGGTATATCGTTATATAAAAAAATTGTTGATAATATTTCTGCTGTGTCTCTAAATAATCCTCTAAATTATAATGTCGACGGAATTGTAGAATGACTTTTATTTATTTATTGACATAGAAAAATAAAGGGCAATGACCAAAATGTATGGAGCAATGGGCTAATTTATTTTTCAACGTACATTAATAAAACTTTGTATTTGTTTGGGAGAATCGAATAAATAACGAAATTATGTATGGTAGTAAAGCTCAGCCCAAGGTGATGACAATCAGTTTTAGCTGGGTGACTTTTACTTTAGCTAGTTCCAAAGTTATGGGAAGTACAGCAAAGTCGTTAAAAATAAACACCGAATGAATAAAGGCGCCGATTTTGGTTCTTTCCTTTTCCATCATTTTCTATGTTAATAAATAATAATATTTCGAGTTAATTTTTAGGGTATCGCGACCGTATAAGATATCTCATAAAATTACTTAGTGTTATACCAAGTGTTTGCTCTCAAATGGTGACGGTAATTTTTAGTGATAAATCTAGAAATTATTTCATTATGAATTTCATCAACTGAATATTAAGTATTGTGAATCATCATCTGTCTAGCCTTTTTCCTACTAAGTTGGGAAAAACGACTGCCCATCTAACCTAAGTAACCAATATCTAAAGCTTGTTGAGTATCGAATATTTTCTAGATTCATCCAAATTCTATCCTAAGTAAATACGGTAACACTGCCCCAAGTACATAGTTTTAATTAATAATACACTGGGAACACAGAAAACTGCTACAGCTATATTAATATTGCAATTATAACGCTCATCCCTAGTCTTTGATTGATTTTCAACTTTATACGCGTAGGTATACAGTTGAAAATTGATTAAAGACTATTTAGCGTTTACGGTAATCGCTTGCAGCTATACAGGCCCTGTTGTCTCCCAAAAGTACGTAATATGACGAGTAACTACCAAACACGCTTGAATAAAATAAGGACCAAAACACGGATGAAAATAATGTTGTTATAAAACAAGCTATTAACTTTATTTGCCATAGGACAAACTGCACTGTTCGTTTTATGATAGAGTATGTATTTAGATGTAGAATTATTTGCCGTTATTGTGATTCCCGGAGTATTTAAATATTATGTTTTGTGTTTGTGTGAGTGAAATGTACGTCAAGTCTTCAAAAATAAGCAATTCTTCTAAGAATGCGATCAACAAAAAAATATTCATTCCACCGGAAAGTATAATGCCTCATTGATTGCAAGCAATTCTATCATGACGTAGTAGCAGTGTGCACGGTAGTTCAGACGACAGCCGCCCAGATTCTGTTCGGACGTCCGAACGCTCAAGGTCACGTCCGCGTCTTACGACCGACAGTTTGCACAGTCCAGTATTATGTGTACTGGCTAGATAATGATAAGCCGCGTCCCTCAGCCGCGGCTGACGGACGCGTCCGATAATTTTGTTCGCAGCTTTATTCCACTGGGAACCGTGGGAAAGAGACAGCTATACTAGTCGTCTATCACCATCTCGTTCCCACACTGGAATTATTCTCGCTTTAAGACGTCATAGTAGTCCACCTGCGGGGGTATTACAACGTCTTAAAACCAGGCTTGTTCCTGTGAGTGAACGAGATGGCGCTAGACGACTTGTATAGCTCTGTCACTTTCACTCGCCTGAATAAGCCTGGTTTTAAGACGTAATAACCCCCCTGAGCATGATTTCCTTCTTTAGATCCAAGTTGGGTAGTTTTACTGGGTTTCTCTCTCGAGAATTTCTCAGTAGCAGCCGCGTAGCCGTTGAAGGGCAATAGAGTTGCCTTCTACTATATCGGACTTCTAAATTACTGGCGAATTATGAGCATACTACTACATAAAGCTCAGGCCATACTCAACTTTATGCGATGGAGCATAAAGTTGAAAATGTTTTAGCGTTACTTTTGACCGTTAACGATTGTCGCTAGCCGATTGACTATAGGCCCTGGGGATCTTTTCATAAATTCAACATTACATTCGTACATTTGACTCCCACAACACAGTAACGCGTTGCTATATTGTAATAGTATTAAAAGTATTGATGTTAATCGTTAAGATAGCTGTGTATATGCATCGTGCTAAATATCTAGCGTATGTGATAATTATGTTTTCACACCACTTGCTCGTAAATGTCACATTATATGTCATGCAAACCGGCCGTAAAGCAAGTCATTGTTCCCCATACTCAAACCAGGGAATAATATATGTACTGAATTTCATTATTCCCGTGGGAATAATGTGATTTGAATTTGGAACCTCAAACAAAACATAGTATGAAAACTTTGAACGAAGGAATTGAAGCAGCGGCGGCTGCCCCCCGGCAGTCCCCACTGCAACAGCTGATCGCTTGCTGAGGTGGGCACCACAGCATGCTCACGTTCGAAGGTTGTCGTACCACATCAAATTTCAAAATTCGAATTTATTTCCTCGCAGGTGGTGTGAAAAGCAGAGTACTCACCTCAGGAATAAAGCTGCCTTTGTCTTGGGCTAACTTAAATCCCTCGCTACACTAAGGATTCTTAGCTTAATTCCCTCGTTTCACTCGGGAATTAACACTTGAACCTCCTCGCTGCGCTCCGGAGGTTCACCCCCAGAATCCTTAGTGTCGCTTTGTGATTCAATACGCCCGTGACGTAAGGCACTGCTTTATTCCCTTGGTGCGTAATCTACTATTAATGAGCTAATGATATGATAACTTTTCCACACAAGTTTTCATCAGAAACTAAGAAGAGTTTCAGTTTCATTGTTAAATCACTAAGGGCCGTATCCTTTCCATTCTTTTGCTCTATTTTCATCTAGAGTTGACGATCAAACTTTTTTCTTCCGTATTTCTCTTTTAATTTGTCCTTATAATAAATATCTGCCTTTACAGCATTTCCATTCATCAAACATTTTCTTATTACCCGCTTGTTTATCTGTAGATACAGATTGCAATTATTTTTGGAGATTTTTTACATTTATTTGATTACTATGGATGACTTATCATATTGTTAGCTCTATCCACACCTACCTACCAAATGATGTCTTACCAGCACTTCTCCGTTAGAATCGTAAAATTTGTCACAAAATAAAGATCTTGACTCATGTTGTAAATTAATATTTAACGTGTTACAAACGCTCATTACCTTGAAGAAAAAACATCGTATAGAATGAAAAAGTGGAACTGATTTTATTATTTCTCTATATCGCCATGACAATATCGCCATTGCCTCGTCAATGAAATTACTTTAAAAGACTATAATGTGGGTGAATAGGAACATTTCTGCTGGTCCCTTTAGGGATATACCTACAGGGGTGATGAGTGTGTGAAATAAAAGTAAAGAGTTTTTATAACACGTTAAAATATGCGTTATTGCGTACCTAACAGATAATTACGGTATCTGTATTTGTAGACCTAGATGTGTTTTATGACATAAATTATTTATTGGATATGTGAAGGTAAAATAAATGGAATCCTAAAGGTGTCAGCTTGATTTTTATTTCTATCCTCAAAGTTACAGTAAGTCAAGACCAAAAGTTAGTTACTGTATCGTATTTATTTACTTCTTTGCAGCCTACGACACCATCCATCAAACGCTACTTGAAACAGTGAGCAGCTTTAGTAACGATATGTGCTGCGATAATATTCTAGGCGAACTCCTACATGACCCCTTCTTCCAGACCTCTTTCCAGCTTGAAGCCTAGTACCTATATGGAGCCAGAAAAAGAACAGCCTTCCTCAGGGCAGTGTTTTGGTGCCAACGTTATTTTGCAACAAGCGTTCTTTACGTTTCTCTGATGGAGAATAGAGAATTTATATCCAGTACCTACCTGTCCACGTGTCCACTGCCGCCCAAGTAGAGCTACTGAATGAATTGCAATAACAATCCTAAACTTTTTGCACAGGTGTTACCTTCACAACTATAGGTTTCAGTGGTTACTGGTTAAACTTTTGCTGTTTCACGTTCAGACTAACAATATTCGATGAATCATCAAGGTTTTCAGACGTGACGGTCAAATGACCATTTTCTATGGGAAACCGTGAACGGAGCTAAACCAAAGCGAATCGTCAGGAAACGTCGATTTACTTTAGAATTGAATTCGTTTCAATCCGTTGCAGCCGGCTTCCTTCTTTTCCTGAAGGTCTGTCCTTTCTCATTGTCAGTGTAACCACATCCCGTGCGTGAGACAATGGTTTGTGGTGAAAATAAGTACTTAGGTAGTAACCGTTTCAGAAATATTTCAGAGTTCCTAGAGACTGAAACTTGACCTAGTTTAAATGCCTCCTCTAATAAAATGTAGGGTTAGAACAATCTAATTCGGCAGTCTTTAGGTAAGTATGTTCATCAGCAAACAGTCCATTACACAAATTCATATTAATATGTAGGTACTTATTATAAATGCGCGAGTAACTGGGTCCGTCTGTCGCCTTTTCATTCAATCTGGATTAAAACATGATATTTTTTAACCCTGTAATGCCTAGGTACTAAATCCTAGTTCCCTTTTTAGAAAAAGGAGAAACACTTAAAATTTACTTTCTCAGAGTATTCGTATAATCTCCGAACTGCATACACTATTATAAGTACTATAGAAAATAATTTAAAATTAGCTATCATCCACTAGCCATTTAGGCTAATATCAACGAGAACAACTACCTTATCGAGCCAGAAATGTAGATTTTAAAGACCCAGTTTTAAAGCTTTAAACCTTAGAAATAAGACAATATTACCTAATAAAGCCTAAACTAGCTAGCCATAAGCCAACCTGTGTACAACACATAATCATACGGAAGTGGGTTCCGATCGTCGATCGTCTAGTTTTTGCATACATAGGAGAGTAGGAGCGCGTGCGCAGTTCCCACGCGTTAGTTGCGCAATGCAATCTCGTTTTGTATTGTGTGTGTGGTGTGAGTGTTCCCAAAATTATGTACGGCAAGAGTTTGGAGATGTTAGGTTGCTATTGAGGGCATGCGTACGGCGAGGAATAGACGACTCGCTGTCCGACTATAGACTATGCCTCTCGACGACCCGTCAGCAATATGTTGGAACCCCCGTTAGAGGGCCAAAGCCTGCCGGGGTCGCAGGACTGTCTTATCAGTACCGTGACCCTGGAACGTAAAGGGCTACTGAAGTACACCGTGGATTTTTAGTCACTACAAGTCTGACAGTCCCTTCCGTCCCACCCCGAGTGAGAGGTCTCATTTGATGATGTTACCACATGAAAAAAATGGTGCTCATTAACTATAAGACCTATAGTCGAAGTCTTCTCAGGTTTTTCAGATGGAAAATCTTTTTGAAGAATTGTTCATTCAATGCTTTAACTAATGCTGATGATAATGTAGTGGCTGGTAAGTAACCGCATGAACAGGAAGTCACGCGCTACTCCAGTTACTTGATACGATCTACACCTCTTACCTCCTACGATATACAAACCTACACGCCGGGTTCCTGTTATGTTTTTTCCAGAAAAAATCCAGTAACACCTTCGACTTGAGGGATCGAAAGATCTGTCCCACACTCAGCAGTTACGCATGCTTAAAAATACTAGGAATATGGAAAGAGACTTTTTTATGGCGTGGTAAAATAATTAAATGAGTCCTCCCACTCAATGCAGGGCAGGAGGGACTGCCAGACTTGTACTGACTAAAATCCACGGTGTCCTTCAATAGCCCTTTACGTTCCGAAGTCAGATAATTCGTAAGTCCTGCGACCCCGACAGGATGAAAAGTGACTAAAACATCGATATTACCTAGCCAGCCATCAACGACTATATGTTACTAGACTCCGCATTCACGATCTAACGAACAAAACTATTCTGCCAACTCGCTGAGGTACTACGTAAGCGAGAGGGACGGGGTACTGCGTTGTGATTGGCTAACTCAAGGTCTGTTCTGTCTCAACGTATGTTTACGGCTCACAGGATTGGTCGAAATGAGACGGATATAAGACTTTTTTGCCTAATGTGTTGGCAGACATCGGTCACCTGTTATTAGGAGTCTATAGTATTATATCGTCGTTGCCAGCCATACTCAAAGTGTGCTTCGCGGAGCCCTGGGGCTCCGTAAAGCCTTTGTGGCTCCGAGCTTTGCGCTTTTTTTTCTTACGCTCATTTTTTTAAGTGCAATTTTTTCGTTTATTTTCGGGGTTTCCGTCAAAAATTTCACTTTGCAAAAGGGTTCCACCACCAAGAAAGTTGAGAACCGCTGACCTAGTATAATTAAGTACTCTGTCAATTTGACTCGTATTGTTTCTTTTGTTACTATAACCAAAATTGAAGAATATTTTTATTTGATTAGAACACTTAAATTCATACCTAATACGTCACTTCTGTGTAAGTATAATTTTGCAGCTCTGACGTGAGCGACACGAACTCTGTAGTGTTTCCGAATTTCACATTTAATAACGTATCAAGGTAGTAGCCACAATGGAAACTCACCTTAACGGGAGTATTACAAAGATGGCATTTATAATTCAAACCACATCGAACCGTCTGCGATCCGAATAAAAGCGAAATCACTTAATACCATTTACAGTTTTACTAGCAGATAAAAGACATCCGCAGTGATATTCGATGTTAAATAGAACAGAGGTAATGTCGTGAATACAAATCGTGATTAGTTGGATAAATCCTGTGACTCATACGCTTTCACTGTCTCACGCAACTTACGCGCTAATCCGTGCGTAAGAGAATAGAACCTTTATTTTGTAATTTAATTGAAGAGGATTTGGTTACGTCACTTTTGTAATCTCAATCAGTTTTTTTAATTTCTTGATTTTCACCCTTATCACAATAGTGGAAGGATTCCCCAATCCTAGGTTGACTTGCTAGCGCGTGTACATAAAAATGTGTCATTTTGTTTAATTTTGGAAATACCTTTAGATTATAAGAATCACTAATAGGACGACGTTTAACCACGTAGATTTGAAAACCAATAAAAAATGCAAAAGATAACAAGACACAAAACAAGTCGATGACATACTCGTACGATTTGCTTTGATAATGTCTTGATTTACTACTCCTATTGCCCTACTTTGAATAATGTTAGTTCCTCAAACATCGTCTTCATGATTTTATACACAGACTGAAAGTGATGAATCTACTTCAAGCAATAAATAATCAAGCAAGTACGTCTCATGCTGAGTAATGTTATAGATCGCAATAAACTTCTAGAAGCACTAATAAACGCCAAGTCAGATTGCAACATTGTTGATACTTTGCCCACTTTGTATTTTCCAACACAAATAGATACATATTGAACAGTCTACTTCCTGTAAGGACTAAGGACAAACTTTCTCCCGCCTGGCTCTCACTTATCTAAACTAAATAAATCGTAATAGTACTAAAATAAATATAAACAGTTTAACATCTCTGTCAATAGTTTTCTTTGTTTTTCAGGTGTTTCCTTGTGACAAGTGTTATGTGTATGTTTCATTTCAGGTACATAAGAGTGATGTTTATTCTTATGACATAACTCTACGCTTCTTCTTTGGGTCATCAAATGCTCCCTCGCTCGACTCTTACTGACTAAAAACCACCCTGTTCGTTCATTTGCTTTTTGAGTTTTAGAGCCGTCTCGTAGCCAAATTTTTTACTTGGTCTAGTGGAAGGAATCATCATCAGATGATTCCTCCCGTCTTTTTTTTTTTTTTTTTGTTGGTAAAATCTACAAATGAGTCCTCCCGCCCTGGGTGGGGCGGAAGGGCGTCTAAGAAAGAACTGTCAGCCCTCAACCGTGCCACTGCCAGGTAATTTACTTTTACATTTTTCCCCACATTAGGAATTTTGCCTAGAAACGATTGCATGTAGTGAGGATGAGGATGTTGAGATACGTAGAGTGAAAAGAATGGATAAAGTAATAAATGAGGTTATAAGGGGAAGTGTGAAAGTGGCGCCACTTGTTACTGTTACAGAAAAAATAAAAGGGAATCGTTTGTCTTGGCATGAACATGACACATGAGTGATGAGCAGGAATGATACTCATGAGACTAAGTCAAGAGAGTGATGAGTATGAATGTTAATGGATGGATAGAGAGGAAGGGCAAAGAAAAGATGAATGGATTTTCTAAGGAATGTTATGAAAGTAAAAGTAGTATAAATGATACTGTGATGTCTGACAGGGAAAAATGGAAGAAAAAAACGTGTTGCGCCGGCCCCAACTAAAATGGGGTAATTGCAAGAAGATGAGAAATTTCGCCTGTCGTGAGTACGTTTACAAACATAGAAACTCACATATACAAACACCCAGACCAGGAAAAACTACTTATAGGTCATACAAATATGTGTATCGTTTGAGGATCGAACCTGAGTCACGTTGCGCAGCAGCCGATCGCTCAGCCACTGCGCCACACTGCGCAATTGACCCAATGGGGTTAGTATCATCATCATCATCAGCCGGAAGACGTCCACTGCTGAACATAGGTCTCCCCCTTAGACCGCCACGCCGAACGACAATTCGCCACTTGCATCCATCGGTTGCCCGCGACCCTCACGATGTCGTCGGTCCACCTAGTGGGAGGCCTGCCTACGCTGCGCCTTCCGGTCCGGGGTTAGTATAAATCATCAGAATTTTCGCGTCGGATCGGAATCGTCGGATATTGTCGGAATCGATCTGGGTGCAGCGGACATGAAGACTCTTACTGATAAATGATAAGTTTCAGTAAAGCTGAGCTGCTAAGTGTTTTCTATCTAGCTATCTAATGCTATAAAATAAAGGTATAAAAGTCTTATAGAATCAGTCAGTAACATCCAATATCTGTCAAAAAGTTCCCAGTTCAATTTTACTTCGATAGTTTTTTTTTGTTAGAACAATGATTTGTCATTGTTGATTTTTTTTTTTTTTTTTTGATTTGCCTAACCTGATCCGTGCGTGTGTCACTGGGGGCAACAGCGTCAAAATATCGAGAAATGAAACAACAAATAACTTATTTTTTTTCAAATTCATTCTGTTCTTTTTTTTTCCTTTTCTTCGAGAAAGAGGTCGACTGCCGAATCCAACTCGGTTGGGCAGCGTTCGGGAAACTACGCAATGTCTTTTCGTCCGACATACCTCAGTGCCTCAAGCAGATAATCTTCAACTAATGTGTGTTACGGGCATTTCTACGGACACGGTGATTTTTGCTCAATTCCGTGGGCAATTTTTTTTTTCAGATTATGACTAATTGTATATCACCAAAATAAAATGCATATTTTTTTAAACAAAATGGTGCTAATTTGCCAGTAATTGCTCCAGTAGTTTATGAAATAAATTTTGAGTGCCATGGAATTGAGAAATGCGACCACAGAATTTAGAATTACACATATTCTACGTAACCGGGAAAGACAAATTCAATTTAAAAAAAAACATTCAAGAACTTATTTTAGCAGTTTTTGGTATTTTAGTTATGTAAGTTTATATTGAGTCAATTTGAGTCTACCTTGAGAGAGATTCCTTGAGCTATCATGCTTAGTTAACTAACTTTTAGTCAAATCATTTAAATGAGCATTTTTATTAAACTTATATGGTAAAATGTATTCTATTAAGCATTTTCGTTAAACCTTTAAATTACAAACAAGAGACATGAAGTATAGCCGACAAGTCACTTTTATTTATCAAACCGCAGAAAGTAATATACATAATCGAAGTTTTCGGGTGTATATTAGTCAGGTCAATTTTTAACTCAAAAATTACTGAATGTATTTTAATGAAACTTTGCAGCAATATAGTTTATACATCAGAATAAAATATAGGCTATCATTATACGATCTTCCGAGGCTCGAGTAGCTAGTCGCGGTAGTATTAGCTAAAATCAGATCTTGCAATTGCAACGTTAACTCTAGATAGGTACTTTAAACCTTTTGTACAACATTATAAACACATAATGTATGGCGTAAACTACTTTACCATGACAAATTGTGAAGCAAGTGACTTTAAACCTCATATAAACCGAGATTAGTTACATGGGTAAACCATCGTTTTCAATTCCGTGGACACCAGGACACAAAATTGAGGGCCACGGAATTGAAAAAATATCGTACTAATCAAAATATTTTATTACTACGACTTCAAACAAATTAAATGAAACAACCATGCTGGTGTCTAGTTAAACTTCAGTCTAGGGAAACAAAACATGTTAAAAAATAACACATTCAGAAGATATCTTTGACACGGTATTGAGAAAAGACCCCGAACTAAAGACACGGAAACAGGTTCTCACCTTCGAAAATCGAAAAAAACAGCAGCACACCACACATGCACTCACATGGCCTGCTCGGGGGCACCTGACAGTTTACAAGAATCGGATGGTGATGTCCAGTTCGCGGGTATTTAGTATCGTAATCAACTGTTTTTTGTATGACACGGAAATGACTCATTAGACTGGAACAAATCTTTACGCATCCACAAATATAACAAAATAAGCAATTACAGGTTTATTTATTGTCAATGTCTGTTGGTTAGCTATCCATATACCCAAGAATATCAAATGTTTGCTTGAAATTCAGCTCCATTATAAAATATAAAATATTTTACACTCGATTTCGGAAAAGGGACAGGTCAAAATCTGTGAAATTACACCCGTTTTTTCACTTCAGATTTTTTTAGGAAAATTAAGAAGTAGTACGGAATATAATATGTTATGCTCTCCAGTTAGAATATAGATTGCGACGTATGCTTAAAAATTTTGGGATGTGTATGTAACTTCTAATCATGTTTTTTTTTAAAGGACAAAAAAAATGCCCTCTTCGTAGAAATGCCCTTCCCAGTGATGACTTACGGCACCGAAACGTGGTCTTTCACTATCGACCGCATCTCAAAGCTCAAAGTCGCTCAACGAGCTATAGAGAGGGCTATGTTCGGTGTTCTCTGCGTGATCGAATGCGAAATGAGGAGTTATGGTATTTAAAAGTACTTCAATTTATTCCCATTTCATTTACCTAATTTTGCCTGTGTTCCACCAAATATAGGTACTGAATGTGCACCAAAATATGTTTATTAAAATATGTCATAACGAGGTGTACCGTGTAATAAAAAAAAATCTACCTAAGCAGGGTCGACGAAGCCGCGCTTCGCGGGGCTTCTATTTCTGTGTACAAGGTTTAAAGGAACCTAACCAAACCGAACTTCGGGGCGTCCCTGAAATCTTGCTAAAGCGAGTTTTAGATTTGGTGCACATTCAGTATATTTGGTATACAAAAAGAATTATTGATGCGCATTTAAATTTTAGCCAATGAGGAGATCCGTAGACGAACTAAAGTCACCGATATAGCCCACCGGATAAGCAAGCTGGAGTGGCAATGGGCAGGCCATATTGCTCGCAGAGCAGATGGCCGATGGGGTCGAAAAGCACTAGAGTGGAGACAACGGACTAGCAAGCGCAGCGTAGGACGTCCACCAACAAGGTGGACAGACGACCTTATAAAGGTCGCTGGAAGACGCTGGATGCAGGTCGCTTCCAACCGGTATATGTGGAAATCTCAAATCTAAAAGGGAGGCCTATGTTCAGCAGTGGACGTCCTATAATAATAATAATAATATTCCACAACTATCACACAACGCCATCTAGTCCCAAGCTAAGCAGAGCTTGTGTTATGGGTACTAGACAACTGATAAACATACTTATATATTTCTAAATACATACATATAGATAAATTACACCCAGACACAGAACAAATGATCGTGCTCATCACACAAACATTTGTCCTGGGTGGGAATCGAACCCACGACCTCCGGCATAGCAGTCAGGGTCACTAACCACTAGACCAACAGGCCAGTCTATGGCTGAGATGATGATAATGATTCTTTTTAAACCAAATATTTTATGGGTGTCGTCATCACTCGAACTACCTTTCAAAAGAATTCCAAGAATGCGGTCAAAATAACATCAAACAAAAAATAACAATAGAATTCCTTTCTCATAATTCCATCTTCACAACAAAAGAAGAAATAAATTCTCCATAAGTATCGTATTGCGAAACTTTAAGCTCGGTATGAGCTTCCTCACTTCTACCACTCACACTCAATTTTCAACTTAATACTGAAAGTTCTTTAGGTTTAGATTAAATTAAGATTCATGCTCACTTTAATCAAATAAAATGCGATCACTACGCGATTTATTGAGCGATCACCAAAACCTGTCCACTTTTCTCCTAACCATACATCTGTCTTTCTCTTTCATATCACGAGTGTGAGTGTGTGAAAGGGATAGAAAATCAAAAACTAAGTGGAGGACAATAATGTCAGCAAAGTATTGCTTTCTTTACCTTGTAAGTAGGTTGCTTTGGTTATGTCAGGTGTAAAATTTTACAGAGCTGGTTGTGAGTGTGACTGGTATTATTTTAGTGTGACAATATTTTTTATGTCGATGTTTCATATAGGATTTTCAAAGTATGAAAAGGCAACAAATAGACACTTAAGCTTGGTTTGGAAAAGTTGCTATGGTATTTTTGGAGAAGGTAGATACCGTATTTGATCTGTCTCTACTCCCACGATGTATACATATAGTACTAGTCTGTATCTAATTTGGTTTTTCTTTACAAAGAGCATGAAATAGATTACACACTTATAAATGTTTCTCTCTAAGTTAGTTTTTCGGGAACGCTTAATTTTCCTTATAGCGTCCTCGTTAGCGATTAGCGTAAGGCGGAGCGTCCATGGTGTTTCTTGCTAGCGATTTGGAATGCTTAACTGCAGTACTTTTACAAGTTATTATAAATCTTGTAACCTACCCTGTCGGTAGTTTCATACTAGGTTTTTTTTTACTATTCAAAAGTTGCTGCAATGGTCAAATTTAAATATTTGCTTTGAGTCTGAGTTTTTAGTTTGAATGATCAGCATTTCTCACCACTCTTTTGTCAACGGAAATCTTACATTTAAGCCTAAATTGATTAAATCTCATTTTATGATCATTTCAACTCTTTATGACCCGTCGATATTTCAGAACACATTTTTCCCATAAAGCAAAGCTTAAACAGCTCTATAAACATAAACACAGCTCCTAAAAACAAGTAAACCACTCCACGATCTCGTTTATCACGACAAATCTATCCAAATGGCCTTTGTCTATTATAAAATATCCCACTACTATCACCTCTATATACTTCCTCTATACATTATGCGAGTTCTATTACCACATCTAGCCGGCCGGCCAGCTGACTGTAACTAGTATACGTCGCGACGCGACGCTGGACGCACGCGTACGTCACGCAACGTAATCGACGCTTGACGCATGATGTTCGTAAAATATTGCGAGCGAAAATATTTATGTACGAATTTGTGTTGTGATTTTTAAGTGTTGTTCTAGAATTGAAATACGTTGGTTGTATGATTTGGAGAAATTAGGTAGGTTTATTGTGTTTTTTTTTCTATTCTCTTTGATTTTGGAATTCTTTATCAAATCGATGTTTGCTTACGTCAATTTTTTTAAATTTCGAATCTTGAAATGTCATCCTTGACATATGGTCTGAAAGGCCTGATATGTTTGGCATTCTTTTAAAACTAGAAATGAATATAACTTCGTCAGGGTTATAGTTTCGTTGATGTAAAATGTGATCCTTAATAAAAAAATAAATTCGCAATAGTATTTTGCAAACATTGTTTGTAGATTCATTTGGTAATCCTTCAGTTACCTACCTAAAATGTTAGTTAAAATAAATATCAACAAAAGTATTTGTAGTTAGAAGCCTTATTTGTATTTCAAAACGTAATTCAAAATACAAAAAAAGAAACTCATTTTAACATCGTCGAAAGACAGATACCTACCTCATCTAATAATAATCAAAAATTTTTATATAAACGGAATAATACTCGTTGCCATCAATAGCGTCAGAATTTCACTAGGTCATTCATTATATTCGTCAATCATTCATTAAAGAAACTTCATTCATCAATCATTGTTAGTTCTAACCAAATCCCCGCCCACAAGCCAAGTTATCTATGCAAGCCAAATAAAGAAGATTAAATTGTTTCTAATGAGCTATTTCGTTATGTCAAACAACTGATTTAAAATGGCTTATACAACGTATTTAATAAATTATAACTTTAGTATTTTTTGGTAAAATGAAAAAATAAATATACATACATTTTTAATAACTGTTACTATCGTTAAGCTATAAAAATATTAAAAAATCTGCACTACATAAAAAATACCCTGTATAAGCTGATTAAAAAAGCATAATATTTTATATTCACCTGCAAAAAAAAACAAAGAATAGAAATAAAATTTTCCCATGCTATCTGGACTTTCCGCACATTTAAATATTTTATTACACCGATCGAAAACTTGACCGCTATAAGGTCAAGATGTCAATTAACAACGAGATAAATTAACATAACCGTTAGATTATATCACCCGTGACATATTTCCCAAAGGGTTTAGCAGAGGTGATAGTACACTTGTCATTTAATTTCGCCAGTTTTATTAATGACCCATTTTTATGGAAGGCGTTAAAAAAACATGTCCATCTTTATTTTTTATGTCGCCTCTAGGAATCACACTTTTAGAAGTAAAAAAAAATACATGTTATTGTGGGTACAGGCGTGGTATTATTTTGTGTGATTGCGTAAAAAATGCATAGACATGCGGTTGGCAGCGATGGCGGTTTATTTACTGTTTTTTTTTTAATTCTCCCTTTTATTTTTCTTTAAGACTCCATCATCAAATCCTGACCTGATGATAAGGGAAGGAAAAAAAAAATCTCGAGTAAAAACCTAACGAGGAATTGAGAACCTCCTTTTTTATGAAGTCGATCAAAAGTAATTTTATATCACTGAGCAAAAGATGCAGTTTAAAATGAATATAAATTAATACACAGTAGCAAAATTTCAGTACTAACGAACCATTTCATGTTAATATTCATCCTTTTCCCACGGTTATTACTTAGAAAACGGATTTCAGCATCCGTGTCCGAATAATTACAAATTCAAATCTTGAAAATTATCTTACACGAGGTATCTTGATTGTAAATATTATTGCTGTTAATTTGTCAGCATTAGTCATTATAGGAGAGATTGCGAATCTTTTGGCGCCTCTAGCTAGCTACGTAATGGCGGTAATTTGTCAATTATAATGTTTAGCCGTCGATTGACACCATATTGTAAATTATGACATACTAGATTTTGAGCACGGGTTCGTATAACTGCCTCCACACAGGACACTTCAGCAGACTTGTCTATTCTTTTTCATTTCTTTTTATGGCAAGCAACAGAATAGAATAGATCATTTTACAATCTTTATCACCATGCATATTATGGTTCGACTAAAGTGTTATACCATTTTAGGCCCCCAGAGATTATCCTACAGAAAAGTTTTGACACACTGGACTACCTCGTTGGTCTCTAGCCATCGCAAGCGCGAATACAAAGGTCCTGGGTTCCAATCTCAGATCGGGCATCGTTTTTACAAGGATTGTCCATTCGGAATTTCTCAGTAACATATATAATGTCTAGATACATAGGTTCACCATACGTTCAAATCGGTCTTTAATGTTTGGAGCTACGATACCATAGATTGACACAGACAGAGACGTCAAATTCGTAACACATCTTTATTTGCGTCGAGGGCCAACAACAAAATAAACTGAACAATTAGAATGCCCATATAAAAGACATCAACGCGCTAGCATTTGCTTTGTGTATTAATTATTTTATTTGCGCATTCATTATAATTATTTCTTAATTACATCAATTACATCGCACAACAGTTTTTTTTATTTATTTAAGGAACTGTATAAAATAATTGGAAAAATAAGTTGAATTCATGAATTTATTAAATACCCCAGCTGTAATCGTTATGGGGAAATAAATGTAATATTCATAGGTATTTCATAGAAAAGTGGTCTTGTTTTGATTTGATTTGCTGACATTTCTTGGACACTAGTATAGTACTATTTCGTTTGAAGCAATTAGATTGTTTACTTAAACGACATTTACGTCAATTAGTTGTACTAACTATGGCATTTATATATATGCCTTCTAATTAGAATGGCTACTTTACAATAGTTTGTTTTCTATTTTACTTATGAGTCCCTAACAAAACATGGAACTAATCATAAAACGTGATTGCTGGACAAACTATCAAGGTGTAAATAAAACAAAATACTAAATTTCTATTCCCATATTGTTTCTAGCGGTAGTAGCTTACTCATCTCTCCGTCGAGCTAGGTAGGTGGTAGTCGACAATTTGACTAAGGATGCAAGGGCGAGCCTAAATTACTGATTACCACCTTCCAAGGTAGCTCGACGCAAGTTTAGGAATAAAAGCGTTATAATAAAAAAACAGTAGGAGTTTAAATATATTTACAATAATGATATTATTAATTACAATTTTTGGAAACATGAGTGTTATGAACATCGCGGGTAGCACTTCAACTCAAGGAAACAATATCTATCAATACACAAGTCATTACCTCAGACGTTAGGCTATTTCAGCTGTCTTCTTTATTTCCTAGCATTAAGGGTGATTGTCGCAGCCCAACTATTACCACAGTTCTATTTAGTTTTGTGGTCGTAAATAGGTATACTTTACTAAATTATTTAAACAAATAAAATACTTTGTTTATTTGATAGGAAGTGTTCAATAAAAATGCGTGTTGTTTTTTACCCGACTGCGCTAGGGGGGGATTTAATTAAAAAAACCATGTTTTTGTTTGAAAAACAATTCGGGCTTATTTTGCGACCGAAAAATATTTGCGCCTCGACTGAGTCGTACGAAATTCTTTATTATTAACTTTTAAAATATAATAAATCCGCATTCTAATTTAAAGCTTAATTAAAAATTAAGCAACCAAAAACAGCATAATATTTACTACTCGTCATATTAAATAAATGTACTTGAACTGATTTGTAGAGAAAAAATCGCGCGGTTATTGTTAAAAAAACAACACACCGTCCGTTCGTCACTGCGGTACAGTCGTGACTGTCTGTACCCCGAGCGCGCCCCGACATCGAGGCGCGTAGGCATAGCTCGCGTTTCGTCCGTTTCTATGAAGTCGGAGTACTGTATAATAATATTACCGTGCTATTACTCTATCCGTGGTTGATAGTACAGGGAAATGCCACGAGTTCGCTCGGGTCGCCACGATCTTTTCTCGATCAGCGAGTGTGAAAGGCTGATCGTGGCTCGTTACCTCGTTACTGTCATCGATAAACAAACTACAGTTGCTGTTCCTTTCCGATACCGTTTCGATATAAATAAGAACACATACGTGTTTTTAGGGTTTCGTAACCAAATGGTAAAACGGGATCCTATTTGTAAGACTCCGCTGCCCATCCGTGTCCACCCGCCCTGGATAGAGCAGAAACGAATGTCAGACTCATACTCATTAAAATCCACAGGGTCACAGTGTTTATGTTATTCGATAATATATTAATTAGCGAAAACATCAGTGGCTAACTACTTATCAAATACGAGAAAATTGCAACCTATCAAGATTGGCGGGTAATTCTTTTAATGCTTTAAAATTAAGGCCAAACACATACCAATTTTTCATAAAAACATGTTTTTAAATTTTGAAGTCGTTTGAAGTAAATTAACATTATGTATTATAAGATAATAGCAAGTTTCAATCATTCTACATCTCGTAAACGTCACTAACAAGTTGCTAACTCATCGTTTACAAACATTTTATTAACTCGTTCTGTTACGTTGATTCGCATTTGATTGGTATAATAACGTAATGAGTGGCTTCATTCAGACAATCTAAGGAAATTAAACTAGATTCTGTGTTATTATTTTGTACTTATTTAAACGGTAGTCTAGCTATCTTTTATCAAGTGGCTGTAGGTATCATTTAGGTGGGCATCCGGACGGACGGTGAGCAATGGGTGACTCGCCGAAATACAATCGTACAACGTATAACTATGTTTACATACGACGCACACAATCCATGGCATTTTTTCCTACTCCTCCACTATTCTTTTCTGATTAATTTCGTTGCAGGATCCAAGACAGGTAAATTCATTCTCCGGGACACGTCGCGCTTCATTGCCTCGGCGCTTTTCTGGTGGTTGCCACTGTTGATTCTGGCTTTCAGGAGTTGCAGTGGTTGGGAACAGTGTGGTGCATGCTTATCTCCAAAACCATTCGACCGATTTCAGTGGTATGATTTGTAAAAAGTTTGAAAGATAGGTTAGTATCGAACCCTATAGGTGTTGCCGTGTAAAACTGGGGCATAGTTGCATCATCAAATGACAGGGCGGGGGATCAGAAGAGACCATCAGACTCTTAATAATTAGGTACTGTATTTTTTCATTACTGCCCATTGCGTTCAAGTGCCATGGTGCTCTTTTACGACAGTCCTGCGAAAACATAAAAAAAAAGCTCAGTTTTCTTTTAGGACCCTGAATTTGGAAAAATCAACAAATATTCAAATTGTTTCTACTCCTTCAGCACTATTCTTTTCTGATTTGATTAAATTCGTTGCAGGATCCAAGACAGGTAAATTCACTCTCCGGGACACGTCGAGCTTCATTATCTCGGCGATTTTCTGGTGGTTGCCACTGTTAAGGAGTTACAGTGGTTTGGGAATAGTGTGGTAGGAAAGTCCAAAAAAAAAACATGTTGCTCAAAAATGTCAACCTTGTTTAAAAACAATCTTATCGTATTTTCCCATTTTTCGCAACAATGTAGAAAAAGAATTTAGAAATGTGTCACTAGATTTCTTCTGAGATGACATCTCAAGGCTGCTTCCAAAATATTTTCTTAGAAATGTGTTCACCACAATAGCAAAACGAGTAGTATTTGAACTCCCGACCTCCTGAACCTAGAGCAATGTCTTAGAAAGACGTTTGCGCGAATAACCTTCGCGAACCGAACAAAATTGCACAAGGGTTCTGAGATTTATATTTCTCTTGTGATTTTGGGTAAAATTCGAGTGTCACATTTTTGGCTAATTGTTATTTAGAATAATATTCAAAAGTTCCAGTTAAAATTATTGGTTCATGCTTTCATCTATTACATAATACTTTTAAAGTTAACGTATCTTTTTTTTCTGTAAATATTTCACTGTCATTGTAAAAACAATAATTTAACGATTTAAGTCACAATCGATATTAAATCATTTGTTTTCTTACTTGCCATTAACTAATACAAGCCTATACATATACTGTGTTGATGGACAATTTAACTATAATTATTGTATGTAAATATTTAACAGTTTTTTTTTACTTCAGTTAGTAATTCTAAATAAAGTTCATTAAGGGTTTAATGTGAAAACAATTAAGGTGAACTACTATTAATTTGGTAACCTTTTTAATTTTATTCCATATAGTCACAAATAAAATGCATATTACTTTTAACCGTCCAAGTCGTATTTTTTTAACTCGTATGGGAAAAAGAATTAATGTGGTCGGGTCGCCAAGGTGTGCTTCATATTTTAATTACTCATTATTTTATAACACTGTGTCGACTGTCATAAACTTTTTATAGTGCCACATTGCGAGATTACACCGTATTGACATATAAATTTTAATAGGGGACCACCTTATCAAGAGAAGGATGGCCTATTGAATTTAACATTTCGTAGCGCGTCTAATTAAGTTACACTGTTGGTATCATCGAATGAATATAATTGAACATCGTAAAGATGGTTTTGGGGAACAAAAAATTCTAGTAGGATTTTAACCCGAACTGATCCAGCAGAAGAGGGTTCAAATCGCACTCGCAGCTGATTTTATTTTTTCTCAGAAATCCTCTTTACGGTGCGCGTCGCATGCGTTATTGTGTTTAAAAATAATTAATTAATTGAAAATAATTTCAGAGAGTCATACGCGGTACCAAAGTACCTACGTTATATTATCTCATAGATCATACCATCTATGTGACGTTTAAAGTACTTGAAAGTTTAGGAGAAATATATATCCTAAAAAAAATGAGTGGCACTCCACACATTTTGTTAAATGGCCCATATTATAGTGCAACAACTTTATCGAAAATCTCAGTAGCTGAGCGCATAATCTAAACCATCGAACATATTAGCATATAATTACATATTATGATTGTATGTAAGACACGGGACGCACAGCCCGCATGAGGCAACATACAATAATGCGTTACCCGATCGCTGTGAGAAATGAACCATTGTGTAGACTCTATTAGCGAGTGTCCATTGTTCTTTATTTACTGTCGTGCTTCAAAGACATGGTTTAAAGAATCAGGGTTTACTTATTTATATAAGGTTCAATAATAAATATTTCATACAGACGCCTGCACATTAATCCACCTCAATCTTGACTTTAATAGATTTTCAACCCTATCAATAGTAGAATGTTAATTTTTCGATTGGTAAAATTTGACAGATTGAGGTATGTTGACCTGCTGGCGTCTGTACCTATTTAGTTTGATTTTGCATATAATTAAATTGTATGAATTGGTTGTAATAACAGAACACATTTGAAAGTAAATGGAGCTCCTAAAGTATCTCTATTCGATTACTACACGAGTAAAATATCACAGAGAAATGTTACAAATGTTTTTGGTAACTGTTGGATATAAAACAAATTCACTAATTAAGCATACTCATGACTTTTGACACCAATAATAATCATTTTGGAAAAGATAACAACTGGTTAATACATGGTTAATGTCTTCGGTCCACCTTCGATTACCTTTTAAAAGTACTTCCGCCGTACTTTCATTGAGATGGAGAATTCGGAAGAAATACTTCATTATTATTGTTAACTGCACTTGACATTATTGTTGGCCATTTATTGCTGATCATTAATTCGTGACGGTCAATGTCACCTTTGTTAATTGGTATTTAAAACTTAATTTATGTAAACACTAGCGGTTGCCATGCTGCGGGGCGAGACGGAGTGGGAAGCGGTCGCCTCCTTCTGCGAAGCAGTCATGCTCGCGAAGGAGGAGGCGGGCCGCGTGAGGGAGAGGACAATGTCCTCCCTCCGCCCCAACCGCGGTGGTGGACGCCCACGGCGACAGACGTCGCAAGACGATCTCTGGCCACCGTAGGCGCGGTCGGCATATACGGGCGGCGAGTAAAGGGCAACTCACTGTCCGACCATGGACCATACCCGGGTCGACGGCGCGTTGTGTTCCACGCGCGCCTCAAAGAGCGTCAGCATAATGACTTCTCTAGAGGGCCAAAGCCTGTCGGGGTCACGGGACTTATCTTATTACCGTGACCCGGAACATAAAGGGCTGTTGAAGGACACCGTGGATTTTAGTCAGTACGATTCTGACAGTCCCTCCCCCCCCCCCGTAGTGGGTGGACTCATTTGACGATTTCACCACGCTAAAAAAAAACACTAGCGGTTTCGCCCACGTGGAGTACATTAATTGCATATCAACAATCGCGGGACCATCAGGTAACAGTGACCCCTAGAACATATAGAGCTATATATTAAAGGACACCGTGGATTTTAGTCAGTACGAGTCTGACAGTCGCTCCCGTACCGGGAGGACTCATAATGATTTTACCACGATGGTATATATTAACGGGATAAAAAGTACTGAATTAACATCCAGACTTTAATCTAACATTGTGCCAAATTTTATGAAAATCCGTTCAGATGTTCTGACGTGATTGTATAACAAACATCCATCCGTCCGT
The DNA here is from genome assembly GCA_954870645.1 of Agrotis clavis. Classification (NCBI taxonomy): domain Eukaryota; kingdom Metazoa; phylum Arthropoda; class Insecta; order Lepidoptera; family Noctuidae; genus Agrotis; species Agrotis clavis. Next base: position 23,747,410 of record OX940921.1, read on the forward strand.
CTATCCTTCCAAACTTTAGCATTTATAAAAGTAGTACTTAAGCATAAAGAGACTCGTTTGTATTGTTGTGGATGAGGAGCGATGACACGCATCATCACGCATGTAACTATTTGTTAAAATCCCATGCTTTTTAACAAACAACTAATTGTTAGCTGTTCAACTACTTCAACTACTAATAAAAAAAATGGGCCCTAAAAGAGAGATGAGTATGAATGTAACTTTGAAAGTAACATTGTAGAGTTCATCCCAGGTCATTATCTGAACCGATTGTTACCAATTTCTAATTAACCTTGTCTAATCTTGATCTTTTATTAAAAGTAATCCACTCTTTCTTTCATTCATTCAATTTCGTAACAAGTACCACAAAGACTTTTTTTTAAAACAATTTTCTTCGAAACCTACATGTTGTAATGAATCATCCTTTTTAGGATTCCGTAATCTATAAGGAACCTTTAAGTTACGGTTTTTTTAATGTACCTTCTCTACACGTCAAGCGGTGATGTATTTTTTTTCTAGCATTTTTGTTGTGTGGGTAAATGGGTGGTGGCGTTGTGTGGGTTAAATATTGTTCCCATAAATTGCAGGTTTGGGTTATGGACGACAAACTTACCCAAGACATAGAGTCGATCTTTTAGAGGTATTAAACACTGGGATTTTAATTTAGTTTCAAAGATTTAATTATAATTTCATTCATCTCTAGGCATTTGTTGATACTTACTATATGAACACAAAAAGCGGTCATATCTTTTGAACCGTTAAAAATTACACTGACTTACTAAAAAGGGGTTAAAAAATTAGAAAATGATCTTGCCCCTATTCAAGTTGATCATACCTACATACATACTTTCAGGGATACCCTGTGTAACGGTCTTCGCTGAAAACAGGTACTAAATATAGGACAACTACGGAACCTTGCATTGCACATGATCTGACATGCTCTTTTTTTTTTTTTTTTTTTTTTAGCGTGGTAAAATCATCAAATGAGTCCTCCAACCCCGGGCAGGGCGGGAGGGACTGTCAGACTTCTACTGACTAAAATCCACGGTGTCCTTCATAGCCTGTTAGGTTCCGGGGTTACGGTAAGGGAATAATCCCGCGACCCCGGCAGGCTTTGGCCCTCTGAGAGGGGGGCCCCGTCATTATGCTGACGCTCTTTGAGGCGCGCGTGGGACACAACGCGCCGTCGACCCGGGCATGGTCCTTGGTCGGGCAGTGAGTTGCCCTTTACTCGCTGCCCGCATGCCCGCGCCTACGGTGGCCGGAGATCATCTAGCGACGTCCGTCGCCGTGGGCGCCTACCACTGCGGCTGGGGCGGAGGGAGGACGCTGTCCTCTCTCGCTCGCGGCCTGCCTCCTCCTTTACGAGCATTACTGCCTCGCAGAAGGAGCTGACCGCTTCCCACTCCGTCTCGCCCCGCAGCATGGCCGCAACCAATGCCGGGCGCGAGAGGTCTCCGCCTATCGCAGCCGTGAGGACACGTCGGTGCTCCGCCCAAGCTGGGCAGTCTTGCACCGTATGCTCCACCGTGTCCTCCGGGCGATCTTCGCAGTGGTGACACCCAGGCGTCTCCTCCTTTCGCATCAGACACAGGTACCTCCCGAAACTTCCGTGTCCGGTGAGGACCTGCGTCAAGCGGTAGGTCAGGACGCCATGACTTCTCTCCAGCCACTCCTCAAAGAGGGGTCTTACCGCCGCAATTGCGGCGTGCCCGGCCTTCGGTCGCGACAGTCGTTCCTTCCATACTGCCCTGAGATCGCGCCGGAGGTCTTCGCGCCGCGCCTCGACTTCGCGAGGCAGCGGGGTCACGCCCCGGCGCTGCGCCTCCACGCGCCACTCATAGACGCGCTGGAGGGCAGTCGCCTCCAGATCCCAAGGCAGTAGTCCGGCAAGGAGGTTGGCCGACTCGCCGGCAATCGTGCGGTATCCCCGGATCATTCGGATAGCCATGACCCTCTGGCATGCGACCAGCTTCTGTGGTCGCGTCCGGATGCTCAGGGCCCACACAGGGGCCCCGTAGAGGGCCATGGACCGCACGACGCCAGCGTACAGCCTACGGCAGGAAGCGTTTGGCCCGCTGAGATTGGGCAGCAGTCGCCTGAGGGCGGCCGCTGTACTGTTCAGCTTTGGGGCCAAACTCAGGAAATGCTCCCTGAAGTTCCACCGGCTGTCGAGGACGAGTCCCAGGTACTTCATCGTCCCCTTGACGCCGATTGGAACTCCTTCCACCGTAATGCTGTAACTCGACTGTGGCGCGTTACGGCTGCCATGAAAACACATGGCCTCCGTCTTGTGCAGCGCCACGTCGAGTCCCAACCGCCGGATCCTATGGACGACTGTCGCGACCGCTTCCGTCGCCACGTCGGCCGCCGCCTGGTGCGACTCTCCCTGTGCAAGGACGAGCGTGTCGTCAGCGTAACAAATTACGCTGACGCCGTCAGGGAGGTCGCTGCGCAGCACCCAGTCGTATCCGATGTTCCACAAGGGCGGTCCCAGGACCGAACCCTGTGGAACACCGCACGACATTTCTCGCCGGTTCCACTCTCCCCGGTGACCGGGGTAGATGACGGCTCATCTGACATGCTCTTGGCCGATTTTTTGCAAGTAAAGATAGATAATCTCCGAATTTTCGTCAAGTCACGAGTCTGTTCCTTATCAGCTAAACAATGCTTAAAATCAGGTCGATCTCAGGCTAAAATAATTGTTATTATTTCTTTTATAATAACAGAGGTCGATGGTATTTCCAAGTTTGCAACAACGTTACTGTTGTTACGTCAATCTTTCTTCTATTATTATTTACGAAAGTCTGTGAGGATGGATGGATGAATGTATCTATATTAAATTTATTAGTTGACACTAATAAATTTAATGCTGCACGGTGTGCGCAGTGGCTGAGCGATCGACTGCAGCGTGTCGCGGGTTCGATCTTGATCCTCGCACGGAACAAATAATTGTACGATCTTTAAGAGGATCGTCTACCGAGCGCTCGTCCATACTAAAAGAGAAAACGTTTTCCTACCCCTAAATGTTATCCTATCTCAATAATTTTTTAGAATGCTTCCTACACAGTAAAAAACTAAGTTTATTTAGAGGTTTTCTTTTTTTCAAAATTTATAATAGTTTGAAAGTTACAGGCGCCTAAGAGTTACTTTTGAAAAAAAGAAAACCTATAAACCTAGTTTTTTACTGTATCAGAAGCATTCTTAAAAATCATTGAGATAGGATGACATTTAGGCCAGGTTCACACGGCGAATATTTTCCCGTATACCGTATAATCGATTTTATAGAATAGAGTAGTGACAACATAATATATATGAAAACTTGAAAATTGTTTACACGGCGTTCATACGAGAAAATCCCGTGTTCGAGAAATATATTTTACCGTCTACCGTGCGAAGTTGTCACCGGAACGCCGCGTCTCGAAACGATTTTATCGAATACGACACGCAGTGGCGCTTATATTCATGTTGTCTCGTTCACACGACTCGCCCATTCGAGAATCGTACGCACTCGCATGCGTGGCCCGAAAAAATCGAATCGAATGGTTGCCGTGTGAACGACTGCATCGTATACGGTAAAACCGTATACGTGAAAAAATCGAATCGAATGGTCGCCGTGTGAACCTGGCCTTAGGGGTAGGAAAACGTTTTCTCTTTTAGTATGGACGAGCGCTCGGTAGACGATGCTCTTAAGTAGTTGTTCCGGGTCTGGGTGTTCGTTTAAGTGTCTTTCTACAACATATTAAATTACTAAAAATTAATGCAATATTTGAACTAAAAATTCTTGGTTTTAGAAAAAAATTGCTCGTTTTATATATATAGGTACGAGTATTGCATACGTCATAGGAAATCCCTGTTAAACCTATTGTTTTGTTGATCAAAGTGACTCATTTAAATGAAATATTCGCATCATCAAGACCAATTAGATGGACTTAGATCATCATCATAGTAACGGTGTCCCTGTGGATTTTCTTGTCGAACTTTTGCTACTACCTACTTCTGCTAGCCTGCATCACTAGCTCACTGTTGGGCAACACCCCCCCATGACTTTCAGTTTTCACGATCCAGGGCCAAAGTGGGCCACATGTCTTTGGTTTTGCTATCTTCTGCAAGGAATGGGGCGACGCTTTCTGGCTATTTCGCCACACTAGGAATTTCTCTTGTGTTGTGGGTGCTTTAAAAACTTTTTTTTTAGCGTTTTGAAATCATCAAATGAGTCCCACCCGGGCAGGGCGGGAGGGACTGTCAGTCTCGTACTGACTAAAATCCACTGTGTCTTTCAATAGCCCTTTATGTTCCGGGGTCACGGTAATGGGATAAGTCCCGCGACCCCGGCAGGCTTTGGCCCTCTAGAGAGGGCCCCGTCATCATGCTGATGCTCTTTGAGGCGCACGTGGAACACAACGCGCCGTCGACCCGGGCATGGGCCATGGTCGGATATACGAGTCGCCCATTACGCCGCCCGCATGCCCGCGCGTACGGTGGCCGGAGATCGCCGGCCGACGTCTGACGCCGAGGGCGTATACCACTGCGGGTGCTTTAAATACTTAGAAAATCTCTGCTTCTATCTAAGTACGGCCAAAGTCCGTATTAAAACTTGACATCACCCTACTCTTTATGGTGTTTCCCATGTTCCAAGACCTTCATACGACATAGACATTGCGCAGTGGTACGTGATCATCATACACCATGGTGTATTACTTTTTTGAACGCCCTTACAAGGATATTAGTTTTGTAATAGAACTCAGAGTTTATCGGACTATCCTTGAAGTTATACAGAGTTGCCGAAAGACTAAATTACTGTGAAGGTTTTACCTAGCAATCGTATTTTGAAAGATTTAGGTTGGAGTAGATAATGACTGGCCCAGTGGTATCGGTCCCAAATTACGAGTTGTAGGTCGTGGGTTCGAACCCCGCCTGGCGCATTACTTTGTGTAATTTATTTCATCACCACTGCTCTCAAAACGGTGAAGGAAAACATCGTGAGGAAACCGGCATGTCCTAGAACCAAAAATTCGAAGACGTGTGACATCCACCAATCCGCACTGGGCCCGCGTGGTGGATTATGGCCCACTCCCTCTCACAGAGAGGAGGCCTGTTTCCCAGCAGTGGGAACATTTTAGGCTGATGATGAGATAATGACTGACTTTGAGAAGCCAATCATAACATTCTCTCAAATTAGACTTTTATTGTTATAACATGCCAGGATCGGGTTGAAAGTTATACTTTTCAGCCCTAGGGAGAATTGCTTTCAACTGACAGCTGTAAAATTTAAAGGAAATAAATAAGTTTCTTTGAATTGAAATTCCATAAAGTTAAGGATTTATTTAACTTATTTTCTTTTCTTTTCAGGTTTAAACGACACAAAAACAATGGCAGCAAAAATAAAGCGACTTGGTTTTCAGTTGAAGACTTTTCTGTTGGTAAGTTATAATTATAAAATTGGCTTTCCCTATATTGAGATTAAAATAAAATTGGAAAGTTTTTAACCCTAAACTGAACAAGCCATTTTTAAACGCGAGAAAATACGAAAACAGTTTTCGTCATTACGTTTTTTTTCTAAAAATCAAAACTATGTACGATCACAATTACTAATAAAACAATTGTTTGCAGGTGTTTCTGAACTAATAATAGCTAAATCCTTGTCACAGCAGGAGTGTGTGAAATTAACTTGTGACAAATGATCTGTGACCAATTTCTATTGTGACCAGTTCCTAGGTACTGTACTGGTGACCCCCCACGAATCTTTTAATAGATGGTTAGTTTTTGTGAACATTTTTTTACAACGTTGGTTACAAATGACCTCAAGGACTATTTAAAAGTAAAGTCAAATAAGGATAATTATTGTGATAAAAGAAGACGGTTTCAGACACAATGAAGATTTTAGGCCGAAAGCTTTTTCATAACTTTGTTATGAACTTCTTCATATCTTGAAAAAATTTAGATATATCAATGAATAGAGTGAGCAGGACAACAAAGTTCTAATTCTATTTTTCTACTCACTCTCAACGGCAACAGCATTTAGGCCCCATAAATTACAGTAAAGGCGTTTAACCAGGGGGGGGGGCCCCATCTTTCATATTTTCCACTATATTAATGTAATTTTAAGAAAAACGAAAATTTTATCAGCCTAGGGTATTTTATGAACAGTCACATGGGGGGGGGGGCCATACTTCATATTTTCCACTATATTAATGTAGTTTAGGAAAAACGAAAATTTTATCAGCCTAGGGTATTTTATGAACAGTCACATGCTGTACATCAGATTAATTTTTGAAAGATCGTTAGATTTATACCTAATGATGTTGATTTAATTTGTTTCGCGCTGTGCATTTACTATTTTGTGGTGCAAATAATAGGCCCATTTCAAAGTCAAGAATTTGTCCAATTTTTATACTATAGTTAAAATCTACACATAAAGATTCATACAAATAAATTATTGTTAGGATCAGTGGTCCACTTTGACCCTGGATCGTGAAAACTGAAAGTCATGGGGGGAGGCCTTTGCCTAGCAGTGATGGGAAGAAGTAGTCTTAACAGAATCAGTATCAGTCTATTCCATCAAAACTTGTTACTAAAGACTTATTCGTAAGTTGAAATAGATGACTAAAAACACACCAATCCATATTTGACCGCGCTACTCAAACACGAGCAGCAGGAAAACCTCAACAAACACTAGAGCGCGTGCTCTTTCACTAGCGTGCATTGCGCGTCAGTTGCGTCACGCGCACTTGACACAGTGTGTCGGTTGACACATTATGATGGGCACAGCGTTTGCAGGGTTAGAATCAGTGGCGGATTAACGTATAAGCACTACAAGCACGTGCTTGGGGCCCCCGTTCTCCAGGGGCCTCCATCCTCTGCTGGCGTTTCATTTTTTTCCTACATTTTATCGAGATTCATCTACATTTCCGAAATAACAAGGTGAAAGCGGTCCGAGAGTGACCCTTCATACACCCCCGCAGGGCCCTGCGGTTGCCCCCTGTGCGTTTGCTCTGAATAAGGCAAGGAAAAAAATGTTTTAAGTTTTAAATTATACCTACTACACTTTCTATTTTGATGAAACTTTCATTTTATATTTTCTACCTTCCCAATTTAAGCAATAGAGGGCCTACACAGGCTCTGTGCTTAGGGCCTCGGAAACTCTTAGGGGCTGCCTCCACGAGCGAGAGAATCGCGGCGATATTATCGCCGTGCCACGTTTTTCTATACACTCTCTATGGAACCGTCTCCACACGGCGATATTATCGCCGCGATGCGACGAGTGGCCACGAGCGCGCAAAACGTCATTACATCGTCGCTAGCCCGCCGCGACTAGCAACGCGACCGCCGCGCGCTCGTGGCGCTCTCGCGACGAGCGCGCGGCGGGCGCGCTGTCAAACGCAGCGTCATTTCAGCATTGCCTCTCGATAAGCGAACTTGGCAACGTGACGTCAAGGAAACGCGGCGATACCGTTACGAGTCGCCGCGGAATCGCCGCGATACCGTAACGACTCGCGACGATACGCGGCGGAATTATCGCTCGTTCGTGGAGATTATCCGACGATATAAGGGCGGACTCGTCGCGATTCTCTCGCTCGTGGAGGCAGCCCCTTAATCCGCCACTGGTTAGAATTAAGACTGAGCGGCTGAAATGCGGTTATTTTTTTAAAAATACATATTATATATCTTTTTTTAGGTTGAGCTCATGACTTATCATTGTTTCAAATCCCGTTTTTATAAAATTTAGAAATAACAACTACTGTTGGTGATGAATTAATTTTTGCAGATAACTCCACCAGGCTGATTTTTTTTTGTAGGTTTTCGGGACAAAATGTAACAATCTCCCATAGTGGGGATTTGTCAGTGGGGATTTCAGCAATAGATCAATAAAAAACGTTTTGTATAAAATATCCTTAAAGAAAGGTTTTACTTAGAAATACTTTACTGAGCCATATTTTGTCATTCACAAATTGAATTTATTATAAGCTTAAGTTTTAGCAAGATCATAAAACAGATTTATACATAAAGAACTATGTATATCACTACACATAACAATATAATTTAGATCCTCTTTCGCGTAACAAAACATTCGATTTTCATCAAATACGACGCGTGCGCAAGCGCAGACATGGCACTATGCTTGCGCAACTCCCACCCACGAAGACACGGAACTATCCACCACACTGTCCATTACTCCGGAAGTTCTAACAAAAAATCTAGATAGTCTTTTAAACCCAGCAATGTAGACTAAATCTATAATTTATGAGAAATTTTGTAAATTTTGGAAACTAGGCAAGATGTATCTTTTGTGGCAAAATTGCATTTTGTATCTTATTAATGATTATAATGTAGTTTAAAGGTCATTGAACTGTATGTAGGTGGGCAGACGGTAGGCCAGTCAGACATAAGCATTCCATTGTCCGATTTAATCTACCGACTGTCATAAAAATTACTAGTTTGACTTGACAAAGTTTATTGAAGTGTACTCAAAGTACTTTATCTAAGAAGTAATATACTTTCACAGTTACAGTGGCTACAGTACTGGAGCTGAAGCACCATATTTATTGTTATATTTGTAATTTTCGACTTTTAATAATAAAATTTTGTCTGTATATAACTGGCCTATTTGAAATAAAGGACATAATTTTTTTTGGGCCTTTTCTGAAAGTGCCGGCCAACGAAAAAAAATGGTACCTATGGGTAGTACTAGTCATTTGGAGCAATAGTTACTATGGCACAAAAGTTGTAGGATTGCTCTCGGCCAAGTTATACAAGTTCGAAGATTCGTAATTTTCATACATTTTTTTAATTTCTGACACTGCCGAGAATCACCAAATAATGATAAGTATTGCTAGAACTAGCGACCTCAAGCAATTTAACATAACACCTGTAATCCCTGAACACCTCTGCCCAACCCGGGCAGAGGTGTACCGAATTAAAATGAATAATAATCTATTCTGTTTATTTTTTGTGAAAAGTAATAAAACATTTTAAAATATACAAATCAGCTGGTGGGGCCAGCATCGGGAACAGAATCGCAGCTGCCTGTGGTAGGCCTCTTGGGAGAGCAACCTCCTAACAATACGAGTCGTGACCAAAAGTACTGCTTTCTGAATCAACCACGTTTTTCGGGTAATAAAATCATCAACCGTGCTGGTACCTATCCTGCTGAGATAGTCCCGCAAGCCGGTAGGCGTTTGGCTCCATAAGGGCCACTGAAAGCTTATTTAGACGCGCGTGGAACACGACATGCTGTCGTCCTGGGTCTGATCCTTGATAAGACAACTAGCTCCGCATTACTTGCCGTGCGCGACTGGATTGAGATTTCGAGGGCGTCCTCTTTCGCGTGTTCAGCCTCTTCCTTCGCTGTCATTACTGTTGCAGAAGAAGTGGCAGCCTCCTTTCCGGATTGCCAAAGTGTGATCTGAAAGCAGATCCTCCAGCATCTATGTGTATAAGTGGATCACCCGAATAGCCATGATCCCCTGGTGCGATTAGCTTGTGTGTTCGCTTCCTTATGTAAACGACAGACACAGGGTTCCCGTAGAGGGGCTTTGACCGTACCGCTTCCACGTAGAGCCTTCAAAAAGCGGCGTTTGCCTCACCAGGTTGGGTAACAGCTTGAAGGCAGCCCCAACTCGATCCTAGGTTTTTGATCCAAACGTCGTAAATGCTCCTTGAAGTTCCACGGGATGTCAAGGACGAGTATCGAGTATCAGTCGAGTCTCGTTGACTGGACGGTGAGGCAAACCCGTCTCACCGCTGATTGTGGACCCGACAGTATCGCGTTCCAAAAGCTATGAGGCTCTAATTTTTTTTTTAGCGTGGTAAAATCATCAAATGAGTCCTCTCACCCCGGGCAGGGCGGGACAATAAAATTCACGATGTCCCTCAATAGCCCTTTATGTTCCGGGGTCACGGTAAGGAAATAAGTCCCGCGACCCCGGCAGGCTTTGGCCCTCTGAAAGGGGGCTCCGTTATTTTGCTGACGCTTTTTGAGGCGCGCGTGGAACACGACGCAAAAGGAGGCGACCGCTTCCCACTCCGTCTCGCCCCGCAGCATGGCCTCGACCAATTCCGGGCGCAAGAGGTCTCCGCCTATCGCCTCGGTGAGGACACGGCGGTGCTCTGCCCAAGCGGGGCAGTCCTGCACCGTATGCTCCACCGTGTCCTCCGGGTGATCTTCGCAGTGGTGACAGCCGGGTGTCCCTTCCCTCCCTATCCGACACAGGTACCTCCCGAAACTTCCGTGTCCGGTGAGGACCTGCGTCATCCCATATGTCAGGACGCCGTGATGTCTCTCCAGCCACTCCTCAAAGAGGGATCTTACCGCCGCGATTGCGGCGTGCCCGAAGCTATGAGGATCTTTGAGAAAACAACAAATGTATGAATGAAATGTAGGTACCGGCTCGTCGACTATCTTAGTATCTGGAACGCAAGGGCACCGAATGAAGAGGACATTTAGTTAGCAGGAGTCTGACAGTCTCTACTCTACAGCTCAGCCCAGAGCGAGATAACTCATTTGATTATTTTATTTCCCCCTAAAAAGGGTTGATTCAAAAAGCAGCAGTGCTGATCACGTCTCGTATTGTTAGGAGATTCCTCTCCCAAGAGCCCTAACTACAGGCAACCTCTGTTCTGTTCCCGATGCTGGTCCCACCAGCAGATTTGTATATTTTGAAATGTTTTTATTACTTTTCACAAAAAATAAACAGATTATTATTCATTTTTATTCGGTACACCTCTGCCCAACCCCGCAGGGATTACAGACATTATGTTAAATTACTTGAGGTCGCTAGTTCCAGCAATACTTATCATTATTTGGTAATTCTCGGCACTTTCAGAAATTAAAAAATGTATGAGATTTACGAATCTTCGAACTTGTATAACTTGGCCGAGAGCAATCCTACAACTTTTGTGCCATAGTAACTATTGCTCCGAATGACTAGTACTACCCATAGGTACCAATTTTTTTCGTTGGCCGGCACTTTCAGAAAAGGCCCAAAAATGTATGGAGCCTGAATGTTCTCCTTTTAATCAAGGAACTGTATAAGCGAATTGAAAGTTTTTTTTTTAAATTTTTAGGTATATTGAATCGGCTTGTTTTAAATATAATAATTAAACTATATCAGGGCCAAGATAAATACTCTTTTAATTAAAAGATTCCTGAAAATACACAGATTTTTCTTTAGGTAATTTCAAATTCGTTCACCATGGCAATTTGTTCAGATTACTAAGTAATCTGAACAAATAACAAAAAAGTTCAGTAAAATTATTTATGGCCCTACTCTCCTAATTTAATCATACTTCGATGGGCGGGGGTTGGCTAAAGCCGTATTCCGAGTTGTTAGATCTCTTCTCTAAATATTGAAGAAAAGTAAGAAATAAAAACCACAAATTGAAATACCTTTAGATAGTTCCGCGACCCCGGAGCTATAAGTTCCCCGTCAGCATACGTGAACGCATACAACGGATGCACACTAGATTCATAACAGTTGGAACTCTAAAAGTATAAAACTCCGGTATCACCTAATATCGACATTCCAAACCCGGTGCCAATATTATGTAAATATGTCATTAATGTCACATTATTTAATGTAAATATTATTAATATTATGCTCATAAAAACAAGTTTGAATCACTATCTCCATGCGACGACATTTTATTTAATTAATAGTCATCTTCGCTAAATCACTAAATTTTCGTAAAAAGAGCAAAAATTTTGTCCAACGATAATGTGATCATCATCTGCCTAGCCTTTTCCCAACTATATTGGAGTGGGCTTTCAGTCGAACCAGATGCAGCTGAATATCAGTATTTTACATGGAGTGACTGCGTATCGGACTTCCACACAACCCAGTATTTTGGTAATACGATATCCCATGGTAAGACAGGTTGTCAGACTTTTAGAGCTTCTGATTAATAGTAACGACTGTCAAAGATCTACAAATGACAGCCGGAACCAACGGCTTTACATGTTTTCCGAGGCACGGAGGAAACTCGCTACGACAGAAGGTCACCCATCCACAGACCAACCTAGGCAAGCGCGGCTAAACTCGGAAGATCGGCCTCTGTGGCTGTAATTATTTAGCCACGAACTCCTTTATAAATAACAATCGACTTTGAAAATCTACAATCCAAGTAGGCAAAAAATTTCCTATCTCAAAAACTACTAAACCGATTTTGATGAAACTTGCAGCATTCCCTAAGTTTAACAATACCTAGTAGGAGAAAAAAAGAATTACTTAAATCGGACTCTTAGTTCCGGAGATATGCGAACACATACATAAAAACATACTTACATACACTTTTGGCACATTTGTTCAGACGCTGATATAGACTAACATATGCGAAAACTTCTGGAAATATACATACATACGGGTCGAATTGACAACCTCATTTTTCTGAAGTCGGTAAAAATAGAAGTAGTCTTCCATACTCCAATAGCGGCACTTAAAGATCTACCAGAATATTATTTGTTCTTCAATTTATTTTTAAGTACGTTTGCAGAGTTCATTAGCATGTAAAACGGTGTTTACGAATGAACAGGTATCTGCTTATTCTATGTTTAACCTGTGCTTTGCAACTTTAAGCGGCTAAGCTCGGATACTACGCCTAGATTTTGAAATAAAATATTTTTTTTTGTCAATGAAACGTTTTGTTTTATCATCTTATGTTCTCGTATCTGACAACTATGGTGGTTCCCTGTGGCTACACCTCCGCTGCTCGATTCCTATAACAAAATAATAGATAATATTAAATATTACTTTTGCTCTGCATACTTATTTGTTCCAATATTAACAGCTTAAATTCTAAATATTTAATAATAACTTATCACTACAGTAACATTGCAAAACTTAAAGTAACTTAAACGGCAAACGAAGCATAACTATTAAATAAACAAAATAAAATATTAATGTTTATTTTATTACATAAATATAATCTTTATAAATTGTCATTTAAAGAAGTCGCTACCTTGAATATAAAAATGAAAGTACTAGCTGTGTTGGTTACCTAACATTACCTAACTCTTAGCTAGAACTTATTAAGACCTGCTCATCTTTTTTAAACGTTAAATTAAATTCAATTTAAGAACTGGTCACCGTGGTCCTGGTACGCAAAGAGAAACCGAAAAACAGGGTGGATTTTTATTCAGTAAGAGTCTGACAGATTCCCCTACCCCCAGGGTGAAAGGACACGTTGATGATTTTACCCACCCCAGAGATGGAGTTAGGCTATTTAATTTAATTTTTTAATTTTTGATAGAAATTCCTTCTAAAATAGCAGTTTAAGTGGTTCACATATCTATAAGCTCCATAGAAACTGACTTTTTTTTTGGGACAAACCCATCACACTATTCCCAAACCACTGCAATTCCTGAAAGCCAGAACCAACAGTGGCAACCACCAGAATAGTGCCAAGGCTTGAACCTCGACGTGTCTCGGAGAATGAATTTACCTGTCTTGTATCCTAGAATAAAATAAATCAGAAAGGAATAGTGGAGGAGTAGGAAAAATACGTAGAAACTTACATAATGTTTAAGAAAAAAGTGTTACTCATTCAATTGTTTCAGGAGTTCAATTTAACAATGCTTTAACCAATGACCTAACTTTACAGGTATTTTTAAACATTAACAAATGAACTATTATTAGTCATGCGTGTGTATTTTTGTGCATATTTTATTCGTTCATATACATATTTGCGTAACATAGAGCGTATCTTTTAAGTTAAACTTCGTCCATCGACGGAAACTGTTGACGGACTGAAATTCCATGCAGTATGAAATTCTTTATTCGCACAGTTAATACAGTGGAGCGGAAGTACTGTCAGACTCAGACTCGCACTGACTAAAATCCACGGTGTTCTTTCAATAGTCCTTTACTTTCTTGGGTCACTGTTTTTTTGGGACAATCCCACCGCACTATTGCCAAACCACTGCAACTCCTGAAAGTCAAAATCAACAAAGGCGACCACCAGAAAAGCGCCGAGACAATGAAGCCCCACTTGTCCCTGAGAATGAAATGTTACCTGTTTAGAGAGTCCCGCGGCCTCACCGCATTTTGGTCCTCTATGGAGGTCCCGTCAGATTGTTGACATCTCCGCATTAGCCCCTAAAAGCTGTTGGAAATAAATTGATTGGACTATTTCACATCTTCCACACGAGTTGAAACGTGAAAGTAAAACGTGAAGAAAACAAAATGACGCACTTGATTGTCGCTTGTCGCAATTCGCATCGCATGAAGTCGTGAACGGGGTATAACTTTTGCTAATTGTAGTGTCATGGACAAGGCTAGCTTGTTTATTTTTATTTCTATCAGGAAATAGACCAGTTATGTAGATAATTTATAGGTACCTACATATTAGTTAGAATGAATTTGAAGTTTTGTAATTGTTTCGTGGATTAATTGATAACTTTTTTAAATATTTTCCTGTTAAATCAGTAAGCTACACTTCTTACGACTAAAAAGAGTTCACACGACCGAATATTTAAATAATCTGACAAAATCTGGGTGTTATTCTATATTGTTTAAAAACCAACTAAAGTCGAAATATTAGACATGGTATCGATAAATTGAGATAAAATTCAACATTTTAGCGCATCCATTAGGGTTCAGACTGATTGATTATTTAAATATGTATTCATGTAATTCGGCGCCAAACTCGATACACAGATAAAAATAGGGTCACCAGCGCCAAGTTAATCATCGATAAGTTGTCTACGGATTTCTTGAAGACAGCGTAGAAAAGTGATAACATTTCGAAAATAGAGTTAGTAACCAACACATGAGACCGTAGAAATAGATTTTGGCGACGGAATAATGATAGAATGTCAAAAAAATCTATCGGCTCAAGCATGGCGATATTAAAAATGGTACTTAGAGAAGAAATATTCTAATATTTCGATACCTCCTAAGTATAATGAGTCAACTGACATTATAGTAATTTTACAGGAGAGCGATTTGAAGGTAAATCGTTTATATTTTAATGAAATCAAATTAATTCGAAATAAAGTAAATGTTTTTTTAATCAAAATTGTAAGCTCTTCCTTTGGTATAAAATGATTTTGGTGAATTTTGTTTTTAAATGACATTTTATGTACATGACTGGGTATACGCCGGCGGGACTCAATAGTGAAATGGTTTAACTACCACTTATATTAATGTACGTCGTCCATCAAAATCCATCGTTTACACCAAAATCACATGAAATATGATTGTCATTTTATGAATATAATTTTACTTTTGTTTGTTTCAGGGGTTTTCTGTCTCACTTAATAATAAAATGTTGAAATTATATCACTTGACTCATTATACTAGGAAAGTACTTAGCAATGTTAACATTTGAAAACTCAACGTATACTGGACCAATGTAATTTACCGAGGGTTTTTATTAGAATTTTTTTGTAATACCTTACGATATTATGTGGGATTAATAAAAGCTAGGAAGAAGAACAAGAATCATACACCCAAAACAACTCATTTTGAAGAATCACAATGTATTTTTCGTCATAATTAAGTAGGATATCTTTTTAACTTAATAGCTTTACTAAAAGCTACAACGAAAACAAATCACTATTAAAAAAATATCAATGTTTCATCATTAAAGCTTCACAAAAATAAATTAAAAATTTAAAAATCCCCCGACATAAAAACCAAGATCCCTTTCAAAAGTAATAAATAATAAAAACAACTACATCAAGTACTGAATCAAGACAATCGATTTTTTCGGTCCCCCAACGTGACGTATTTTTTTTTATAATTATTAATACATAATTAGGTACTTCACCACTTATATATTTCTAGATTTGGAGTATGTTACGTTAATTTCTCTTGTATATAAAAATAAACTATCATGTCTTGATTAGGTACTTTAAGATTGAGTTGTTTTTATTATTTAAGTATTAATTTTTAAAGGGATCTTGGTTTTTTATGTCGGGGGTTTTATAAATTTTTAATTTAATTTTTACTTATTTTGTACTTTTTATAGGTGCATACTTATTATACTTATATCATTTTATGTTGGGCGGTTACAACACATAATTCAGTTGCAAGGGACGACAGTTGAAAAAACTGTGGATTACTTAGGCAAAAGGCCTAGCCTATGCAGCCATAAGTAGAATAAAAACCTTGGATGGTGTAGCAATTTATGAGCTGGACCAAAGGAAATTATTTAATAACCCACAAAAATTATCACGCAGAATTGCAAAGACTGA
This sequence comes from Agrotis clavis, assembly GCA_954870645.1. NCBI lineage: Eukaryota > Metazoa > Arthropoda > Insecta > Lepidoptera > Noctuidae > Agrotis > Agrotis clavis. Next base: position 23,763,602 of record OX940921.1, read on the forward strand.
GATGTATTAATTGACACTCTCACTTGACAATCGGATTTCCATGTCCCAAATTTCCCTCCACCAAAGTTCTTATAAAAACGAAGCTAAGAACACTCTCGATTAAAGTCATCATTATCCCTTTCAGTGAGCTTTCATTTGAGACCCCATTTCATTTTTCCCCACTTTTACCCTTGCACAACTCGGCTGAACCGATTTTCATAAAACACATCTAAGAAAACTCTCCGTAAGTCATCTTTATTACAGACAAACAGACAGACAGAGACATCAAATTTATAACATCCCTCTTTTTCCGTTGGGGTTTAATGTACTGACTAAATCCACGATGTCCATTAAATGCCTTTTACGTTCCAGGGTCACGGTATTCGTTAATCCCGCGACATCAAACGATGCCAAAAACACTCGATTAAGTAATCAATATTCCCTTTCAGGGCGCTTTCTTATAAGACCCCACTCGAGTTTTTTGTAAACCCTCGGTCACCCTTCCCCACTTTCACCCCTACAACGATTTTCCTCAAACATATTGTCCAAGAACACTCGCACGTAAGTCACCTTTAATACAAAAATAAACTAAATTCAAATCACTTCATCCATTCGGGTCCTATTGGTGCCACAGACAGACAGACAGACAAACAGACAGACACGACAAACTTATAACACCTTATATTACATCCACGATATAATTACTATACATATTATACGAATAATAGTAACTTTACGAAACAGAATTATTACCTAAAATTGCTTGCGCACTCGCCGCCATTCATCGTATACTGAGCCGAAATAAACTTGTATCGGTGCGCGCCCCGCGTACACTGGTACAATGTTATTTAGATCAGTTTACAATGTACGATTTTAACTGATGTTGAAAATGATTTAGTATACGTGAAATTATCTCGGTAATTATTGATCTTTTTAATTTTTTTTTAACACTAACGTTAAGATCACGATTTATCATGTACGTTTATATAAAAATATGAAAATACCTAAATTTGTTAGTTGACTCAGTATACTTAGGAGGTATCGATTTCTGATTCGTCCCAAAGTCTCAAACAATGTTCTTTCTCCCAAAATGTAATTAAGTATAATTATTTCATCGTCCCATTTTATATTTCTTCCATAGCTATTTTTATGACAATCTTACTTTTTCAGAAACAATAAAAATGGTGCAGGCGCCAGTACATCAACCTACTTCAATGTGTCAAACTTTAATAGATTTTCAAAATTATCACAATACTGGAAGGTTAATATTCGTAAAAAAAAAAATACAGATTTGGGTAGGTTGACCTGCTGGCGTACACACATTCAACCCTGAAATCTTAATATTTCTTGTATTCTGTAAGTATCTCGTAATGTGTGACGCAAGACTGCGGTAACTATTAAAACCCAGAGAAATGCAATATTTGCAATATAATTAATCAAAATGTTATCTTTTCTAATCAATATTAATGTTTACGTAAATACCAGCATTTTATTTCTATAATAAATAATTTGTGGTCGTTTGTAACATGTTTCTAAGATGTCATTTGAGAATGGCAATAAATAAAGTTATTAGTTATGGTTAAAACCATATATATATATATATATATATATATATATATATTTATATATAAAAAAACAACAAATCCGTTGAAGAAAACGGATCAGGATTAGGAACAATATTAATTTCGGATGTAATTGACTAATTTATTGAATCTAAAAAATTAACGTCAGTTAATTTGCAAATTGAATAATTAAAATACGAACACACAGTCACGTGCCGCCAAACTCGTTATAATTTTCGTTGTAAAATGTTATGCAACGAAATATTACACAAAATACCGGCCGGTAATTTTGGAATGGATTCCCACTTTTTTTTGTATGTATGGTAATTCCATTATATGAAATTTTACACAGAGTTTAAAAAAAGTCATGATATATAAAAAACATGGAAATCGTATTATTGGGTGTTTCCATTAGGAATTCCTCAGTGCCGACTGATAGTAATAATTTCGCTATTATTTTTTGGATTTTTGAGTCGTAAAATGGTTTATTCCACTTTAAAATTTTCCGTGGTGAACTGAGGACACCAATTTGTCTATATAAACCGGTCAAATCAACAAATGCCTCATTTATCAAGCCCTGTGTGGAGTGAAAGGGACTGTCAGACTCGTTCTTTACCATAATATGGTAAAGAACAGGTTGGATTTTTAGTCCGACTGCAGGGGCTGGAACGCATGTTATGCGTTCCAGCCCATGCAGTCTCGACATTAGACAGCGACAAAAATCGGTCGCTAAGTCGTATCGTTATCAAATTCCTTTAATAGATTTTCAACATTAATTCGAAAGCTTAAGGTTGAAAATCTATTTAAAGAAATTTGACATCGATTAGACTTAACAACCGATTTTCGTCGTTATATTTGTCGAGAATACACCGGGCCAGGGCTTTATTTTTTCATTTTCTTGCATTTTCATCGAAATTCATTGGAAATTTAGTTCAAAATCAATAACAAAGTACCACTGTGTTCACATATACAGTATTTGTTTCTTGATAGCTTCAACATCGGGCTTTTTAATTCAAGACTCATCATCATCAGCATAGGCTGAATATATATTATTTATGCATTATAGAATGTTCCCACTGCTGGGACACAGACCTCCTCTCTGTGAGAGGGAGTGGGCCATAATCCACCACGCGGGCCCAGTGCGGGTGTTAATTCAAGACTGAATAGCGTTAATTGATTTCGGTTAGCGCAGTGTCTGAGCAATGGACTGCTGCGCAGCGTGTCGTGGGTACGATTCCCGCACGGAAAAATATTTGTATGAACTACAAGTAGTTGTTCCAAGTCTGGGTGTTTGTGTATGTGAGTTTCTATGTCTGTACACGCACCCACAATACAGGAGAAATTCCTAATGTGGGACAAAGTTTAAAAAAATAAAAACAACTTACTTCTAGGCAAGCGTGCTTCACGATCGACCACATCGTCGCTTGCCATCAGGCGAAATAGTGGTCAAACGTTAGCGGTCGCGAGACTTATCGCATTACCGTGACCCTGGAACGTAAAGAGCTATTGAAGGACACTATGGATTTTAGTCAGTACGAGTCTGACAGTTCCTCCCGCCCTGCCCTGGGTGGGAGGACTCATTTGATGATTTTACCACTTAAAAAAAAGTAAAAGCCTCAACTGGTTGGGCCATCACAGACTGTGATATACGTACGATTACAAGGCAGAATTATCTCGTGCTAAACGATTACTGTCGACCCCCACAGTTCAAAGATGTAGTAATACACTATTTAACTAGGTATTTCAATTCATATGCCAAACATTACAGCAGAAATTGACGAGTAAAGTGTCAAGTGGGCTACTTATCACACTTGGAGCTACTGAATAACACTATAACCTAATTTTAAGTAAACTTGCAATGTTTCCTAACATGGCCAGATTGATTTGTCACCTTGTTGGTATATAAATATCACAATTCATCACGTCATGTTTGTAAGCGAATTTTTAGTCTTGGCGTTTTTCTTAACACACGCGAACATCATGACGTGATAATAGGTATTATTTTGAATCACGATAAATTTCCAAAACAATACATACAATACAATAACACAATTCATAATAATCTATCCTAATGTTTCTTACATGTTCGCGTCTATCCACTCTAGATAACTTCTAGGCAAACGTGCTTAATCAATTAAGTATCATATAATATATATCAATATACCTATATATATATCATATATCATATAGGTATACCATCATATCAATCAAGCGTCGCTTATCATCAAGTGAGTTAAGCCACAATGTGGTCGACGGTGAAGCACGTTTGCCTAGAAGTAATCTATTCACTCTTGACTTAATGTGACCTTTACAAGCCCGCAGCTAGAACGGGCCACATGGTGGAATCGATTTACAGTAGCAAACGGTCGCTTAAATAGATTCCACACTCAGTATCACAGGTAAAGTCAGCCATTGCGGCAGTCTCATTAAAGTAGGTATTCCATTCCTTCTGATGCAAAATTCTGAACAGTTACAGACTTCGAATACCGAACTTGAAATTACTACAATTTACGCCATAATTCAAACGTATAGATGAGCCACCGCACTGGGAACAAAAACATTTTCTCTGGCATCAGACAGAAGGTTTATTTTCACTTTTTGACCGCCAGGCTTGAAGCAGGGTATTACCTATTTCTAACACAAAATTCCAAATATTACACCAAACTTGGAATTCCTACAAATCACGCCATATTTCAAACGTCTAGACGAGTCACCAACACACAAGTACAAACAAATAAGCCGCCGTCGCTTGCGCATTGCGTAACACCGCACACGCCACACTGAGGTTACCCGACGCGACGGAAAGAAAGTGCGTCATGTCACAAGGTCACGGCCGATGGATGCCGAATAATATTGACTGCTAGGTGTTACCCGTGGCTTCACCCGTGTTTACGGTACGATAGACACGGCTTATATCAAACTAGTTGGTCTAAGGCACGTAGATTGTGATTTAATTTTTCTAAATCTATTCTTTTTTTATGGTCGCGGGACTTACGAATTACCGTGACCCCGCAACGTAAGGGGCTATTGAAGGGCACTGAATTTTAGTCAATACAAGACTGATAGTCCCTGCTGCCCTACCCTGAGTGGGAGGACTCATTCGATGATTTTACCGCACGAAAAATAAAAATCCGCTGACTTTGTAGGCAACACTTGATTTTTTTTCTGATCATCTAGGGGGTTGGTTGGGGTCTGTCTTTGCAAAAGTTGTTTTAACCTTAATGTAATTTCAGCCCATGAAAGTTTATTATACATATTGTGTTTGATTGAGCAATAAAGTAGAGTATTTTTTATTTATGATGTAATGTTCAATCCATATGGTTTTTTTTTACTGATGTGCTTTTTTTAATCGTGGTATGTACAATTGGTTTATTCCGCGTTCAACCCCCAAAATCTTTCCCTCTTCCACGTTCAACCCCTAAACATTTCCAACCCCTAAGGGGTTTAATGTGGAATTTTATTTTTGAATGTATTTGTTCCACGTTCAACCCCCATTGGACAGTGAAGCAGAAAAGATTATCACGTTTTTATCACATGAGTCCTCTTGCCCAAAATGGAACGGGACTATCAGATTCGTACTGACTAAAATTGATGTTCTAGCGGCATGTACGGTTACGTTAGATTGTAAAGCACCCGGTGTATTGAATCGGAAGGTCACAAGTTCAAGTTCTATCTGCAATCCAATTTTCTTTCCACAAAAATCTTAACGATTCGCGACGCAGGGCGTTATTGCGTATCATCATCATCAGCCTATAATGTTCCCACTGCTGGGACACAGGCCTCCTCTCTGTGAGAGGGAGTCGGCCATAATCCACCACGCGGGCCCAGTGCGAATGGGGAAGGCAAGTGTCAAAGTGACAAGTGACAGTTTGGTCCCAAAAAAACTGTCAAATCAAAGGAATTTTTTAATAAAAAAACGATTTATTGATGTAAAATGACCAGATGTTGTGTAATAAGCTGTAAAAATGATGGAACATACAAATTTCCGACAATTCGCACTATCAAGAAATAATGGGTAGCAGCTGTGACTGCCATGAGAACAAAAATTGAATTATAACTAAGGAAAAGCTATTTAATAAACAAATATCCAGCCTTGCGAAGCCGAGACAGGCCGTTAGTTGAGTTTATTAATTAAATTCTATGATTATACCATAACTAAACAATCGAATACACTTTTCAAAATAATATCTACTTTTCTATTGGAGGTTAAGTACCAGTATTGCATCGCTCCATAAATCGTGAAATGGTTTGTCTGGCGGAAGAATTATCACCTGGAACAAGTTTTGTGATAGTTATGGTGTTAAGAAATTAAATATATTGTGATATTTCTCGAATCTAAATAGAAAAAAGGGGTAAAATTACTGACTTAAAACATTATGATGTTTTATCAAAATAGAAAGTCAGAAGCAGCATTATATTATTGTTAAAGGAGAGGACAGGTAAAACATACCTAAACTCAAAAATTGAAACCTCAACTACAAGTAATTGTGGATTTATTACGGTAAAATCAAATGTATTATCACTCAATTAAATCACTTTTTTTCCTCTTGTAGATGCACCGCGGCGTCTTAATTCTTCTTTTAGTATATGCACTTGCATTGACGAATAATTTTCCATATTTGTTTTGTATTTATACTCAATTTTTATAACAATAAATCTTGTTTGTTTTTTATACAGGGTAGACAGTAATCTGACGTAGGGACCAACTATCGCAGCGCCATCTACGATTAGCTTTGAGTTGCCATCCCCATTGGAAGATGTCACATGTCTTCGAATTTTTGGTTCTAGGACATGCCATGGTTTCCTCACGATGTTTTCCTTCACCGTTTTGAGAGCAGTGGTGATGAAAATAAATTACGACTCGTAAATCGGGACCGATACTACAGGACCACCACTGCTTTATATCGTATAATAATTACAAAATCCTCAATTTTGTTTTATATCAAAATCCTTGTCCAGTACTAAAAATGTCAAAAGATTACAGACACAGTGACTTGCACATTTACGAGTATAATGTAAGTAAAGAATGATTGATGGAGAGATCGTATGTCGTATATTAGAAATATGTATGGCTACCTGATACCTAATGAATTGATATTATTCAAAGATTTTAGTACAAATTCACTTTCTATACATATGAATCGGGACAAAGAATTAAATTGAAAGCTTAATATATTTTAGACAGGTTTTAGTTTTTAGAAGTTTTACTCTTATGGATGCATCCGGCGAATGGCATTTTATACAATGTACCTAGCAAGCTTTTAAGACCTTATTTTTCGAAATGACTGAACCGATTTCAATGAAACTTCGTATGCATGCATACATCTCTCATATATCATGCATAATCTCAATCGATTGCAAGCACAGGTTGGTCGCAGTAAAAATAAATCTGTCCAAATGTCTGTAATACGAGACCCATTCCAAATACAATGCCAGTGTGGATAAACTTCCTATTAAGGAAAAAAATCCAGTTTCATAATTGGCCATTTTGAGAATTAGGGTTCTAGAGAATTTGACATTTTGAGAATTTATCCTTTTGCGACACGAAATACAGAATTTACGTGTACCTTTTCATTTTACAGCCAGTGTTAAAATAATCAATATTCGAATTGCGAAATTGGCAAGATAGAAAAGAAACAGTTTAAAGTAAGGATACTCGTATTCATATTATGTAACAAATATTACAGTTTTGTCCATTTATCAATAGATAATTAATTAATGTTAAATAAAACCATGTATGGCATAAGTTTACACCAACAAATACGGACTGTACATAATAGTAGAAATGGTTACCAAAAACAGTAACATAGACAGACAACCTTCTAGTTCATTATCATTTAAGGTCAAACAAGTCAACATTTTTTCCATAGAAACTTCGTTGGGGTTTTACTCCACTATTTGACAAGGTACATCCAAAATTAAACATGGTATCGTTTTGTCTCATTATTAATTTTGTCTGTACGGAAGCAGAATTGTAAAATATGAAGCTATTAAAAAGTTACGAGCTTCTAAAATTCGTTTTTTTTGCTAATTTTAACACAACTTTAGGTGTAAATTAGAAGCTAAAGAAGCATCAAATTTCCAAAACGAAGTCCGTACCGACACAGAAAATTTATTGAATTCTTAGATGAATTTGTTATCTAAGAATTTAATAAATTTTATTTGAAATTAATTGGTGCAGTGGATTTTTCATAAAACCCCTTCTTCCAAAGGCTTTTTCGTATTTTTTTACGCGCGCCTTTTACTCTTAATGATGTGCATCTCACTGAATAATGTTTCCCGGCTCTGGATATGGCTCGATTTTCGGTGAAATATCATGGTTTTTGACCATGCCTGCCAGTGAGTTCGAGCTCGCGACTAGCGCCGCCTTAAGTGTTAAAAAAGTTAACTGATGTGACGTATACGTTTATAAATTACTAATTGTTGCCAGCGGCTTCACCCGCTACAAGTCGGAAATTATCCCACGGGAACGTATCGGAATGAACGGTATCCTTTATATGTATGTTTTGCGGGCCCTGCAACATAAAGGACTATTGAAGGATCACCATTGATTTTAGTCATTACAAGTCTGACAGTCCCTCCCGTCCTGCCCTGGGGAGGACTCATATGATGATTTTACCACTATAAAAAAAAAACGGTATCCTATGTTTTACTCCTTTGTTTTATCACCTAATTCAGGGCCAAATTTCGTCTTAATCCTTCCAGGTGTTCTGATGTGATTGACATATGCATCTCTCCATGCATCCATCCGAACTATAGGGTGACTGGCAATTAGTGTACGATACTTAAACACGTGATTGTGCTCATGATAACAAACAATTTTTATTATGGGAGCAAAGCCGAAATCGTGAAAAAAATTTCAGCTGTTCAGTACATTAGGCAAACATAAATGTGCTGAACAGCTGTTTTTTATTTCACGATTGATTGTTATCATGAGCACAATCACGTGTTTAAGTATCGTACACTAATTACCAGTCACCCCATATAAACATTCGCATTTATAGTATTACTAGCTAATCCCGTGGTTTTACCCCCGCTGCTGGGCTCCTATTCATCGTACCGTGATGTTATGTAGCCTATAGCCTCCCTCGATTGAACTAACTCGTAGTTCAATCGAGGGAGGCTATAGGTAGGAGGCTATATATCTTTAACAAAAATATTTTCTCAATTCGAACTAGAAATTCCAGAGATTAGCACGTTCAAACAAACAAACTCTTTAGCTTACTAAAGATATGTAGTAATTAATAAATTAAGAAGTATTTTTTTTTCAAACAACTTTCAAACTCTATTCGCTTATGGGACTTGAACATAAATACGGAATTAAGTGTAATTATTATGAGCACATCTTTGCCAAAACGTTCGAAATTACTACTCATTTTCATCTACCAGCCTTTTCCAAACTATATCGGGGTCAGCTTCCAGTCGAACCAGATGCAGCTGAATATCAGTATTTTACATGGAGCGACTGCCTATCGGACCTCCACAACCCAGTAACTGGGCAATATGATTCACCACATAGTAATACTGGTTGTCAGACTTATGAGCTTCTGACTAACAGTAACGACTGTCAAAGATCTACAAATGACAAAGCCGTTGGTCCCGGTAATCGGGGATTACCATACATAATATTATAGTTATTTATTTAGTAAGCTCGTCACAGGTCAGCTTATTTAATCAGCTTACAAGTGCTAAAGCTTGTAAACTTTCACATTTTTAGCTAAACAAAATGTTATTGCAAGAATGATGCATACTCTTGTCTCAGCTTAAATGAAGGCTGTCCTTAATCCTATTGTGTTTGAAACTTACAGTCAGTTACATAAATTGTCAATGACTATGAAGTAATTTCACTGTACTAAGAATTAAGGAAGTGTTGAGAAAAAAATATTTAAATTAGTTGTGTTTAAATTTAACTTATTATTAGACACACTTGGTTATTGCTGAAAGATTCAGTGAATCCATGATGTTAATCCAAAAATCTGCCTCAACACCTTATAATAACTTGAAGTATTAAATGAATGAAAGTTATGTAAGTAACTTATCATTAAGTATTAAATGAAAGCGGCGTAAATATAGCAACCTTAGTGGTAACTATATTTTTGAGCCGTTTGGGGTTGAAACTATAGGGCCATGGGGTCCGAATGCTCACAGCCTCTACAGAGACATTTCTAAAAGACTTGTTGACGCTTCACCGTGACCCAAGAGCTGGTTTTTACCTTAGCCAGAGGCCAAGTATTGCAATACAAAGAGGGAACGCCGCCAGCCTCTTGGGCACATTACCAGCTAACAGAGTTGAGGATGAACTTTTCGATGCTCTATAATAGTTTAGTTTTATTTTAATTTAGTATTTTTATATTTCTACTAGCTGACCCCGCAAACGTTGTTTTGCCATATAAAGATAAAAAAAAAGTTCGAAAAATAGATGTTGGCCGATTCTCATAGATACCGGATAAGCACAAAAAATTTCATCAAAATCGGTCAAGCCCTTTCGGAGGAGTATGGCAACGAAAACTGTGACACGAGAATTTTATATATTAGATAGTTTAATTAACATTATGTATTTGTCTTGTCAATAATTAATTCCCCATGAAGGTTCTAGTAGGCTTTTTCGGCTTAGTCGAAACTTTTTCTGACTTGGGCTATATAAACTTAAAAAAAAACCGTAAACTAGCCCACATACTCGTAAAGCTTTTTGTTATGGAAAGCTTTACAATTGACGCAGGCGTTAATACTCATATCTGCAATGAACTGAAACTGAGACATCCAAGTCATCAGACTGAAATGTAGTAATCATAAAATTGTATTTTTTCTTTGATATCTCTTTTTATAATCGAACTGTCCTTTGTCCACCCTGTCAATCACATCCAGGATTTAGCCTTAGGCGCACTATTAATAACTAGATCACTGAAAAAATAAATAATAAGCCGCATACCTCAACGATTAGCCTTGCAAAAATTATCATTTGTCATTTTATTACACCGCATACTAATATTTTCATAGTCCACTCACGAAAGGGCGTGGTATATATTGTTACAATTTAATTATAAAACAATAACGCGGAATATCTGCATAATAATATTGTCCCCGTTGGACAATCACGATTTTGTACAGTCACGCACAGTTTTAACTACGAATATTGTTATTTTTTGTCTTTGTCCACTGTCATTGTTAAAAAACGGTTATGAAATTATATTTCGCTTCCTATTCCGTTCCTTGTCTCTTAATTAGCAAAAAGTTTGGTAAAAAATTGTGATGACAGATAATTTGTGTTACGATTATTTTTTGCTGTATGAATATCAGATTTGCTGCGTGTGTCTTAGTCACGATTATTTGCATTAGCCTAAGGCTAGTCTGGCTACTGGCTTTTTTATTATTGCAATGCGTTTAGGGTTCAACGTTTCAATTTAGCCTTTTTAAAATAAGCGGAAGAGACTCTCAGACTTTACTTACTATAATCCAACCTATTATTTGCGTTCCAGGGCCACGTTCAAAATCAAAATCAAAATGTTTTTATTTTACATGGGCCTCGGTGGGCACTTTTAAAACGTCGAGAAGAGAAAAAAAAAATTGGCACGGTTCGGGTTGGTCGTTTCCATGGAGAAGAACCGGCAAGAAACTCCATGGTTACTCTTTTAAAATATTTGCTTTTACACTGTTGTTGTTACAGTTTGGTATACATGGACACGAGAGAACATCGCAGGCACGATAAGAAGAGGGAACTGCTTACCAAAGCTAAACAAAAAAAAAATAAGAAAGTATATAATAATATGTTATATGTATAATACGTTCACCATTTAAGACAGTCACACAATAACACAGTTTTTAAGCATCTAATTATTATCTTAATAATCTTGCAAGTTGATTATTTCTATATTATTTATTTGTTTTTGAATATGTGGTGTCTAATAGTTGGTGTGTTGTAAATGTCTATTACAGATATAAATAAAATTTTAAATATTATAATAGGTATCCGTCATTAAAAATGGAGAGTTTGTAATGAATTCTTTTGTCATGTAAAACAACAAACCTGTCAATTAATAGAGCTAACAATCATTTAGAGAAAGTTCCATAAAAAATGACTTGATAGACTTGGAGGTGTCAATAATGTGAATATGGATGGCGGTGATGCATTTTAATTGAGTTAAAATATCATAGAAGTCTCAAACTTCAAACTTTGAATGGTTTAAATAACTAAGACATTTCTTTTTGTTTTTATTTTTTAAGCGTTACTCTAGAAACTTCTCTTGTGTTGATGAGTGAATTTTGACAATGATATTTCCACAAAAGTCATTGTCCAGGAGCGGGTTAGATCAAGTTAAATGAAGTATTCCACATTTGGCACCCGCTGTAATGGCACCTGAGCTAATGGCACCTTTACTATTCCCAGGTGTCCAATGTAGCTCAGCTAAATAAAATTTAAATTCGAACACTTTCGTAAACGACTGTACCTTTAATTTACTGCCGGTATAAACGGATTTCCTACTGGTCAGTTGGCTACGCGGTAACTAGTCCAAGACAGACAGACTTATAATCAGATAGTGTTTAATCGTAAATATGACACTTATATCAAGATCGACTATAAATTAGTTGTTGTAGAAATGTTGATTGATATTGTGAAGGAGTTGATACGTAAATTGCTGCTTGGGCAGGCTTAATTTACACCAATATTTATATAATTTTATATATTTTGGTAAAATTTTAATTTGACGTATGGGATGGGATAATAGACGTAGGTACCTAGTTCAAGGAAAAGGACCTAAATGACGTTAAGGTGAATTTAGGTTAGCATTAAATTGGTCTAGTGGTTAGTGACCCTGACTGCTACGCCAGAGGTCGTGGGTTCGATTCCCACCCAGGACAAATGTTTGTGTGATGAGCACGATCATTTGTTCTGTGTCTGGGTGTAATCTTATATATAAAATTTCCGTGTCACAATGTTAGTTACCGTACTCCTCTGAAACGGCTTGACCTATTTTTATGAAATTTGGTATGCATATTCAGTAGGTCTGAGAATCGGCTACTATTTTTTTTTTATTTATATGGCAAAACAACGTTTGCGGGGTCAGCTAGTTTATCTATAATATTTATGTTTTATACCCATAACACAAGCTCTGCTTAGCTTGGGACTAGATGGCGTTGTGTGATAGTTGTGGAATATTATTATTATTATTTCTTTGTATACTTTTATGCATCTCGGCTTTATTGCCGGATTTTGAGGATAGCACTAGCCAAAGATATTGAGTTCAACGTGATAAAGGCAGATTGAATAAAAGATGAATGGAGAAGAAGACAAAAGAAAAGTATGGAGTGTGTGGAAGAATCCTACCAAATATTGGGATATTTTCAGTTGTACGTATTCGCATATATATTCGCATGAATTTTGCGAATGCGAATGCCTAAAATTATGCGGATGCTAATATTCGTAACATCTCTAGTATAAACCTTTTGGTATAGATAAATGAGACGCGAGCGAAGTCACAAGCAACATTTATAGTGTTAATCATTTAGCAAGACATTATTTTAAATGCAATCCTTAGTCGGACGAATAATAATAATCAAACCCCGTGATACAGTAATATCCTAATGATTTATAATCGGATCTAATCTAAATTCACTGGGCAATAAATTCAACTATTTCAAGAAATATCAACATTCAATAAACTGACATAGATCTAATAAATGTCATAGAACATTATTTATGAATTCAACAAGATCGAAATCTATGCGATCGGAATTGATTAAATTAAATTATTCCACGCGAATTTCAACTGTCATAAATATCAAGATAATGTAAAACAGGGCCTGTTGATGAATGTCTATTTTCACGAACAAAAAGCGACACTTAAAACAAAAGCGCAAAGTAGAGTTTTCAATAGTCGACTTTATGTTCTTGAAAAGGGGTCGCGGGACTATCTTTTCAGGTAACCGTGACCCTGGAACATAAAGGGCTATTGATGGACACCGTGGATTTTACTCAGTACAAGTCTGACAGTACATCCCGTCTCGCGAAGGGATTTTCAATAGTCCTAGCAAAAATGTCGTAAGGCATTAATTTGTTTTACGTTTCAACATTCAATAATAGCTGGAGAGCTACTGAACCCTGCGACTAACGGTCTTCCTGTAAGGTTAGAAATTTGTACACGTAATATTTATAGCATGCTAAGAGCAATAGCGACGACCTGGCAGGCGTCAGCCGTGCACATCATTAGACAATTTAATTATCAAAGTGTAAAAAAAGTTGAAAAAAAAAACTTGTTCCTGTAAGCTTAAAAATTTAACAGGATGTAGTTTATTTATTGTAAAACTTGGAAAAAAAATGACAGGCGATTACAAGGTGCACAAGTATGTGACAGGCGAATTGAAAAGTGCAAAGTTGATGAGGAAAAATAAACTTTCTCCTGTAAGATCAAAATTATCTCGCGTTTGGCTGAACTGATTTTGATGCCGTTTTCAGAAAAGTGTGCGTTACATTCCGAGAAAGGTTTTAATATACAGGGTGATTTTTTCAACTGGGTGTGGATGGCTATCTCCGAAACAATGAAGAATATCGAAAAACGTTGAAAGGAATCTCGAGGCCGATTTTGACGAAAATAAAACTGCATCGTAGGATTTTAGAAAAATCAATAATCCTGGCCAGGAATCGAATCCGCTGATTTTGGAAAAAAAATCACAGCCTGTATTATTACACCATTCGATAGTGTTGCTAATAAGGATCAAATTCTGGGAAGTGACATATACGGCAAACTTTAGGAAAGCGTATAATTGAAAAGAGAAACTGATGAATGTTCAAGACGATAACTGTTGCTGGTCTCGAGTACTCGGGTTCGGTTCCCAGATCGGGCAAAGTGTTATTAGGTTTTTCATTTAACATCTCAGTAACATCAACGGAGATTTTGGAGTCAACCTTTATTATAAATTAACAAATGTTAAAAACCACCCTCTTGAGATTTAAGATTTAAAAAAAAATTGAAATCCATGCTCTTTAGTTCCATGCTTGCGATTACCTTAATAGACAGTCCGTAATTACTTAGTTTTCGCTTAGTTAGTGAGAACTGACAAAACTAAATATTTCTAAAGTCTTAGTCTGAACCTACCTACGTAAATCTAATAAAATTTATCTGTTAGCTGAGGTCCCTTTATGCAATTAGTGCTTTTGAGGTCCGGGTTAAAGACCTTTATGCTTAGTGTCAACGAAACCTCTCACTATCATAATTATTTTGCTGCGTTTATTGAGCCATTTAGATTTTGAATGTATTTCGTGTAATAGGCTAGTTTCCACTTACCAACATCCATTAATTGCAAATCTACTTAATAAAATCCGTTATTTATTATTATTAAAGAATATTGACAATGATAAAACGTATCGCACATACCATTTAACAAGGCCGCAGCATGACGTATTGTGAGTTTTCAAAATGTCAATTTTGGTTTATGTAACGTAATAATAAATACGGGTCAAATATTATTTTTTGTTAATTAAACAAACTGACGTACTATACAACATTATTTTTAGTATATGCGAAACCTGAATATAGTTTGTTCAGAATCAGTAACTGATTCGATTCCAATAATTTTTACACCATGTTATATTTTTTTTTCAAAAATATTTTAATTAAATTTTATTACCAGTTAATTACTATACAATCACCGTACGGTTAGGTACCTATTGCCAAACTATTATCAAGAGTGTATTACACAGGAGACGCAGTTTACGCGGGTGTACCGCGAAATGAGCATGTTTTTGAACGGACAACCGGGGCCTCAAGTCTGCTAATTTTATTTAACTCACATTTAGACCTTTTCTATCTGTATTTCTAAAAATTTACCACAAGTTGACCTTAATTTGTATTCTTAAGAGACCTAACCACTGAATTAAATAGGATTTATTTCAAACTACTTTCAAGGTAATTTCAGTCATTTAATCTAACTAGGAACAACAATTAATCACAATTGAAATATTATCTATTAGAAAGACACTAACTTTATTAATCCGTGCAGCTGTGTGCCAAAAAGGCTTGTCTACTAAATCACTTCACATCATATTTAAAAAAAAACAAATTCTCCCCACCGCGTCTGCCTGTTTGAAAATAATGTCAAAAACTGCCGAACAGATTTTCAGATTCAGATAGGTATATTATAAATATTTATTTGCAACAATGTAGGTATAGGTTTAGGATGATACATGGTTGAAGGTTTCCACTACATTCTACCTTACGGCATTACAGAATAACTAATAAATCAATACTTTATCATTAATTAAAAATATCATCTATGGTTTTCACTATGAACTTAGTAATTCATGAGGAAGGTTTAGTTTACCTCTTTGCCGACTTGTTGAAACACAACATACATTTATGGACCTAGACATATTTTATCTACCCTAGCATGTATTTGGTCGCGGGATTTATTTCCTTACCGTGACCCCGGAACATAAGGGGCTATTGAAGGACACCGTGGATTTTAGTCAGTACAAGTCTGACAGGACTCATCTGATGATTTTACCACGCTAAAATAAATAAAAAAAAACCCTAGCATGTATTTAAGAAAATGGATCTAGATATTTTTTTAAAGTAGGTAATTTAAATTGAATTATGCATAAAATTAAGCTTAAATTATCGCAGCATTATTATACGAATAACCACGATTAATTACAACTTCATTTAATTTTTACAATCGTAATCTAGGTATAGTACGTAGACCATGACGTGGGTTGCATGTTTTACAAATCGTAGCTTTATTTTGGTATGTATGACGAGGCGTGCTGGGGTCGCGGGACTAACGAGTAACCGTGGCCACGGAACGTAAAGGACTATTAAAGTACACCGTGGATTTTAGTCAGTACAAGTCTCACAGTCCTTCCTGTCCTGCCCTGAGAGGACTCATTTAATGGAGTGGAGTTTACCACGTAAAAAAAATATTTGTCCATATTTTGCAGCACGTACAGTCACGAGCAATAACATGTATACACTTAACAAAATTCAAACGCAAATTACTCGTGAAATACTGGTTGCCACATTGAAATAAGACCTAATTCGTAATAGAATGGCTTCCAAAATAGAAGTCTAATGAAAAGGTAAAAATTTAAACAATATGGTAGCAGAAAATCGCTTTTGAATACTGAGTGTGTAAACATACTATTGCTCGTGACTGTAACTATTTCTTGACCCTTACAATTAATAAAAAAGTAAACCCACGGGCAAAATCTAGCTATTACAAATTGAAAGTGAACAAACAGTAAAGTACTTACAACAACTGATTGTGTCAATGTTATCAATCAATCAATCAGCATACTTGTTTAATTGTAATACCAACTAATACGATTGTTTGGGCGGAAGTCGCGGCCTACTGCGCATGCGCACCGACAAGATATCTGTCGTGACATTTCGTAGAATTATGTCATACTAAATTAAGACAAGACCTTGATAGGTAGTTACTACGATCCTGGAACGCAATGGGCAATTGAAAGAACAGGGAGATTTTATAGTCTTACATAAACTAATTTCTTGGGTGACAAGGCCCCACTTAGAGGGTCTACCGGGGTCGCGGGACTATCTCATTAGGTAAGGTGACCCTGGGACGTAAAGGGCTATTGAAGGATCACCGAGGATTTTCGTCAGTACAAGTCTGACAGTCCCTCCCGACTATACATTTACTTAAATATCTATACTGTAGGAGGACTCATTTGATGATTTTACCACGATAAAAAAAGCTACGAGAATCAGTTTCCCCGTCTGTTGTATTAGTGTTACTGATTGACATAGGCCCTGATATCTAGTTAATTTATATGTATCAGTATCAAGTGTTACATTATGAATAATTATGAAACAATTAATTAATCATTCTACCTTCATTTTAACATATTTACTTACTATTCATGTAAACGGAGAATGTAGGTTTTGCAGTGTACTCAATCATTTTTAATTACGACTTCCTAACGTCCTTTGTCAATTGTCATTGGTACTTGACAGTTTTCGTAATTAATATCTTTCTAATTATCATCATCAGCCTATAATGCTCCCACTGCTGGGACACAGCCCTCCTCTCTGTGTGAGGGAGTGGGCTATAACCCACGCGGACCCAATGCGGGTTTGTAGAGTCACATGTTTTCGAATTTTTGGTTCTAGAACAACACAGCTTCCTCACGATGTTTTCTTTCACCGTTTACAGAGCATGATGAAATCAATTACAGAAAGTAATGCGCCGGGCTGGGTTCGAACTCACGATCTAACTTGTAAGTCGGGGCCGATATCAATGGGCCAACACTGATCATTCTAAATATGCGTAGGTAAATAAACGCATTCATAACACAGGAGCAGTGCCTTTTTTTTTAGCGTGGTTATTCATCACATGAGTCCTCCAGGGCAGATCCACGGTGTCCTTCAATAACCCTTTACGTTACGGGGTCACGGTAGCTATTATAGGTATTCCCGCCACCTCGGCAGGCTTTGGCCCGTGAATGACGGGGCCGGGGCAGCAAGTTGCCCTTTACTCGCCGCCCGCATGCCCGCGCCTACGGTGACCGGAGATCGTCTTGCGACGTCCGTCGCCGTGAGTGTCCACCAAGGAGCAATGCCTAGTGTTTCTATAACGTTTTTTTTTTTACAAAAAAAAGCATCATTTTCAATTTATTATTACCTACATGAGTAGTTTATTAAGAAATAATTTAACAAGACATATTGGAAATAAGTACCTATCACAATTTGTGTAAATGAGTGTACTAACATCCTAATAACGTTATGTATGTTTATAAAATATACAAACTCAAATGATTGTGCTGTGAAATTATTTCAGAATATCTTACAAAATATGGGTATTTACTATTTAGTGTTGCATCTCTTTCAAAATACTTAACACAATATTACCATGTGTCCTTACAGTAAGTAGTTGCAACAAAAATAAGTTATTTTCCCGCTTTTCCCCACTGTTCAACTGTGAATAGTTGAGCAATGGGGAATACCCAATGCTCAACCAATCTGAGTAGTTTAGAATTCAGGCATTATTGCTGTTCCCTACTGCTCAACTAAAACAAAGGACTAGGAATTATTTTTCCTTCCAATTCCTGAAGCATTTTTTGTCGGTATACATTTTTTTCCTAAAGAAAAGTGTTTTCCTTAAGGTGCTGATAGGCGTGATCGTAGAACATCGAGCATTCGCCGTTTTTAATGTTGTCGAACAGCATGCAACGAAACGAACAGAGCCACGAACAGAGCAACGAACAGAGCCGAGCACAGAGCCAAACATCGCTACGAATCTTAATGCGATTTCACGATCTTCTAGCGAACGCTCTAGTCGATATTCGTCAAGTTTGTTTCATGAAGATGTCAGACTTGACAGTCAGCTCGGCCAAAAGCTCCCTTTTTATCAGCACCTTGTAGACGAGTAGGAATTAAACTGTGACATCCTTTTTCATGATTATGGCCAAACATGGATGACCATCAAATAATTTAAGGATAATTTTCAATCATGATTAATTGGAATAGGTACAAATCTAATTTGAAACTCAATTAATTCTTAAAAATGAAACAAATCGTTTAAACGTGATTTGACAACAAACAAAACACAAAAAAGAACAATGGCCACTAAGGCCGTTTAGTAATCTATGTCGCATCACACGCAATTTCACTTTTTTGAAATCGTTTAGGAACAAACGCGTGAGTAGGCAGTGTTTGTCTGTCTATCTGTCTGTAGGCTAGCGAGCAAACAGGCGGAATCTATTGTCGTTCTAATGACATGCAAGTGGAGCGAGGTCGGGTATTCCGGCTCGC
Organism: Agrotis clavis; assembly: GCA_954870645.1. Taxonomy (NCBI): domain Eukaryota; kingdom Metazoa; phylum Arthropoda; class Insecta; order Lepidoptera; family Noctuidae; genus Agrotis; species Agrotis clavis. Next base: position 23,782,905 of record OX940921.1, read on the forward strand.
AAGTGTATGTTGCCCAACGATTTGTTCCTGGCTAAGAATTAAAACTGTTTTTTTTTTTCTTGTGGGTACTTAGTGGCATTTTCTGCAGATATTACGTAATATTGTGGTTTGCTAAACTCCAAATATCTTATTTGTTACACTAGGGCCACACTAACAGGAAATTTCGTCAAAATATGAGCCATATTTTTTTCACGCAGAATTGTCATAGAATTTAATTATTATCATAATAAAAAAATCTCTAGGATATAATGTATAAGCACTAATTTAATCATTCGGAACGTTTTAAAAGTAATGGGTTCACCTATGTATATTTTAAAATTATTTGGCAAGCCTAAAAAAATGTAACCGTATAGTAAAGTTACGTCGTTACACAGTTGTGTAGAAGTAAAGTAATCTGTAAGCGTTATAAAACAAGCAATGTTGAAAAAATGGTAAACTTTTTTGTATTAAATTCTGTTCTCGATTGTACAGCGATAAAGAGACGATAAGTTTTAAGTCAGCTTAGTATCATAATAAATTAATTAAACATAAACTTACGATTGAAAAGTGACGTAATAAAATGTACAAGCTTATGAAACATATACAAATATTTACATAATAAAATATTCCATTTTTCACGCGTCTCTGGAAAATAAAAAGAAACTGAAGGAACGGGTTAGTTCTTAAGTGTCAAGTCTGAGAGTCCCTTTGCGCTACATATAGGGCGGGAAGACATTTGATGAATTTACAATAAATACCTACAAATTCTTAACCTTCAATAGTCTCAATACTAAAAATGGAATAAAAGCCGGACGCTTTAAATTAAATGCTAATTATAAACAATGCACAAGGTAAATTTTACTAAACACCGTAACATTTAGAATTGACATTGCATTGATTGACAATTTGAAGCCAAGGTCAAAAACACAATTGCTTTTTATCTGTTAAAACTTAAAAGCTGTTTATTTCTAGGAATGAGACAGTCTAGACTTTTGACTAATGAGATTAAAGCTTCAGTCACACACAGCAACTATTCTACGTAAAAGATAGCTTGATCTCTGCGAATATGTCAAATTGACATTCCTAGGCTTGTCAGGACATAAAAAATTGTCGATAGAAATTATCGACGTTTTTTACTATTATCGATGATAATGTTGCATACATTTTTTTTTTTTTTTTTTTTTTTTTTTTTTTTAGCGTGGTAAAATCATCAAATGAGTCCTCCAACCCCGGGCAGGGCGGGAGGGACTGTCAGACTTCTACTGACTAAAACCCACGGTGTCCTTCATAGCCTGTTACGTTCCGGGGTTACGGTAAGGGAATAATCCCGCGACCCCGGCAGGCTTTGGCCCTCTGAGAGGGGGGCCCCGTCATTATGCTGACGCTCTTTGAGGCGCGCGTGGGACACAACGCGCCGTCGACCCGGGCATGGTCCTTGGTCGGGCAGCGAGTTGCCCTTTACTCGCTGCCCGCATGCCCGCGCCTACGGTGGCCGGAGATCGTCTCGCGACGTCCGTCGCCGTGGGCGTCCTACACCGCGGTTGGGGCGGAGGGAGGACTCTGTCCTCTCTCGCTCGCGGCGCGCCTCCTCCTTAGCGAGCATTACTGCTTCGCAGAAGGAGGCGACCGCTTCCCACTCCGTCTCGCCCCGCAGCATGGCCGAAACCAATGCCGGGCGCGAGAGGTCTCCGCCTATCGCAGCCGTGAGGACACGTCGGTGCGCCGCCCAAGCTGGGCAGTCCTGCACCGTATGCTCCACCGTGTCCTCCGGGCGATCTTCGCAGTGATGACACCCAGACGTTTCCTCCTTCCGCATTAGACACAGGTACCTCCCGAAGCACCCGTGCCCGGTGAGGACCTGCGTCAGGCGGAAGGTAAGGACGCCATGACTTCTCTCCAACCACTCCTCAAAGAGGGGTCTGACCGCCGCAATTGCGGCGTGCCCGGCCGTCGGTCGCGACAGTCGTTCCTTCCATACTGCCCTGAGATCGCGCCGGAGGTCTTCGCGCCGCGCCTCGACTTCTCGAGGCAGCGGGGTCACGCCCCGGCGCTGCGCCTCCACGCGCCACTCATAGACGCGCTGGAGGGCAGTCGCCTCCAGATCCCAAGGCAGCAATCCGGCAAGCAGGTTGGCCGATTCGCCGGCAATCGTGCGGTATCCCCGGATCATTCGGATAGCCATGACCCTCTGGCATGCGACCAGCTTCTGTGGTCGCGTCCGGATGCTCAGGGCCCACACAGGGGCCCCGTAGAGGGCCATGGACCGCACGACGCCAGCGTACAGCCTACGGCAGGAAGCGTTTGGCCCGCTGAGATTGGGCAGCAGTCGCCTGAGGGCGGCCGCTGCACGGTTCAGCCTTGGGGCCAAACTCAGGAAATGCTCCCTGAAGTTCCACCGGCTGTCGAGGACGAGTCCCAGGTACTTCATCGTCCCCTGTACGCCGATTGAAACTCCTTCCACCGTAATGCTGTAACTCGACTGTGGCGCGTTACGGCGGCCATGAAAACACATGGCCTCCGTCTTGTGCAGCGCCACCTCGAGTCCCAACCGCCGGATCCTGTCGACAACTATCGCGACCGCTTCCGTCGCCACGTCGACCGCCGCCTGGTGCGACTCTCCCTGTGCAAGGACGAGCGTGTCGTCAGCGTAGCAAATTACGCTGACGCCGTCAGGGAGGTCGCTGCGCAGCACCCAGTCGTATCCGATGTTCCACAAGGGCGGTCCCAGGACCGAACCCTGTGGGACACCGCACGACATCTCTCGCCGGTTCCACTCTCCCCGGTGACCGGGGTAGATGACGGCTCTGTCCGTCAGGTATTCCTCGACTATTCGGCGGAGGTAGGTCGGCACCCGGTGATACCGGAGTGCCTCCCTGATGCAACCCCAGGGCAGGGTGTTGAAGGCATTGGTGATGTCCAAAGACACCGCCAAGACGACCCTGCCCCGGGCTACTGCATCCCCCGTCGTGAGGGCTCTCAAGCGCATAATTGCGTCCACCGTCGAGCGCCCCCTGCGGAAGCCGAACTGGCTCTCCGACAGGTTCGGGCCCACCCGATTTAGGTGCCCGGCGAGGCGGTCTGCAATAACTCTCTCAAAGAGCTTGCCCACCTCGTCGAGCAGCACGATGGGCCGGAATGCGGACGGAGGATGGATCAGGACCAGTTTCCCCGTCTTCCAACGAAGCGGGAACCGGCCCCTCTCCAGGCACGCGCTTAAGAGCCCCCCCAGTCGAGGCCCGAGAGTCCCGAAGGCCAGGACCCAGGCTTTTCCTGGCAGGCCGTCGGGTCCTGGGGCGGCATTTTTGGCTTTGAGCCGTTGTACCGCCACTCTCAGGTCTACCTCGGTCACCTCTGGAGCGTCGTAGACGTCGTCGTCGCTGTGATCCGCGTTTGCGTCAGCTTCCTCCTCAGATTCCGTCGGAGACGGAGCCATGGGCGGGGGAGCATACTCCTCCCCTCTCGAAGGGAACAGGGCGCTCACCACGTCCTCCACGAACTGAGGCCGGAGACTCTGCGTCAACGGGGGAGCCCAGGGGCGGAGCTTTTCTCGCACCCACTTGTAGGGGCGGCCCCATGGGTCCCCGTCCAGAGTCCCCAGCATCTCCTCGCGGGCCAATTCCTTGGCCCGCCAGATCGCGTCGCGGAGGGCGGTCTTCGCTGCCCTGTAGCCCTCGTGCAGCTCCGCCTCTACAGTCGCCGCATCCGGAGGTCGGGTGCGGCGCCTGCGGAATCTGGTGTACCGGCGGCGCGCAGCAACGCACGCTTCGCGCAGCGCTGCCAACTCGCTTGACCACCAGTACAGCTGACGCCGGGCGCGTCCTTGCCGGACCCGGGGCATGGCCACGTCACAGATCTCCGACATGGCCTCCCGGAACCACTCAGCCTCGTCGTCTACGTCGGCAGGCCTGTCCGGTGGTGACACCCAGGCCTGCACGATCGAGGCTTCCAGGAATAGCTCCCGGTCCAGCTGCTTCAGCGCCCATCGCGGACCACTTAGGTTCCGTCCACTTGAGACCGGCGCGTCTGAGGTCTGGGTGGAGACGTCGAACCGGATATACCGGTGGTCGGAATAGGTCTCCACCTCCTCCACAACACGCCAGTCGGTGACGCGCGGCGACAGGGCGGCGCTGGCAAACGTTACGTCTACCACCGACTCGCCCGTCCACCGCACGCACGTGGGGACGGAACCCCGGTTCTCGATCACCAGGCCATGCGCACGGGCCCAGCGCTCGAGCCTCCTGCCCCGCGAATAGTCCGTGCTCCGGGAACCCCAAGCCGGACTTTTGGCATTGAAGTCCCCCAGGACGAGCGCGGGGAGGGAACCGAGGGCGATGACGACGTCTCCCAGCTCCTCAAGGGAGTCTTGGAACTCGGCGATAGATCGGTTCGGGGAGAAGTAAACGCCTACCACGGCGATCTCCCCGAACCGGGCTGCGACAATCCCGTGCCCTCTCTCGACACGATCGAGGGGCGGGGTACCGGCGGCGGCCGACGAAATTAGGGTCACCGAGCCGTCCAGGTCCGCTACCCAGTCATTCCTGGGCAGGACAAAATACGGCTCGGCGACCACGGCGACGTTGATCAACCACTGCGCCATGCTCTGGAGCAAGAGATCCTGAGCAGCGGCGCAGTGGTTGATGTTCGCCTGGAGGAAGCGCAATGGAGACATTAATCTGAATCCATTGCGTCCTCCTCCAGGGCCCTCCTCGAGGGCGTGGCCACGGCGGCGGCGGCGGCGGTGGCGGCGGCGGCGGCGGCGGCGGCAGCAGGAGCTGCGGCGGCGGCGGCAGCAGCGGGGACAGCGGCGGCAGAGGGCCTACCTCTGCTCTTGGTCTTGGCGGGCGGGGCGCAGGACTTGCCCCCTGCCCGGTGATCGGCCGGCTTGCCAGCCGCCGCACATAGGAAGCAGTGCGGCGGGGCGTTGCACGAGCCAGCCTTATGACCGGGCCGACCACAGCGGAAGCAATCGCCGCTGCGGTCCACCTCCGAGGTGCACTTGCATGCCGTGTGGTTTCGCTGGGGTTTCCGCTGCCAAGTGGGTACTTGGCAGCGGAAGCACCTCAGAGGTCTGGGTTCCAGCAGTTTCACCTGCGCGGACACCCAGCCGACCAAGAGCCTTCGGCCCTCCCCTATCTTTTTAGCCGCGGACACGGGGCAGCTCACTGTCACCGACAGCAGCCCCGCAAAGTCCGGGCGAAGGGTGCCAGCCTTGATTTGGTCGACAGGGCATTCCCCAACCCTGCCGACGGCGGCCACCACGTCCCCCTCCGTGATCGAGTCGTCCAGGCCCATTATGCGCAGATCTGCGCGCTTTACGGGCCTGGACACCCGAGCCTCCTCCGCATCTAAGGACGCTCTTAGCCGTTCGGCCAGAGCGTCAGCGGTAGGACCACTGGAGGCGCCGGGAATCGATAGCAGCCTGGCCCCCGTCGCGGTGACTTGCACCCGGAGACCCCCGTCGATTCCCAGCTCCCGGAGGTTTACTGCCTCCTTCGCCTTCGCGAACACGTCGCGGTACGTCACGCCCCTCTTGACCGCGTCCGGCTGCAGTGTAATTACTACAGCCGCGGTCTTAGGGGCGCGGAGTTTCGCCGCGACGGTTCGCTTCCGCTGCTTCCGTCGCTGTCGCCGCCTTTGTTTCTTTGCGGCCCTGCTCTCTCCCGCCACCTGCCATTCGGCATCGGCTGGGGGAGGACGCGAGGGCTGCGTAGGCGGGACAGCTCGGGACGGCTGGCTCACCGCCGCCGCCGCCGGAACACCCTTCCTCTTTCTGGCAGCCGAGCTCTGCGGGGCCGCCTTCGCCCCAGCCGGTGCCGCCGCCGCCGGAGCCGCTCTCGCCGTGGCCTGTTGGGCCTGTTTTGGCGGTGCCGGAGGTTTCGCCGCTGGTTTCGCCGCGGCCCGCTTCTCCTGGGCTGGCCTGGGCGGCGTGGAAGCCGCTACGGCCGCGTAGGAGGACGCGAGCGGGGGGCGCAAGACACGGTTTTCCAGCGCTGTAAAGCGCTGGTTGAAGGCCGCCAGCTCCTGTCGCACCAGATTTAGGACAGCGTTGCTGTCTTCTACTGGTGCGGACTTCGCCGGTGGCTCCTTCTGCCGCGTCTGCGCCTGCGTCTGCGTTCGCGCCTGCGCCTGCGGGACCTCCTCTCTGCGGCCCCCCTTCCGCAATCCGGCCAGCTCCGCTTTCAGCTGGATGTTCTCCTTACGGAGAGCATCCATCGCCGCCGTGAGCTTGGCGACCTCCGCCCGCATTTGGGACATTTCGTCCGGTGTTGTCGGTGCGGGCGGTGGCCGGCCGAGGCTATCCGTCGCCGCCGCCAGGATTTTCGCCGTGACCGCAGTTATGGCCCTGTCCTTCGTCGCCTTTTTCCCCGGCTTATTGCGGGTCAGGGTACGAAGGGCGTCCTCCACGGTCTCTTCGAGGGAGGGCTCAGTCGTGAGCCCTCTACCTCCAGCTCCTCCAGTCCTGCATCGGCCTTTACCCCGCACACTAGTGGGGATCTTGGGGCCCGAGGCAGGACCCTCCTCAGACGAGGATAGAACTTGTCGGGGGCGCTTGAGGAACTCGGTCCTCCTATTGGCGCTCCCCTCGCTCCTCCTCGTTACGCTCCCAGAGCCTACGCTCTGGAAGCTCATGGCGTCTGATCCCGAGTTGGAGTCCGACTCGAGGACCAGCGCCCCCTCCCTCCTCGGAGCGGCACTCTGTGCCCGCTCGTCCTTCGGTGCCTGTGAATCGGACGTACTGGACAAGTCCAGTGACTCCTCCTCACGGGCACGTGAGCCTCCCTGGCTCAATGCGGCGACTGCCGGAGCGAAAACAGGAAAGAAGTGATTTTTGTCCCCCCCAGAATACGGTGGGACAGACCGAGAATCGGTGCGGGATTCTCCAGCTGCGGAGCAGCTGGTACCCGCCTGGGGTAATAGTTCTTTAAAGCACTTTTTCATGTTAAATTTCACTTTTTTAAAGAGGTGAGTTCCTCTATCCTAACCCCGAATTTCCCTCCCCGGTTCACTTCACGGTTACGTCTATAGACTAGACGCGTACCGGAAGTGAACATTTCCCCCCCTGACCCAGTCTCAGACGACTGGGCCCGCGCCGCCTGAAAGCTCGAGCTAACTGCTCGATCCTCCAGGCGGCGCGCCTTTCCCCGGTGTATCCCTCTTAGTTTATAAGCCCCACCACGACGACAACGTGGAGATACGACGGTGGGGAATGTTGCATACATAGTAATTAGGTTTAATTTAATAACAAACGTTACTAAATTAATGGAATATTTTAATAATAGGTACAATAAAATTAAAAGTTATATATTAATTTTAAATCAAGTTTTATTTAAAATATCGATAGTTTATAGTCCGTGGTCACGGTGATTCATCGCCCATCACTAATTAGGTCGGCATGCCCATAAAGTATGACATTGAGAGGTACTGTCTCTACTATTAAGAAATTCAGGACTACAGCTGTCGCAGAGATCAAGCTATATTTTATGAAGTGTAATCGCTATGCTCGCTGCTCGCCGAGAGTAATCGCTAATTATGTGATAGGCTATTCGGAGAGAATAGAAGGTTTGAATTGAGCTTGTTCAATTTTACTTGCAGCGCAGTCGCTGTGTGTGACCGAAGCCTGAGCGACTAAATTTGATTACCTCGGCAGCCTGTGGTCTCAACCGTGACAAATAAGCGAAAAGGTTCGATTAACTGCTTTTAAATGTTAATCTTAGCAATTTTCAAAATTCTAGTTCATTGAAGTAACGATTTTTCTATAAAAGGAATATCTCTTGAATTAAACACACCCAGTGTTTACACACCTTTAAATTCAGATACGAAAACAGCCTAAGAAATTATCTGTAAGTCATAAATACAATTTTTCCATGCAGGAATTAAATCCGCGGCACGCAGGCAAATCGATCAGGCATTATACCAACTCGCAAAGTAGGACGTAAAAGGGCCTTCAGCCTGCTAAGCCAAGCCTGAAGGAAAACATAGTGAGGAAACTGGCATGTCCTTATAAGACATGTGTCGTCTCTAAGAGTATGTTTTTGAACATTTGAATTGGAAACGCACAGCAAACACCGCTTAAGAATCTTTAATGCCAATAGTTTTTCAAAATTAACGTTTGAAATCCAAACTTATTAAGGCGCTCCATCACCGCGAGCATTCACCTGTAATGTAACATAAAAGTGCGCAATTTAATGCTCTATAATAATCTGTAGGTGAATGCTTGCGGTGAGTTTTTTTATTTATTTTTATATTCGCGTTTAGATAGCTATAATTAAGTAAATATAGTATCAACCCGCAGTGTGCCGCGTGGTTGATTATAGCCCACTCACGCTCACAGAGAGGCCTCTGTCCCAGCAGTGGGAACCTTACACGCTGATCATGCTGGCCTGCTGCCAGTAATTCAATCATTTGTATAAATAGCGATAAGAGCTCAATAAACTATCTGTTATTCTTATTTAGCTTATAAACTAAATCGTCGCAACCGAAATAGATTATACCTTAATATTCCAATCGACTATTGGTATTAACCTGACCTTTTCAATGCCTAAACATGTACTTTCTAAGTTAATCTTGGTCACTAATAATATTCGGTGAAGGGATTACATTCGAATGTACTGGAATCGCTAATAGTTAGTGAGCTTGGAGCGCAGTAATTAAAGTTTGAAGTTCCCTTTTCTCTTTATTGCTGATTTGTTTTTTTATCACGTTCAAAAAATAAATTAAAAATAACCAAAAGCCAAAAAAGTTTAACTAAAATTCAGTTTACAAACTTTTTTTTTTACGTTTCTCATTTAAGCTGTCTATACACCGTCAAAATCGTTCGTGCCGGCGGGCCAGAGCCTTCGGTGTGTAGACAGCTTTGTGTGCAATTTATCCTGTATCGTAGGATGCTGTCAATTCGTATTAGGACCGGGTTTTATTAAGGTGCTAAAATCATCAAATGAATCCCCATCTTGGTTCCTCTCGCATAGCAATGGGGTACGCTGATATTACTGCTTCTGTCAAATGCATAGTTATACGAGTACCTAACGACTTTGACATCCAGGAGACTATCGCAATACAAATCCATTGAACCCGAACCTCGGGTTGTTAAAAGTTTGCCAAAAAGTAAATTTGCCACAGTTTCTTAAACCTCATACATTGAAAGTTAATTCGTCACAGCTAGATTTTATTATTGTAAATTTGCCACATAATATATCTTCATTTCACATAATTTTTACTGAAAAGACGTCGCGTCGGCACCAACACTCCATGATCCTGTTCTCCTAGTACTTTCTGTCCAGATTCCACATTATTACCTCGTTTTCTGTAGTTTTGTGCTGGATTTTATTATGTAATTGTTCTGACATACGCGCGGAAAAAAGAAATGGGAATTCACTAAACAAATTTCAAAAATCAAAAACTGTGGCTAATTTACACATACTTTTTTTCGTGGCGAATTAACTTTGTGGCAAACTTACAACAACCCTGAGGTTCGTATAAACGCGTCACTGGATGCCAAAGTCGTAAGGTATCGGAGACTTGCATCGCCTTGTACGTACATATATACGAAGGGGCTAAGTTCCTTTTTTGTCAAATCGCCTTGAACAATTTGATACGAAAGGGATGACGGTGCCTTTTAGTTAATAATATTTTAGTTCCGCCGCAGGAGTCTGGTGACTTGGTTAGTAACAGTCGCTTGACAACAGCTTTTTATATCTCTTACTACCTACTCATAAAAACTGGTTCGAGTTTTTTTATAACATTGGTTTATGGTTTGTACCAATTTATTTGCATAAGCCTACCTACTTGTCTTTGAAGTTAAATCACAAACCCATTTTATGAGTATTCAGTCATTATAATCTACCGAAAGTGATCATCTAATTTCAGAAATAAAATTATTTCACTGATATTTATACACTATTAGAGCAGTGGTGGCCCAGTGGTATCGGTCCCGACTAGAGATGTGCCTGATGGCAATATTCCCACTGCCGGGAATATTCCCAATATTGCCACTGCCGGTAAAATACCAAAATTGCCGGCAACTTTGGCAATATTGCCAAAGTTGCCAGTCAAATAACACCAGTATATTTTATTATTACTGCAGGTGCAGTTTATATTACTGTAGCTAATACGTTGCGGCATTAAGTCCGCCTTATAAAAACTACTAAGTTGTTACTCTAAACGGTGATTTACTGATTATGTAAGAATTACCGAAACAAGTGCATTAAAATAATGTTATTTTTGTTGATTATTTGTAGTTTTGACAGAGATTTATACTTCCATATTGTATAGGTACTTATACTCGTTGTTTTTGCTATGTGATTTTGCATGAAAAACTAGTAGCCCACTCAACGAACAGTTATAGAGGGAAATTCTTGGAACACGATTTTGGACTACGTTACTTTGTTTGAACTAGTTAGGAGCTGAATATAATTATCAAAAGTCCCCGCCACTAGCCCTTGAGCTGTGGGGGAGGGGGGTTTAAAGGTTCCATTTTTTGATTTTTCACTTATAACTCGGAAACCATGCCTCCTAGCGGCATGGTTTGTATGAATAAACCAAGGCTGAATAAATTTTCTATAAGTTTTATTTAGTAACCATTTCGATATCTTGTATAGTTTTCAAAAAACCATATTTACCTTTTTGCATTCGAAAAGTCTTATTTAATATTGCCATAAATCCAGAAAGCAGCAGCAGTCTTTTCAGGCTCTCCCTGTAGTACCTACTCCTCCGTGTATTTTTGTGGGCAACTCACACTTGACCAAAAATTAATACCTACCTATACGAAAATTGTTTACAACAAAAAAGAACTAAAGTTTCCAAAGACAGTTTTTCCGCATCTCTTATGGGTGCGGATTTCCTCCTACATAGTACAGTCCTACCTAGTCTGTAAGTACCTAGTATAATTTAAAATGAGTTTCCAAACTAATTTTTACTGCTCCCTCGGTGGGGGAAGACAAGACATATCAAGCTTGATGGTGGTCACCGAATTTAAGAACTACTTATACCTGGTGGACATTGAGAGAGACCCGAAGGGGTCTCTCTCTCTGCTTTCTGGATCTATGGCGATAAAATACAACTTTCCAAATGCGAAAAACTAAAAATGTTTTTTCCCCTAAATTACAGACTTTCAAAAGCGTATACCTCGAAAACTATGAAAACTCGAAAACTTACAAGATATTGAAATGCTTACTGAGTAAAACTTACGGAAAATTGATTTAGTTTTTTATTTTGTTTACACACGCTATGCTGCTAGAACGCATGGTTTTCCGAGATGTAAGCGAAAAACCAAAAAATGGTACCTTACTACCCCCCCCCCCCCCCAGAGCTCATGGTTTTGATATGTTCACCTCCTAACTAGTCCAAACAAAGTTACGAAAGTTGCGTAGTAAAAAATGTGTTTCTAGAATTTCCCTCTATGCTTGGAGCATTCGTTGACTAGATTAAACTACAACATTAAAATAAATTATTCGAACTTATGCCTTTTTATTCAATATTTATTCAATATACAATTGATCGTCAATTCTTATCTTAAAATGTATGTGTAATTTCTTATATTCACAGTCGTGTGCGGCAACAATGGGCAATATTGCCGGTAAAATACCGGGAATATTGCCAAAATTGCCGGCAATTTTGGCAATTTTCCAAAAAAAAAAAATTTTTTGGTATATAATGTAGACCATGGTCTGTAAATGCTAATTTTAAGTGTGTTATATAGTTTTCGCACTCACTTTGACTTAAAATTAAGCAATATTCCCAAATATTTCCACTCCCGGCAATATTGCCGGCAATATTTCCACCTATATTCCCACCTTGGGCAATATTGCCGGCAACGGCACATCTCTAGTCCCGACTTACGAGATGTAAGTCGTGGGTTCGAACCCCGCCAGGCGCATTACTTTGTGTACTATATTTCATCACTACTGCTCTCAAAACGGTGAAGGAAAACATAGTGAAGAAACTGGCATGTCCTAGAACCAAAAATTCGAAGACATGTGACATCTACCGCACTGGGCCCGCGTGGTGGATTATGGCCCACTTCCTCTCACAGAGGGGAGGCCTGTGTCCCAGCAGTGGGAACATCATAGGCTGATGATGATGATGATACACTATTAGAGCAGTGGTGGCCCAGTGGTATCGGTCCCGACTTACGAGATGTAAGTCGTGGGTTCAAACCCCGCCAGGCGCATTATTTTGTGTAATATATTTCATCACCACTGCTCTCAAAACGGTGATGGAAAACATCGTGAGGAAACCGGCATGTCCTAGAACCAAAAATTCGAAGACATTTGACATCTACCAACTCGCACTGGACCTGCGTGGTGGATTATGGCCCACTTCCTCTCACAGAGAGGAGACCTGTGTCCCAGCAGTGGGAACATTATAGGCTGATGATGATGATGATGATACACTAATGACCGAGTGTCATAGATGTAAATCATAGTTGAAAAGTTCATTATCGTACATCGGTACATTACTGTCAATGTTTACTATCGCAACGTCTGTTATTGCGAAAGCTCTTTACTACGAAAGTTTACGGTATATGGTTAAATCACAAAATGTGAGGGATAAGGTTTACGTGAATTCTGAAGAAATGCAAATGTCACTTGTTTCACAAAATAATCATTTTAAAATAGCGTAAAAATTATCAAGTGTGTGCAATGGAAGGGAGACTCATACTAAAAACCAACCTGTTGTTTTTTACCTTTTACGTTCCAGGACCGTGGTATCCTGCCACGACAGTCGCGTAAGAATATACTAAAACCTCAATAATGTCACTAGTTTATTTTTACCCATAACCTCTAACCTTTGTGTTTCACATTATGAGATGTTATCTACCTGAGTGCGTCTCTAAAGTTGACACATCTAAAATGTGACAAGTGTCAGTTTTCCGGAAATGTGACGGCAGTTAGAAAGTGAACTCAAACGTGATCCTACTCGAAGGAGCTACTTGTGTGGAAACATACAGACGGAGGATTTTGTAAGGCTACGCTGCGTTTTGAATTAGCAAAATGTTTGTGACAAACCATAAATTCTTTGCGAGTTAACATTTTTCCAAAAGCAGTGATGGCCCAGTGATATCGGTCCCGGCTTACTAGTTGTAGATTGTGGCTTCGAACTCAGCCAGATGAATTACTTTGTGCAACTTATTTCATCACCACTGCTTTCAAAATGGTAAAGAAAAACATCGTGAGGAAACCAGCATATCCTAGAATCAAAAATTCGAAGACATGCGAAATCTACCAAACCGCGTGGTGGATAAATGGCCCTCTCCCTCTCGAGGCCTGTGTCCCAGCAGTAAAATTACAGGATGATGATGTTGATGAAACATGTTTCCAAGCTTTCCTTTGTTTGATCAAAATCCCATACTTGCTGATTTGTGTCGCAGGACTGTCTCACCAGGTAACCGTGACAAGTTTGACAGTCCCTCCAGCCCCGCCCTGGGTGGGAGGACTCATTTGATGATTTTACCATGATAACAAAAATTGCTTGTTGCTTTGATGCAAAGTCTTTTATGGGCATTTAATAGCGCACCTTGGGGTGTGTGGGATCCACCTCCTAGAGGTCCACACCAGGCAACGGTACCACAGCATATCTGTGACCTGTGTTGATAGCTGAACTAAGTATCACCAGGGCCGCCTGGCTCGCGACTACTATCCTATCGAAATCCGGTGTCAAACAGTTTTTATTGTGTTCCCTCGGTGCACAGGAGTTCACTTTCCTTCTGGGTCAGCTCGCTCCATCTTAGGCCTCATCTTTATTAGATTACTTTTGGCTAGGTTAAGGTCAAGTGCAAACCTATTTAAAATTAATAAATATAACACTAAAAATATTATTTACTTGAACTTGACACCTGGCACTCAAGGTAGATGCAATTAGCATACTGGTTCAGAATCGAGTTTAATGGATTAAGGCAAGAGCGTCTTTGCCCTGCCCTTACAAATTGATTATACAGGCACTGAGAAAAACGGGCTACTTAAAATTGGCAAATTTGTAATGTACTGGCAGCCAGATACGTATAATGTGCTTTTCACATGAAAATTATAAGAGCCATACTTATAATGAAACGACACCATGTTAAGTAAGTATGCGGCATAATGCTCTGTAAAGACAATGTAAACAAGTTACTTGTAATGAGGCCGCATCATGAAATTACTGTGCCCGCATTATTAACGTTTACGTATGCGGTTTAATGATGCCGCATATGTATTAACAGAGCAGCACACGTAATTTATTTAACCCGGAACCAGGAAAAATGTATACGCTATACGAACGAAGTTATACAGCCGCATTATTTCAGTATCTAGGCTCTTTACAACAGTAACTGGTTTCCAAATCTTTGCATTGACTCCGACTCATTAAGTAATGGTCCCGGTTACGTACATAGTATCGGCATATCCCCGACCCATGCTCGTACATTAGTACGAGCATGGGTCGGGGATATGCCGATACATTTTACGCACACTAGATAATTAATAATGTCTCCGCCTACATAATCATTTACGTATCCTGGCTCATTTTACGAACTCCGTTTACCTCCTGACTGTGTTCGGTGCGTATAATCTTTACGACGTCAGCCGCATCATGAAATTACTGTGGCGCACTCTTAACATCTACGTATGCGGTGTATTGATTCCCCACAGAGTAGCATAGCGTAATTTACTTAACCCGTAACAGTGGTAACGTATTGCTCAAAGTCATGATCCATATTCGAATATTTAAAAATGGGTCGCTAGATGGCGCTGTGCCGATGACGCGTCTTTCTGAATTGCGGTGTTAAGATTCTCCGCGCGTGAATGACACCCCTCGGTTTCGGGTTTCGAATCAAGACCTTACTTCATAGGATCATTTCTATAGTAAGCTCTTCTAGAGACGTTCTCACTATGTGAGTCCTCACAGGTCACGTTGATGATGGACTCGCCTCACGCTCAGGGTACCGCGCCATGTCTCCATGGCGCGGTGCCCTGAGCGTGAGGCGAGTAGGAATGAAACGCCACAGTATCGTACGTATGTCGCCGCGGAGCACACATATGGCTCATCATTATTTACTATGCCCGCTACAGTTTCGTACAGCCGCTGTGGTACACTCGTACGGCTCATCGTGATTTACTGTGTCCGCCACAGTATCATACGTATGCCGCCGTGGTACATACCATAGAGTACATTTGTATATAGGGGTATAGAGACTTCACTTGACCTCAACGACAAGCGCCATCTGATGTGGAGTTACAGAACTTGCAGTGCATGTGTGTGTCTGTAGATACATACAATACACACATTTATGTGCAATATCCTAGAAAGGGATAGCTATATAGCTATCCCTTTCTTTCTTCACTTATATTATTATAATGTTTATTTTGTATAAAATAAAACACAAAATTGAGTATTACAACATTTTATTAAGTTTGTAGAAACTAAACAAACAACTTAACACACAACAGATAACACTAGGTCACAGGAAATTCCAATGAAAAACTCCATGAGTCCAAGAGAATGCACGGGCACTGCACGAGTAATTACCCTGATACCCTCCTTTGCGTCGCGCAGTCGGGTAAAAAGAACACAATGAATCCACAATAACTCAAATAACATAGCCACTATCCAGGTCGTAAATGAAAATCACGGTTGAAACTTTCTAAATACATCAAACAAAACATAAAATATCGAGTTTGACACAAGTGGACACAAGACAGGTTACCATGGTAACAAAAACAACAATTTCGGAATGGCCGACATTGAAGTTCCGTAACAAACATTTTTTGCAGTGCCAATATTTGACTTGAAATTGTAATTTGAAAACTATTTTATAAATTTACAATAAGTCTAAAATTTAAATAGTTGTTTTAATTACAGCTCAGTATATTTCTTTGAGAGCAAGAAATAAAAATTATCACAATGAATATGTCAATTTACTTCGGTTTTGTGTTTTAATGCGTGCGTAAAATGAAACGTATCATTATTTTACTACGGGTCAGTGTTGTCATAGAAATATTTTATACAATATTGTTTTAATTTTATTTAATTTTCCTTTTAACAAATTTAAATAGTTAAAATTTTATAGATCTTCGAACAATATTTCTTATTTTTTATTTGTATTTCAGTATAGATGAAATTGAGACAGTCATGCCATCTAATGTCCAGTTACAGAACTATAGCCCAGAACAAAATGCAAACTTACTGAGTTACAGGACCCTGGTACATACGTACGGCTCACTGTGTTTTACTGTGTCCGCCACAGTATCGTACATATGCCGCCGCGGTGCACACATATGGCTCATCATTATTTACTATGCCCGCTACAGTATCGTACGTAAGCCGCCATGGTACACACGTAAGGTTCACCGTGTTCTACTGTGCCCGCAACAATAGTATACGGGTGTTGCAGTCGTAGTCAGAGGAGTATTCAGTGCGACTTGCGTATTATGTAGCCGGATGTCAGGCTACGTACGTACGTACAAAAATCGACCACGAGTAAATTACGTAACCCGCTCCATGATGAGCGTCAGTATGCCGACTACGTATGACTGACTACTTACGCGTAATGGAGCGGGTTACACACGTCATTGTGGTCGATTTTTGTCCTTATTTTACGTAGCGCGGCAGAGGAAATTTTTCTCAGTGGGCTGATAACCAAAGTAAATACTGGTATTTTCATTAAAAAGAATAATAAGTAATATCCAAGTATTAACTTTTTGCAATAACCTCTTCCTGACCATAAGACGTTAAGAATGGAATGAAAGATTTGATCCTTTCGAATTATTGTCTGGTGTACATACGAGTACTAA
The DNA here is from genome assembly GCA_954870645.1 of Agrotis clavis. Lineage (NCBI taxonomy): Eukaryota > Metazoa > Arthropoda > Insecta > Lepidoptera > Noctuidae > Agrotis > Agrotis clavis. The sequence goes on from OX940921.1 coordinate 23,799,647, forward strand.
CCAGAGGTCCTGATCCGATTTGGAAGAATTTTCTAAATCGGTCCAGGTGTGTTTGTTAAATCGGGAAACATAGGTACATGAAGAAAAATATTTCAATTAATAAATTGTGAACCTCCTCCTTTTTGAAATCTGGTAAAAACGCAGCATAATTGCAAGAAATCCTCCATTATCAAGTCCTGCTCGCAATCGTTTTTTTTTTTCCACAATAAGCTATAAAATACTCAAGTTTTCTAAAACGCCGCGTGTAAGCTCAAAACGCGACCGTGTGTTTTCACGAGCCTATAGCAAGGATGTAACTTGGTATTCAAACTCGTTGCAGATGTTATCAGTAGGATTTCACTCAGATTTGTGTTTATTGCAGTTTTTTGTTACAAAGTGTGTTGTGACCACTTTCTAACAGGTCGTGTTTTTGAAATAGAGACGTGTCTAAAATAAGAACGTTGGATTTGCATGGTTGCTTTGTTTTGAGTTGATTGTGTCAGAAGATAAAGAATGATTATACATACAGCTAGTGATGGTTTTGGCTCATCTGAGGCCCAAGCACGACTTTGCGTTTTCGTAAACGGGAGCTAACTACCGAACGTTAACTTGATGGAACTTTGTTTGTCGCTCAAATAATAAACGCCGTTAATTCTTTAAGTGCCGCTAAAGGTAAAATACGGATATCTTGTGCTGAGGCTTGTATTTCATCATTATCATATCAGCTGTAGGACGTCCACTGCCATAAGCCTCCCCCATAGATTTCCAATAGGACCGGTTGGGACCGGAGGGCAGCTTGCATCCAGTGCGATCCTGTGATTTTCATCAGATCGTCTGTCCAGCTGGAAGGTAGATGAAGCCGCGTCACTCGCTGCTCGTTTTACGCGCTATGTGGCCTGTGTTTAATTTGAACTTATTATGAAGGTAGATGAACTTTTTACTGGGAAATTAGGAGCCTTTTATTACGTAGTTAAGTATCAAATGAGTCCACCCACTAAGGGCAGGGTGGGAGGGATTGTCAGACTTAGCCCCTTCGTACACTAGGCGACGCAAGTCTCCGATACCTTACGATTTTGGTATTCATTGACGCGTGCTTGTGTTCGAACCTCTATGGTTTGTATTGCGATAGCCGCTTGGATACCGAAGTCGTAAGGTATCGGAAACTTGAGTCACCTTGTGTACGAAGGGCCTTATACTGACTAAAATCCACAGTGTCCTTCAGTAATAGTAATTTACGTTTCGGGGTCACGGTAATTCATTAGTCCCGCGAGCAAGTTAGGAGCCTTGAACTCACTTGGGGAAATTCGTGCGCTCGAAATGACTGTGTTAAAGTGCGAAGATAGGTACCTACGAGTTTGTAATGTCAAATAGGTAAATATGAAAAGGAGAATCCCCATAGTCAATAGGTATTTCTAGCAAACATATTGGTTAATGTTTTAGGCCTTACCATTATGAATTGAAAGGAGGACACCACTGCTAAAATCCTTATTGGTATCCTCTTTACGTCATCACTCAGCTAGAACTGCTCATATTCACACAAAATGTTGCAAAAAGCAAACTGCATACCTAAAGGTGTTGATAAACTTCAGCATTCACTTGTAATGAACATTTTATAGCGAATGTTACATTACAGAAAAACAAACGAGAGCGTTTTCTGGCGAACTTGGCCGAGCCGACTGTCATGTTTGATGACACCTTTAGGAAGCAAAGCTTTTTGACTACACTGTCGAATATAAAGATCGTGAAATGTAGCGGTGTTTGGCTCTATGTTTGACTCTATTCGATGTTCAGTACGAAAAAATAAAAAAACGGCAAATGCTCGATGCTTAACAGAGCATTTGCCTTTTTTTTTTCTGCGGTTCCACTTAGGCGAAGTGGAGCGGTGCGGAGCAGAGCTATGCTGCGGTTCACCAATCACATGGCTTGAAATCCACATGTGTCACCAGGTCATCCATGTGCATCAGCCATTGTGATTGGTGAATCGCGGCACGGCTCGTTTCCGCTCTGCTCTGCTCGGCCTCAGTGGAACCGCAGCTTAACAAGTGAATGCTCAAATCTATCAGCACCTTAACAAACATCGTGCAAGTTCGGAAAATTCCGCGACTCTTCGTCACTTGCCCCGAAACAAGATCAGCCCCGATTCGAAGCAGACGTTATGTAATGGCGGATGTACAATGCTTCTCACCCTTGAACTAGTTTGTTGTTGAGGTTCATACACAATGCCACACACACTGCGTGGAGCGGTGTACAGTGTACAAGTTGGTGCATTTCATAATGGTGTAAGTTTAGGATTGGGTATAGATTAAGCGAGGCTTTAGCGTTTTATCTTGGTCACGTCGAATTTTTCCTCATATGTTGAAATCAAATATAAGAAGCCATTGAAGCCGATACGAGGACTACCTAAGTAGTCAGGCAGTGATCAACAAACACGATTTCTGGCGAGGCAGTTCTTGGCGAGTTAGAAGCTTTAGGAGAATTGAAAAATATGAAATATACTGAAAATGTGAGTACAGTAAAACGGGGTGAATATGGACGCATGGGTGAATCGGGACAAAACTTTGAAAGCGATTTTAACGATAAATTATGATGGTGATGGTGTGTTGCCAACTAGGTCTCAAAATAATGTAGTATTATACAATAAATAAAATTGAGTAATTGTTGGTAACCTATCATATTAATTCAATATTAAAATCCCTGTTAAAGTTTCGTCCCGATTCACCCCTGCGTCCCTATTCACCCCGTTTTACGGTACTCGTAGAAAATAAAGAAACATTCAGAATCATGAGTGTGACCCACCCATACTGGGCCCGCTACGTGGCTGGCCACTCTTTCTCTAAGATCCCTATCACATCAGCAGTAAGAGCATTATGCTGCTGTCCATGCATAGCTGCATTATGTAGAGTCGCATTACGTTGTATTCAGTGGTGGCCGTTTATAACTTTAATTATTAATAATGAATTAAATTAATGTTGTTTATATCGTAAAAAACCGACCCATAAATATTTTATGATTCCTTCACTTTAAATACATTTTTTAAATTTGTAATTAATAAAAAGAATTGCTATAATAACAATAAAATTATTCATGTTTATTACCAAGCATAACGTTTGTAATTTAATAAGTATCATAATAATATAAAAAGCAAACAAAAAAAAACAACCTGGACTGTAATTCTTTCATTTATTTAAATAAATTCTATAACAATAAAATAATTTTAAACCAAACACTTTCTTACTCACGATACCATGAACAATTCGCACAGATACAGAAACATTCTCTCACTCAAACACGTTTACATACAATTATAGATTACATACATTCCGAGGTATATAATTACAGCTATGTAATTTGTTATTCAATGCACATTATGTAACCCACAATCATATGTATACGATGTTACCTTGCTATATTAAAAGAAACAGTTAAAATTGTGAAGAGCGTGAAACGCAAAAAAATTGGGTTCCGTATTCAACTTTAATAATATTACTAACTTGTAGGAACACGCAACTTGCATCCCATCGGACAACGACGGTATTACTTTTTTCGTCTTGCTAGACGGTAATTGTAAAAGCTCGGCCATTAGGCTGCGTATCCACTGAGGTGGAGCGGAGCAGAGCGGAGAGCGATTCACCAATCACATAGCTTGAAATCCACATCTCACACACCACTCAAGCCATGTGATTGGTGAATCGCTCTCCGCTCTGCTCCGCTCCACCTTATCCTATTATGTTTTTTTTTTCTTTTGGGGCGATCTCACCATTCTATTCCCAAACCACTGCAACTCCTGAATGTCAGAATCAAAAGTAGGGAGGACCACTAGAAAAGCACCGAGACTGTGAACCTCAACGTGTAGGTTGACCGACCTATTATAATAGGTCGGTCAACCCACATTATGCATGTATTAAATACATATTTATAGCAATTAGCGTGCAGGCATGATATAAGTGACTTCCAGAAAAAAAAAAGTTCCGGTGATTACTCTCTCAATACAAACAAACACACGTTACAACAACAGATTTACCTACGGATAAAGAAGTAAAGCTTTTGAAGAAAAAAATGTAATGTTTGGATGACTAATAAATCAAAATCACGTAAGGATAATATTCTGTAATGTCATTTAACGAATTGTTGCGTGAGTCATCATATTATCCTAATTTAATTCTGCTAAAGCAGTCTTTAAAGGTCAAGGACTCGATTTCGAAAATTCTTTCATTAATGATAGGTTTGCACGAGTATAATGCTTTATTTGAAATAGAGATTCGCCGACTAGTCGACGAATACTCGCTAAACATCTAGTCGACATCCAATTTTGTGATAATATGTCAATTTCCTACATAGGGCTCCAAATAAACTGGCAACAAAGACATTAAACTATTTACGAGCAATAGACGGGACATCACGAAGAAATTTGTGATCCAAAACTTTTTACCAATAGGTAAAAAGTCCCTCAGTTTAGTAGTCGCGTTGCTATGCAACGCTTAGTTATCGCTACTGACGCACGGCATCAACAATTTTGTATGTCAATTTTCCCAATGCCTGCTATAAAGGTTCTTTTAAATCTCTTTGACTGGCAAAGTGTTTTATGGCGGAAGGAGTTGATATCAGATTCGTGTTGACCAAAAATCACCTTGTTCCTTCCATTGCCCTTTGCACTCCAGCGCCGCGGTAACCTCTTAAGACTTTCCCGCAGATAATAAGAAACATTTCATACAATAAGGCATAGATGTTGAAGCAGAACTTTATTATTTGGGAATTACAGTCGTTCTGTTATGTTGTGCTATGACAGTGAAACTCGGGCTTACGGACGGCGAGTAATGTGCGACTCGCTGTCCGATCATGGACCATGGCTGGGTCGACGGCGTGTCGTTTTCCACGCGCGCCTCAAAAAGCTGTCAGAAACATGACGGTGCCCTCTTAGAGGACCAAAGCCTGCCGGGATCGCGGAACTATCAGGTCACCGTAGCTCCGGAACGTAAAGGGCGATTGAAGGACACTGTGTATTTTAGTCAGTACAAGTCTGACAGTCCCTCTCGTCCTGCCCTATGGCTTAAATGACTCATTCAATGAAACCAAAAAAAAATATAGTAAAACTAAGTTCCATCCAACGGATCTCTAAAAAACATAAGTGCTCTAAACGCATATGCGTCTTAGACACGGCCGTGTAATAGGAAGTTTCGCAAACAATGCACCTGCGATGATAATAATATTAGCAAAAAATCGGAAGGTTTGAGAATCGCTTTGTTTGTTACGTTATTCTTACGACAGTTTATCGCAGTTAGCGATAGTTATCTCGTATCGTAGTTTAGTACTGTTGTAGTTTAATTACTGCGATTGAAGATACTTACGTATGTATACTTTTTAAATTGACTTGTTTATTTTAAGGAGTGCTCAATTTGAGAAGTGCATCATTTCAGAAATGCTCATTTTGAGAAGTGCACATTTTGCGAATTGCACATTTTGCGAACTGCACATTTTGCGAAGTGCACATTTTGCGAAGTACACATATCGTCAAACCTTACTTATCGACGTTGACATTTCAAATGTACTAGAGCTGTTAAATTGTGTGTTAATTTTACAAAAAGGACCTTCATTCCGAAAGTCTCTTTTTTCTCTTCCGATCAGTGGCGGTTAAGAGTTTCCGAGGCCCTAAGCACACAGCCTGTGTAGGCCCTCTATTGCTTGAATTGGGAAGGTAGAAATTATAAAATGAAAGTTTCATCAAAATAGAAAGTGTAGTAGGTATAATTTAAAACTTAAAACATTTTTTTCCTTGCCTTATTAAGAGCTAACGCTCAGGGGGCAGCGGGGGTGTATGAAGGGTCACTCTCGGACCGCTTTCGCCTTGTGATTTCGGAAATCTCGATAAAATGTAGGTAAAAAATGAAACGCCAGCAGAGGATGGAGGCCCCTGGAGAACAGGGGCCCCAAGCACGTGCTTGTAGTGCTTATACGTTAATCCGCCACTGCTTTCGATGTCACTTGTAGTTCGAACTTTTTACCTTTCACAACCTGTTCCATAAATCATATTGTCTTTCTAGGGTGGGCTTTTAATTTTTTTTGGATACTAGAATTAATGAATCCGTGATCCGAGATCTTGAGGCATGTGTAGAACACTACGAGTTGCGACCCGGCCGTGATCATATTCGCCTTATTCTGGGTTGGATATTGGAACAAAACTAGGCAGAAAAGATTTTACACCACCTCATTAAGGCGCTGCCACCAAGCTCTGTGTAGCAAAGGTAGTCGCGGGGGTGAGCAGGGGGGGGGGGCAGTTTTAACTGAATATTTAAAAAAATACAGTTCTGAGTTAAAAAAAAAAATAGATATGTCTTTAGTATATGAAATTTCCTCTGTTATAGTTACAAAAAATATAATGGTTACCGCTGAAAAAATTGAGAATTTCGAGACGAAAAATTTTTTTTCGTACTTCTAGACCACTTTTGTAAATTGTTTTTGTTAGTCTTTACTTTATACATTTGACTATACCACTTTATTTTTTTCTGGCTTGTGGCATGTACAGATACGGCTAACTTTGCGACGTAAAACTAGTCGTTTACAGAGTGTTCGCTATGTACAGCGCCTTAACTGCCTGGCATTATTCCAAATACGTTAGGGTCGACCTTCAGACCTTTGTCTAACTGGATGCGGCTGAATACCAGTATCTTACACGAAGCGGCTGCCTACTTGACCTTCAGAATACAAAATCTCACCACCTGTCAGAGAAAAAGCTGATGCAACTCCTAATACGTCTCATTAACGAGGTTATTTGGTGACAATACCAGACAATACTCAATGAGAACTGTCACAATTTAGAGAAGTGACAATTGTGTGACAATAGTGACTAATCTGTTACTATTAAGTTGAGAAACCACGAAGGTTAATGAGACCTTTGGGACTGATTGATATGAAAGGCCAATAAAGAGATGACAATGCTCCATTTTAGTTTCACCAACCAACCACCACGTCATACAGAACTGTTGCAACATAAATAAACTTGGAAGATTGTTATTTCAGACTACGTCGAAGGTGTAGCTATAATAGCGATATTAGAAACAGCATTGCGGTAACTAAGCGAATTAAAAATCAATCAAGACATTTTTAGTATCACATCTTTTAGATTCTGTGTTTTCCATGCGAAAATAACTTTGTCTGGTACACGGATTAACAATAACCACATTTCGGCCAATACTTTTATTTCATTGCAGTAGTACCTCTCATGGAGTTTATTTCCATCATCAATGCAGGCGTAACTGGGGGCTAAAACTAGTCTATACTAACGCTGCCCTAGTGCCTGTTTTACGTTCACATCTAAACAATAATGTTCATGTTACTATTCATCGAATGACAAATCTCTGTGTATCATCAAACGGAATCGCCGAATTACGACACCTGTTTGCAAAGTGAAGGCAAATCTAACATCTATTGAATATTTCATCGGTTAAAAGCTATTCAAATGTCGTGTCTCTAAGAAATAACATGTATTTACTATGCTATGATGTGTTACTGAAGTGAAAACTTCTTGATAGAGTCCTTATCCGGTAGATATAGTATTAAACTTGACAACCTGACTCAAATATGACAGGAGAGCATCAAGTTTGAGCCACTGTGGAACCCCATTATTAAACTAATTAAGAAGTTTTAGATCACAATATCAGCCAAAAAAATATTGCCGTATTCAAAACTCCGCAAAAAAAGGAGCAAGTACAGACCCTTGTGCAACACCTCAATTAATTTCACCGTGGACAATTCTATTTTCTTTTCTCCTGACACCACTGGCGATGATATAACCTCATCAAATTCACTACCACCTAGGAAAACCAAGACACTTCAAAATAAAGACTTCCTAAACATTACAATAGGACACCAACAGTTTCAAAGGCTTCTTCAAAATCAGAATGAACCATCAATAGTCAAGTCCTAGCTTTCGATGCTGTGAGAAGTCGATGGTTTATTCAAGAAGCGCATCAGATTAACTCAACGCTTTCGTTTACGCGACGCGCATACAAGATGCGTGCGCGCAGATTACTAACGCGGTGTTTTTGTTGTGGCAGGACTGAGAGTGTATTTTTAACTTTAGTGTTGCCTATGTTTATCTATCATTAGCAAAGGTCTGTTTGTTAATTTATGTTCTACGAAGAATAAGAATATGCTTTACGAAGGGGTTAAGCATCTTCACATAAATAGAGAAGTAATTATCATTCAAGTCAATTTATATCATTGACTTAAACGAAGGGATGTGGGCTATTATTTTTTATTGTTATTATTTTATCAATTGCTACTAACACTATTTTTAAGTTTTTCATGCTTTATTACTAACATTCTATGGACTCTCGTGGGTCTGAAATGAATAGTTTTCATTTTATTTTTTATAACCTTTTCCTAACTATGCTGGGACTTGGTTTTCAGTCTCAGCGGATCACTAAGACGTTGATATCCAATCCTTTTATTGCAAGAACACGCTAAAATAAAATAAAAGTTTATTAGTAACTTGTTAATATTCTTTACGGTCCTAATAGGCGCTCAATAAAATGCCTAAAAACTATAGACACAAATCTATGCTAGCCTTTTAGGTAAACCAGTTTGATACTAGGCCGAAATACTGCAGTCTAATCCCTGTGACTAAGAGCGACATTGACATTTATAGAAAAAAAGTGGGCGGACCAACAACGTCGCAGGCGCAGCCGAACGCACTTACATCATTATTTGTGAGAACTCTGAATCATTATGTAAGTGTCTCGATAGTAGTTTTAATTGGAGCATTGATATTTATTTGTTGCTCCTTCGAATGACAAACAAAGACTTTATACGTGTCGAAGTTAAAGTCAAAGTCGAAGTCACGATACCAAGGTGAGAAGTAGATAAATAAATAAAATGAGCTAGACTTTACATAAACTTATTTACTTTCCTGATATTTCATATCGCGGTTTAAATTTGTAGAGTAATGTAAGAACATTTCCAGATTCTGTGGTTTTTTTCGTGGATTGATTTATCTTTTGAGAACTCAAATACAAAGTCAAATAATATGATAATTCGCTAAAGCCCATCATGATTTAGAAAGCGTCACGAAAATGTCTCCTTGTAACAACTACAAAACACCTGAATGTGCAAATATACTCACACTTCACTTGAAAGTTTGCTTCTTATAAGGAAAATTCTATTTGATGCTAAGTTCGAATACAAGTTGCTAGTAATGTAGGAAATCCCTGAATTGATTTAGAGCAGTAAGGTTTCTCTTATAAATCGCTTAATGGAACTCGTAGTGAAAGGTTTCCATCTGAAGGAATATTTAGTATCTCGATGGATAGTCACCTTTTTTTGGGTTGCAAAATGAGTCCTCCCGCACGGCTTTCAGACTCCCACTGACTCACTGTAATTTCAGTTGCCCTTTTAGGTTTAAAGACATTTATCATCACTACATAGTATAAAACAAAGTCGCTTTCTCTGTCCCTATGTCCCTTTGTATGCTTAAATCTTTGAAACTACGCAACGGATTTTGATGCGGTTTTTTTTAATAGATAGAGTGATTCAAGAGGAAGGTTTATATGTATAATAACATCCATTAAATAGTGGAGAAGTACTGTTATTTTTGAGGATTCTAATGTGATGTCGTAAATAATTACATTTTTTCCGCTTACATTGCAAACGCAGGCTGAACCCTACAAGTTTTATCAAAATAATGTACTAAGTATTGTACACATTGAAAAGGTCTACAGAAAAGTCCGTGATGGTATATGTCTATCTCTTATGGATAACCCACAATAAGTTTTTTTTGTCATTTACTTTTTACGACAAATAATGGCTAATTTTCGAAGCGATTTTAACCAATACAGCATTAATCCTTAACCAATTAAATACCTTGAATACATTGTTCATTTAATATAGATCTATATGGCCCTTTACACCGTATGATTTAAGTGAATATTTTCGAAGATATTACAGATTTAAAAATTGCGGGACGTAGCGTTTGCGGCGGTACCGGCCGGCCGCCCGGTGCGGCAAGAGCGTGTTATAAGACAATATCTTGGTTTAAAGAAAGAGCGATTCTGTCACCAACTAACGAACAAGCAGATAAAGTAAATAACTTGATTCTTTCAAAGATTGATGCGCCGACGAAAATATACTACTCGGTCGATACTGTTCTCGATTTGGAAGAAGCTGTTCATTTTCCTACAGAATTTCTAAACTCTTTGAACCCGTCTGGACTCCCTCCTCACAAAATGGTGTTGAAAGTAGGTTGTCCTGTTATTTTATTAAGAAACCTGAATCCACCTAAACTTTGCAATGGCACGCGTTTGCTGGTAAAATCATTGAAAACTTTCATAATAGAGTGCACAATACTCACAGGATGTGGTACCGGAGAAGATGTATTGATTCCCCGAATCCCTCTGATACCATCGGATTTACCCTTCCAATTTAAACGTTTATAGTTTCCGGTAAAGACATCTTTTGCAATGACCATTAATAAATCGCAGGGTCAAACCTTCAACGTTGCAGGCTTAGATTTGAGCGTTGACTGTTTTTCACATGGACAACTGTATGTCGCTCTTTCAAGAGTGACCTCCAGAGAAAACATGTTTGTATTGTCTAATGACAAGAAAGCTGTGAACGTTGTTTATAAAGACATTCTGTAATATGTTGTAAAAATAAAATAAATAATAAAATGTAAAAAGTAAATAAGTAAAAATGTAGTGTATGAATTTAGATATTCCAAAGATAGCAGGAAATCTTCATGGCATAGGGAAAGGGGGATTGTTTTACTCCAAATTTAACGCGTGCGGGCCACGGGCAGTAATGAATAAATCAAAACTACTGGATCGATTTTAATCACATAGGCTATATATTTTATACCCGTGCGAAGCCGGAGCGGGCCGCTATGTTTTTATATACAACGTTCACAGTTTTTCTGTAGTGTATTTAGTATCAGCATTGCACCCGTGCGAAGCCGGGGCGGGTCGCTAGTTTCTCATAAAAACATAAAGTTCACTTATAATGAGATACAAAGTTATTTCTTAGTAGTAACATAATATTTGCCTCTGGGGCTATGGCGACGTTATATTGTTATTATTTATATGGTTTTTCGATTTACGCTTAAATATTTTAATACTATCACACTAGTAATGGATAGTTACCTATGTCTTTTTTTATACTTTAGTTCAGTAGCAATGTGAGTTCGTTATGAAAACCTCATCGAAAAATATTGCAATAATTATGGGTTCGTCATGTCAAATGTTGCCTCTGCTCATTAAAATTAGCTTGCAAATATGTTGGATTATGTCACAAGTTTAGAATCGCTTGTGCAATGCTATGGATATTTCTTCTCCATCTAAAATTGATAATTTTTTTTTATTTTATCAAATATATTTTTACTTCACAATTTCGACCATGTCATCTATTTTATGACAAAATGCAATGGTGCCTCCTTCTTCTCAATCTTAATATAATTTTCAATTTCTTGTACGCAATCGATCTTCAGTTTCAATTGCATGTATTATATTCCTCTAAAAGCAATGACAGACACTTCAACAATTTCAGTCTCATCCAGTTCTTGGTACCTGACCTACTTTAATGTTGTGGTAAGGAAGTGAACTTTCACAAGCTATGAGAATGGTGCTTATTTAGTCTAATGTGAAAATGTGAAGGCCTGTTTCTCAATCGCATTTCGATGATCTGTCGCTTATTTCGAAAACATCATTTCTATAGATATTTCCGCCTTAATTCTGAAATAATTCATAGAAAAAGAGTATATATCTGCCTATAATTTCTCTACTACTCTCCGTTGTTATGTTAACAAATCAGTAAGATAGAGAAGGGACTTCTTATACACCACACGGTCAAATGATGGTTGATTCTGTTTCTTCATGATATTTTCCTCCACCGTTTTGAGAGCAGTGGTGATGGAATTTTCAAAGTAATGGATTCAAACCCGATCTATAACTCGGCCAACACCATTATGAGTTCCACTACCGCTCACCAACACAAGATGCAGTGAAAATATCAAAAGCTAAAACAAACTCGGAACAAAAGACTTTGCAGCGAAACTTCCGGATAGCACCATCAATCAATCAATCACCATTAATTCTCTAGGAAGTCATCTCAATATCTCAACTACCGTCAGCAATAGCACTGATGCAACTGATACTACTAACAGAAACTATCTCCGTATCATTATGATGTCAATTTACCAACGAAGACCTGATGCCGATGACGACAAGATGCGCCAAATGGGCATGTCCTGCATCCAACCGAGACCTTTGACAAAGCAATAATGATGATCACTTGGTGGTGACATGATAATTCTATGACGTTTCTCTTTTACATAATCTGATTTGTGCAGAACTATAATTTAATCATAGAATGAAGAAAAGTATAAATACAATAGTAACTTTTATGGAAAAAATAGGATAGCAGTTTCTCTTTCTGTTGTGTTATAAAAGATGACCACGGAATTATAAAGCTCTTTTTTATGTGAGATGGGTTTACTCTTGACTAGGTCAGGAATGACTAAGACAAGGTCGACGATGGAGCGAGCTTACCCAGAAGAAGCCTGTTCACTCTAACTTTGAAGAGATTAGGGAGATTATTCTTAGAACTTAAATGCTGTCTTTTATAATAAATCAGTCAATACCAAACTTGCTAAGTTCGTCAAAGTTAATATTGAAATGCCCCTAACAAAAATTCAAGATGTTTGTTTTCGGTGAGACTAAGAGAGTGATGGGTATGAATGTTGATAATTATATGAAGAGGAAGAGAAAGGCCAAATAAAAGATGGTAAGATTGTGTGAGGAATGATATGAATGTAAAAGGAGGAAATGATACTTTTACGAGAATGGAAGAAGAAAACGTGTTATGCCGACCGTAATAAAAATGTGATAAGGGCAGAATGACGACGGTTGAATTCATGCGTATGTTTCCCTTGTTGCAGTTACTCTGGTTGTCAGTACACAGTGGTGATGGATACAGCTGTCCCTACGGACACAACTGTGTCCTAGAACCAGCCCCACCTGGCCGGACGCCGCCCTGTGCACAGCCTGGTCTCACATATTGTGTGCATCCGGATCCTTATCCTGAGTAAGTTTATTTCAGTCAGTCTAAAGCTCTTTTACTCACATTGTCGCTCTGCTTTTCATGAGGGCTTTTTGCCTGCTGCTGCTTGTCTGCTTTTTGAATATGAAATCATCAAATGAGTCTGATATCACTGTCAGACTCGTACTGACTAAAATCCACGGTGTTCCTTCAATATCTTAAAGAGCAATGGAAGAAACGTTCCAAGCCCCCGGCAAGGTTTTGTATCCAATGTTCAGGAATGGTTTTGTAAATATTTAGAATCTCTTCGATCAACAAAATTGAAACAGCCAAGCTTATGTTAACTTGGATTCGACTTGCCAAGTGACAAGCTGTAAAGCATAATCACTTTCCTTAATTAATTGATCTGCTATAAATTCGATCACCAGCCGTAGCCTGTATTAAAAATCACCTATACTAACTGAATCTCTTATATTTTCCAGAAAGATAATTCGCCAGCTGATAGAAGCAGGACAGTATGATATCAGCACTCTTCTGTCAGATGAGACAATGGATGAGTTCTCGCTGAAAAAAAACGACTACCCTTACGATTACGGGCCCAACTCGCTGCCCCACGTTGACCAGATCTCGCTGGTCAATGACCCTCATTATCAGAAGAATTATAATACCAAGTTTCACACGAGATATAATCACGGTAAGTGAAGATTATTAATTCTACTGAAATGAAAAAAAATTGTAAGAATAATTTTTGCTTTTTTTTTCTCTGGAATATTAAGCACTAATCTTAAAATTAGACAAATTGCAACTCTTAAAATTCTCTAAATACAAGACTAAACAAATAGTAAATCTTTTAACATTCCCAATTCTACTCAATGCGTAAATCGACACACAAATGTGTCTTTTTAAATTTCTTTAGAAATTTTGCTTCATTAAAAAAAATCTCCTGTATCTTACAGTGCGTAAAAAACATTGAAAGTACGTAAGTAGTAGCACGTACACAAACACTCAGCTCCGGGACAACTTATACCCGTAGATCATACAAATATATTTGTTCCTTTCGAAATTGTGTCGTTACCATGAATTGAGCACATAAATCATGATCCTCAGTGTTAAAAAAGATGATGTTGAGTATTGGGTAGCTAACAGCTCGATATGGCAGAGTCGAAGGCATTCATAAGGGTTAAAAGCTACAGGTCAAAATTTACTCACATTACAGTCAAAGTTCTAACGTATGTGAGAAAGATCCTCTTTAGATAAATTGTACAGAATGATTCATAAATTATTAATCATGTAATACTGTACGCAATCGAATGCTTATTTGTCTACAAAATGTACAAATGTTGTACTCTGTAGAGTTTACAAACAGACAGACAAGCCAGGACCTTATAAGTAGTTGGTTACTTCATCCGTGAAAAGTTGTCAGGAATGTTTAACAGCCTGATTTAAGCTTTAATCTATGTACTATAGTTTGATGTCCAACAGTGTTATTATGTAACATTCCTACTTATTCTAACTTATAATATAAATGCGAAAGTGTGTATGTTTGTAGGTACGTGGAAACGGGTGAACTGTTTTTGATGTATTTTTTATACAGAAATAAGGTTAAACAACCAGCAATTGAACATTATTCGGATTTTTAAGAATGACATTTTTAACTCACAAGTCTCCGCAAAAACAAAGATTTTCAATTAATCTTAAACTAATACCCAACTAATATTAAATCTTTACCATTTCTCCACAGACATATTTGGCCAGAAAACGCCGCTACAACCACCCACAGCGAGCGACCCAACACCATACAACATAAACGCATACCAAGCAAGCAACTTCTCCAAATTCGGTTTCCATGGGTACTCCCCCAGCAGCTATGGGGGATGGAACCCCACGAGAAACTTCGGAGATTATGATAAAAAAGTTCTAAGACAGAACCCGTTCAATCAGAACTTCTTTGACACGTCGAATTTTTATCCGAATTATGAGAGCAATGAATGGTTTCGACCGTCTTCTGGAGTGTCACAGTATAATCCAAACGAGTGGTGGAAGTAAGTAATAATATTTTTTTGATATAGATAGATACATAGATAGAATATTCGGATCACGCAGGAAGCCGTGGAGGATAGAATATTCGGATCACGAGGAGCCGTGCTCCACCTAGTTTCTCCAACTAATAATAATTTCGATTTGGGTGCCGTGCTCCAACTAAAGCAATTTTTGTTTCACTGCACAATAACTTCATCAGTTGGAGCACGGGACCCAAAATCGAAATCGATAGTCGACGGGTCCGCCTCCGAAACACAGCTGATTTACATGGCTTTAATGGCAGTCTTATCGCTGATAGCAATATCTTCCAGGTATATCCTGTGGAAAGCAAACATCTGGGGAGTATTAGCATAGCACACAGCTGGGATACAGGCCTCTTGACTGTGAGGGGCAGTGGGCTGTGTAAGTAACCACGTGGTCTTGTGAGTTGCTAGATGACTCATGTCGAATTTTTGGCTCTAGGATAAGCCGGTTTCCGCAAGACTTTTTCCTTCACCGTTCTGAGAGCAGTGGTGATTAAATAAATTACAAATACTAATGTATCTACCTAGGTGCAAACCCAAGACAGACACGAAATTGTTCCTTTTAGCTCCCTTGAAGTTCAGAAACGAGTTACTTGGTCGTTACTTAGCAAAATGGCATCTTCAACAATTATTGTTGAAGTATCTAGTAGAATTGATAATCGCAATAAATTCTCTTAATGTTATTTCCTTACTAGTTTCTTCCAGGTTTTTCAAATGTCTTTGACCTTGTGAAGAGCACATTTACACCTTTCTCTAGTTGCATGAATGTCTCATTAAAAATGATCTATGATATCTTCATCAAGTTCCTTATTTAAAGAGAAAAAACATCGTGGGAAATATTAGAACATCTGAATATCAAAGCAATTATTAGCTACATTCCATTTCGTCACTTTCCATTTCGATTTGATTCAAGAACTAAACAAAAGACTTGCAAAACAAGTCATAAAACATTTCCTTTTCGCCACTATTAAGTATAGGATTTGTAAAGGCATTTCTTACTAAAACTTTTATTTTATGATTGATTTGGTTTAAGAGAAACTTCTTTTAAAGGTATTAACATGATTAAGATGTTCATTAACATGTTCAATTAATTATACTTTTTATCAATCAATGTCGAAGATTTAACTTGCTAACACCAAGTGAATAACGATGTGAGAGAGTTCTTAAAACTTTCGTTGTATTGTAAAAGTTCTTACTTTTACGATATGACAAAGCCACAGTTTCATCAATGCCGGATAGAAATTGAAGAGTAGTAGCTGCTGGTAGTACTGCTCTACTATTTATATCTGATTTGGTCAAAACCATATTTTCATGTCTATCACGTTTTATTTTTTTGTGGGAATCCTCATAGATGTCCTTCGGGCTGGGATGGACGTAAGGCGAAGGAGTCTTCCAGACTTTTACTGATTAACTAACACCCACGCGGTGTATGAATACCTTGGGACGGGATGCATTTTGCTTTATTTGGGAAAATCCTAAACTTTTCCCAAACCACTGCAACCCTGGAAAGCCAGAATCAAAAGTGGTGACCACCACTATGAGTCCCGAATGAATTTACTTGTCTTGGATACTGCAACAAAATTAATTAGAAATAAATAGTGGAGGAATAGGATTGGGATTCATGTGTGTCTTCCTAACTTCTGCTAGGAAGCAATGGTTCTTACTATCACCTTTTTCTAATTGCAGATACGTATCGCCATCCCGTTCCGACGTGACGATAGAGCGATCCGTCTCGTATCCGACACGCACGTCAACCACACGGCGACGCAAGAGAAACGCAGAGCTCGTGCAGGCGGCTGAGAAACGCAAGCTGACGGGGGCTGAAGCACTTAGGATAGCTCTGGGGCTTGCCAAGTAAGTATGTAAAGAAGATAAATGGTTTTAATCCCGGTGAGGACCTGTGTCAAGCGGAAGGTGAAAATGCTGTGGCGTCTCTCCAGCTACTCCTCAAAGAGTTTTTACTGTATCCCGTCGGCAGACAGGAGTTCCAATTTCTTCTGAATGAGCTCGCCCCATTTTAGGACTCATCTTTGATTCTAGACTAGATTGTAGTCCAGTTGGAATCCTATTTTAAATAAAAATTGTCTTTGGTGTTTACAGCGAAGATGCATCAGGCGAGCGCCAACGTCGACAAGCCGCACCCAACGCACAAACTCTATGCTCAGTCAGAACAGAGTTCATAACTCCCAGAGCGGCCCTGAACAACAAAGGCAACTGGAAATACGTCGTCAACATGCCCGATAACATGTCGCAACTGGTGCGAGCTGAGATTTGCACGTAGGTTGTTTTTCCTTTTTTTAACCAACAAGCGTGTTTAGCGCCATCTATCTTGGCTTTTTGGAAACAGACACTCCAGAGCTTTGGAACAGCGCCATCTATTATCGAGTAGCAACATTATAATTTAAGTATGTATTACTTTGACCACTATTTCTAAGAAAAGGTTAATAAAATTACGTTCCAGGTCTACAACCTGCAGCGGATTATGTACAGTACCACCTGGATATACTTCTCGCTGCGAACAAAAATATATTCAGAAACGATTGGTTGCCCTCCAATCCAGCGGACAAAACCTCTACACGGATTTATTTTGGATACCAAGCTGTTGCCAATGCACATTTACACCCAACTGAATTAAATTTTTAATTGCTGTGATCTAATAATGCCGAAACTTTTTCACTTTTGAGTTTTCCTATTTATGCTAGATGGCACTACTATCGTTATTCTAAAAGTTTTGTGATTTTGTAAGATTTATCACTTTGAACGTTGTATTTCTTGTGTATAGATTTATAAATAAAGCATTCCATAACTTAAGCCTTTTATCCTGTAAGCAGAGTATTATCTGTGTTTTGTATTTTTTAACATTTAACGATGAGTATTACTTTTATTAAAATGAATGGTTTGTAAATAATAGATAAAGATATACAACTACCTACCTAGCTACCTACTGTTTTTTTTTTTTTGAAGTGAAAACTTCTTTAGCGGCGTTGTACACTTTTTCTGTAATGGGTAAAAAATTTAAAACTCGCGTCAGGGTCACGTGACCGTCAGGGTCACGTGACCGTCAGGGTCACGTGACCCTGATCGAAAATGAGTAAGACGTCATTCAAATTAAAAATAAAACATAGTAACAAAAAAGTTTTCACTTCTACCGGCACTCCTGGAGTGCAACCTTTTTTTTTTTTTAGCGTGGTAAAATCATCAAATGAGTCCTCCAACCCCGGGCAGGGCGGGAGGGACTGTCAGACTTCTACTGACTAAAATCCACGGTGTCCTTCATAGCCTGTTAAGTTCCGGGGTTACGGTAAGGGAATAATCCCGCGACCCCGGCAGGCTTTGGCCCTCTGAGAGGGGGGCCCCGTCATTATGCTGACGCTCTTTGAGGCGCGCGTGGGACACAACGCGCCGTCGACCCGGGCATGGTCCTTGGTCGGGCAGCGAGTTGCCCTTTACTCGCTGCCCGCATGCCCGCGCCTACGGTGGCCGGAGATCATCAAGCGACGTCCGTCGCCGTGGGCGCCTACCACTGCGGCTGGGGCGGAGGGAGGACGCTGTCCTCTCTCGCTCGCGGCCTGCCTCCTCCTTTACGAGCATTACTGCCTCGCAGAAGGAGCTGACCGCTTCCCACTCCGTCTCGCCCCGCAGCATGGCCGCAACCAATGCCGGGCGCGAGAGGTCTCCGCCTATCGCAGCCGTGAGGACACGTCGGTGCTCCGCCCAAGCTGGGCAGTCCTGCACCGTATGTTCCACCGTGTCCTCCGGGCGATCTTCGCAGTGGTGACACCCAGGCGTCTCCTCCTTTCGCATCAGACACAGGTACCTCCCGAAACTTCCGTGTCCGGTGAGGACCTGCGTCAAGCGGTAGGTCAGGACGCCATGACTTCTCTCCAGCCACTCCTCAAAGAGGGGTCTTACCGCCGCTAGCTACCTACTGTTAAGATATTTTGTATGTACATACTTAATTTAAATTTTCACGTAATAAAGATGCCTTTTTGCCCATATTACAGATAAGTAAAATAACAGTACGAAAGGTCAAGATGTTTTATGAATAAAAACTTTTTCAAAAAAAAAAATGTAACCGCCTTCAAAAACAACCACAAAAAAGTGTAAATAACCTTCAAAACTTTTCTTTCGGAAGTCGGTGACTTTTTTTTATTAATTTCATTGTCTTTTTGCCACCGACTTCCGAAAGAAAAGTTTTGAAGGTTATTTTACCCTTTTTTGAGGTTGTTTTTGAAGGCGGTTACATGTTTTTTTTTAAAATGTTTTATTTTACTCTTTTTAGTTTAAATATTCAACCACAATTCTTGAAAAATACGAGTACATCATTTTCTTTCATGAGCACTAGAATTTTGTAATCCGTAACACCGGTAATAACATCGTTAAAATCTCTTACTTTCATAATTCTCTATCTCAAAAACTACTGAATCAATTTTGATGAAACTTGCAGTATTCCCTAAGCTAAACGATACCTAGTACAACAAAAAAGAAAGAATTACTTAAATCGGACTTATAGTTCCGGAGATATGCGAACACAAACATAATTTACTAAATCAGTCGATGCCAAGTCCTTACTAGAGGAGTTGTGCCTTCCATCATCAGCTCAGCTACATGAGATGATGATTACCATACGCAAATACTTAAATTACTTCATAAAATTTGCGAAAAACTATGTGTAGGCCTATAAAATTTGAGGGTTGCCCTCGATTTCTCCAGGATCCAATCATCAGATCCTGACATGGTGACAATGGGACCACTCCTGAAGTATCTCCTTTCGAACAAAAAAAGAATTTTGAAAATCGGTCCACAATTGGCGGAGTAATCGGGTGACAAACACACAAAAAAATAAACATACCGTCGAATTGATAACCTCCTTCTTTTTGAAGTCGGTTAAAAAACGTCTTGACCTTCTGTAGTGTTACATTAAAGATATTAGTACAGACTTTAAAATCTCGTAAAAAATAACTTTGAATTAATTCTTGTGCTTCAATGATTGTGTCTATTACATGAAATATATAAAAGTTTATCCACTTTTTATTAGGTACCTCTTCGACTAAGGTACTTACCTACTATTTACATATCGATATCTTAAAATCATGAATTTTAGCCTTGTAACCTAAATTTTAAATTTCTGATAACTTATTGTAATTAAGTTTACCTACCATTACTATGAGAGAACAGTGAGAGATATCGTTTTTTTTTTTTGTAATGAGACAGATTGTGTTACCAGATTTCACCAAAAAATAATTAGGCAAAACTCTTTTTTCCATTAGAAATAAACATAGTCTTAAACTCCAAGTTTACTTTTAATATTTTTTTGTAAACCCTGTCTAAGATTAAGTTAACTTCAATTCCGTTACAGGTCTACAACATGCAGTGGATTATGTACGGTAACGCCTGGATATACTTCACGCTGCGAACAAAAATACGTCCAGAAACGTTTAGTGGCGCTCCAATCTAGCGGACAAATGCTCTACACTGATAGATTTTGGATACCAAGCTGTTGCTTATGTACATTTACACCTAATTGAATTTACTTCTAAGAAACCGTATGTGATTTATTGTTAAAGTTAAAAAATTTCACTTTGTTGGAAGTTTTGCTATCCGATACTAGATGGCGCTACAAATATCATGGATTTAAGTTTTTTGATTTTGTAAGACATAATTTTACACTGCCTTTAAAATTTTGTACGTTCATGACATGTAGCTTTTATTTATGCTTATTAAAAAAGTGTTTTATGACTTAATACTTTTATCCTGAAGGCAGAGTATTATTATTGTAGTTATATGACATTTCATGAAGTATTAATAGTTAAAGAAATGGATAATTTGTAAATAATAGATAATTTATAATGTATTAAGATTTTTATATCGTGTTAAATCAGTTTTTTTTGTCCATATTAATGCTAAGTAAATAAACCAATATATTTGTTTTTACAAAG
Source organism: Agrotis clavis (assembly GCA_954870645.1). Classification (NCBI taxonomy): domain Eukaryota; kingdom Metazoa; phylum Arthropoda; class Insecta; order Lepidoptera; family Noctuidae; genus Agrotis; species Agrotis clavis. The sequence continues at coordinate 23,820,651 of OX940921.1, forward strand.
GTTCATTATTTCACAATACAATTATTTTGAAAGAGTGTATTAATTGTTTATAGATATAATGTAATTAGATTTAAGTGTTTGATCTCTCAGGCCACATCTGAGTAAAATTAATAAAATGGGTAAAATAGGTTGTTTGAGATGTTACGAAATCGAGCTAGATACTTACGACCATGATATTAGATACCTACCCTTTCCTGCTTCTCTGTAGGCCCCATAGCTCCTTCATGCCTTTTAACTCAAAATCCTTTAATTCAAATGTCGTTAGGAACCTCAACAAGGTCGTAATTTCAATAAAGAAGAATTGGTAAAGTCGAAATTTTAATAAGGTTGAGACTGAAATAAATTTCATACTTCAATAACTTTTGTAACTGCAATACGGTTGAAACTTAAATAAGGTCGAATATTGAATTAGTCACCTAATTGAAAATTCAACTTTCAGAAAGCTTTTTTTTGGTTGGTTGAAAATTCAACAAGGTTAAAATCAAAATCAAAACATTTATTTCAACTAGGCCAATATTACAGGCACTTTTAAATTGTCAAAAGACATAAGATTAAACTAATACAAAAATAAATTATGGTGCTACATTCCCAGTCACAAGACATAAAAACTGAAAGTACCGAAGGTGCCCATTCAATCTATGGAGAAGGATGAGCAAAAAAACTCCATAAAACTATCAAGTTGCCCTTTGTGTTTGAGGGTCTGGTGCAAGAGAGTCCCACAGAACAGAAACTAGCCCTCTACTAATCAACTAATTTCAAGTGATATTCAGGCTTATTTTGTGCCTTATTAACGTACATAATTATTTTCATTTTATTCAGAGTCGTATTTTTTTCAACTTATCGTAAGTAGAAAGAAAACATGTCTATTTTAAAAACTTGTATGTGTGAAATTGATGCTTAGATTAAATTATTCCTCTCTTTTGTACAATACATTTTATTTTAGTTTGTAATAAATATTAATATACATTCCAAAATGAGTGTGTTTATTTACTTTTTTTTTAAGTTAGGTACAGGCAATTTATCTACACTTCTACACTAATATTATAAAGAGGAAAGATTTGTATTTGTGTGTGTCTGTGTGTGTGTATGTTTGTAATGATTAAACTCAAAAACTGCTGTGCCGATTTCAATTTTTTTTCAGCATTATTAAGCTACATTCTGAAGCTGTGACGGACCGGTAGTATTTTATAAAATACTAGAGACCTGCCCCCCAGGGCCTCACCAAAATCCGTGGCGTAGTTTTAAAGATCTAAGCATACATAGAGACAAACGACAGCGGGAAGCGACTTTGTCTTATTGTTGTTTTCGCAATACAAAATGTCGTTATGACGTAATATTTTCAATTTAGTAAACCTTGTACACGTCTACCGGACGTCATATAACCGATCCATCCCAATAGCCTCCTAGTACAGGATAACAAAAACGGAAAAACGGTTGCCATCCAAAAGCCCGGTAACCAATAGCTAGTGGTAAACGCAACAGGTTTGAAGGCAGTCCAAAGATTGTGAGGGAAACGATTTTAGTAATTGAGCTTTTACAAAGGATAGATGGATTTTCTGATAGTTTATTGAGTAGCTTTTGCTCGCTTTAAGCACCAAAAGAAGTCTAGCCTTTTCCCAACTATATTGGGGTCGGCTTCCAGTCGAATCAGATGCAGCTGAATATCAGTATTTTACATGGAGCGACTGCCTGTCGGACCTCCACAACCCAGTAACTGGGTAATACGACACTCCATGGTAAGACTGGTCGTCAGACTTTTAGAGCTTCTGACTAACAGTAACGACTGCCAAAGATCTACAAATGACAGCCGGGACGAACGGTTTTAGGTGCTTTCCGAGTCACGGAGGAAACTCGCTATGACAGATGGTCACCCATCCACAGACAAACCATGGCAAGCGTGGCTTAACCCGGAAGATCGGCCTGTACGGCTGTCATTATTTAGCCAAGAGCTCCTCACAAAAGAAGTACATACCTATGCTTTTTCAAATAAAAGTCCATTAAGTTACGTGTTTTTTTTTATCGAAGTATAAAATACTTGACGATTACGTCACAGATTCGTGCTAGCGTTTCTGATGGTTGTATGACCTACAAGTATTTGTTCCGTGTCTGAGTGTTTGTGTATGTGAGTTTCTATGTTTGTAAACGCACCCACGACACAGGAGAAATTCCTAGTGTGGGGCAAAGTTTTTAAAATAATAATATAAAAAAACTTTTTGAAAAAAAGGGAACCGACTTCAAAACCAAACACAAAAAAACTATAAAATAACTTTTCTTTCGGAAGTCGGTGGCTTTGTTTTTTTTTATTTCATTGACATATATGGCCACCGACTTCAGAAAGAAAAGTTATTTTATAGTTTTTTTGTGTTTGGTTTTGAAGTCGGTTCCCTTTTTTTCAAAAAGTTTTTTATTTTTCCCTTTTTAGTTGAGATTTAATCAACAACAAAAATCTTCATAAAATCGGCGTCTTTGAAAATCTACAATCTTATTAAGAAAAACGGATCTATGTGAGCAACTTCACGAGATATCCATTATTGTTATATACTAAAACCTTCCCCAGAATGTAACAAACACTTTCTGAAAATTGCATCAAAATCGGTTCAGCCAAACGCGAGACATTTGCGGACAAACATGCAATCGTCCCTGAAAATCTACGATCCAAGTAAGCAAAACGGATCCACGCGGGCAACGTCACGGGATATCTATTAGTGTTATATACTAAAACTTTCTCCAGAATATTATGAACACTTTCCTGAAAACTGCATCAAAATCGGTTCAGCCAAACGCGAGATAATTACCGACAAACATGCAATCGTCCCTCAAAATCTACGATCCAAGTAAGCAAAACGGATCCACGCGGGCAACGTCACGGGATATCTATTAGTGTTATATACTAAAACCTTCTCCAGAATGTAATGAACACTTTCCTGAAAACTGCATCAAAATCCGTTCAGCCAAACGCGAGATAATCGTGGACAAACATACATACATACATACATACATACAGGTCGAACTGAGAACCTACTTTTTTTTTTGAAGTCGGTTAAAAATATTATACATATAGGTACCTAATAGGAAGTTGCTGAACTCTCATTCTGTCATAAACTCTTTACCACGGCAGCTTCTGGTCAAATAAATTACTTGTATTAATGGATTCTCAATTATTTAATTCTTTTCATAGCTTTACACTAGTAGTCATGAAGCTTTCCAAGCATGTAGCAGGTTCGATACCGGCTTGATGTTGTTGACTTTCAATGTCGCATGAATTTTTAAGGTAAACTTGAGGGAACCTGGACGAAATGGTCACGAATCGATAAGCGAACAGCTAGGCCAAGTGCAAAAGAGGTAGTAATCAGCGTTTACTTTTTATTCAATCACTTTTGAGGATTTTTGGGATGATAAACAATCGACAAAGTTGAATTATGACCCACCATAAGCTTATATTCTAACGGACATTCAAAAACAATTAGGACTAGACTTTGATCTTTGTCAATTTGACGGATTCAAACGATGTTTTGTCAAAAAGGTCATGATTCAACTTTGTCGATTGTACTTAGAATGATCAGTAAATTCTTTTTTTTACTCACAAGTACGAAAATACTAAAGCTATTGTTAAACAGACAGGCGAAACGAATGCGATTCGAAGCGTTTTTATTTGTAATGTATGGAATTGTTTAAATCCAGTCACATAGAAAAACGAAAGCAATCCAATAGTCTAATGTGACTGGCTTCAAACAATTCCATACATTAACAAACAAAAACGCCTCGCTTCGCGTTCGCGACGCCTGTCTGTTTGACAATAGCTTTAGACATATTTTTTTGTTGCTTTCTCGAATGCTAATCATACAGGGTCTTTGTCACGGGACCATCTTATAAGGACACCATGGCCCTGAAACGCAAAAGGAAATTAGGGGAAGAAGGTGATTTTTAGTCAGTCAAATCTTAAAGTCGCTTCCGATACAACATGAACTCTCAAAGTACACAATTAACGATTAGGTACTAATAAAAAAATGTAATAAAGGCTGATAATAATGATAGGTAAGTCTTTTTATTATTTGACTCCGTCGGACACTTCTATACAATCGAATACTATCTTTGACGAACAAGTAATCGCAATATTAGACCCTTACAAAATACACAAAGTGGACCCACATAAACATACAGATGAATAGAAAAAGGTAACCACAATTTCTCATATTTTCGTCCATATAAAGATTAAGACACATTTTTCGCGATCCGGACGTCCTAACATATTTTTCTTTCTATTGAGTTAACGAGACATTCGAGGGGTGAAATCGCCACATCTGTAGGGGATGGAAAATACAACCCTTGGACCTCACCCCCCCCGGGTTTGCTGAGCCTACCTTAACAAATTTTCCCTTAAGCTTAACTCAATGTACTGTTTATCAAGGAAAGGAAATCCTTTGAAGTGACTCTTAACTTGATTAAAGGAAAGTTTGAGGAAAAATATCTTTTGTCCCGTTTTTTTTGTTGTAATTATCGTTACTTAGGTGACTATGTAACTTTATATGGTTGAGGTTATATTGCTTCTAAAATAATTATTTTTATAAATATCGTTTTTGTCTTGTAAAATAATTAATAGAGGTCATCAACATTGTCTACAAAATCCTTCTATTTATTAAATATTATTTAAAAACAAATAATAATATTCTGAATGGTAAAATAAAACAACATGACGAATGCAAATTGCATCCAGAGATTACAAAAAAAAAAAACTGAAATTCTTACTTCTCAGTTCTCGCTTATTTAATTACGGTGCTTGATAATCTCAATAAATAACTTTTAACGTGTAGCAACCAACTAAACTGTTGCTATAAAACAAATGAAACATAGAATTATGCATGATTTATATAGGCTCAAAACAGAAAATATTCAAATATCAAGTACCTATTGCCACTATAAATCTAAAAGCACTTAGCGAGCGCTAAAATTGACGCGATGTCGCTTCCCAAAAAAAAAAAAGAAGCAAAAAGTCGCTCGACACGCGTAAAAGTAAAAGAGGAAGCGAGGAAAAAATCAATGCCTGCGTTTTATGTTCTATGCGTGTGACAGATCCGTTGTCATGGCAACCGTGACGGGGGCTGAGCGCAGCGAGAAAAAAGGTCGTATATCAAGCGCGAAAATAACAAAATGGCAGCTATGTTTCCCGCGCAAAGTCGCGCCGAGAACGCTGCGTTCACGTTTAAGCTTTTATTGTTTTCGGAAGTATTGTGTGCGTCGTGCGAAAGAGACGGAAGATGGGGTAAGGGATCCGGTAATCGATATTACGCACTTTTGTAGCAATGGAATTGGCGCGGCACGATGCAAGAAACGTTTGCACGCGTTGCAACTACTTTTGAATTTTTGATATCGTACTAAGTTACGCACTTATTGCTTCCATTTCGTTCCATTAATTTATATAAGCATAATTTCTAGAACTTAAATAAATGAAAGCGTCCTACAAATTGTACTGTAGTAACAAAACAATAAACAACAAAATTAATTACCAACCTTTTTTCAATTTTAATGAAAACCATAAGCCGACCATAGACTATCGAAATAAAAAAAAAACTCCGATTCTCTCCACGTTTGCCAGATGTTAAGATTATGATTTGAGTTATAGAAAATAATGACGTTTTCATAGAAACTGAGTAATACAGGGGTGGGGGGTGAAATTCTGATGAGTCACTTCGGTACGGGCCGCAATGGTCGTCACTCGCGAATTCATACAGTTCTGGGAAACGAAATGTTTTCGGTTCTCCGAAATGAAATAATATGAAACATCATTTACGATATCGTGTCACGGGAAAATTTATTTTCGGAATAAGTATTTATTACTTACAATAATTAAGAAGTCTAAAAATGGTTTTTGCCATGCATTTGGACATCATATATTATTTTTAAGACAGTTCCTAAAAAAAAATTGATTGTTGAAAAAGTAATTTCGTGATTGTTTTTGGCGATTAAAAAGTAATGTGTCCTTCAGGAATACTCACTCTATTTGAAAACTTTAAATATAATTATGACTTATCTGACCATTAGATCTATGAAGGTTTAACTCCAGTTGTAAAAAAAAAGCAAGAGTTTTGTTAAGTAAATCTTTAACCAATATCCATCATTCATGGCTGATGGACATTCGTTAAATATTACATTCCGTCCGTATGAACTAATATAGGTACACGTTACAGAAGAGAAGATCATACATTCGAGAAGTTAACGAAAGCTACGACTTGCAACGCAGAACTCGTATCTAAATTTCAGTTTAAACATAGTTTAGATTTCCATCCACACTTCGGCTAGGAAAAACAAGGTATTGCATACATAGAGCCGTGGTGGTCCAGCGGATTACTCTGTGCAATTTTATGTCATCACCAAAACGGTGAAGGAAAACATCGTGAGGAAACCGGCATGACCTAGAACCTAAAATTCGTGTGACGTCTGCCAACCCGCACTGGGCCAGCGGGCTTCTGACTAAACACAAAAAAAATGACAGCCAACGGCTTCACGTGCTTTCAGAGACACGGAGGAAACTTGATAATAGGTAACCTATCCATAGAATTACCTCGGAAAGTGTGGCTTATCCTGAAGATTGACCTGCGCGCCTGTTTATATTTAAGCACAAGATTTTCCTAATGCTTTAAGTAATATAGCCACGAGCTCCTCTTAACGAAATACGAGTATAATATATTCATCAAAATCTTGATGTTTCGTCCAGTCATAAAATCAAGCGAAAAAGCAGGGGCGGATCACTAGTGATTTATAAAAAAAAAGTATAGCGACTACAAAACTAAACTGTGCTTTTAATGTTTTCACTAAAACACAAGTTTGAAATATAATGGAGCTTCTGAAACTTAGGGCATTAAAAACTGTCTTAAATTTTCACTCCCTTTCAACTGAAACTTTGTTATTTAAAGGCTTAGTTCGGATACACGGATGATAAAACAAACTGGAGTCATATGACGGAGCTTTTATATTTTATATCTATACAAATAAAATTGTAGAAAAGAAGTGTTTGTGCACGCTAATCTTCGGAACTGCTGGACGGATTTGATTGATTTTTTGTTGTATAGGTATCAAGTCTGGGCTATAATTTATTTTGGAAACTTGAACACCTGATGCAGAACTGCAATAGACCAGCTAAACTATAAGAGATACAAAAATAGCGCCGTAGCAAAAATTGTTCCACGTGATGAGCATTTTCTGCTGAGAGAATAAATTTGAAGATATCGAACACCTGATGTGGAACACCAAAAGCCCAGATACACTATAACATATACAGTAATGACGTCTTTGCAAGAGTTGTTCAGCCTGATGAGCACTCTCAGTTGTCGTATAAAAATTGAAGATCTGGAACACCTGGTGTGGAACTCCAACAGCCCAGCTACACTATAATAAATATACAGTAATGACGATTTAGCAAGAGTTGTTTAGTCTGATGGGCATTTCCTGTTGACTTACAAAATTGAAAGATCTAAAACGTCTGGAATCGTCACGCGCATCCCGTTGTTTTCCCGTCCCCAAGCTCTTAGAATTCGACATCAGACGTTTCAGATCTTCGATTTTGACGACCCCGTTGCCGCTGGCATAAGCAACAGGATCCGCGTACGAAGTCGCGGGCAGAAGCTAGTGTTTTAATAAGAATGATTGGTTATGTTATGTTATGCATCAAATTCTCTCACCTGTTTACATAGTATGCTAACTGTAGCCAATGGCTTCGCTCGCGTGTAGCTCGAAAATTATCCCACTTGAACATAGTACCGGGATAAAACGTATCCTATATGGTTATTCCCGGCTATAACTTACATCAAGATCAGTTCCGTTATCAAATGTTTGAGTAACAAAAATCCATCAAACTTTAACAAAATCAATGTAACTTTAACAGACCCTTACCCTTAACATCTAATAGATTAATAAGTATTTCTGGTTTACATAAATAAATTTCTTGAAATTAAAAACTGAAGATGCTTTTATTAAATTGTTTTTTGTAAAATGTTACTGACCAAATTGATTAGAGACGACAGCGGCTTTATTTCGGTGTGGTGTCGATTAAAATATTGGTAATTATATAAGTAGATCTACAAGTATTTTGATTTCTGTTTAGATTTTTATTAAAAACATATTTAGTAGTACTCAAGAGTATCTTACAGATTGTTTACCTACTTATGTACTCCTGAATGTTAAGTAGAGGTACTTTAATATATTAGCCTTTCACAATATGTCGTCATCATACTTGTTATTAATAAATTATTCATGTCCATGTTGGATTTTCGTGATGCAATGATGAACACAATCAGTATCATAACGTAGGTTCCTTTATTTAAGAATCCATCCCCAATTTGAGAACTAAATTGAATTCCAATGCCAAAATATTGGGGACAAACTATCATTTTTTGTAATGTGTAAAAGATGAGGGGGATCAATTATGAGCTCGTCAAGTGTCCCATCCCTTAGCACGAGACCACGGGGCACCTCAGCTCAGATTTAGACCGAGGGGAGTATAGTGCCACCAGCCACCTCGCATGCACTGGCGCTGGGGCTCAGCCCTCACGCACCTTACGCCCTGAACGCAAAACAATCGGAAACATCAACCTGTCGCGAAATGGGGACGAATGTCGCACCCTCTTAGCCAAATTGCGTAATAATTTTATCAACCCTTTTCCCAAATTTCAACCTTCAATTTAGTATCATTCTCGCTTTCCTGCGCTACAAAAATACGAAAAATACAACAGCAAAAATAATATCCATTAAATACAACATGAATTGTTGTAAGTTGCCGGAACGCATCTACAACGCGGCACCAAACTTGTACCGATCGATAGCACGCCAACGCGAAAGCTCCAAGTAAACAGATCGAAGCTTTGAGCGAACTCCGAATCGAATCCCGCCAAATGCAACGACAGCTGTGCGTAGCCCGTAGCGCGCTAGGCCGGCCGCGCGGCGTAGAGGCGGCGCCACCGGGCGGCGTATTATTATTATTTGTAAACAAGCGAGCGAGCGTGTGCGGGCGCGGGGCGCGTCACGTGACCGCGCGCCATTGGCCGCCGCGGCAGCTGCGTCCCGACGCGCGCGCCAGTCCGCCGCCGAACCTCGCCGCGTACACATGCACGCAGATCGCCCCCGCGCGACGCGACACGCGCACAACTGACGCGATCGCGAACTCCGATTCCCTTTTTGTTTATTTTTCGCTTGCGTCCTTCGGACCGTTTTGTTTCCGAGGCAGCGAGACGAAGAAAAAAAGGAGGCGCGGATGGATCGAGCGAGAGAAGGTACAGAGTTCGCGTCTTACACAAAAGTTTTGTGGCAAAATGTGCAAGTGTGTCCAAGTAGTGGAATAGAAGCTTTTGGTTTTTGTGGATTGTTTAGTTAGAGGTACTCGAGTAGACAGCGGTGGCAGCAGGCAGTAGAGCGTGAAGCGAGGTCCGGTGCGCGTCCGCGTGCTTCCGCCAGAGCTTTCGGTGTGTGCTTTCGCGAATCGATCCCTGTTTTCCTGCTTGGCGTTTGTTGTTGTAGCAGACAATTGGTAAACTGTATCTCTAAGAACGTCGGAACACATCAAGGCTGCATTGTCTCACGCTTATCTGAAGTTAATTGGATGTGATCTTGTTGGTCGTTTTCAAAAGACGGCAGTTCCTAACAAAGTGTGTGAGAGTTGCAAAGTTTCGCGTCAGGGACGGTGATAGCATCCGGAGACACGTTGTGGTGACGCATCGGCTGTCATTGTCTGATGTGCATGATGTCACATAATTTAGAGCTTAATTGCAACGAGCGAAATTGGAGCGGGAACGATTTTTATCTACTTTATTGCAGTTTGCAAGTTCAAAGGCTGGCATTCCAAAGGTCTTTCAAGTGTATTTGAAGCTGTGTTGGTTTAATTGCATTGTTTTTTAGACGAGGACCACCACAAATTGGTCTTTAGAGCAAGCCAATAACAGACTGGTTGATGTCCAAAAATTCGTGGTCTAGAACGAATCAAAAGCTTACAATAGACCATAATTCATGAACGATGTTGATTGCTACCTCTAAAAGTTTAACTAACCAATCTTCCTAACTTTCCTAAATTGACTAAATCTACTTTTTCTCAATGATCGGATACCTATTCGACTTCTGCTAATCTTTAAGCTACTTTAGCAGCAGGTCAAACAACGTTCAATAAAGTTAGTAACAGTTTATTCAACGTTGTTTTACCTTCTCTTGTGTTAGACTTATATTCTAAATGATTACAGCGGCCCAAAAGTAATAAAACTTGACAAATAACTCCATCAATTGGATAGTTTTACAAGAGCTGCCAACTTTTAAGAACTCGTTTTCTAGAATTTCATTCATAAAGGTAGACTCCAATCAGTAGTTGGTACTCTAATTTGGTTTTATTTGACTACATATTATTTACATAATAATTTACGAACGACAGCCAAACTTAATATAATTTTAAAAGTTGTGTTTGTAGCAGGAAGGATTCCACATGCATACAAAAAATTCGTCGAAATTCAATCAGACATTTGAATCCATCATAGACTAACTGATCTTACTGAGAATCATTTTAATCAAGTAAATAGAGTGATCGGTCCTCAAAGTGCTGTGAAAACTTAAAAATACTTACATTTTTGTACATCTACTAAAAGATTAATAAGTCTAGACATTTTTGTAATGGCTCTTTAATTGAGACTTGCTCTTATACTTTCAGACATTATTAAGATTTCATATTTCTTAATCATTCCGCGTTTAGTTTTCGTTAAAATTTTTGTAGACAGTTAAAAACCACTAAGTCTGCTTCAGATTATAGCTTTAAGCATTTAGCATTAGACGCTTGATCTTTCTCTCCTTGAAGAAAAAAAGGTTAGGATGTTGAAATTCAGAACTCATTTGCAGAAATAAAGCCAAATTGAGTAACTGCCAATCGAATGATGTTGATGCAAAGGCTGTGAATAGCAGTAAAAAGTATCGAACTGTCAAAACTGATCATGCAAATTACAATACAGTAGCAGAATCAATGGCAAAGTCTCTTCAGCCAGTCCACGAGCCGATAACTTGAAAAGCTCCGCAATCGGATATCGGAATATCGAAGATTAATACTTTTAAGCGCTGAACTTCGACAAAGATTCCGGTCTCACGGAATAATCGAATAAATAATACGTCTTCCTCCCGCGAATGCGATAATAGGGAGTCAAGTTCAGTGAAGCCAATGAAAACAAATAAACAAATTGGCCAATTTCGCCGGAGCTAACAGTTGGTAGTTACTGTTGGTACAGAGTCGAGAGCAACGCAACGGATTGTGCAATGCTATGTGCTTCCTTTTTAGTTGAACAAGCGAGTTATGTTTCCTCTGAATCTAGTTTTGGATTGTTTTAAGCATGGATTTTTTGTTTTTCTGGTTTACTTTGTTAATCGTTTTTGCTATGTTTGTTTGTGACGCTATTAGTTTTAAGCTTATTTCCAATGAGATACTAAATGTCCTACTTATAATAGAAATAATGCAATCCTTTAGTAAGGATAGGCCTGCAGGTTTCAACCAGATTCTTCTCTACTACGATGATTTTTGATTATAGTTCTTGGTTTTTATGTAGCTGCTAAGTACCCATACCCTTTAGATATCACTGTTTCTAATACCCATAGATAACATCAGTCATTATTTTATTTTAGTAGTGATTAAATACACTTAGTACTGTAGTATCAACTAAATAACATAATTACCTTGATGACCTCCTTACCGTGTATCATTTTGAAGATTGCACAGTTGCACCATCAAAATCTTAAGTCCTCAAAATCACGCTTCCAAAGTGAACAACCGTTTACATTCTAAAGTCTGAAATATTAATATCACCTCTAAAGGTTCAAATGGAGTGACTCCATCCGTCTGTAGTCTCAAATATCCCGATTATTGCCACAAGTAATATCATAAGTTGATTCATACTTTCACTGTGGGATAATCCTCCTCTTATTGCTCCAGAGCAAAAGCGACGGTTTAACTTTGAACCTATACATAGCTGGCTCAGTATGTGTACAAGCAGTCTAGGTAAAAGTTTAAACATCGATGTACTGAAAAGTTTCTTGGAAATGTAATTGTGGTGGATATTTTATTTGGGTAAGGGCGGGAGTCTCGACGGTGAACGCTCGCTTTTCAATAAGAATTCAGTCTTAAGTTGAGCGAACCGTTTACATTCGAAGTTAATATTAAATTTTCATAGTTTCAGTCTTTATTTATTGGAAGTTCTTCAAGTTGCTACTGAGTTATTTGAGTCTATGCAAATTGAAAGCGTAGACATTGTGCGTTTTATAATGAAAAAGTCTTTCATATTTATTTACAGACTTGCTTTTTGCATTGTTGATGTTCATAAAGTTAATGTTAAGATTATCAACATTATAGGGATCTGAAGTGAATGCAAGAAAAAAAACAAACACTGAAAGCGGAACAGTAACTTTCAACACAAACGGTACCTTCTACCATATTGCGGATGCAACAATTGACCATAAACTTTTTAAATGATTTCAAATAGAAACTTATAGCAACCGACACGAAAATATGTAAAGGAAACAATACTAAATCATACAATCATAGTCATACACATGTGACTTCCTTCAAACAATTCCATCTCATAGATGTAAGTACAAAAAACGCTCAATTTCCGATGTCGCATCCGATAGCAAAGACAGACGTGCCCACAAAAAATTCTTTACAAAACTGTATCGACCAACTTTACACAGCATTTACGAAAATTCAAAAATCACCCTATATCGTTGTCGTTAGAGATTAATTTTGAATGCGTTAGACGCCGAGAAAGTGCAACAATAAGTTTGGTGGAGTATTAAGGCATCAGAAAAAGTGGTAGTGTGGGAAAGATTGTCGTAAAAAACTAAACATCTGCGTTTCTATTCAACTGGATTCGAGTGGCTGAATGGGATGGGACGGTAACTCTATATCGCTGAGGCCTTATCATTCTAATGTGTTTTAAATTTGATGGAGTTCTGATATCATGTTGGCATATTTATGGATTTTATTGGGTTTTTAATGCATTTTTCGGGTTATTGTTAAAGAGTATGTTTGCCATTTTAATTTTGGTTGTTTTGTTCAATCAAGTAGCCTTATTTTTATTTGATTGTGATCACTTTTTGGACAAAATTATAATCAAGTCTTATTGAAAAGCCGAGGGACTCTTGTTTTTTATGTACGATGTTATAATGCTAAGTTAAGTCAAGGAGCAAAGATGAGATCTAAGATAGAACGAACTAGAACTCCCGACGGAATACAGTAAATACTTTGTGGCGAATAGTTTTATGATTATTTAGTTCCGACTGTTTGTCTACGAAAATAATACAGACTTACTTTCTCGTCTAGACGACGTGTTTTATGAAACGTAAAACATCTGCTTCAAGTTTTAGGCGCTAAGTTGAATTATGTTGCCAGAAATTGAATATTCTTGCCAACCACCCTTTAGAATTACACAGCCAGTAACTATAACTGATTTGCCAAATATGAGGTTGCATTGTAAGCTTGAAAAAGAAAACTATGAATTTTTTGGACCATTTGATACTATTCATATTGGTGACTTAAAAAAAGAGAAAATGGAAGATGATAAAGTTGAAATAGAAGATATAGCAGATTGCCGCTAAACCAGCAAACAATAATAACAAACAAAACCAAGCCATCAAAACAGAAACAATAAACGAAATAACACTTAATAACGACATTTTGTCGTTGAATGTTGCTCGTATAAAATAATAGAGCGAGAATTGAATCCGCATCGCTCGGCGGCAATCAGGCTGATGTACGTATCCTGCCCGCTGTGTCATTACATACAGATTTATAGATGTATTTGTGTGAGAAACTATCAATGAAAAAAACATGACTGTTCTGTACTGTTGAACAAGGATTTTAAGTGCATTGTAGAAATTAGAATTAAAATTTTTAACTCTATGTTCTTTGTGCACTGCATCCTTCTAACAATTTGCGGGACTGTCTGAGCAGATTACCACAGACCTGGACTCAAAGATCATAATATGAAGGAACACGGTGGATTTTTAGTCACTAAGAATCTCACAGTCCCTGTGATTCCAATAGCCAAGTGCCAAGTGATTCCAAAAGCACCATTAGACAGTCCAAATCCGAATATCGAAAAAAATCGTCGTATACGACGATTTTTAATACAATTAATAGCAATGATAGATGCTATCAAGTCAAATCAACTTAATAAAGTATCGATAATCTTTATTGAAGTAAACAAAATGCTTGATTGACACAACTAACTTACTTTGTTACAGTAATCATTTTTTTAACTTGTCTCTTTCTACAATAATGTCATGTTAAGGGCAATCGAGAAACTTGTTTGAGCGTTCAATCATTTGAACTAGTATTGCTGCAATCATGTCGTGATGATCAATTTAACTAAGATTTTGATTAATCTAAACAAGATATCGTCAATCAAGCTGAAAAGTCACTTGATTGGTTTGCATTTTTTTCGGTGTATCTTGCTGGTAATGCTAACACCATCAACTACATATTTGAGGGGAAAAATTATGCTGAAGAAGATATTGCCAGTAACGCTAGTTCAGCAAGAAGCTTCTTGTTTGAACAGGAATATACCAGCTACGGCTAAGCTAGACTTGGTTGCTATACCTCGAAGATGACTAAGTATTGCATATGATGATGAAACTACAATAATCCAGAGCCAGGCTGTAAGATTATATTTAAAGATCTGATAACTCTTTGATGATGAGCAATTGAACACGAATAATACCCGTGTCAACCGAGATGAAAAGTTCAAGAAAAAGAAAATGTATACGTTGCCAAATAAGTAATTGTCGTAGGAAACCTTAAAGTAGCAGTCATGCATGGCGAGGTCGTATCTTTAGTAATAAACATCAACGAGCTTACGCATGAGTTTCTAACAACACAGTATGAAAAGAAAATGGAAACATAAACACCCATTCTTAATGTTGATAGATACTAAATTACCGTATCATACGAGTATGCAGATACTAAATCGGATATAAGCACGCTCTAATAAAGAACAACAGCAAATAGACATACATACAAGCAAATTTGACACTTATTGTATGATCCTCAACTACATTTTTCCGATTGGCCGAACTGATTAATTGGGGTCCGATGACGTAACATCAACAGTTGGTTATGAAAACCGTTGCAAAAGGATTACAACTGCTTGCACATTTGCACAACCACCGGTTGATCATCAGGGATTTATCAACCAGTAATTAAACAACAATTAAAAAGAAAGAAAGAAGATAGTAATACTGGCTGACAAGACAAAAGAGGAGTTCAAAACGAAAATGAACTGCACGAAGATATTTAAAAAAAGAATGACAAAGCAATAAGGTTGGACATCTTGACCATAGACTATAAGAAATTAAACTCGCACCTTCTTAATGGTTTTATAACATCTTTTTAACAAAACGAAGGTGCTGATCCATCGATAAGAATATACGAACTACTTACAGTAACCATCGATGTGTTATCAGCAGATTATCATCAACGAATGATCACTTATACTGAGATATCGGTTTCCTGTGCAGGTATTATGCTTAAACGGATGTTACAGTACACAGCTGGTGAAGAAAAAATGTTCAAATACGTTTTTGTGTTCTGTTATTTAATATTTTTATAATACTTCGAAGACTTATTGAGCGTAGTTATTTTCAATTTATTGTCTTTATCTGTCCTAATTAATATAAAAAGGTTGAAACTTTTTCTCTTGGACCCGTCAAAAGACGTCGCGTGTTTTTGTTGCTTTTTGAAAGTTGACTCAGGAGAACTTCTCGGAGGCTTATCAATGCGTTCAAATATTAATTTGCCAAGTAAGGCTATATCTTCAATAAGCTCTCCTCCAATCTCGAATGTAATCGAGTCTATACGTCTTAAATCTGTGTGCATTGCAAGCTAGTAAGAATCTACCCACATGTTACCACAAACTAGTAAAACAACCATGTTACCGCGAACACACTACCCACATTCTTCATAACAAGACTCAATGATTTCCGAACATCCAAACGCAGTTCGGTACAGTTTGCTCGTCGCTACAAAAAAGCGACAACATCCGACGCTAAAAATATTCCGTATAATTGCAGCTCAACGCTGAAAGCGCAATACTTTCGCTGCAGCGGTTGTACGGTTGCCCTTGACAACCCAGACCCAGATACAATCGCGTACCCACACGTCCACACACACCCACACTCCCGTCGCGTCTGAGTCCTGCCGACACACACGCTCGCCTCACATACAGCACACATGAGAAACGGTTGCGTTCAGAAGTGAGCTTTTTAATTTTTTTTTCGAGGAACGCTCTTTGCTTTGTGCGCTTCTACAAAGAGTTTTGCCCTGTGATTACTAGTCGGGACGTTTTGGAGTGACGGTGATGTAATGCGGTATGGTTTTTGAATGTTGATGTGAAGTTATAATAAATTGAAATAGAGGAATTTGACGTTGCAACGCTTTGAACAAGAAATCAACCTCGGAACACCTTCAAATTGTCGCCGGATTGTCTAAGCAAGATATCCGTATCGTGGCTCTGGAACTTACGGATTGTTGTGGCTATTTGGTCAGTAAGAGTCCGACAGTACCTTCTGCTCCAATCAGGGTGAAAGGATTCATTTGGTAAAATCACCAACCAAAAATGTTAATAAGAACATCGTCAAAAAAGTTAGCCACAACATGACATAAACGCCTTATACGAGTACAACACAACCAATGTCGACCCTTCCGTTGACGCAGAACCCATACCACTCAAAACAGATCCATCAAATCACCCATCCATCATTAGACAGTTAAGTTTCTCCAAAATACAACACGAGAAGCCACAAAGGTACTAATTTCATGTAGACGGCACAGAAAGACCTCCTAAGTCCCACAGGAAAATACGGCGGAGTACTTGAGGGAAAGCGAAAAAATCGAAACAAGCAAGTTGCAATTTACTCCCTCTTTGTGATGGAAACAAAAGACATTTCTTTTGATGCGTATCCTTTGGAAGCCTTAGTTATGGGTCCGATTCGCGAAACTTTTATAATGAGACAATTTCATCAATAAGAAATTAGTAGAGGCATTTGAAGAAATATAATTGTCTATTTTTTGTGAGCTTTTTTAAACTTTAAATATTTTTAATGTCTAAGTATGTTTTAAGGCTCGGGCACGCCGCAATTGCGGCGGTAAGACCCCTCTTTGAGGAGTGGCTGGAGAGAAGTCATGGCGTCCTGACCTACCGCTTGACGCAGGTCCTCACCGGACACGGAAGTTTCGGGAGGTACCTGTGTCTGATGCGAAAGGAGGAGACGCCTGGGTGTCACCACTGCGAAGATCGCCCGGAGGACACGGTGGAGCATACGGTGCAAGACTGCCCAGCTTGGGCGGAGCACCGACGTGTCCTCACGGCTGCGATAGGCGGAGACCTCTCGCGCCCGGCATTGATTGCGGCCATGCTGCGGGGCGAGACGGAGTGGGAAGCGGTCAGCTCCTTCTGCGAGGCAGTAATGCTCGTAAAGGAGGAGGCAGGCCGCGAGCGAGAGAGGACAGCGTCCTCCCTCCGCCCCAGCCGCAGTGGTAGGCGCCCACGGCGACGGACGTCGCTAGATGATCTCCGGCCACCGTAGGCGCGGGCATGCGGGCAGCGAGTAAAGGGCAACTCGCTGCCCGACCAAGGACCATGCCCGGGTCGACGGCGCGTTGTGTCCCACGCGCGCCTCAAAGAGCGTCAGCATAATGACGGGGCCCCCCTCTCAGAGGGCCAAAGCCTGCCGGGGTCGCGGGATTATTCCCTTACCGTAACCCCGGAACCTAACAGGCTATGAAGGACACCGTGGATTTTAATCAGTAGAAGTCTGACAGTCCCTCCCGCCCTGCCCGGGGTTGGAGGACTCATTTGATGATTTTACCACGCTAAAAAAAAAAAAAAAAAGTATGTTTTAAGGTGCTGATAAACTTGAGCATTCTTACGAATGTTACATTACAGAAAAACAAAGGAGAGCTTTTTAGCGAGCATTGTAACGAGCTTTCTGTCGAGCTTTTTGCCGATCCGACTGTCAAGTTTGACATCTTAAGGAGAGCGTTCGCTAGAATGATCGTGAAGTACTCCTACCTATGTTTTGCTCTATGTTTAGCTCTGTTAGTTGTTCAGTTCGAAAAAAAAAAAAGTTTTTACCTTTAATAACTGGAATTCTGGAAAATAATATAGAAATTGACCACCAAGAATATTTTTGGAATCAGGACAACCTACATCAAACATAAAAATAAATAAAGAGCAAAGGAAAAATTAACAACGTGATTTAGAAATAGAATACGATTCAATACCATCACGTGATACTTGTCTCATAATAGAATTGTTAAAATAAAATATGTATTTATAATCCCAGGTTTATAATAAAGCTTTGACGTCATCAATACTGCAAATGAAGAGCTAATCGATCTCGATGCCTCACGGCGCGATGAAAGTTCTAGTTCCATATTTAAATATACACGTGACTATTCCTTTTGTAAATGAGTCAATTTGGAACTATGATTGTGACTTAAAAAATGTTGAATAGTGCATTTGGGATTCGAATTTCGCATTATTAATAATGGACGCAAATATAAAAATATATGATCTGACTTTAGAGTTGTCATAATCATTTAAAGGTGTGGTCAAATTGAACAGATTACTCAGAACTTTAACAGATATTTCAGGATATTATCTACCAAAATTCGGTGTTCGTAATTCATTTTTGCCTTGATCATAAAAAATGGTCTTCGAAAGCCACATTGACAATAATTAAAAAAATATAAAAACAAAATGTCCACGCCAATTAATTATGTCAATCTAAATAAAGAAACTTTCGATAAAGTTTTAAAAATAACGTACCATAAATAAATTTTCTAAAAATGTCGCATCGAATCTCGATCAGTGGAAATAGACAGTTTTAAATGGAAACATTTCAAAAATAGTACGCCCTTAAAATAGTGCGACAGAAATAGAGCGTAGCTTTAGGCACTATTGCCGTACCCTTCTATTAATAGATATTGTTTACTGCATGTGATAATCCTACCAAATAAAATGGCATCTAAGAAGTTCTAAGACAGAATTAGTTGGAGCGTATCCTCAAATTGGTCGTATATCAAAAAGCTCGCATTTTTATGTTGTTCCATAGACAGTAACAAAACACGAAAGTTCAAGAAATTTTATTCTGTAAATTACCGGAAAATGGAAAAAATATTTTATTTTATCATATTTTGATGAAACTTTAATTTATTTTTAAACTTTTTTACTCACACATTTTTTCTTTGTTTAGATGGCCTCGTATTTGTTATAAACACTTTTCTATTAACTAGCTATCTATTCTTCTCACTTATTGCGAGTCAAAGAAAATTAGGGGCACCTGTTTACCGGAGTAAAATCATTGAACCCAAACGATGTGCTGCACAAGCAAAAGCTGTCACTAGAATTTTCTCAAGTTTTCTCACTATTATGAGCTGTGGATAACTCTTATATTAGGGCAAATTCACTATAAACGGCGCAGGTTTTAAAAACAACTTTTAAAAATTTAGGTTTCTTTTCGGGTTTGAAATTGATGATTCTTAATAGATAATGTTATTAATTATATGAATTAGCTAAAAGTTCCTTTTACAAATGCGTATATATTACATTAATCGTTATTTTACAAGATGAGTAAGGAAAATTTTGTCCTGATAGTCACAAAAATCAAAACTTGATAAAAATTCACTGACTAGATGACCTGAAAAAAATAGACTACTAATTTATTACTCGTTTTTAATAGATTAAAAGAAATATATTTAAGAACGTACTAATTAACCACATTTTGTTAAAATTCAAAAAAAATATCCATTTAGTAACAAAAGTTTCCAAACGTTTGTTTCATTTTAAGTTTTAACTATTTAAATGATGAGCTAATAATAAAATTTTAACAAGATATTATTTGTAATATGTTTTTATTTATTAAAAACCTACTATAGTACATAATAATTATTAATAATTCAGCTGCTGTAAAGAAAATCAAGGAAAAATATTTGGGACCGTTACTAGAGAGACATTAAATGTTACGATACGGAATTGTTAAGAGTAGTCCTCACTATGACACTGATTATAATATAACCGAGAATCATGCGGACTAAGACAATAATGAGAACTGCTCACAACCTACATTAAAATTTAAAGTGTGTGCAACCTGGTAATAGGATCTAATTTATCATAGTCAGATGGCCTGCAAATTTTAAATACCGTCTAGGTACTCATAATGCAATGTGCACTAAGCTTTACTTGTATTTTGCGTAACGTTTTTGTCCGCCCTATAGTAACAGTTACGAACAGGACGTTACGCAAGTAGTTCAGTTTCAAAACAAATGTGAAATACTCAAAAAATATAACTATAAAGCTTCTAAATCATACAAAAAAGGCATCTATATACTTTAAGGTGTTACTGCTCCAAAAGAATTAACAACCAGATAAATGGTTTTATGTAAAAACACGTTACTTAGCGAGACAAATTTTTTGGACCAATTTTTCGTTGCGCACACATACGTCCACCAATTCTCCCTGTCGCGACTAAATTCAATATGGTTGCATTTTTTTCGTAGATTTTGTGCTTGAGGTTGCCATTAAAATAAAAAATAAATTCTAAATGGGTAAATTAGTAGCTAAAAGAACGTTACTATGTAGACTTGTCCTGTAATGTTAAATCTATGGGACAATAATTTTAATTAATTTTCTTACTCTTTTACTATGATAGCTATTGTTAATACTTAGTTTAAATGTAAGAATAACTATGACACAATTGAATTAAAAAATTGCAAGACTTATAGTGGAACAAAAATCTTTTGAAATATCTATTTAATGCGGGAAAACCGGTCTTGGGACAGCTTCAAATCAAGGTTTTGTTTAACTTCAAATTACTATAAAATTTATAATACCTTATTTATTGATACGTAAAAAAACTTATTGAATAGAATAACAGTTCTACTTGTGTTTAAAATAAAGCTTTTCTGGCAGCTTTCAAAATATTTTCAACTATCATTATTTGTTTTCATGGGACAACACGAAAACAGCCTGCGCCATTTAAAGTAAAAATGCCCATTAAACAATTTATTTTAGCCAAATTCATAAAACAAAACGTATGCTGATAAAACGAAAACAAATTTTCTACATTTTCTATTATGTTTCCAAATTCAAAATCCCGAATCCTTTTTTTTTTAATATTTATTCATGACCATGGATCCCGAATCCTCTCCCATCAATGTTGCCAACTACAAATCAGAGTTACCACAACAAAAATTAAGAAAAATAGCTACTGGCCAGTAATTTTCTTCTGTTTTCTTGCACGAGCTTGCACGCACGCTATTGGGGTCAGGTTAAAGGGGTGTGGGGCTGACGTCACGGCTGCGAAATGTTACCGGCATATGACAACGTGATTATCGCGCTCCGACGGTTTTATCAACGCACATTAACGCTCCGAACGATTTGCTAATGTTAGTTTGATACGGTGGAGGTGATTCTGTTTATCTTATAAGACGGTTTTTGCTTGCACTATGTTGGGGTTAGGATTTTTAGGAGTTGAAGTGGAGTGGAGATTTTAGATTGTTGGTCTGTTTTTTTTTGGGAAAGTCACCTTTGCTGCATGTTGTAGATAATTGTGGGCCAATAGGGTAATATTTCAGTTCTTTGGTACTTACTATATTGATGTTGTTTTTAAGTCACTAAAAAAAAAGCCTAAGTACAAGATACATATCCTTCTTTATAATGTATCTTGTACTTAGGCCTTTTTTGAATTCAATAAAAATAACCATATTATTACCAGATTATTAGAATTTCTTCCTTCTGCAGTTATAACAACTTAGTCCTCAATTCAACTTCTCTAAGCCCTTCATTTCAACAACAACTAACCAATAAATAATGAAACCTCAAGAAATTCAAATAAAACCATTATTTATGAAATCATAAAACGATTTGCTTTGAAGACAGTAAACAACAGCTGATTGTTACTTTCCTTCAAAACTTCGCAAGTATAGGTGATTCGCGCCATTGCATCGATTCGCGCCCTATTCAAAACACAGGCGCGCGCATGCGTGGCCCGCCATCGCAGTAAACATGTCCAGGCCTGCCCATAACTTGCGAATTTCCTTACCTCCTCCATTCTTCCTTCTTCACAATTTACATCGCTCCTTAATAAAAACGATCCACAATTTTCTTTGAATAGTTTGTATAATTTAATGTGTTTGTTCCCAGATTGGTGCCGGCCGTACGGATAACCGGCCCAGACGACGCCTCATGCGCCGACACTGAAACAACTTCAACCAAAAGCCACGAAATCCTCAAACCAAAGCCTCCAGTCATATCTTTCGTTTCGAAAATCTAAATATAAGCACTATTTTTTTAACCTTTTAACGATAAATCTAAATCGTAAATAGTATACGCTAACTCCCAAACAGTACAAATTAATTTAAGTCTGAAGTGATCGGTATTTACAATAAAAAAGCCTTGAACGACCGAAGTTTATCAACCAACGACCAGTATTTAAACGTTCCAAAATAATAGAAATCGTTAAACGAGTGCACAAAATATTTTATCGATCGTTAACAATTTAAATACGAACCGCATACTCGAGCATTTTGTAAAAAAAAAGTCAGCCAAAGATTTTTATAAACCCTTAGACTGTAAGAGTTCGTGTAAGTTCAACTGCCTCTTAATAAGGACTTTTATATTTATTCCTTAGTTGGATAACGAAGATATTGTGATTAGTTTTAGTGTAAACCAGTGTGCCGTATAATCGTAACATTAAGTGCTACTTAGATACCGAACATTTAACAAATTAGCGGAGCCACGTCAAGAGTACAAATTGTAAGTTCCAGTGCAGTTCCGAGTGTTCAGTACTACAATAGACTTAGAGCTTATTTTTGTAAGGGTTTATGATCCCCGACGCGATGAGGCAGCGTCGAGGCAAGGCGTCATGAGCGAGGCGCTCAGCAGCGACGCCAGCGCAGACAGCGCGCTCCCGCCGTTCTCCACCTTCGGCGACATGGAGAACGAGCAGCGGATCCTCACAGCCGACACACGGCTCCTTGATCCCGCCTGGGAGTACTACGAGAGAACAGGAGACACGGTCTCCGTCATCGCCAGCCAGCCGCAGTACCGACCGTGGGAGTCCATGCCTATCACGGTGCATTCCAAAGATTCATTCCTACGGGCTGGCTTCTCAGCGGCTCTGGACTACCAGCCCGTCACGCTGCAGCCGATCACGAACAAGCTGCCGTCCTTCCAAAGTCAGTTCCAAACGTTTCCAGAAACGTCGGTGATACCGGAGACGGGTCTGCCTAGCGTGACCCCGGTGCCGGTCACGGCGAGTCCGACGCCGAGCGCGAGTCCTAGTCAGTTAACCCAGCTCACGCAACTCACCACGCCGTCATCGCCCGCGCATCTTACCACTCTAGCGCAGATGACGCCCCTATCGACCACCCTGACGACCCTGTCACCTGTCAACGCCACAACATTCCATACACTAACAGCTGTGAACGCGCGCAGCTTCCCCATCGTGCCGGCGCCCTTGCAGGCGAGGGAGCTGGCCCCGGCCGGACAAGCGTACATCGATGACAGACACATACAACTGTACCAACCAAACATAGCCACAATCAATGCCTATCCAACACAAAATGGCATCCTACACCAAAACGGAACGCTCCTTCATCAAAACGGGAGCTTGATACAGAATATACAAAGTCCAACCGTAGTTCATGTGTTGAAAAACGAGCCGTTTGATGTTAAAGCGCTACAGGAGAAATATACGCCGAATGGACTACACCACAGTAATTTCCAGAACCCGATGATGATTGACGGTTATGAGAAAAAGACGAATGGCTTCGGAACCGGTTCGTCACCAACAAGGTCGGACTTTAGAAAGAAGGAGCGACGGAAAATGCGCGCGAATAGTACAGAGTCGGACGGGTCTAACATGGAAGTCGGGTCTGAGAGCAGTGGTCAGGTCGCGGCGGTGTCTTCCACTGCAGGGTTCAAGTCACCGATGCATGGGGCACCCCCGATGGCCACGGGACCAATGGAGATGGACGACATAACCAGCGAAAAACAGGTGAGAATTTTAATATTTCAAAAATAAATCATGTAGTCATATCTGCATGATTATCGTGAACCTAACACTGCTCGACATTTTGCTGAACTGGGCCTATTTGGCGCAGCCATGGGACACACAACAAATCTTTGTTTCTCACTTCTTCCTTTTTTTTTTTTTTGTTTTTAGCTTAAGTTTTCTGGTTTTTTATTTTTATTTTGTTGTGTGTTTGTCGTGGTTTTGTGCCAAATAAATATTTTTTCTTTCTTTCTTTCTTCTTTCTAACAGCAAATATTTTGACACAATTTCTTGGTAAATTTTAATGTGATGTGAACATCAAACAAAACGTGTCTAAATATAAGCCGTTTAGGTCTCAATATTATAATGAAACCAGTTTTGGGTTTACACTAAAATAACCCAACGATATTATTAGGTAGCTAAAATAAATTGTCAGTTTCGACTTCGCCAAATAATAAAACCATTTACCTACTGCACCATAACACAATCATTAGTCGCTGATATATGACAGAACATTGTAAACAAAATGATACACACACACAACATAGGCAAGTGAAAAGCAACACAATAAAATCGAGAACGACAACTAATCTTCCTTCCCACGAATTGGTGAATTGCGTAAACAAGACGCCGGGGAATCGCGAAAAGCCGACTGTATATTCGACGAAAGATATAAGAATTCTCAGAATTTTCATTCAGCTACACGCTCGCCGAAAGTGGATATTCGAGAGAGCCCGAAAAAGAGAAACTTCCACCGTAATTCCACCTTTTATTATTCTCCGAGCAGTTTTTATTCCCGGACTTGAGTTTCGAAATGGCCGAACTCCTTGTCTTCGCGGCTATAAATTTAATAGTTAGCCGATTCTCTTGCTCCACCAATAAATTAACTTCCTCTCTCGTTTAAAACACAAATTAAAGTCTGGCGATTTATGCGTGTCCTGCTTAGAAAATTTTATGACTTTGAAATTTAACAGCGAATGCAATTAGTCGGCAGTTTTGAAAAGCCCTCGATATTAACGGAGTTAGTACGTTTTAATTGTGGCTTGAAGAACAAAGTTACAAGTTTTAGAGTTGCCGTTTAGAAAATTATAAGACCATATTTTAAGAAATGCTTTAATGTGTCGTTTTTTACATGTTTGAAGACATACAAAACATTTAAAAGTACGTAGTACATAATATTTTCCTTTTTGAAGTCATCTGTCGCTACAAAATGCTTGTTCTATGTAATTAGTTTTAAATACAAGAAATATCTTAGTGTAAATTAGAACAAGTTTCAGAAACTTTACTCAGAACGCAGTAATCATTAACAAAACACTCACAACTGCTCCTAATTAATAAAAAAATATTAAGAACTATTCTAATGCTAGTTACCACTTTAGAGTTGAAGGAACGAGAATATTCTCCCGCATATTTGTTATAATTGAAGTTGCCAGTTCAGAAAAACTTATCTAACTGCAGTACCTGCTAGGAAAGGTCCAGACTCGACGACATTCTTTACGCAATAAATGTCAGCGTTTCCTAGTCTAACAACAAACACCTTGGCTCGCAGCTGCCTCTACAATAGACAATAATTATAGAGATGCGACGCGATTAGTCGATACTACGTCTTTAGTGATCGTTAATCGGTAATCAGTATAATCGAGTGTTGTTTTAGTGAATTATGAGGATAAGTAGTTTATGTTTTAGTCCGTACTTTAATGCAACGAGATATAAAAGTTGGGTAGTGAACTAAATGATCGATTCAATCGTTTTAGCGATCGTTACAAATAATCGTTTCTTGTTATATTATTTTAAAGCGATTATAATGCTTTTTCTAATGATCATTAATCACAATGGCATGTCTTAATTGGACGGATACAGCAAATTCAAATAACGTAAGAAACTGCATGCGACTGTATTTCACACATGTTTAGCTTTTTTCGCAAATATCGAATACACACACACCTTTTTATCGATATCGATACATCGACGGTTGATACTAATTTCAAAAAGGAATTTCTATTAATTAATTTCTCAGTACTTGATAATTATTAGAGTAATCGATTTAAAATCGAATAATTCTTAATTGATCCAATGACTCGACTAAAGTATTTGACGATTTAATTTATCGATGTTCAGCTGCCGTCGATTACTGATTGTAATCGGACTCTTCATAGAATCATGCTTTATAGCATTTTTTCTTTAACAACTTCAATCATAAAAATGTATTGTAGTCTTCCTACTGCACTTAACCAAATTATAGATTACTTGCATACTCGTATAATGCAAATAATTAAACAAAAGTCTCTGTAATTATTTAACACTCTTAAAAAAATACGCTACCCCACTGTAACTGAAATTATTTCATACTTCATAAAAGTATTTCACAAAAATTCTAATAGAGCATTCCAGAACATTAATTTTCAATCGAAAAAACTTTTCCGCCATTACTACAAAGCTGAAATAAAAATCCTAAACTAACATCATTCAGATTTATTCTCTATTACCTCATGATAGATTACATTTTCCCTTGTCTAGCCGCAGCTATTACTCATTATGCGAATGGAATGAGTCAAATGGGGAAAATCCAAAGCTTCCTAGAAATGTGGACAGAACATTAGGAAAAGCGGAAGTGAGCTATATTTTAGTGATGTAGCACTTAGCTATAGACAATTATGTGACTCTTTATATTGTTTTTATTATCTGGTGAATCGCCTGGGTTAAAAGAAGGTTTTATACTTTCTTTATTCGGCGTTGAAGAATATAATTTCTGTAATGATTTCTTTTTTAATCAGATAAAACCTTACCTCTTTATAATAATAGTGTAGATTGTTATTATTATTTTTTGTAGACATTTCTATAAATTACTGACATTTCTAAAAACGTGTGTCGTACACGTTTTATATAATTGAAAATAAGTATTTACCGCGAAATAAGCTTCGTGTCGCATCTGTTGTTATATCGCATGTAATAGACTAAAGGTTAGTTCTTACAAAGCAAAGGTATGCACTATAAAGCCAGTCGGTTACTTAAAATTAAAAAAAAAAAAAAAACATCTGCAGGATAACTGGGTGTATTAGAATATTTCTAAGCTGCTAATAGGAATATCAATTATGAGCGACTAGATACTGTATTATGAGTCAGGAATTAAACTTCTATAATTATTGCTTGTTTGTCTATGGATTATTTTTAAATAAAATTCTTTTTTTGATTTTTTTTTATTTTATTTTTTTATCGAAAGTTTATTCTTACGTCAAACCAAAACAAGCGTTCGAATTACGAATTTGAATAGAATTCCGTATTTAAATAATCGTCAGCTGTTTGTCGGTGCCACAATCGGTTGGTTCCGATTACGACCGAGATAGTACGAACGTTGCACGAATGAAATTGCACCAAATATGGCGGACTTCTTACCGTATCACAGCTGTTGCGTGTTTTTATTGTTGGGAATTAATTTGGATTGCAACATTGAAGGTATTTAAATTGCTTACCTGTGTCCAGAAATGGATTACCCGTAATTTGTGTGTGAAGAAAAATACAAGTGTCTTGTGGTATTTCAAAAAAAGAAATTGTGTTGCCATTCAATTAATTACAAGCGATCAAACTCGTTCGAATAGGTACCTTAAATATATCGATGATTGCTAGGACTACCGAAATACGAAGTCCTAATGAGAGTAAATGAGATCGCTCCGATTGAATGCGCCGGCGCATGACCGAGACGATTCATAATAATGAGCGCGGAATACTCCGAAATTGTTGTCTGGCCAGTAATTGCAACGTCCCTTTATGTTGGTCTCAATTCGTCAAACATTGGCCATATGTTTGTCCCTTTCTATCTTACATGATAGTATAGTAGCCATACACCATCCTGCCTATCGACGATCGATTTGACGATTGTTTTGTTGTATTTGATGGCATGACATGCCAATTTGACAGGTCATCAAATCGATTTGACACAACGTCAAATCGGCAGCAGCGATGCATTTGGCTATTATTCGATGACGACAGCTACAATTTTATAAATTTGTAGCTATCGGTCACCGAATAATAGCTAGATCTAGCTATAAAGTTGCTAAAATGGCATCGCTGCTGCAGATTTGAAGTTGTGTCAAATCGATCGTACGATAGGCAGTATGGTGTATATGGACGAACTGCCAATTTGAAACAATTGCAAGCGTCATACGGTAGTCAGGATGGTGTATGGCTAGCATGAGACATTTCGGCTTGAACTTACCTTGTTCAATGTTGGCCAAATATTTGACCAATACTTGGCCCGGGTTCGTGAACGAATCGGACACGCAACCAACGGGAATGCGATCAGATACGAGTGTTGTAACAGTAAAATATGACTTAATGAAGACTTTGTGGCAAATTAAAAATTTAAAACGGTGTTATTTCATCGTCCTATAACCAAATTGAAAATTATAATTTTTGTATTTTCGGGGGCAATTTATGTAAGAGAAACTTCTTTAAATATAATTGGAATGCTAAGTGGAACACAGCAAATTAATTGGCGAAAATGGCGAAGTCGGAACAAGTATTTTTGTCAAAGAAACTTTCACACTTACGTACAAAAAAGCTTTTAAAAACTGAACAATGAAGTCGACATTTTTGTCTTTAAAAAACAAATACACCATTAAGCCAATTCCTAAGTGACACTATTCTTAATAATAAATCAGTATTTCCGATCGCAGACGAAGAAAAAGCGGAAACGATGTGGCGAATGCATCGGTTGCCAACGTAAAGACAACTGCGGCGACTGCGCACCGTGTCGCAACGACAAGTCGCATCAGATATGCAAGCAGCGGCGATGCGAGAAGTTGACCGAAAAGAAGGTGAGTGGCCAGCTTTATTTAATTTTAAGTTTTTTGTTTATTGCAAGCCAAAAACCTTTCCCATATCAAGTAGGTACTACTCTTCGAATCAGCCATTACAGTGCTATTATACAACGTGTAACGCCAATAGCGCAAAACCTCTCGTGGGGTAACTCAGCCCATGTTACCTACTGAACAATTTTTATTCCTTTAGGAAATTCGCAAAAAAAAAAAATTGGTTTTCATGCAAACCCGCCCGACCAATTTCTCATTTTGCATGAAAACCAATTTTTTTTTTTTGCGAATTTCCTAAAGGAATAAAAATTGTTCAGTAGGTAACATGGGCTGAGTTACCCCACGAGAGGTTTTGCGCTATTGGCGTTACACGTTGTATGTATAGAAGCAGTGCTATGAACTCGTTATCGAGATTAAGATTCACTAAGCTATTAACTGACAGACGTCGCTATAAGTAGCTTAGTGAATACCGAACTGTAGTTTCGACATTGGGTCAAAGCTGCAAACAAGGCTGTTTCATTAGAGAATATCACTACAGACCGTCTTTTTTGGCCTCAAGAATATTTCATTGACCAACAAAAGTTTTCCAGACTATGTCATAGAGTGCATTCAAGTTGAAGATACTTTTCACGGAGCAATCTTTCAAATTCGTAAACGGATGTTACACTGCAATAGTAACAACGGATACCAAACAGTTGCTGCAAACGTCGTAAAAGTAATAAAAAATGTTATCGCGTCGAAAAGTGTTAACTTTGGTATGGATGCACCTTAACAAATTGTCGTAGAGCCCTAGCTTGATTAGTAATTACAACCCTGATTCTTATCTCATTTATGTAGATATGTAACTTCAGAGCTTACAAAAACATTCAACTTCCCAAAAATAATGCAGTTGCTTTATAACTTGACAGTAACAAAATGAAAATACTTTACGAAACTACCGGCCAATATATTACGCAGTTATTTATGTTGATATCGAACCCTAACACGGTAGATATAGCTCATTACTTAAACAAAAAATGTACTTAACAAGACATAAATATAAATTCCACATAATGTTCAAGATAAAGCATAAATATGATGACAGTTTTGTTTCTGGACGAAACTTAATAAAGACACCGACATCGCCTTTTAAACAGACACTTAATTTCTCCATTATCTATCACTCCATTACTTACGACCATTGCCAAAATTAAAGTTAATATCATTCGAATAAATACTCCTCAAAATGGCGCGAGTTTCTCGATTTCAATGCGATATTTTATACATTCGTTTCGATTCTGATATATTTCATAAAAAAATATGTTGAATCGATTTGTGAATGACGCAAATACCTCGTTGTTGCCTTGTCGTGTCATTTGCATTAATTTATACGCTCGAGCGTGTTGGACGACATCTTGTGTGACGCGCCGTCGACAAGATGGCCGTCATTAAAATGTGACATATGAATGGTGCGACGGTAAAGACAAAAGATTAATTAACAAGTTAATGATAACAGAAGAGGATAGTCCTAGGCAATTTTCGGATTTTTTAAAATAGTATAAACAGTGTTAGTGACTATGTTAGTTTAAAATCTTATAATTTATTTAAGAGTAAAAGACCCAGAAGTAAATTACACTGAAAAGCTCGCGACTCCTATTTACTTAATGATAACAATCGTTATCATCAAACGCCAATTTATCAAAAACAAAAGAGAAACAATTCAAAACAAAGCATAGATAAACAAGCTTATTAACATAAAATACCAATAAAAATATAACAGCAAAATTAATAGGCCGTGAAAGAGCAATCGCACACTTCGGTCTACGCAACGACTACAGAGCTGTCTTTTTAATTAGGTCGCATATTCACGAGGTTTATTTTAATGACAAGCTTTGAAAATTATGTAACCTTCGTATTTTTGCATCTATACAATCCTAAATATGGAAAAGAAACTTTGTATATCTGTTCCCGTTTTACGCTTGAACTGGTCCACTGGTTGACCAAAACCTGGGTTTTAACACTGAGATCATAGGATATTTTTATCCCAATAAAACTGTTGGGATAAAAATATCCCAGGTTTCAATTGTAGAATAAATTCGAACCTACGCGCGGGTTAAATCGTCGTGACATAGCCGGAACGGAAATCAGAAATTATCCCTACAAAAGCTAGTACTGAAATAAAAATCTAAGTAAGAATATTAAAAATGAATAAGAAAATTCCTTCTCTAGAAGATCACGGAAATTGTTTTAGCGTAGATACTTAGGAACTTGCGACGTTTCAATTAAAAGCAAGAGTCTTTAGTAGAAAGTAAAAGTTGCTTGGTAATTTTGAGTTAGACTTGAAATCTTGACTCTATATAATTATGTAAAACTATGTGCATTCGTTTATTGTAAAGCATTTTGTTCACGATAGAGATCGAACATTGGATCGATTACCGAGCTAGATCGATGACACATGACCACAAAAATACTCCTTTAGACCGAGACTCCACCAAAGCTGTGCGAGTCGAGACGTGTTTTGAACAACCAATAGCATTGCGTTATTGACACAGCTCCACTCCGCAACCCGTGCCGCAACGCAATTCTATTGGTTGTTCAAAACACGTCTCGACTCGCACAGCTTTGGTGGAGTCTCGGCCTTAGATTCTGCATACAATCTATGTGCGCCACACGCCATTACATCTGTCTTTTATTTTGGTTCTTCATCTCTTCAGTGTCGACCAGACACCTGTGACTTTAACTTGATCTGGGAATATATACTTATTTAATAGAAGAGGTTTTATGTAGACAGCACAAGAAGAACTTAAGTGTTGGCCGTGTGGCGCACATAGGTTTCCCTGTGTGTAGAATCTAGAAGAGGTTATCTGTGCACCGGACACATCACACATCACACGATGTTAATCCGGGGTCCAGAATCAGGTCCACATAATATGTATCTGTTAAAACAAAAAAAAAAACAGAATCTTTCAAAGTTTCGTAGCCGTAAAAATGCCTTCTAACTTTGCTTGCCAAAAAGAACATTTTTGAAAATGACATTACAAGCGATACCTACACATGTTAATGGAATAATAAATCTAAACCGTGTGTATTTGTGTAAGACTTGTCGCTTAGGTCATCGCCAGAACGGAGCCAGACGGTATGAAAAATGCGATGACCTGAGCTTTGGAACAGATTGAACAAAATCACTATAGTGTATTATTCATACTGACAAAATACAAACGGCTGTGAAATACACCCTGTATAGCAAAATATACAGGGTGTATTTGACAGCCCTCTGCAATCTTTATCCATTTCAGAAAAAAACATTCGAATCTCCATAAAAAAAATTACAAAGGATAGTCGTTTATTTTTTCTTTTTCTCTACAATTTTTTTCATGATCGTTGTTCAGGATGATGATATGAACCACAGATAAAGTTTGCAGAGGGCTGTGAAATACATCCTGTATATTAAAGCTTTTCGCATGCTGCTCTGAGTCAAATTTTACTTTCCACAGAAAAGCTTTCAATTGGCGTTACTGCGTATTTTTTTAAATTGTCTTCACTAGAAGGACTCATGGGAAAATAACCATAGTTACCATACCATAGAAAATCTACGAAATAGATTCTCACTAAATCAATGTGAACTCACTAATAGGTTCTATTTGAATGCTAAAATGACTTAATTACTCGTATTCTATAACTATTGTTTTTTTTTTTTAACTAAAAGTTTTATAAATTTAAACGTGTCTGTAATAACCATTCTTAAGTTCCTGAAAAACCCTTTCATTGCTCTGCACTAACTCTTAATCAAGCACAAATCCCACAAAAAATTGCAAATTACTTACCTCCACCAAAATAAATAAAGAAGTCAACATAATCACAATCTTATCTTCTTATTAAAAAGCTATACTAACAGAAAGTAGGTACTGAAATCGCACGAATACTTTTTTCGAACAACGGTAACCGAAAAAAGTTTTTTTCCAAAGAAAGTGCGAAGCGAGAAACGTACTTGACTTAATTTACGATTATAAGTTACCGGCTGCGAAGTAACTTTAGCAAATTAGTTTTAAAACAAGCACCGTAAAGCTTTTCGGGGGGATATGGGTGGTCCCACCTTTTGTTCGAGTCCAGGAATTACGTTTATTTAAAGCCTACTTTGAATAAGTACTAGGGTTACTTCGGAGAAAAACCTTTATAGAGGTCCTTTAATGACTAAGATGCGACCTGGCTTGATAACAAAAAATTGGTTAAGACAAAGGCCTTTTGTTTTAGAAGAGGTGAACTAATAGAGGTTTTAATATCTCCATTTTGAGGTGTCATTGTAAGCCGTAGGTGTACAATTAGTACACCTACATTTCGCACCCCTTTTAAGATTTTAGGAGTCAGGATTCTTAGTGCTTTTGACAGTTTGTAATGCCATTTTATAGCGCAGTTTTCTCTTTTTGGATCTTGAAGATTTGTTAAGTGTAACATCTTTATCATCGCTTGCGAATGATTTCGTGAAATGTAAAGAAAGCGTGTAAATGGTAGAAGAACTGGCTTGGTCAAGTCAACGCTATTTGATTTGTCAATTAAAGCGCACGGTGGCAGACCGAACCGTCAAATGGTAACTCTTACCGAAGTTAACCTGTAGATAAATCTTTTGTTTCTGGAAGTTTTGTTATTATCAAGGTGAAATATTAGAAATTTCTCATCTGTATGGGACTATTATAACCAAAAACCAATAAATTAATAAAAAGATTTATTGGCACAAACTACTAGCAGCTTTTGTAGAATTGCAGATTCTACAAAATATAATAATTCCATTTTATATTCCAAAATAGGTCCGCAATAAACATTTTATCATATTTACAACATTAATAAACACCTGATTATGGTTAATAACACAAAATTATAGTTCGACACATTTTATTGGAAAAATAATAAAAGTTTAAACACCATTAAGCTACTGGAACTTAATTGCTATGATTAACAAAGCACCTGGACTAAGCACGTTAAAAACAGTGTAAAAAAAATTGACGATATTTCTACTGGTTGCTTTAAAAACATGTCATCTTAATACTATTCTAGCATTTTAGACCTTTATGTACCAGAAATAAAATAAATGATGCCGTGAAAGGGAGAGAGGAGAATGTAAGGAACAAACTTGTTGTAGTATGAGTTAAAAGAAAGAAGATAATGATGAAATCAGAAATAAAATCAAAGCAAGAACTCGATTTATTATGAAACTCAGAAGTTAATAAAACGGGACTCAACGTACGAAAATTAAAATAAATTAAGCTTTTAAAAGTGGCAAAACGGCACTTTTATAATGCTGTTGTTTAATGCCAAAACAGGTGATAAAATGGGATGTAACCCTCAAAAATGTTTACTGTCAATCTACGCGTATTATACCACTAAAACAAAGAAGTTTCTATCTTAAGCCTATTAATAGCCACTATCTACCAAAAGCAAGAGGGGCAATAAGAACCGATTTGTATTATACAATTACTCCAAAATTTCAGTCCTATCTATTTCATAATCACACAGAAGGTGACAAAACGAGCAACTTTAAAAAAAATCAATTCAGCTGTTCCAAACATTTATTTGGTCACCGGTCGCTTTTCTTTTTTTTTTCTGAAAAACTTTTAAAGGTATTATTTATATAGTGCGGTTCATATGTCGCGCACATTATCTGGCACGCGTGAACGTGCGCGGCAGATGCGCGGGCGCACTGCGCTCCAATCGCAGAGCGCCGTCTGCGCAAGGAACGCCTCTGCCTTTATCTGATTGTGCCTATTGTTGGGTAAAAGGTGTTGCGTCGTGTCATGGATTTGCTATCGGCTCGAATTGTAGCAGTGTTATTTAAGTTTATTTTACTGTCAGACATACAGTTATTATTGCTAGCAAATACAAGTCGCTTGCAACTTTGTTTGCGTAGAATCTTCAACCTTAGAAACAATATCAGAATTGAATTAAGTTCTCAAAACTTCTACGTGAATATTGCTAGCCTGTGTCATCCTCTGACCAATGAAGATCGCTTTTCGCTACCAGGCTTTTAATCTTCCATCAGGCTCTTTTTCAATCAGGCTTTTTATCTTGATCATTAGAATTTTAAAACATTTTAACACAACAGATATGGCTCCTAACATGGTGGCATGTTAGGAGCCATATCTGTTTTAAAAAAAACAATATGTAGTCAGAATATCTATTGGTAGCTAGAAAGTTTTCCCCTCCAGAAACTTAAGCTCACTTCTTCGAAATAAGATTTCTATCTTCAACGATTTAAAAGAAAACCTTCTTCTTTCAAAACTATTTCGTCACATGCATAGATAGATATCCTATCCATATTCATAGGCACATTTGACCCCCATTTAATCCCACCTCATACAACCCGCGAGTCCGCGACCGAAAACTGACCACCCCACAGACTGCAACAGTTAATATTGGGAAGGGTGCAACGGGATATTGTTATAATCGCCCGCTTATCCGGGTGATTGGTGATCGCACCTGATATAATCACCCCAGACGCCTCTTATGACACCGTCGCGCGTCCGAAAAAGGGGTGAAAGGGGGAGAATTCGGATACGGGTGCATTTTCGTGAATGCATTTTAGTTGGTCATTTTTGGGTTAATATTTGAGTCTTGCGGTTACAGTCAACCAGAGTGTGAAAGACGTATTTTTAATTTTTAAAATCTCTTCTGTATTACGAAGTAATCAATGATTTAGGAAGAAACAGAGGTTGGCTGTTGTATATTTTTGAGCTTTTCATCACAAATTGACAAGTACTGGAGCACGTAACTGGATGCATAATAATGTTAGGATCATTATTTATATTACAGGGTGTGTACCTATTTTTATGTGTTTTGCTATCGTGTCATTTTTTCATACATTGTTGCCAGTTGATAAAAATAAATGGCGAAAAATTCACAAGTTTACTTACCTTCGACAATAAAAAACAAATGCTATCGAAATAAATAAAGAAAAGCTTTCTGACAGTTTTGATGATTAGGCTAAAACATTTCATTTTATAAACTGTATTTACACAAAACACGTTTGACTTATGACAGAAATATGTTAGATTATATTTTTGCCATATTGGACGTCGTTGAGACTATTTCGTTTTTAATATTGTTTATGAGAATTTTCTCTCTGTTTATACCTAGTTTTTAACCGCATCTTACCTCGCGTTGTTTTAGAATTTGACAATCAATTCGGCAACATGTAGCGTGATCTATAAACCACAAAAACTTATTTCATTTTTCCTCGAAAACAAAATTATTTATTTTGTGTTTAATTTTACTATAAATGTAATGTAACATCAGTGCCAGCGTTTAATTAGAAAATTGATACTGCTTGTATACGGACGTCATAAATAAATACAATAGGTAAACACCACAGTGGGTGGAAACAGTAAATTCCACGCCAAAATTGTCTCGCTAATCGAATAACAATGTTTTCCCCCGAATTTTCGCAAACAAACATACAATAAACATTACGAAGAAAGTTACAAATAAATCACTGCCGTTTTTATCGTACATTTAAATGGCCTTCTTTGTTTTCCAAATTTACCTATTTCTCTAGCTCTTTTTTCAGACTAAATAGCGCGGGAACAAGTCCCCGTCGCCATCTTGAAATTAAAGAAAATTTATTACTGCGAAAGCAATTTCTGTTTTATCATAAGAATATCGAAAAACTTGAGTTTATTAAGCTTAGGATTTACGACAAAACTTTGTCTCCTAGTAATTTAGTTTCATATAAAACTAATATTGGTTGACAAACAATGAATATTTATGGATTTATGCCGTTGTTATAATTTCAGTATCCAAAACAACAAGGTTTTATGTTTAATTCATTATTATAAATTTCTAAAGGATGAAGAAATGATAATAATTGAAGCGTATACTTATGTGACACAACAGTTACCATTATCCGTAATCAGGAATAAAATCGTCATAAAAAAATTAAATGTTCGATTTTTAAAGTCGGTCGAACACGGTCCACCCACCGGCGCGAGGCGATTATAACGGTCGGCGGGAGTTTACACTTTTGATTTTTTTTTCTTTTTTTCGAGCCGGCACGCGCCAAGGGCCGGTGATTCACGGCCTCACGGCCTCTCGGCCGGCAGATGTTAGGTCGAGCTTTTTGTGCTATCAGCTGATGTAACGGGCAGGACGAATCGACTTGTTAATGATGCATCTTGCATGCTCCGAACTATTACGTGTACCAGGAGTCGGTGTTGCGTAATTGTTTTTTTTACTCTTCTTCCTTTTTTTTGTAAACGTGTTCGTTCGCGCGGTTTTCTTGGCGATGTGAGATGCTTAAGTGAACTAAAATATGCTTAGTTGGATAGTATTTTTTACAGTTATCGGTTTTAACGTTAACTTTAACGTTATAACACTAATGAAAACGGCAACAGTATTGTAGCGCTTCTTTACGTTAGTCTCTAGCCTTCATAAATATTCCAGCATCGTATTGTCATGTGTTAAAGTTCAAAGTTGTTTGACAAAAGTTATTAGATTTTTTGGTAACAGCAAAATTACGTTGTTCACAAAAACAAACAGGATGCGCCTCAGACGCATGTTTATGTCAAACTTATCTCACAAACATAACCGTATTGAGGTTTGAACTTGCGGAAAATAATCTTTGTTCGTTTAACCGCGAAAATATATGGTTGTTTTTACATGAAATTAGGCCACGCTCAGTATTTTTTTCTTAGAGAATTATGGGACTTGAGACCAGAATAATAATTGTTACAATCAATAAAAATGAATCAAACAATTTAAACAAATTATGTCTAGAAAAAACTAAACCTAAAAGATATACAGAATTAGGCCGATTTGAACATAGTTCATGCTTGAGACTCGTTCTAAAATACAGACTTGCTTGACAGCTAGACATAGAAAATAAAACGCATTAAAATAAAGCTAGTATTAAAAATATTGCCACGAAAGCCTCGAATGCTAATAAAAATGAGTCCTTTGTCATTCGTTATGGCTAGAACAAAAATAACGAGACATTTCATGTTACTGTTCTAACACTCGACAAACGTCAA
This sequence comes from Agrotis clavis, assembly GCA_954870645.1. NCBI lineage: Eukaryota > Metazoa > Arthropoda > Insecta > Lepidoptera > Noctuidae > Agrotis > Agrotis clavis. The sequence continues at coordinate 23,858,512 of OX940921.1, forward strand.
AGCAAATATTTACAATTTTGTTTTTTTCCACGTTTGCTGCTACATTAACACACAGTGCATTAGTTCAGCTTTGTTTTATGTTAGAAGCTGTGTTTTGAAATGTAAAAAAATATTTTGTGTCGCTGAATACTTGTCTATGGAATTTATTGCTGAGTGTATTTTAGATAAAGAGATATTTAAAAAAAAATAGGTAGGTAAGAACTAATGTAGAATTTCATATTAATTTAAAAATAAACTAATATTTAAAAAAATAAACGTTAAGAAACACACAATAAACTTTATTAGATACGTCTTCATGGTGATTAACAAAACTTTTTTTATTCAGTTCACACAAAATAAATTCAAAATGGCCGCTGTAAGCTACTATCAAGAATAAATCCTTTATAGTCGGCTATAATAAAACTTTAAACATTAAAGCTGTTCTCAATGAAATATTTACAAAGGACCGTTGCTTGCCATAGACCGGTTTTCCCATCTGCATTATAATCCATTAAAATAACACTCGACAAAGAGGAGAACTTTTTTACCACCTTTTTTGGTTCATTTCATTTTTATAGTGAGAGAACTTGGTCGTATTCAAAAAATAGAATGTTGTCTATGTCATTAATTTTCTTCTATAATTCTTCGTTCAAAAATATCAACCACTAACTCGTTTTAAATATTAAAATAACTACTGCCACCACAAACAATGCGTACACTTGTACCGTCTAAATAAATATCCGACATGAACCCCCAACATAATACATTTTTCAAAAATCATCGTCCACTTGCGAAAGTTGTACTAAACCCAGCTACTGTGCAACAAATCAATACTTTTTCCTAGCAAAGACTACCCCAATGCACGCAACTAATTCATACAGCCTAGAACACCATAGTATAAATAACTACATGTATACGACCTCTTTTCTACAACCAAACAGGTACGCACACATGCATATAGAAGTCCCGACCAATGGCGGCCCAGTTTCGTATCATAAGTGTTAAGTGCGTCTGTGTGCGTGAGGGGTGCGTCGATGCACCCTTACCACGCATCCAACTCGATGCAGTTTTATTATTATTATAAAATTTTTGTAGTAATGGCCGACGGATTTATTTATTGATATTTCGTTATTTCATTACTCTGCACTATAATATTATCTGAAATTAAAGTGAAATTATAGCCATTGTAGAACTTTATTGCCTTTCTGTTTCAGAAATATTTTTGTGTGTAATTTATGCATTTAATAGTTAATATTTCATGCTTACAGATAGCTATCTGGACGACATTAGTGTCTAATTTTGTAAATGGTATCCATAACTTATAGTTTAATAGTCATAATAGGAGACAGTATTGTCTATTCAATGTAAAAATGTAATAAATTCAATGTGTTCCAAAGTCACTATGAAAACAAGAAACACGAAATTATTTCAGCCGAATTTACTTAGTAAATAAACTTGAAAACATTACTTTGAATTATTATTTTATTTTTTTGTCAAACAGTAACCGAAAAAAAGGAACTGTAAACCAAAAACAGTTTATTTTCCTTTTTTAAAAAGGCAACAACATTCTCTCTGGCACTATAATGACGTATGCTAACGCAAGTAAGGGTGCGTTCAGACGCAATGTGGCGGTTAATTCGCGCGTGCTCACGCATACCCAGTGCTTTAACACATCCCCGTGCGGTGACTTCAAGAGCTTTTAACACATATTTAAAAAAGTATATATAAAACATAAGATTGCAAATGTTTTCCTTGGACTTGTAATGAGGTCGGGGAAAATATAAGTGGAGTAGAAATAATGTTGGTATACCTGAGATTCATATCGCGAAGTAAATAACGGTTTGTGTTATGCAGGCAAGATGCCATCGTTATTTATTGTATGGCGTTTTGCTATTGAAATGAAGCTTTCTTTGATACTTTTATGTTTATGGCCGCTGTCGTTATCAGCCAAAAATTACGGTTAATGAAAATTTCTGTCAAAATATAAGTACCTAAAAACATACTTGTACCTATAGTCAAGTTTAATGTGTGACTATTAATAAAATACTTAGGACCTATTAGAAAATTGTACTTAACTGGTTAATATGATTCCAATTTACGCTCAATAATTATATCCTCAAACGAAAGTCCAGCCCCTTGCTTCTACCCCATAAAACCGACTCCTTCTAATACCTACCCACTCTAACCTATATAGTTTTAGCTACGCATCATCTAGGTTAGAGATGTGCCGTTGCCGGCAATATTGCCCAAGGTGGGAATATAGGTGGAAATATTGCCGGCAATATTGCCGGGAGTGGAAATATTTGGGAAAATTGCTTAATTTTAAGTCAAAGTGAGTGCGAAAACTATGTAACACACTTAAAATAAGCATTTACAGATCATGGTATACATTATATACAAAAAAAATTTTTTTTTTTGTAAAATTGCCAAAATTGCCGGCAATTTTGGCAATATTCCCGGTATTTTACCGGCAATATTGCCCATTGTTGCCGCACACGACTGTGAATATAAGAAATTACACATACATTTTAAGATAAGAATTGACGATCATTGTATATTGAATAAATATTGAATAAAAAGGCATAAATTCGAATAATTTATTTTAATGTTGTTGTTTAATCTAGTCAACGAATGCTCAAAGCACAGAGGGAAATTCTAGAAACACATTTTTTACAACGTAACTTTGTTTGGACTAGTTAGGAGGTGAACATATCAAAACCATGAGCTCTGGGGGGGGGGGGGGTTGAAGGTACCATTTTTTGGTGTTTCGCTTACATCTCGGAAAACCATGCGTTCTAGCAGCATAGCGTGTGTGAACAAAATAAAAAACTAAATCAATTTTCCGTAAGTTTTACTCATTAAGTATCTCAATATCTTGTAAGTTTTCGAGTTTTCATAGTTTTCGAGGTATCCCCTTTTGAAAGTCTGTAATTTAGGGGAAAAAACATTTTTAGTTTCGCGCATTTGGAAAGTTGTATTTGATATCGCCATAGATCCAGAAAGCAGTAGCAGTTGATTCAGACCCTCCCTTCACCACCTGCGATGAACAGAGCCAGCATGCTGCATCTTGAGGTGAAATATGGGCATCTACAGTACTTTCACAGTTTTTATGTCTTGTGACTGGGACTGTAGCACCGTAACTATTTTTTAAACTATTTTATTTTAATTTTGTCTTTTGACAATTCAAAAGTGCCTGTAACTGGCCTACTTGAAATAAACGATTTGATTTGATTTGATATGGGCCTCCAGATCTTTATCTGGAGGCCCACGGACATTGAGAGAGACCACTTCGGGTATCTCTCAATGTCCACCAGGTATAAGTAGTTCTTAAATTCGGTGACCACCATCAAGCTTGATATGTCTTGTCTTCCCCCACCGAGGGAGCAGTAAAAATTAGCTTATAAACTCATTTAAATTATACTAGGTACTTACAGACTAGGTAGGACTGTACCTACTATGTAGGAGGAAATCCGCACCCATATGAGATGCGGAAAAACTATCTTTGGAAACTTTAGTTCTTTTTTGTTGTAAACAATTTTCGTATAGGTAGGTATTCATTTTTGGTCAAGTGTGAGTTGCCCACAAAAATACACGGAGGAGTAGGTACTACAGGGAGAGCCTGAAAAGACTGCTGCTGCTTTCTGGATTTATGGCAATATTAGATAAGATTTTCCGAATGCAAAAAGGTAAATATGGTTTTTTGAAAACTATACAAGATATCGAAATGGTTACTAAATAAAACTTATAGGAAATTTATTCAGCCTTTGTTTTATTCATACAAACCATGCCGCTAGGAGGCATGGTTTCCGAGTTATAAGTGAAAAATCAAAAAATGTAACCTTTAAACCCCCCTCCCCCACAGCTCAAGGGCTAGTGGCGGGGACTTTTGATAATTATATTCACCTCCTAACTAGTTCAAACAAAGTAACGTAGTCCAAAATCGTGTTCCAAGAATTTCCCTCTATAACTGTTCGTTGAGTGGGCTACTCGTTTTTCATGCAAAATCACATAGCAAAAACAACGAGTATAAGTACCTATACAATATGGAAGTATAAATCTCTGTCAAAACTACAAATAATCAACAAAAATAACATTATTTTAATGAATTTGTTTCGGTAATTCTTACATAATCAGTAAATCACCGTTTAGAGTAACAATTTAGTAGTTTTTATAAGGCGGACTTAATGCCGCAACGTATTATCTACAGTAATATAAACTGCACCTGCAGTAATAATAAAATTTACTGGTGTTATTTGACTGGCAACTTTGGCAATATTGCCAAAGTTGCCGGCAATTTTGGTATTTTACCGGCAGTGGCAATATTGGGAATATTGCCGGCAGTGGGAATATTGCCATCAGGCACATCTCTAATCTAGGTACACTAGTTCATACAGTTCATTAGAGACTTCCCCACTGACACGCGGCGTGCCATGCAGCGTGAAACCACCCTTACAACCCCTCCCCCCAACCCCATCCCTCTGACCATAGAGATCTAATTCTGCACGCGCTCGAATACGTAAATACGCAACGCAACGTTCTTATTTTGAATATTCTGATTTCGAATCTTTTTATTTGACTCAATTAATCCGATCGGTTTTACCGATTTTATGCTGTATTACAGAGCAAGAAAAACTAAGTTATTCAATACGTTTACGAGATAAAGTCTGATGGTAGATGGGCAACTAGCTAAGTTTTGTGTACTCAAATGAAAAAAATAGTTTGAGGCGATTTAGTTGAAGAAGAGACGAGAAAAGAGTTCTCCCTTCGTTTTGCATCGCCATTTAAATGTCTAATTAATTATCATAAAAATAAGTTAGTTTTCACTGAACAAAACAACATTATTATTCCAACACGATGCATTTTATTTTTAAAATGTCTCGGGTTAGTTCATAAACAAAACATAAACAAAAGAATCGTTGTTGTTACGCACTTTCCGTAATTTCCACATTTCCCACCAAGGTACAAAGGTCGAGATTTTCATCTGTGCGTGTGTGAGGCACATAGGTTTATATGATAAGTGGCGCTCCGCCCCGCTGTGGGGCAAGCCACCTGCACGCGTAACCTACAAATCTGCACTCCGAACGGGTGCCCATGTTGCATGTAATGTTAAACAACCTATTTAATAAATAATAATCATTCAATAATATTTATTTAACATGAAACCTCTTTGATCTTTTTACGTGCCTTTCAACTTCGCCGCGATCTGCGTTCTATTTTTGAATTTATCAAATCTATGGTCTATTTTATTTTTTAATTCAAAAAGACACGTTCAATGTTTACTATTTTTAAACTCATTGACAGATTTGAAATTGTAACTTTTTATTTAGGCCCTCCATTTTGAACTTCATTTTATTGAGGGACTATCACAATAGCCGATATCTCTCAATTCATGTCCTTTGATGGATTACTGACTACTTTGATGGACCCTTTGTGTAAGGATAGAGCGATTTTGAAGTGTTGCCAAAGTAGAACATTGTATAGAATCCATCAATTTTATCGATCAGCGTTGTAAATTGCAATTTTGTTATTACTTTTCATTGAAAGTAAAAGTAATTACGGTCGTTATTTTTGACATGGAATTATTTTGACGATTTTTGATTAAATTTCAGCACTAATAATATTTTATAATTATCGATTTATGGGTGGGGGTTTTAATCATAGGCTGTTTAAGCTTACTCGTATAAGATAATCGAAAAACCCTGATTAGCTTTGAAAAATCCTCGTACAATTCCCAACAATTTCCTACGTCAGTCCCATCACTACAGAAACAACATTTGACTTTACCGCGTTCTACATAAATCTATATACATAACCCAGCTAGTATGTACCACATAGAAGGGTTGAGCCCACCTAAGGGAGGGGGGAGGACGCGTAACCTAGTGAACGCACTCCCCACTTAGCTATCGGGAAAAGAACTATTGTAAGGTAATTGCAATGAAATACAGATATGCTACGTATAACTAATTTGACGTTCGAAGTTCGAATGTTTGACAGCTGAATAGGAACTTACTGTTTTTTAGAGAAAGAAGGTCTGTTGAAGGAGCTTTTAATGAATTTTCTTTCTTTAATGACTGGCAACACTTGGCAATTCTTTTATTGCTAAAGACATGGCAGAGTTGACTAATGGAGTATGAACTATGTAGCGGATGTAGATATAGGTAATTTAAAGAGTATCATTCGAGAAGGTCCTTTTAAATGAATTGTTTGCTATTACTGAATTTTATGAAGAAGTTAGTAAAGGAAAAAAATATGTCAAATTATCATATGATAACTATTTATATGACGCAAGAAAAAAAAGTTAAATTGCAAACACCGTAGCAGCAATAATAACGCCCATAGAGTTTTATTTAATAAGTAGAGCAGCCTTCATCATACAATGGCCTACATTGCAGCTTTACTAAGCGTTGAACAGAAGACCGCAATAAATAGGTCCATAGATTGATTAAAATCTGTCAAAGCCGTTGAAATAACAAGCTTAATAAGTTCCGAGATGGTTTCGAGAAACAAGCTTGCGTAATATTTCCTTGTAAGAAAAATAGTAAAGTATTTTTCTTGTTAGTACCGGGAATTTACGTGACATTGACAGGCTGTTGAGTGTTCTAGGTCTGTGTTCTAGAACGACGTTACATTTTTTTTTATACTAATTTAAAACTAGATTATGAAGAGTTTGTTGACTATGTAATCCGTCAGATTTGAATTAAGAATTATGCTTGATTTGAGGCAAGATTCTTCATTATTGTGACTTCTGTTTTTAACCGACTTCAAAAAAAAGGAGGAGGTTCTCAATTCTCAATTCTTTTTTTTTTATGTATGTTCCCCGATTTCTCGAAGACGCCTGAACCGATTTGGAAAATTTTTCTTTTATTTGAAAGGGTATACTTCACAAGTGGTCCCATGATCATCAGGTCAGGATCTGATGATGGGTTCCAAGGGAAATCGAGGGCAAACTTCAAATTTTATAGGCACATAGTACCAATTCCATATATTTTCTAAAGCTGTTCAAGTATTTGCATCTGATAATCATCATGTCAGGTGGATGAGCTGATGATGGAAGGTACAACTCCTTAACAGTAAGGAGTAGGCGTCGATTGATTTAGTTTGTGTTCGCATATCTCTGGAACTACCAGTCCGATTTAAGTAATTCTTTTTGTTGTTGTTCTAGGTATCATTAAACTTAGGGAATACTGCACGTTTCATCAAAATCGGTTCTGTAGTTTTTGAGATATGGAATTTTATTACCTTATTGTGTACATGAGCGATGTAATTACCGGTGCGAAGGATTACAAAATTCTAGTGCACATGTATGAGAATGATGTTCTTGACAAGAATTCGGATTGGATATTTAAACTAAAAAGAGTAAAATAAAAACTTATTCAAAAAAAATGTAACCGCCTTCAAAAACAACCACAAAAAGGTGTAAAATAATCTACAAAATAACTTTTCTTTCGGAAGTCGGTGGCTAAAAAGACAATGAAATGAAAAAAAAACCAAGGCACCGACTTCCGAAAGAGTAAGCTATTTTGTAGATTATTTTACACTTTTTTGTGGTTGTTTTTGAAAGCGGTTACATTTTTTTTTAATAAATACGGAATGATGCCTCTATTTTTTATCGTACAAAGCCTGCATTGGGTTCCTGTCGTACAGCCTCCATTAATTTAATAAGCTCCATCATGACCTCTTCATCTTCCCTACATATTTTTCCCGTATATTTACATACACAAGTGAGTCATTGCACCACTCATCGAACAATCAACGCCAGGCTAACGACCTCGCAGCTTCAAGCCTTCCATGCCCTTTCAGATCCAACCAGGTTCTGATGACCTCTCAGAACTCGCACTTTTCCCCCTTTCTGACTTAGATACCTGAGTTGGAAGGGACGCGAGGGAGGTCTAGGTATGCTGGGGAGGGTCTAAGCCAAGTTTATTGTGTGACCCAAGCACTGATAGGCAAATTGCAGTTTTTTATGCATCACTAGGGTAAGAGAGATAGGGTGTATGTGTAATTGAGGTAAATAGTGCGCTTTTAAAGATGGCTCGCAGATACGTGTTGATGAATGACGATAATTATTGTCATTATTATCACGATGAAGGCTTTGGTCGTATTTTTTACTGTAAAAAGCAAAATTTTCATCGCTCAATATGCAATTACCACGTCATTAAGCTACCGGATTTTGTAAAGTGTTGTTTATGTATACATGTAGGAGTTAATTTCTTTAATGTATGGTTCTTTGTTAACTTTTTGAGACCCAAAAAAAAAATGAGTTCAAAAGAGAGTAACCTAAATCGATTTAGGTAGGTAATCGAGTTAACACTGGATATCGATTAGAATAACATCTCAAGTGATCGTAATTACGTGACAACAAGTAACTGGATCCCGGCGGGAACTGTAAACTGTAATTTATGGTTTAGCTCCGGTTTTCGAACGTCGCGTTCGCTTCCGCCGCGCCGCTCACAAACATTGTAACGCTACACGAACGCACCTTTATTTGATTTATGCTTTTATTTTTTTTTTCATCAGGAAGGCTTGGGAAACACTTGGCGGCAGCATGTTGGTAACATGAGTTACTTATCGTTTCATTGAAAATGTCTGAACCAATGATTTGTATGACGTCTTCGTCGCTTCTTCACTTGATCATAAAAAGTACTGCTTGTTACGAGTCCAGCTGCTGGTTTTAAAAATTATGCATACATTTGAATAAATATGATGTCATTGGCTACCCGATCATAAAATAAACGATGTATCTATTAAGTTATTAAACTATGCGATATCCCCACACAGAAGAATCTAGGGCACATTTTTGTAGAATTTCTTTTGCTGTCAGGAATTTTATCAAAAATGAGATACATTTGTAATCGATTCATGCAATGGATGCGAAAAGAATTTCAACGCAATTTTTTAGCACTGTTTACTAAAAAGGTGTATTAAAAATCCCTCAGGCATTGTTTCCCCCTAATTGATAAACCATAGACATCATCAGTTATTACGAACTTTTTTTTGAATAAGTGACCGTTGATAATTAATAATAATCTGTCGACTGCATAATTATTAAATTAAGACCTGATCAATCAATCATTACTTTAAGTAATAATAAACTTAATAACAACTTTGAAAAGAGGACACAGTAAATGAAATTAAAGCGTTGAAATTGTGAGGAAACCTCCTCACAATTTTATTGGAAACTAATGTTTTTCGCAATAATTAGTTAATATTAGTCATATGTTAGTTAAGATAATAAAAGCAATAGTTTGAACAGACGGATGGATGGATGTTTATTGATCAATAATATCATAACAGCATACTGCATCTTGATTTCATTTGACTATAGATTACAGTGTAAGGATAGTCTGGAATAAATCAGAGCAATGCGCAAAAATTTTAAGAAAAGTTTAAAGGCATAACGGACTGAAACTTAAAAGACTGGCAATCAGTTAAAGACATCATTTAAAATTTACTCCGATTTATAAAACCTAGTTTATTTCTTCGTGATCTCATAAATTATTACTATAAATGGTCATAACTTCAGCAATATTATAGTCATAATTACCTTTGCTGTAATACTCAGCGTCAAAACATATGGCGTTTAACCATTGTACCTGCCTATTTTCACATCGGAAGCATAACGAGTAATTACAGTGAACGGACCAGAGACATTTGACACGCATCTGTCGTCTATTGTCTATGCTTTTTTTTTTTTAGTTTATGAAATATTGTTTGGCCGTATCGAAATAGAAATAATGAAAGCAAATCCTATATTAATATTAAATTTATAACTTCTTTTTTTTTAAAGAGTTCTCTTTACAAATAAAATAATAATAAAGGGGTTCGTTAAAAAAAGTTACCGATCAGACAAGCTAAAATAACGAAACACAGATGTAGGAAATTATATGAAAAGTTTAAAATCTAACTTCGCGACCTATTTCTATGCTACAACTTAACTTCGAGTTCCATGCCTACTTCCACACAGGAAGCAGGTGACAATTTTTTCTATGAGTGACATAAATAGGTAGGCGGGTTTTGAACAACTGGTAAATGGAAATTTTAAACATTGTGCAATTCCAATTTTGATAGAAAAAAATTAAGTATTATTTGAAATAAAAAAAATACAGAATAACCCTAAATGACATTAGGTACTTCTTTCATCCTTTGTTTTTGTTACAAAAACTTCAATTCAAATTAAAACCGCATAAAAAACGATAATTAATCATTTTAACGACAAGATATTGAGTGCATATAAAACGGACGGCCCAAGTAAATCGTTCTACTCAATCCATCATACGAAAACAGGCTTGCATTTATTAATTTTTGACATAAAACGCCGCCATCTTGAATTGGAGCAGCTGTTGTCGAGAGTTCGTTGACCCCTTTTTTACGATTCCAGGTAGAACCATAGAAAAGTTTTGGGCCAAAACTTTGTTGATCTCATGATGTGTATTGTTAATATTATAATGTTTTTATGTTTGAACTTTGTGGGAATAAAGCTCTTGATCTGTATTATGTACTTTGAGAATTTAACGTTTAAATTGTCTATACGATGGTTTTGTGGTTCAATGTGAACACAGCTTTATTTACAGTATGGGATAAGAGTGATGATACAATTTGTCGATTCTACTTTTAAACAGTATTAAAATCAGACGAAGAAGGTTTTCTACCCATTGCTTGGAGTTATTTCTTCATTTTCCGTCTCATTGCCTGTTGAAAATTGTTTGCCGTTGCTTGTATAACGCATGATGTATAACAGAAAATGTGTTTTTAAGATCTAAGAAGTAAGAATCTACGCAGGAAAAAAGTCACAAGCTTAAACCTTTAAATGTTCAATTTATCGTAGTATGAAAAGTTAAAAAATATAAATTATTATCAATTAATAACTATCAAAAACACTGACACCTAAAATTTTTAAATAAGTTTCATTTTTTATATCTTTTTGCGTTTAAAATCATGAAATGAGTCCTCCCGCTCTGTGTTATCATCCAGTTCCTTCATTAGCCGTTTGCATTCCAGGGCTGCGGTACCTTACTTAAATAGTCCCGCGACCCATAAATAAAGTATCAAAACTCCTTGATATTTCAAAATATCATAAAATAAAATATGAGCACCCAGTGACACAAGCTTTAGTACATCCTCGTTAAACTGATGACTTAATTTCCCTTTATTACAATCATAGCAACTGGTTTAACGTCACCTTAACCCACGACATTGTACTTTCTCAGTAGCACAGAACCATTGCAGGCTTTCCTTGACACATGAGGACAAAATGTCTTTTAGAACAAGCAATGGACTCGGAATTTGTGAAACGACACGTGCTCGTATATGTCCCCAGGTGAATTTACGTTTCATTCATAATTTCGTGTTCTAGACTGGAATTCCCTTTCGGTTATTTTATTGAACTTGAGTCATCAATATTGGGGTTTTATTTGACGGCGATATTTTTGGTCAACTCGTGGGATTTTTCGGAGGTTTTCATGTAAAAATAAATAAGTTTATTTATTTATTTTATGTAGACATTTTCTGCAGACTGCTGTCATTTTAACTGTTAGAATCGAGCAATTGACTCAAGTTACTTACTAGCTGGAATCCCTGTGCATACAAGAAACATTGCACATTATTCAAATAGCTAGCAGGTGGGCAATTGGTACTTCATGCTCCTATGAAAAAATAAAGTTCCAATCTTCCATATTTTAATTCATTCTCTATCAAAACTGATAATCCATGATTTTTTACTACTGTATCACGATTTAAGACGGCTTTAATAAGCCCCTATACTATCTGTTCATTATGATCATAAATACTGCGTATTAAATTCGCCATATGTCCGATCTGAACCAAAATCGTGCACGTGCCTTTTTGAACATTGAGAAAAAAAAAGCGTGACTTCATTGCACAGATGTTTAATCCATTAAAAACATGATTTTATTGTCCATGGGAGTGTAATTGGAAAATTAATTTACAGCCCAAAATTTGTCACTTATGAACTGTCAAGGATATGAACTTTCATGACATCGAATCTGTCATATTTCGAACAATAATAGTTTTTATCTTTTCTTGCAAAAATAATGATTCAACATTTATGATATTTCTACAGAAAGACCATCTAACAACGCAGTTTATTGACTGACCTATTCCTGTCTTTCAACGTAACCTTTTATCACTGGATGCGCACGCGCCGGTGAAGCAGCTGCGCGCGCAGGTAACGACCTATCAGGAAGTACCACACTTCCACAGCACTATCCCGGAAACTTTGATAGAAAAATCGCCTGTAGTTTTATAGAATTAAGGTTGATAGTCGAGTGCGGATTTTTGACAGATGTAGTGCTCTGCATTGTACCATATGCCGGCTAGGTTGAATCGTCAGCTGCACGACATACCGACGATGGATTTATCGCATTGTTCCATTATAAGCGATTAATCTTGATAACATGTACGAAACGTCACGTTTTTTGACAATTCTCAAGAAAAAATTAAGTCATTTTGCCGATCTTTTCATGTAAGATCGTTATACAAAACTTCTGTAGTGAATAACTTTCAGTATCTATTTTATTTTTCAGTGAACTAAATTACACTACACCTCCTAAAATTGAACTAACATTTGACTTATTCAAACGTTAAAAAATAACTGAAAAACCATCATGCTTATAAACTTCAAAATCAGCACCTTTTTTGACAAACTATTGATTTAATACTAGACAAAAATAAATTATATACAAGTGAAATGCAACAATCAATAAAGCTACGAAAATTGCGAATGTGATGAATTCAACACAGTACGCAATCGTAGTATCGATAGTTTTTTTTTTAGGTTGGTAAAATGATCATAATGAGTCCTCCCACCTCGGGCAGGGTGGGAAAGACTGTCAAACTCGTACTGACTAAAAATCCGGAGTCCTTCAATAGCCCTTTATGTTTCGGGGTCACGGTAATGAGATAAGTCCCGCGACCTAGTATCAATAGTTAGAAAATACTATCGCAGTATATGTGTGATACTATTCTGACTATTTATCTTTTTTTTTATCTTTTGGTGACTTGAAAATAAAATATTTAATAGTTATTTGTAAATAGCCTTTTGTAAACTAAAGAGCTATAGAATGTTGGAATGAGAAATAATACAATATGAGAAATAATATTTTAAACCGTTAACAACAATAAAACAGGTCGTTCATTACATTGTAAGCGGAAAAATATTACAAAACTGTTTTATATTTATATATGTTTTGTGTTTTAAAGGCCTTAGTTACCTGAAATAAAAAATAAAAATTAGTAAAAAATAAGTAGGTACTTTCAGCCCTTGAAAGGTTATTAGTTACAAAATAATAACCCTGATAGTTTATTTTATCCTGGTTTTAATTTCATACTGTAATTTCACCACTATGATGATTATGTATTAAGGCTTATTTCACATTGTTTCAGGTAAGTGACGCTCAGTCAATTTCAGAATCATCAGACATGCGGGGGCAGGTTGGCGACCAACTATGAGGTAAAACTTTTAAGAGAAAGTAGTTTATGTGTAGTATTTGCTCTTACTTGAAATTTTCAAACATTATATCAATATTTTAACTGCGGTTCTATTCAAATGAAACATTTTTTTCTCGATATACACCAAATTCTATTGTGAAACTGATAATTCGTCGTATTTTCATTAAATTCTTAGCAATTAACATCAGTTGCTACGCGGCTACGCCGTAGCAAAACATGCGCTAATTTTAAAAGCGAACATTTTACTGCAGTCAATATTTTTTTATTTAATAACCGTTTTAAAAGAATGTTATAGCTCCAAGATAATACTCTTACCAGTCAAAAAATGCTCACATTCTTCTATAATCAAAAATAAAAGCATAGACAACAAAATAGTCTCGCCATAAACTAAAAGGAAGTAAAACTTCGGCCAGTACACACGTTCCAAAACTCGAAAAGGTTGAATGAGTCACCGCGGGGGTACGGGGCGCGGGGCGAGCGGGAAAACGATCGAGGGTGAAAATGCGACGTTGCATTTTTCTCGGTCCCGTTTCTACGCGAAATGCTCTGTTGCCGTTTCTTTAATTACGCCACCGCGCCAACGATTTTCTCTTTTTTTTTTCAACGTATAATTAGTTCTCTTTTTGTAATTCGAAATTCGATGTTAATCTTACACTATTGATTCTTTTAGACGTTTTTGTTAGAGCTACTTCGTGAATGTCGCGGTAAATTGTCAATTTTAAAGCTAAAAAATCGCAACGTCGAAATTCAGTAGGAGATATATCTCTTAAGATGATGTAGGACTTATGCTCTAATAATAAATAGGCACTTACGTACGTGAAAAGATAATTTCTAGTCGTTAGTTGCCTGCTACGTAGAAAATCATGAAGAAGGTTCTCGAAGTACTTCATTAATTAGTATTGTCCTGAAATATTGCGACTAATTTTATTACTGTTTAATGTCATAGAGAAGCGAGTCACGTTCCAGCGGCAAAGTCTAGTCAATTCAGTTCAGACTTAATAAAAAGTTTGTAAAATGCGAATGATTACTTCTTTCTTGTTCCTTCTTTAATTATATTTCTAAAATTAGAATCTTTCTTTTGGTGTAGACCACAGAGTTGGAAATAAATAACTCAAAATAAATATCAAAACGGTTGTAAATCATATTATAATAGTCTTCATAACACAATGAAGTAGTCTTCACTAACAGTGATCAAATATAATAACCTTTCACAGGAAAAAAAATGATGATAGAAGTCGGGATATGTCAAAAAGGGTAATTTGTAGACACTACAGGGATAGGATACTGCACCACTTTGGAGGGATAGGTTTCAGCTCTGAAAACATCTTGATAATACTGTCAATACAACTTACTCGTAAAACGTTATACTCAAAACAATTAAGAAATATGCAAACCTAATCAATTAATTAGAGCCTTAAACATCATCAAAAACATCGGGAGTGTTAGTGATATTTCAATCTAAGAAAAAAAAAAGCAAAAGATTTAAACCGTTTAAAAACTAAATCCTAAGTTGCCAGTCGTATTTTAAAAATCAGCACAAAGATAAAACGTTTTCGTTCAAGACTATCACCAGGTGCAATCTTCGCACACTAAATTAGCAAATAATTTATCAGCTATTGTGCGCAAACGCATTGCATCGCAAGCTTTTGTTACGAAACTTGCGCAAACGCTGCACACAACAAAAGCTCTTTTACCTGCTTTTGTATTTTTTTTCGAACGTGGCAACAATGTAATTTCATTCACCTATCTAAACTGTCAAATGTCAACATAAAGCCATAAAATAATACATACTTTATTCTTAACGCGCTAAAGTTCATATTTCTTGTAATATTAGATACAGATGCGAAATAATAGAGCATCAGATCAGCTGAGAATTTATTGTCACTAAAGAAGTTTTTCTCACTTGTGACAGGATTTTATTTCAAAGTCCCACATTTTGTTTCTTTGTTCGATTCTAAAATCCAATAAAATTACGCTTGAATGAATGTTTTCTAAATAAACTATAAAATTAACTATGTAAAAGTAGGAATAAGGCTAAATAGATTAAGTTTACTACAAAAAAAAAAAACTAATAATAAATAAAGAAAGATTTCAACGTAAAAACGATTGCCCATTACAACAACTACCTATCTAAAAAAGTAAACTGGCTCGTGCACTTGAAAAACAAAAGAAACAACAAAAAGACATCCGCGTGAGGTGCGCAAGCGCAGAGCCAAAAGCAAGATGGCGCGCGTCCGCCGGTCATGCCACTTCCGCGGCCGCATCCGGCCGTAATTCGACTCCTGCGCAGCCTGCGGCGCAGCCTTAGCCAATCGATTTGCAAGACGAGCGTGAACTTACAGAATTAAACCCAAAAACATTTGACGCAAATGATTTTGAAAAGATTCGATTAAAAAAATAAAACGATAGAGGCACCCATTTTGTTTTTGAACTGTGCACTGCGGTTTCATCCGCCTTTTCCCTTTTTGCCCGGCTCCTGATTGTCGTAGCGTGATGTTAAATAGCTTATAAACTTTCTCAAGAATTGGACTATCAAATGTAAAAAATATTCTCAAATCTGACTGGTAATTTCAGAAATTAGCACACTCAAACAAATTGTTCGACTGTATTTAAAGTAGTAAGAAGGGTGCCTACACCATTTTTTCTTCAATTACACTCTTTAAAACTATAAGGGAAATATACTAATCAGCTCTTCCAATCTCCTAGATAGTAGGTTCTTGGAAAATCGTATCGTGTTTATGTAAATTAATGCTAACGCTTCAGACTTTTTTCAGGAATAAAGTATCTGATGCTCACAAAGGAACATTTTCGTGGAAAACATTTAGATTTGTTGGAAAAATACGATGGTTTATTAGATTTTTTCAGTGAAATAATGTACATTATTTCACTCATCCTTATGTAGAAGTTAATTTGATATAATTTGTATTGGATTTTTTACTAGATAGATTTGTTTATTATTTTGTGGTTCATGTCGTTGATAGACTCCACAAACATTTTGGTAAGAATCCCATTTTTAACCCTGTATTTTTTTTTGCAAATCTACCAACGTACAGCTTCAAATAAACCATCGAACTCCTACTTTATGAGCCTGAGTCATCCCACAGATGGGCAAAGGCATCTTCCCACAGCTTCCATCAAACTGTTTTCTTTAATTATCGTAAAATCAGCAGAATATGGCCGAACTGATTTACAAATACACAGTCGCAAGTAAACCAGCAAACTACTAGAGTTACTGCTAGCCTGTATTATCCCGCTACTGGGCACGGGCCACTCCCCATAGCTCTTGTTAATGATCGCAAAATCAAGATAATTATACATATAATTTTCCAAAACTAATTTACAAATCTCGCACACGAACAGTACCTAAATGTATCCCAAGGCCCAGTTAGCGCCATCCGAACTCCGGAGCACCCTTCACTAAACTTGACCTGAAACCAGAAACCGATCGAAAGCCACTCTACCGGCCAAAGCAAATTCACCTTAAAACCAACCAATATTCTTTTTTTTTTTCTCGTCAAATATATGGAAAATAATACTTTATGTCACGAAGTAGAATACGCAAAGACCTTGACATTATAGCAATGAATTCAAGATAAAATTGTTGTTACATTTCGCTTGCCAGTATTAAAATATTCACATGCAAATCGATTGATGAATTAAACGAGGCATGAAACGATCGGTTAGATTTTAAAATATTCGATTTAATTTTTTGCTTTTTCGAATTTGGAATGTGATGTTGTTTTGTCTTTTGCCAGTGTTCTTTTTTTTCGATTTCTGGGACGTTTTTGTTTCAATTTCAAATCAATCAATAGGCATAATGTAAATATTTGCTGGTGTTATTGACCCTTAGCTTCGTTGTGATTGGTTCTCTCTTTTATACGAGTATTTGCCGAAGTTGTTGTCTATTTGATTCTAAAAAAAATCTCTCCCTGAAGTCTGAATCAACGAGTAAAATGTATAAACTCGTAAAAATCGTTAGCTTTTTAATGTAGTTAAGAATATATTTCCTCTATGGTCTACTATTTCATTAAATTAAATGCAGCATTAGTCATCTAATACAGTTTCAATTTAAACATCACGCCAAGTAAATTATTATAAAGTGTAAAATGCACGAAAAATATTCAACTCGCGTCCCTTTGTGAGTCGATAGTCGTGAGAGGGGAACAGCAATATCGTGCCTTCTCACTCAGACATTAGAGGATGACACTTCCGAGAATCGTCTGAGCTTTTGAAGTATTTGAAATGCCCCACACACAGTACCGTTACTTTACTACAACTCACTTGGCGTATTTTTTTTTGTGCGCGTCTCTCAATCTTTTGTCAAAACCACTCCCCTTTTATTGTATATGCGAATTCGAAATACAAACTTTTGAACTGTTCGTTCAACCGTACTTAATATCTTTGAAAAGACAGCATTATTATTCTATTCCGAAACCACTTTTAAACTACGAACAATATAAATCGATGCCAGTAATTCCCAAAGATGTAGACTTAGAGTTTTTCTTTTAATTTAAAAAGCCTCGTTCTCAATTACGACCGCGATTCCAATATCAAAAATGAAAATGTCGAGTTTCGGAACGAACTAGCCGTGCACCCACCCCTGTTCAAATGTCGACGAACGGGGAGGCGCGTCGCGCGGCGTTGCCAAAACGGAAAGTGAAATTTCGTCACACTCTCTCTCTCATTCACCCACACAACCAAACGCACTCACAGGATAGTTCACTCCTCGTAACTTACGTCTGTGTGTGTTTAATTCGGCAGACGAATTGGGTATGTGTGCGTTTGTTTTGATGAATATTATACACTGGTTCTGTGGACGTGTGTGTCAGACGAATTTGTATGAACGTTGCAATATACCTACGCTACGCTACGAACTACGTTTCCGTGTTCGATCGACTTTCGTAGACGCCGACTAAGAGTCGTGATTCTGAACAATTAAAGTTATTAGAAGAATAGAGAGGGAATTTCTTTTAAAGATTTGTCGCTAGATTTTTAAAGAAATATTTTCTAGATTTAGTTTGGATCGTTCTTCCTTTCGCACAATAAAAACGAAAAACAATTGAGTATTCCTAACACTTTTTCATTTTATTTATGAGGCCTTACTAAGAATTTTCACTTTTTTAATAATACTTCAAGAAAGTAAGTTGTACGATAAAATACGGAAATCTTGACTTAAGCTTCTGTTTTTAAATTAAAAGCTTTTAAACATTCCAACCTACTACCAACACTGCAGCCAAAATGATTTTGCAAATACAAAACTATACTCAAAACCCCGCAATTAAGGCACATTCTCCTCTAAATCAATACTAATTGACCATCTTCCTGCACAATAGGACTGTGGTCAGAGCTCCTCTACACACCGTTACGCGGGGGGAAAGAAGGGTACGAAGGAGGGGAGGTGATGACGTCACTCTCCATTACCACAATCTGTTCGTCGAGTACAGTCACGAGCGATTATAAGTTTACACTTTGCAGAATTCAAAAGCGATCTTCTTTTTTTTACATAAATCTTCAAATGAGTTTCTCACCTAGGGCGGGACGTCAGAAACTGTATGACTCGTACTGACTAAAATACTATGGTGATTCTTCAATAGCCCTTTAAGTTCCAAGGTTAATGTTACCTGATAAGATAGTCCCACGATGGCCACGACCCAAGCTATGTTCTTCTACCATAATTATTATTGATTAATCTTTTATGTTTTCATGGACCTTCTACTTAGATTTTTTCAATAACATTTACAAATACATTTTGTTCAAAATACAACGTACCGTATAAACCATCACGGGTTTAACAGCGGAATGGGCAGACACGGCAACTCGGTGCCATAACATAACGTTTTCAGATGAACGGTTTGGTAAATACACAAATATCAAGACGTCACTTAAAGAGACACTTTCCAGATCGTCTCACAATCTAGAAAGTATCTCTTCAGCACTATATCGTATAGTAGTAACAAGTATTTCACGAGAAAAACTAGTTAAAAACTAAATTTTTTTAGTGTATACATTTCATTGCTCGTAACTGTACACCATGCCGCCATAGAGATCGTAACTTCACTCGGGTAGGGTTAGAAATTTAGGTATAGTTAAGTGAGTGAGTGTGTGCTTAAATGAGGTATCGATTTTTTGTCCGACAGTACACGCAGAAGGTACACAATTCTGACTGACCCTATAAGGAGTACAGGCATGATGTTTTGGTAGTATACTTGGTTAGTGTAATGTTGATTTATAGGTTCATAAAAAAAAATAAAGGTAGGTATAATATTTTGTTTTCTTTTATTTAATTTAAGTTAGCTGTTATTTTAATTAAAGTGTAATATTTATTAGATTAAAAATATATATTAACCTTTGCCCAGCATGGGAGACATTGTGTGAAAAATAAAGAAAAAAATATAGCCCATTTAAAAAAATGGATACCTACAGTATTTTCACTTTGGTAAAAAAAAATAATTAAAAAAAATAAACGAAATAAAAACAAATTGAATATTACACTATATATCACTGGCAAATCTAGTAAATAATACAAAATGTTGTTAACGGTCATAAAAATAAACACCCACTCAGCATAATATTTAAACTGTTCTACAACCAAATAACAAAAAACTTTCAATCCAAAATCATTGAATTACCAACCTAAAGAAATTGGACAGCGACCAAAAAGTTTTCACTCCAAGGCTCTTGACCTTTTTAATTAAACCGAATAATCACGATGATATTCTGCCAAGATATTCCTTGAATATAACCTAGTTATTTTAAATTCCTTTGCTGAGAATTTTCGTAGAAAGACATAGTTGCTAATTTTGATATCGTTAATTTTATAATTAGTTAATTCTATATTGTTTAAGAAGAAATTGCATTAGATTAGATAATAAATAACGATAAAAAACGTTATATGGAGTCTATTTCAATTAACTAGCAATAAAGGAGCTTGGATAAATTGGTGACTAGCAATTGCCAACGGTTTTGCCCGCGTGTCATTCAGAAATGATCTCACGGGACAGTAACAACGAAATAAGCCGTATCCTATGTATATTCTAGACAATAACCTATGTCTGAGCCACTTTTTATCAGGATCCGTTCCGTAGTTTCGACGTGATTGAGTAACAAACATTTATCCATCCTCACAAACTGTAGCTTTTCATAAAGTAGTAAGCAACGACGATATAATACTAGACTCGTAATAACAGGCGACCGATGTCTGCCAACACATTAGGCAAAAAAGTCTTATAACCGTCTCATTTCGACCAATCCTGTGAGCCGTAAACATACGTTGAGACAGAACAGACCTTGAGTTAGCCAATCACAACGCAGTACCCCGCCCCCCTCGCTTACGTATTACCTCAGCGAGTTGGCAGAATAGTTTTGTTCGTTAGATCGTGCAATGAGTAGTCTAGTATTATATCGTCGTTGGTAGTAAGATTGTAGTTTAATCCTTAGAGATAATACTGCCATTGATAAAATCAACTACATGATATTAGTCCTGTAGTTAGTTAGTAGCAAAATTCTTCTGAAGAAGACTGATATACATCCTCATTTATACAAACTTCTTAAACAAACAGTAAAATTTCATTAGCTCTCATTCGAAGTAGCAAAATTGTTCTCAGAATCTCGAATCTAATCAAAGTACTAACACAGACAACAATCCGACGTCCGCACTCCACCATCCCCGGATCTTTACAACCTAACTTTACAAGTACACTCAAACGTTACGATGTAGTTATTGTATTTATAATACTGGCAACATTGAATAAAGCTGTTAACCTTCATGCCGACGATTGTGCGGGGGCTTACGGCTCGAGGCGCGAAAATCCGATAACTTTCGTGCCCCCCTCCCTACCCCGCGACCCTCACCCGCCTTTAATGGCATAAAAAATCAATTTCCCGCCCAAATTACGCAGAGTCGACAAATTGCGAACGCGTCTAGTCCATAATCGAGTGTTTTTCGGTCTACTGTTCACGACCTCTGCTACAATAGGTAAATTCTATCAGTTTTCGAAGAGCATTCACCTGTGTAATAGATTTATTGCGATAAATATGGTTTTATAAGAAATTAGCTTTATTTTTCTTTGAACACCAAAACACGTTAGAGAAGTAGGTTGAAGTTTTCGTTCTACAAATTATTTATAAAGTATGTAGATGGAAGATACTGATACCTAAATACATTAATATCTCTTCAAAGCAATCAATGTATTTTTAAGTTCAAAGACTGTACGAGTTGCGTTTTCAGCAATTAACTTCGTAACAAAACAATACTAAACACAGAATAATAGAAAAGTTCGAATACAGTAGAGAAAACTTTTATCCAGCCTACGTATACTATAAAATAGTAAATACAAAAACTTCAGAGACTAAACCAATAAAATAGCAGACTATTCTAAAATGTACGCTAAATAACTTGCTCTTCAACTGTTAAAGATAAAGTCTGGCTGCTTTACTGGCCACAGACGCCATAAAGTCTTACGCACACACGTAACAATATAATTCCCGTTCCATAACCACAACTAACGGCCCTATGTTAAACGTAAACACACCCGAATTCTGAATACATGCACCCACACTGGCGCATGTCATATTATGTCCCCGCTGCAATGTCCGTGTGACCTTGGCGCGAGGGTGAAAGTGTCCCTCCTTGCACCCCGTGCCAACGTTCCGCGATCTATTTGGTGAATTCGAATTTCGAACGTTCATTTGTTGCTGTTGCTGATTGACTATGGAATTTCGATTGACAATTCAGAGGTTTGTTTATCTGTGGCATTTAATTTTGACGTTTATTTTGGCGGCAAGGAGTTTTATTTTATTTTGATATTATGATTTTATGGCTGCTTGCATAATTTTTTGCCATGATTTTAAAGGCTATTTATCAAATATATTTATTTTCAAACATCTCATATTTAATGAAATGTAACAAAATAAATTACAAACAGTAAAAAAAACTTTTTAAATAAATTTTATCTGCGAATATGAATCGGGAATGTAATTCGTGGAGTTACAGGAAAACATAACTAATGATACATTTTTACTGTTATAGACCTACAAGTTTATATGGCTATAAATTTTATGAAAGCATATATCATACTATAAAACCATTGACATAAAAAATAAAATCGATTGGAAATACATAAAATTAGGCACTGTTTTACTGTCGAGAGATAAACCCTGTACGATACATATTTTGGAAGGAATATAAAACTTTTATGATAAAATCTATTTTTTCTTGTAAAAATTAGTGCTCAAGAAAATCTGGTTTCAAATGATTCGGGAAGCGTATACATAATTGATTTGGAATTGAGCTGACAAAAACCTCCAAAGTTTGTGAGTGACAACCTATTTTAATGACCCAATAACAGTTTAAAAAAATCCATTTCCATAATTTAATTAAAAATGTTAAAAAAAATCGAGTTGCTTTGTTTAATATGCCAGTATAATTATATTTCTGTAAAATAACCTCATGAAAAAATACTTCTTTGATCACATTTTTTACTCCATTCTATATTCCTTACACGTCTCACTTTGAAGTAAATATAAAACAGAGTCCTTCATTAGCAAAGACACGCCCTCAGTCTTTGTATCCGCATTCCTGATTTTTCTCTAAACAAGTGTCGACTTCTTCAAAGATATAATTGTACTATATCACTTTCTATAGATAAAGATCTCTTATATAAAAATCCTATAAGAAAATACAATTACAGCTATCACGTAGACTCCATTGCGTAGACTTGTCGTAGAGCGTCTACGAACTGTAGCCGCGTAGCGCTGCGAGCTACGAAACAGCGACTCTATTAAATACTTCCGACCGTATAAGCTTTATCTTTTTCTTTATTTCTTTTATGAGAAAAATATTCTATATCATTGCTGGATTTTCACTCATACATACGTTAAGGACTGGTATTCGATTCTGAAGTGAGTACCTAACGTATATTTAAAGTTGCTACGGTATTTTTCTTTTGTATTGATTGCTACTAATAAAGTATAGTAAAGAAATCTTGTGCTTTATAAACGTCTTATACAAGTATTTATGATCAACAAACGTATCTGCAAACATTGATGAAATATAATCTATGAGGTTACAGGTATGGATGTTCGTTACTCTTTCAAGCAAAAACTACTAAACGGATTCAGATAAAAAATACACAGATATTTTGGACCTGGATTGATACATGGGATAGTTCTAATCCCGATAGTATCTTCCCGAGGGATACATTTCGAGTAGAATGTAGTGATAAATAAATAGCACCAATCAAATCTGCTTAACACAAATTAGTCTTTCCTCTTTCCCAATCCAAGCAAGCAACACCGAAAAACCTTTGCAAAAAACGCCCCCTTAACCCTTAAAACGGTGCCAATACACGAAAAGGACCAAAAAAGGACAAGGCATGACAAAAACAAACGTACGTAAACGTGACCTTGGGCGTGTAACCACAGGAGGCATTAATCTCGATACCCCGGGCAGACGCGCGCCAGACGGCCTCCGGACCGGTCACTGATATCGCCATATTCATACCCGTAGGGTTACCCCGGGATCCCGAAGATACATATTTTAAAAGTTCCGAAACAGGAGCGAGTCGTCCCGGTTTGGAATTTGCATGATTTCGGTTAAGTAAGGAGAGAGGATGCAGGCTTTTGGGTTTCAATGACCGTATTCTATAACTGTGTGGAAGCCTTTGAAATTATTACAGTACATAATTTTCAATAAGCTACTTGGACTTTACAGACGAATCCTGAGGATATCTACGAAGTATAATAAGCTCTTTAGTAAGCAACCAAAGGTTGCGTGCTTCAAAAGTTTTAAAATTCTTGGGACTTACTTAAAAGAACACAATGACATAGGAAGTATAGGAACACAAAGGGTACTAACTTAAGAAACAGAGTGTATTTTTAGTCCAGTAAGAGTCTATCAGTCTCTTCCATTCCACCCAGGAAAAGAGGACTCATTTGATGATCTAACCATATAAAAAAGCGCTTCTATTGGCTAGTTGTTTGAACAGTAGTTAAGCTATTTGATAAATTTAACCATTTCTTAAAAGAATGTATGGAATTTTAACAATAGCCAGTTTATTGATTGGCCATTGGCTCAACAACAAAATACCATTCAAACAAGTTTCACGAACACATAGATACAAATTACTCAACTCGACACATCCTTAAGGCTCACCCAAATATCTGACCCCGGATCCTTTGAGCACCCGACCCATAGACACATACTGAATTCTCCCGGACCTCTGGCAACCCTAGCCAGGGATGGGACGTTGACGACACAATTCAGGGCAACAAGTGTAGCAGAATAATGACCATTTATTTTTAGGGGTACGTTTTATGAGACTCTGAGGAAGGCATTGATGGCTCTCGATTGGGAGTAAATAGGGACATGTATTTTGAGGATACTCCTTTTGAAACTCAAGTTGTTTGAGGGTTTTGCTGATTATCTTGTGGACAGAACTGCAGTCTACATTACTGGTAGAGGTAGCAAATTGGGGTTGTTGCCCGCATCAGGACAAATTCAAGCAATTCCTGATGTTCAAGTCAATCGAAGACATGGAATACATTGAGTTTGAGCATGTTGTTTTTCTCTTCATGGACAATCATTGCTTAAGATCCTTCCCATTTTTTAAACGCAATAATTCCTTGTCTTTGGAACCATAGATTTATTCATACATATCTTGGCAAGAGCTTTGCTTAACTCAGCTCGTTCATCCAGAGAGAGACTTCGGCAAGAGTAGCAACCAGCACTCATCCTGTTCCATTTTCGTTACATTGAACTAAATCACTCGCACAAAAGACATAGGAAACACATTGCACATAGGAAAAAAACGAAAAAAAAACATAAGCAAAAATGGAATATCCAGCTACAACATCTCTTCTGCCCATAGACACACCTACATAACCTTATTGCAATGTTGAAATAAACAATCGTGTCACGGTTCCCTCTTTGTACAGATTATATTCGGACCCTCCGGCATCCTCAGCCCTCCCAGAGGTCAGGTTCGAGACATTTGAACCCACACACGTGGTCCTAATGTTACAATACCTCTTGATTTGCAAATATGAGCTGTTAGTTAAACGGAATTAAAATTGTAACCAAAGACAATAATTAGGGATGTATTTTGATATAAAATTAGGTAAAGGAGCGATTGGATATGCCACTCTAGAATTAGTCAATAAAAAGGGTAACTTTAATCAATTTCTAAAGTTGGAAGATTTTTTTTCGTAATTGAAATATTAGCGACGCACCTTGGCTGCGAACAAATGCAATTTGAAAATAAACTGCAAAATAAGAAAACTATAATGCAATAATAATGTAAAATGCATGAATTTTATGATATAACATTAAGTTCAGATGAAATAATTTGCAACGCTTGTAAAAGGCTGCTAAGTCATAAGTTCCTACTAACATAAGATGACACCAACAATGTAAACACTTAGTTCGCAAATAAACGCTTTGACTTTGACTTTTATCACTCAAGAATAATTGTAGCCTTTTATTGGTAAGAGAATTTTCCAAACGTTTCAAAAGTTCCATAGACAAACAAAATTACAAATGTAACCTTCTTCTTATATAAAGTACAGATTGACGATGACACAATTGAAAACCAAAACAATTAGGACTATGGTCAAGCAGTAGAATTAAAAAAAAAAACTTTGGCAATTGCACAGTCGAAAACCAAAAGTATAAAAGCCAACATGAATACTAAACGAATTCGCAATCCAAGTAATACTAAAGGCACAGATAATGCATCCGAAGCAGCTGTCGATATCGTTAAAAATTTAAATTTCTCAAACGCACAGGGGTGTTCGTCTGTGCAAGCGTCTGGGACTTTGGGTACAGATTACGGTAAACGCCGCCACTGGCTTCCCCGGGGTCATGATCAAGATTACTGCGATACATGCGACATGCGACATTGTTTTGTTTTTTGATATTTCCCTTTTTGAATACGTCATTCTCTGTTGCTATGTGGGTGGAAGTGTTTTTGAATTTTAGTTTTGTTTCGTCATTTTTTAGGGTTCCGTAGTCAACAAGGAACCCTTATAGTTTCGCCATGTCCGTCCGTCCGTCCGTCCGTCCGTCCGTCCGTCCGTCTGTCCGCAGTTTAGCTCAGAGACGCACAGTACTAGAGAGCTGTAATTTGGTGTAAATATATGGATTTGTTGTGCCGAAAAAGTGGTAAAATAAAATCTCGTAAAATATTTTTTTTTAGGGTATCTCCTGTACACGTAAAGTGGGGATGTTATTTTTTTTTCTCGCGTACCCCATAGTGTGGGGTATCATTAAATAGGTCTTTAAAAAATATTGATAGTTTCCATTAACAATTTTTTGATAAAAAAATTGGTTTGTGAAATATTAAGCTTTAAAGTGCTAAATTTTGCTCGACTCGAGTGTCCCCCCCCTCTACCAGCTAAACGGTTATGTTTGGGGGTGTGAAAAAATTCACAATAGTAGTATATATAACGAAGTTTAAAAGAAAATTGTCACGACTTAGTAGGCTTTACAACTTTACGAGTAATAGTCGACCAACTTATAAAATGTACTTGGATAATATTTTTCTTAAACAAAATGTATCGGAGAACATGTTATTCAACTGCAAATGTAAGTTTGTCAACTTTATTTTTACAGCTTTAATAGGTATGTTTTACGGTATGTTTTTGGGGATAGGTAGGTTTTTATCGTCAACTATTTTTAACTAACTTCAAAAAAAGGAGGAGGTTCTAAATTCGTCGTAATCTTTTTTTTAAATGTATTTTGCCCGATTTCTCAAAGACTCCTGGACCGATTTTGAAAATTCTTCTTTTTAAAATTAAATTCAGCGAATCAGTTTAGTTAGTTCGCATAAGTATTTTGATGGGCAACTACGGAACCCTACACTGTGCGTGGCCCGACACGCACTTGGCCGGTTTTTTTTTCATCGTGCAGGATTTCGTCTGTATTTTTTACTTCGTTTGCTGCACTGTCATAATTATATTCAAACTTAAAGCATTTATTTTCATTTCACTATTATAGACACTTTTACATTCCAAGAAAAAATTTAAACAGGAGTTCGAATGTGTGCCCTGTAGGCAGATTAACTTTTATAAGTACTGTAGTTGTCCATAATTCTACATTAACTGCTCTTAAATCGTTACCTTCATTTGCTTTCTTGCTTTATTTTCTATTAGTAAGTATTTTCATTATCTGTAAAAACTAAAATTACATTTCCGTTCTAAAATCTTCACATTTTTTGGGATGCTGGTGATGGGCAGGTTGAGACTGTCAGACTTTTACTAAAATTCACCCAATTCCTTTGGTTGGTCTTTGAGTTTCAGTGCCCTTTTAAAACGGTCCCGCAACTCATCAACATCTTGAATTTTCTTTAAATAATTTCCATCATTAATACCTACTTCCTTCTTTCTCATCTAGATTAATATTTACATTATCAGCACTAACTAAATTCACATTTCCCTTCTCAATCTTTCCATTACTTGCTGAAGTTGCTGTTTGTCGTGTATTGTGATTACGGATTACTGTAAGCGAGACCTCCAGGGGAGGCTCGTTATGTAATCCTCACTTTTAGAGGTCAGGTTCAACATTGAAACAAGGGGCATGCAAATCTTTTATGTTGACATTCTCAGAGTAATTGAGCTTGTAATTGGAGAATACATTTTGAACAGAGATATATTTGATGTATCATTTGTTGTGTTTTATTTTACACTATTATACATTTGATATTGTTTTTGTGTAATTTTGTACACGCAGAGAAATGTCTGGCTACCTATACAAGAACTTCTGGTTGCAACCGTGACAGCAAGACTCACTAGTAGACTTTAAAACATTTCTAGTAATAAATACAAAGTAAGTAGGAGAGATAACAAGGACTTAGTATTTATTACTAGAAATGTTGTAAAGTCAACTAGTGAGTCTAGCTGTCACGGTTGCAAACAGAAGTTCTCGTATTCATTTCTCTGCGTGTAGTTTTTATTGTACCTATTTATACAATTCTAATTAATCTGTAACTAAAACTATGCTATGTGAAAAAGCTCGTGCAATAAAAAATAGTATAAAAGTGAAAGTAGAATAAGAAATTATGAATCTTAGGTCTCATTCAAGAGGTTGCAAATTCGAACCCGGGCAAGTGTCAATGTTCAGTTATTTTTCAATGCACACGTTAGTTCCACTCCCGCTGCTAGTCTGCTATTAATCGTAGCATAATTCTTTTTAGCCCTCCTCGACAAAAATATTTTTTGAATTCGAACCATTATTTCCTGAGATTAGCGCGTTTAACCAAACAAATTCTTCAGCTTTATAAAATGAGTAGAGAAGTATAGATACACGCAGATAAATGTATACGAGAACTTCTGGTTGCAACCGTGACAGCAAGACTCACTAGTTGACTTTACAACATTTCTAGTAATAAATACTAAGTCCTTGTTATCTCTACTACTTACTTAGTATTTATTACTAGAAATGTTGTGAAGTCAACTAGTGAGTCTTGCTGCCACGGTTGCAACCAGAAGTTCTCGTACAGGTAGCTAGACATTTCTCTGTGTGTATTACGCTATAATTAATAACCAAATAAAACATCCCAAAAAATATCCGTAACCTCATCAAAACATATTCAACGTAACATGTAGGGGTGAGTACAAATTGTCGGCACCATGTTTCGCTCCACTGACGACGAAGCAACCCCCGGTGTCAATCTACGGTGCGGGAAATCACTTGGATGCTAGGATTTTATTCGCACGAGAAAATAGAAATTTGAAGAGACTTTCCTACTCTCATTTTGGTGTGACACGTAATTTTTGAGTGTTATTGGGCTACTGTTTCTTTTTTTGGTAAATTTTCAATGTTAATTCAATTTAGTTTTTTTTTCATGCCATTTATAATTCATATATTTTTAGTTTTCAGTGTGTTAATATAAACAGGCTACTACAGTGTAGAGCTTAATTCTTCAGTGTAAATAAGCGATTTATTATGTTATGCTTTGGAACAAAAAACAATAAAAACAAAAAAAAAATTTTGTTCCATCTTGTTCAATCATCTGGGCGTGGATGGCTAGGTATCCTATGAGGAATATCGAAAAACCTTGAATGGAGTCTCGAGACCGATGTTGACGATCACTAAAACTGCATAATTGGATTTTAGAAAAATCAATAATCCCGGCCAGAAATCGTAACAGCTGATTTTGTTTTTTTTTTAAATATTCAGCTGCGTCAGAAATACGAAATTTCTAAAATAAAAAAAGCACTATTTCAAAGAAGAAACCGTTAACTTATATTTCGAATACGGTCACTGTGCCTTGACGATTGATAAGTTCTTTAATCATTAACGTACGTAACAAATATAATTTTATTATGACATGAATATACAAGACTTAATCTTGGAGGTAAACTCAAAAGAATAACCTCAACTCACGATTAAATGGACGGTGGCCCCGCGCCCGGCGAGCAAGCACGTGGTTGCTACGAATTTTACCGAACTACGCACGAAAAGGCACGAACACCTGAGTTTCGGTGGGGCCGAAAGTTTCGGCTATATTTTGGCCGAAACCGAAACTATGGCCGAATCTAGATTTTTTGGCCGAAACCGAAACCGAAATTTCGGTCGGTCACTAATTAAAACATACACTTATCAGAAGTAAAAATAAACGAAAACCTTTGGCTAATTTATACACTTTTTTTTTCGTGGGTAACACATTTTGTGGTGAACTTAAAACAACCCCTTATAATTTATCAAAAACATATAATTTTGTAAGAATTGATAACTCTTTATTATGCTCACAATACAAATCACAGGTATTTCACAAAGTTGGTGTTTAATTTGAGTGGTCTTATCGCTAAAAGCGATCATTTCGAGACAACGTTTGTTACGTCAATTTCCCCACAACACATAACTTTCTTAGTTCATTTAACTACTCCAACACAATATTCCACCCACATCCAAAAAACCAAAGACAACTCTTTTTTTTTCACAAATGTCAAATCCCACAGAGCACAAAATCTTCGAAAACGGCTATATCTATCTACACAGTTAAACAACAGCTTTTCACTTCAGTTTTCATCAACCACAGAGTGCTTTTAACTATTCGCACTTCGGTTTTAATAGAGAAAAGGCGCGAGTTTTGTAAATATTCGGCATTTTTAATCAAGGGAGGGCTTTGGTGTACATTTCGGATATTCCTCGGTATATCATTTGGGATATTCGACTGTATATCATAAAGGTTCAGTGTTATAGCGTGTGGCGCATTCTCCCTTTATTGGTGTGCATAGGGTTACCAATCGTCCGGACATGTCCGGCTTTTAGGCCCCTGTCCGACCTTCTCAGTATTTTCTTAAATCTAGACTTTTTGACATAAAAGGTTCGGACTTTTTGAAAATATAAAAACACTAACTGGAAATGTCATTGATTATGGCGTTAATGTACATTTATACGAACATTCAAAGACTACTATCGCGACAATCAACGGGAACTGCCGTTAGTGTGACCCGGGTTTATAGAAGGATCTATAAAAACAGATAAACAGACAGATCTTATAGGGGTTTCGTTTATTTCTAAAAAGCAAGATTAAAATGTACCTAAACTAAAATGCAAGCTCTCTCCGGTGTAAACTATGTCTCTGTGGCGTTTGACCTAGAACAGAGTCAAGAGCTAACCCATCTCAAATAAAAAATAAAAAGAAATGTCCGGACTTTATGCCAAGACTATTCGAATTTCAAAATGGTAGCCCTAGATGTGATGCTTAACTTGTGGTGCATTGCGATGGCGTAATGGAGTGGCGAATGTGGGGACATCGTAGTGTGGAACAACCCTTTTGAGTTATGTTGAAATTATACGGTTTTTGGTACGTTTTAAAGTGATGATGAAAGTGTTTTAGCAGATGTTGGCTATCGTTTTAGAAATGTCTCATTTTCTATATTAAAATGAGACATTTCTGTGAAATATTTTTGAATGTTTAAAAATAATGCAAACGCATTAAAATCTGTACTGCATTTGAAATTAAAAGTCAAACTCGTAAGGTATAACTATATTTTGAAATTTCGTACATAGATAGTTAACCTGGTTTAACATAAAGGATTTTTATCCCGGTAGGGGCGCTCCCGTAGTGTAGTTACGCAGGCACTGCCGCCGCGGACATTACCTAGTATATACAGACACCCTTGAGCCAAAAAACCATAAAAAAAAAAACAAAACTCTTGAGTCGTCAGTGACTGAGCGGGTCCAGTCCCTGATGATTCCACCCCTGGCGCATACTACATATTGTCATGGAAGAATGTTATTATACTCATATCTAGGGTGTACGTAGCCATGAGATACGTATATAACGCATTCCCATGAAACCACAATATGTACATTGTTGCGCTAACGAATCTGTACACCTTATGTACATAACCTTCTTTGGTACCTATAGATTATTTATTTACTTACTTATCTAAACTTCTATACTGATAATTTAAAGCTAACGAGTTTCGTTATTTGTTTGTTTTGGTTGAACGCTTTAATCTCAGTAACTACACGCTTTTCCTCCCATTGGTGGTAGCGATATGGTAGGTATAATGATCTAGCATATAGCCTCCCTTGATAAATTAACTATCCAACGCAAAACGAATTTTCAATTCAGGTCATGTAGTTTTTGAGACTAGAGCGTCCAACCAAACAAAGAAACAAACGAAGTGTTCAGAGTTATAACCTGGGTAAAAATAAATCCTAAAATAAAATTAGACAAATTATGTAATAAAAATATAAATAAAAAAAGTTAAACAATCAACTTACAAAGTTAGGGGATAACTGTTAATTTACGATACTAATTCGAAAGTTAGGAAACTCCTATTGTTGGTACGTACATAATAACATCGCAGTATCCATTGTCAAAGTTTAATATTAAATTGTAAGTTAAATCTCTGTTAAGGAACTGTTGTCGACTAGCGATATGCCGCGGCTTTGTCCTTAGAACATGAGTTCAGATTTATGTTTTTTTTTTTTTTGTAGAATTTTAACGAAAAAGACAGACATGACGTAATGACATCTTACATAATTATTTTAATGACTTGGCACATTATTTTGATCAATATTAAATTTGACGAAAATTAAACGCATCAAAACTCGAGAGTCAAGACAGAATGCACTAACAATTCATATCTTAGCGTGATGTATTTTGTTTGAATTTTTAATCAAAACGTATTTTCTATAATCTAACTGAAGAAGCAATATTTTTTTTAGTACATTAGCCTAATATTCATAGTATGGGGAATAGCTTATTTTTTTTACCAATAAGGTTGTTACCATTTATGTTTAGTTAATTTTTTTATCACTAAGACTCTATCTATAGGGCCAAAGTCTGCCAGAGTCGCGGTACTTATCTAATTACCGTGACCTTAGAACGTAAAGGACTATTGAAGGACACCGTGGATTTTAGTCAGTACGAGTCTGACAGTCCCTCCCGCCCTGCCGTGGGGCTAATTTGAAGATTTTACCACGATAAAAAAAAACTAGGTACTCTTTGTCCTCTCACTATCAATAGTCCGATATGTATCACATTCACAAGGCTTATTGCATGTCCAGTGTTGAGATTTTTGTGGCTGACAAGGTAGAAATATCATTAATATTTAAACTGGCAACAATGGTCACAAAACGTGTCAATAACGAAATAGCCAGTAAAGAAAAATCGCTTTCAAACCACGAAAATGTGTTGTAACAAAAAAAATATCAGAAGCAAAGTTCATTTCCTTGAACTTTTCATGTATTGTGTTTTACCGACACACAAAACATTGTATCGAAGTCAACCTTCTCAATTCGATTCATTAATCAAAACAAAGAATCTCCTCCAATTTTCCTATAAATGTAGGTATGTAAGTAAGAATTGAATTTTCGTAATGGTTTCTCAAAGTTTCACAATTAATTACACAGTAAATGAAATAAAAACAACAATTTCAATGTTAGAAAAGCCTTTTTAATGTAACACTTTTGAAGTGAACTCACGTTTTAAGGTTTTTCACCCACGTGACCGCGAACCCGGAAAAAGGGTTATGAAACATAATGAAGTAAAAGTTGTTTAGTACAAAAGCTACTTACCTCCTACCCTTGAAAGTATGTTACTCAACTTCCGTGAAAAACTACCAACTAATTCAAAAACAACTAAAAACAAAATTAAACTGAAGTCTTACAATGTCAGAGAGTCTGAATAGTATGATTTTTTTGCGTGGTAAATGTTCGGAAAGAACATAAAAACAATTTTTATAGAATTTATAAAATTTATTGGTACGTAGCAGTGCAAGTCACAATGGCGAGAGAGAGAACCATAGATAAAAAATCATTCACCTATACAACTTGCTACAGATAAAATATTATAATATATATCCCTATGTTCTGTTTTTAATCATACAGTAAAATTATCAAATGTGTCCTCCCACCCAGGGCAGGGCAGGAGGGACTGTCAGACTTGTACTGAATAAAATCCACGGTGTCCTTCAACAGCCCTTTATGTTCCGGGGTCACGGTAGCCCGGTCCCAATAGTAAGCTAATAAAACTCTGAGACAAAATAAAAACTTTTTAAAAAAAAGTACCGACTTCAAAAACATACAAAAAAGTTTAAAATAACCTTTCTTTCGGAAGTCGGTGGCTTTGATTTTTATTTCATTGACTATTGCCACCGACTTCCGAAAGAAAGGTTTTTTTTAACTTTTTTGTATGTTTTTGAAGACGGTACTTTTTTAAAAAAAGATTTTATTTTACCCTTTTTAGTTTATTTATTAAATATTCAACCCAAATTCTTGTAAAATACAAAGTTTTTTTACATGATGTGCACTAATCTTGTAATCCGTCACAACATAAAAAATCCATATCTCTAAAACTACTGAACCGATTTTGATGAAACTTGCAGTGTACCCTAAGTTGAACAATACCTAGTACAACAAAAGAATTACTTAAATCGGACTTGTAGTTCCGGAGATATGCGTGCACAAACATAAAAACATACATACAAACATACACTTATGAAATTTGGTACATTTGTTCAGACGCTATTATAGACTAACATATACGAAAACTGGGCAGTTCTGATAATATTCCATACATACGGGTCGAATTGATAACCTCCTTTTTTTTGAAGTCGGTAAAAACTCAATGGATACAAAAAGTGATTATTCCTTTTTACATCATAAATAAAGAGACAAACAACTTCAATCAGTATCTTTTCATGTCTAAAAATAGAAAGGTTGGTGACACTAAACATGATTCGCAATTCGAAACAACAACAGCCATAGACAACATATTTAAAGCCAGTCCTATCGTAAAATAAAGAGGTCGTACAAGGAAAACCCTTGGACCCTCGTCCCGGGTGTAAACGGTCACAAAGTACCCGGGTATACCCCTGACCGAGGTCGACCTGGGACCTTGAACTTCACAGAAACAGATATGGTTTGTTTACAAACATACCATTTTAGTATAACGTGGAAAAAGGATTTTCATTGAAAGGGAAAACTGTATGAGATTATTTTTTATTTGTAACCTCTTTTTGCCTTGCGGCGCGGTTGCGTTGTAGGTGTATTCCACATTTGAATTTGATTTTTTTACTGACGTATCTCATATTTTATGTCATTGTGCTTCGTTTACATACGTAGCTATGATATAATTCTAAGGCGCTGGCCACACAGAAAAGACGTAAGACGCAGACGGGGCGGAGACATTTGTCTCTACCGTTTCATACAAACTTTACGTCGCAGACGCAACGCTAGTACATCTGCGTCCGCGACGCGTCCTCGCCTTTCTGTCCTTTTAGACTTTTGACTTGGCTGCATAACTCTCGTTTAGGTCCATCAGTCATTCAGTTATTTCCAGTAGTGACTGGATCTATGTTCGCAGGACTTTTCTCATTACCGTGACCCCGGAACATAAAGGGTTATTGAAGGACACCGTGGATTTTAGTCAGTATGAGTCTGACACTCCGTCCCACCCTGCTCTGTGTTAGGACGCATTTGACGATTTTACCACAAAAAAAAGAAAAAAAAAGTGACTAGATCTATGCGTAACTTATTCAGCTGTGAATTGCTATAGGACAACCTAATGCTCTAATAACATTTTAGAAATCTAAAGAAATAGGATTCATCCAGTAATACAATTTCTCCCTAGGCATCATAACAATTAACCTTTTGCCTTATACTGTTTTATTTTCACAAATTATCATATTGTCGATAATTTTATTGTTCAAACGCTGAGGCAAAAGTATTGCATTGTGAGCCGTGAGTCAGCATTAGCATGGGACCATGGACAATGCATCATACTGACTCACCCGCCAATCAATGCCGAGCTTTACACCAATTCCAAATTTAAATCATTCGAATGTGTTCCCGCGTTCTTTGTGTCCGCTTGTGATGTTTTGCAAATAATGCTACAAGATTTATTTGTATTGATAAATACGAAATCTTACTTCACAAATGTACGAGATTTTTTTTATCTTGAAGAATAAAACTTGTCTTTGCATACCACCTATTTTTACGTTTCACATCCAGTGGTACAAGAATAATATACTGTCACTTGAATGATGCATAAAAATGTTTTAAGAAATAAAATCGAAATACAAGATGGCGGCATTAGTTCTGATTTTAGACGCGCGCCATAAAAATCCCTGTAAATATGTAGGTACCTCGTAAAACTTTTAAGCAAAAATCAATCTTTACGTAGATAGGTACTAGATGATGAAGATGCATTTTTAAGTTTTATATTCCATGTAAAAAAAATTTTTTGGAAAAAAAATTGAAAATATAAAAGGAAAACTTTAGTTTTTTTTTCGTTTGTAATGGATAAAGCCCAAAAACTACTAGGCTGAATTTAAAAATTCTTTCACAATTGAAAAGTACCTTCATCATCAACAAGTAACAGCTATATTTTATTTTCAAATTGCATCTTACGTTAGTCACGGCTAGTGGAAAATACAAGAGAAAAATCTTCCAAATTGTTCTTTGGGTAATTTTAGTGTTTCGACACGTTTGCCGTTGCCGTGCGTCATGAGAGCAGCATCATGATATATCCGCCACTTGTACGCCGGATGGCGGTTCAATTTGTTAAATTAAACTCCACGCTATGCACAGATTCACTCGCCCGATATGTAGGACGGGAATTTTCGTGGCTTGCTTCTCACGCTCTAGAAATTACCCTCCAAATAATAACTTCAACCATGTTTTTAAAGAAAAATAGGACAAAATATCCGTTAACACTTAATACAATCCCATTAAAAAAAAACATACATATATAATTCGTTCTGTAACGTAAACGTATTGTAAAATAAAACGTATTCCAACGCATTAAAATAATATTTCGTATTCAACTTATTTAGTTCCGCTACTCCCCGCCAACTGCGCCACTGTCGACACGAACGCAACTATATCGCGTCCCGCGTCACCGCGCCGTGATTGCACTGAATTGAGCTTCCGTCGTCGACAGGATAAAAAAACCCGGCCGTGTCCTCGGCGACATTAAACAATAGCCAATCGCGTTGTGTGGAGCTTTAGGAGGCGCACACACTGAGCGAGACGCGACAAGACGCGACCAAGTTAAATATTTAAAGTGATTTGGTCGCATCGATCGCATTTCGAGCCGTCTGGCTGACCGTTGTTGCATGCGAACTTAAAAGTCTTTTTGTGTACAATTTAA
The DNA here is from genome assembly GCA_954870645.1 of Agrotis clavis. Classification (NCBI taxonomy): domain Eukaryota; kingdom Metazoa; phylum Arthropoda; class Insecta; order Lepidoptera; family Noctuidae; genus Agrotis; species Agrotis clavis. The sequence continues at coordinate 23,895,570 of OX940921.1, forward strand.
TTGGTAGTTAGGAAGACTGTCTGACATTTTAGTGGTGTCTGCTGTCTAGCGCTACTTTAAAATGGTTTTACATTATGTGAATTAGGTACGGATTAATAGTAACATCTATTATAATAGGAGTGCTGTTTTCGCAATGCCTATCATGAGAATGTAGGTATCCCAAGACTTTAAGCATTACCATTACATCATCAGAAGTCGTTTGAAAACCTAACTTTACTCTTAAAAATCGTACGTATGAACCAAAAACTTCTCTACATCGTGTCTTGTCATGTCGCCACAATTTCAGTGTGTGAAGTTGCTTACGCCGCAGTGTCGCGCCGAGCCAGTCGAGTCAATTTGATTGGAGCCTGATTGAATTGTCGGACTGCTGCCTTTGTCGACTTACCACGGTCGCTCGATAACACCATGATGGTCGATTTCTGAATATTACTTGACATTACGCCTGTTTCTCCGAAAAGATGGGTAGATAGTTCTCTGTAGTATCTATAGGTACCCTTATTGCTGTGGTTGTTTTTAAGTCCCATATAAAAAGGGGGCTATTAATCTTTTGCCATCAACCTACAAAAATGCAGAATTTTTTAAAAACCCAATAACACTGCCAAATCTGGGAATTAAATCTACGATTATTATTATTTACTATTTGATTTATTAAATTTAGTACCTAGAATAAATAGTATAATTTTGCAAAAATAACCATCCAACATTCCTTTAAAAGACCATAATGACAATATGAGAGAGTTCCGTTTTGGCCCTAAGTATTGACCCGACGAACACGTCTAGTCGATAGTCCTTACGAGGCTTTTAATTAGATTTTCAACGAATCTATTACTCGGATTAGAAAATCTAAAAGCACTGTCCAGTCCAATTTTCACATCCTTTTTAAACAAATTCACACTCGCGCGCTTTAGCCAAATGAAGGCACGATAATCTCTTAATACATTTAGTGGCTAACGGGCATTGATGTGCAGATATCTGTTTAAACACTGGGGGAGGGTGTTTCTGACCAATTTGCGACTCCATCCGACCCCGGCCGACCCCAGGCGACGCCTTTAGCGGGCTACCGGCAACCCGTAGGTATATGTGACTAAAACCTGTTAGCTCTCTGATTGAGAGAGGGTAATATAGGCCGCGCTGAAAATATGGGGAGACAGTGTTTTAGATATACAGATAATCTGTTTAGCCGTCAAGTCCTGAAATATTAATAGACTTTTAAATGAAAAAAAAAAACAATAATTATAATATGACTCTTTTGTAAGTGAAACACCAAAGAAAACATAAAAAATTTGGGAATGCCTTTGTCCATCAGAAAAACAGAGAGGCTAAAATTTATAAAATAAGTAAACAAACAGGCCAAGTACATTTATTGCAGTACAAAATAGTCAACTATAATTCGGGAATGTAGGTGAAAGTTTTCTTATAACGTAGTAACACAATACCGCTTTTAATAATGCATACGCTTTCTACATTTGCCATTGCAAGAATTCCTGTGACAAAATGTCACAAGCAAGAAATGTAGGTACTAGTCACTAATTACCTCATAAATTATCTTTTTAGGCACCAAGACTGGCCCTACATCTCTAGTTAACTTCTAGTTTTCATATCCAACTTGATTAAACGTACTCGAGTGTAAAATTAGTCCGTAGATGTCAACATTCTCACAATAATTTATAGGTGAACTTTCATACAATGTTATTGTTTGCTAGATAAACTTATTCTATTGTTCGAGACTGCTCTCGAAAGAATACGCTGAAAGGAAAAGCTAAAGTTAGCAATCTCAAGATAATAGTTTTAGTGTTTAATGCTAATAAACTTTGTGATTTGTGTTTGTAATTTGTAAAGTTACCAAAGTTTTGAAATGAAAGGCCATGTTGAAAATGAATAGCTATCCTACTTGTAGCAATTTAAAGTGACTAGTCAAATTATGATACAAATAATCAAAAGCATTCGTTTCATTATGTTGCTATGTACAATTTAATTAAAATCTATTGATTTACCTAATCATCTGATCTCCGACAAAACGATTTGTCGAAGCCAAAACGTCAAGTATTAAACGATGGAGTCTCAAGTTAAAAGAATTACATAATAAATTCTGATTTCACGCATCGTACAACACCCTATGTAATGAAATCGTTTTCCAATCTAAAATCTTAAATGGCAATACAAAAAGCTATCTGTATTTTGAACCAAAAAACTATTTGCTAGTAAGGCATCTACTGCCGACTGTAGGCACGCATTGAAAATTGTCGTGAATCGCATTCCCATTCAAATAAAACCGCTGAATCGCAACAGACACGACGAATCGGCACTTTGGGACGATATCGCCAATTTGAGATTCACTTAGGTTCGTTTGCCGCCGACTTGCTTTACATTACCTTGAATTTTTTCAATTTTCCGTTTAGTACAAAGCGTTTTAAGTTCAAGGAAATATACTTTTGTACAATTTTGAGAATTATGTACTCGTATTTAAGTTTTATGTAGGTAAACAAAAATATAAAAAATATATCGTAGAGTCTTTCAGTAAATTGTCGAAACAAAATTTATGGGAGCGCAGTTCCGCAAATTAGTTTGCATGCCATCTGTCGTCGAGTAGCGGCACTAAACACGGGCCCATTGTAATTTACTAACGGTCCGCAAAAACGGACATATCAAAACGAAACAAAACATATTCCAATTAACCTCGTTATTTTTACTGTACAGATTAACGTTCGAGATTATCTTCTGCCTTTATTATCTTCGGCGATGCGATGCACCTGCCTTTTTAACCGATTTTAAATAACTGCCATTTCAATCCATCATGGCGATACGATGGCGGTACAATTTCAATGGACGGTTGTCTTGATGAATTATATGTAACATTAAACATAATTAGGTTACACGTTACATTACTTTTATGGCAAGTGTCCCACTTAAAATGAATTATAGGCGATAGAAAGAAACGATTTCGTGGAGACTAACATTTTAAGTTACACTATTAAAGTCGTCTACACGACTAGTGAAGTAAGTTATTTTCATGGACTTTTATTTAGAACAATGGTAGTTTTTTCCGAAGTACTTATTTATTACATTTTACGATGAGACATTCCAGTTTGAACCTTAATGCTATGGTTTAGAATAGACACGACCCATGGCTCTGCAATACAACAACTCCTATAAAATGCAAGACTTTAAATACCTACTTTAATTCCTCGTAAGTTCACTTAACCATTATCTCATAGTCTGTAGGACAACTTAATTATTGGTTGAATAGTAACCTGTCCTATTGTCAATATCGTTACAAGACTTATAAAAGCTCCCATGTCTCCGAAGATACTTTACTTTTAAAACTAAAATAACCTTTTTTACAAAATGAACGGCCTTGTTCCAACTATACAAACGTAAGATATTCAAACCGACGAGTCCTTTAACCACAAAGTCCCTTCCAGCGATATCAGTCACGTCACAAACCATCAAAATTAAGTCCGAAACATCAACATGTCTCAGTACTCGTCAATGAGGTAATCAAGTGCTTCGCGTGACGGACACGACCTGCCTCAACAAACCCACGCCACACGCACCCACGGTACTTACGAGAATACGAGCCGATATTACGAGTACTACTGTATGATCTCCCGAGAGTAAGTAATTTGTTTACGAAAACACGCGAGGTGAACCGAAGGCGTGGCGCGGTATGAAGGCCAAGTTTGAGAGTGGCTCGTGTTTTGGGTCGTTTAGGTTTTGCAACTTGTTGGGGAATTAAAATGGTACAATTTAGTAGGTTAAAGGAATCTAGTAGTATTCATTAAAGTTTGCAATCATCAAGAAAATTATGATAAAAAGGGTGCAGAATACTTAAACACTGAGAGTATTTAATACTTCAAACAATAATCAATTATTTAAAGTCTTTAGTAAGATACAATTGGAACATAAAAGTTAAAAATGTTTCATAATCAGTTGAATATTTATTTGAAACTCAGAGTTTGACTGCATAAAATTTAAAAATAACACATTATAAAACAGGACCAATCACACGCAATAATCAATGAGTTTTCAAAGGTGTTACTAAATATGAAAATTATTAATTAGATACATTAATAATTTTAATAATTACAGACAGATGGTGGTACAAAGGTGGTACTAATTCTAATTTACAAACCGGTTTATTTAATTCAATGTACGACGATGATGCTTCCTGATAATTAATATTTAAATAACGGTAGTCACGTTTGTAATATTCCCCTAACATTTTTGAAAGTGTGTCACAATGTTGCGAGTCATAAATTGAAGGAAGTCCTGGTTTTTCATGTTTTTGGTGTGTATTGTCAATTAGTAGAGAATTCTTTAAATAATTTATAGTGATATTTTTAAATTAACAGTTTATAGACGCTTCTCTAAATGTATTAAAATTCGAATAGAATTGAAACTTATAGAATTGTGTCCAAAAAAAGCTTTCATATTTCTTTGATCACAATTCTATGAATAATCATAATATACAATTCTATGAGTAATAGTCAATCAAGTCAAGTACACAAATACTGATCCCATAAATATACAATTTGATTGATAAATATACCTACTCAAGAAATGCTTATGGTTTGCGATGATAATTAGGAGAATTGCCAATAGAATCACGATATAGAAAACCAGTTCCAGGATAACTAGGACAGAAATTACGAATAAAAACGGTCGCAGATTACGCGTAAAATCTCAATTCAAAGACTACGTACTATAAGGCAATTTTATAATGCAGCTGTTTCCCATAAATACCTACCTAATGTTTATTCATCTTATTAAAATCTCTCTAGCGAACGAAAAATGAGTCCCGGACCTGTTCACAAGAATAATTACAAATCCCGCGATTTGAATAAGAATAGATAGCAGTAGAACGAGATAGAGAATCAGAGAGAGACGGCAATAGAACAAATGTCGTTCGCGTCTAACACAAAAACAGGAGTAACGAACTAAAACGCCAGGTGTGAGCCGATGCCATGTGCTCAGTAACAGAAACTATTTATTTATTCGTGGCCTCAGTTGAAGTAACCTATTTAATTAGTGTGTGGCTAGAAAATGAAAAAGCTCGTTAGGTTCGACAATGACAGCTGTCATTAGCTTGACAGTTGAGCGTGTCATCAATAATTTTCAGAGGAATTGCCGCCGATTTTTTCCGGCATTAGAATTTTAGATTCCCGTTGAATCATTTAAAAGCTTAACTTGGGCTAGGTTCAAATGAAAGTAGTTCTTTAGAAACGAAACCGACGTGTTATTTATAATGAATTCGAGAAAAACAAAACAATTAATTATACATTCTTATTATTACAACTTTAAAATTGTGTTTAATGCAGACTTACTAGGTATGAAATTATGAAATATATCCTTACAGGCTAAAAATAATAATAAAGAAGGCGCTTTACAATCTTTTAAAAAAGATTTAAAAGAAATGCAAATCAAGTTTAATAAATAATAATAATAATTTTACTATGATTCATGTTATTTCGATGTATTATTTCAAAACGCGCCATCTAGCGGTGAGTAGCGGAACTACTACAAACACAAGCAACACGCCTCTAAGCGTTGGTTCAAGCTTGTGAAGCTAGATGGCGGTTACTCGAAGTAGTTCGGACTTGTTTTTTGTAATGAAACTTTGATCAAAAGTACTGCAACGGTATAAAATAATTAAAATTTAATCATTATTCTTCTGATAGTACTTCGAAACGATATTTAAAGATTTTTCATACTAAAACACTAATCTGTCGCCATCTAACCTTACCTCCATTGCATGTTTGTCTATTCATTTTTCCCTTTTTGTGTTAACGTTTCTCCTTTGTTTTTACTTACTTTATTTTTGCTTTATGTTAAGTCCGTGGTGTGTCTGTGTTGTTATAGCTTATTTTGGCTCCGGACGGGACCTTGCAGACGGTGAAGAGCGAGTCTCGAAGAGGACGCGGCAGAGGGCGCTCGAGTACAACACCCGTGAGTAACAATAACTAATTTTCTTACTTTTTTCCTTTTTTTGTTTTTATTTTTTCTTATTCTTTCATGTCATGTGTATTCCTTTACTTTGGTGACTAATGATTAACATAATCATGATTAACAATTTGAAATTCTTAATAATCGTTTACTTTTGTAAATAACTGCAAGTTAAAAAAAAGCTTTTGGGCCCGAAAAATCAAATCGCGATATATTCAACCCGTCATTTTCACTAAAGATTTTGTATTCCTCAAGAAATCTTAAAACCTACTTAGATAAGGTCTGTTTTACCACTTTTTTTATAAGTACCTCTATCATTGTTAATCGGGCTGATATCTTCAACTCTAGCACGTATTTTGCGTGTATAAGACCTGAAAATGCTAATAGGTCCATAATTTATAATAAATAGTGTGGGCATCTCCAGAATCTAAAAAAATAAGAATGAATTAGAAAGAATCGGGAATTCCCGGTTTTCTTAACGTTTTCCGTAGAACCGGAAACATATAAGTCGTGTCGTACTATGTAAATAGCAGGTGTCACCATGGCAGACAATTGCAAATCCAAACTTCCAAACTAATATTATAAATGCGAAAGTAACTCTGTCTGTCTGTCTGTCTGTTACGCTTTCCCGCTTAAACCTCTCAACCGATTTTGATGAAATTTGGCACAGACAATCTTTAGACCCTGAGAAAGAACATAGGCTATCAAAACACCACGCGGGCGGAAGCTAGTTTCCAATAATTTTACAAACTTCATCCACAAGTTACAAAAGGGCGATCATTGACACGCACAGCCCGTCAATGCCAGCGTGTCCGCGCCACGCTTGCACAACGACAATAAATCAAACACGAACACAAAAACCAGGCCACTCTCACTTTCAGAGCGAAATATCCGAATATAGAGGAATAAAGTGTAACCCTGCCGGTTCATGGCCACTCAGCATTCGTAAACAAACCCCATTCAGGGAGATTAACACCCACGAAACATGGGGATTTCGCTACTGGGTAAATCCATTGCCGGTTTTGTATCAACATTGAACTTCATTCTCCAAACATACAACGCAATGTATACCGTCTAAGAAGATTTTATACTGTTATAGTGATGGGTTTTGTAGGATATTTTTCCGCATGCCCGCGGTCGCCACCTGTTCATTCAGTGAATCGAGTGGGTGCGAATTGTAAATTAATTGAAAGATTATTCAGCAAGGTCCTTCTGTGTCGTTCACCTATTTATTTATTTATTTATTTGTGTCGCATTGTTTCATGCGATACTATTTTACTGTTGGTGTAAATGTGTAAGCTTTCGTTGACCCCGTTTTCATCAGTATGCTGTTAACCTTTTTGCTGTGAAATGAACGCTATGACGTAACTATTACGACTGTAATTCGTTAGACAGAGCCTTTTATAAAGACTATCAACATTGATTAAATGTGCTACGACGATTTTGACATTTAAGAACATTCGTAGCAATAGAAATAACTTTTCGTAGACCTGCTACGCCGCAATAGAAATAGCTTTTCGTAGACCTGCTACGCCGCAATAGAAATAACTTTTCGTAGACCTGCTACGCCGCAATAGAAATAACTTTTCGTAGACCTGCTACGCCGCAATAGAAATCAATTTTCGTAGACCTGCTACGCCGCAATAGAAATAGCTTTTCGTAGACCTGCTACGTAGCAATAGAAATAGCTTTTCGTAGACCTGCTACGCCGCTGCTACAAAAAACGTAGCATAGAATTATTGCCAAAAACCATGCTAAATAAAATAGTGTATCTAGCCACATTAGCCATGTGATCACTTTAATGTTTGACTTTTACCTATTCGTACACAATCGTAATAAAGATGAATAGCCTTCTAAAACTGTATAAAGAGATATATATTTACATAGCATAAAACAGTCACGTAAGTACATTTGCACACGCATAACTACCAAACGACTGAACCAAATAGAAAAAAAGGTTTTTTATTGTATTAATGTTATTATCAGGTAGGTTTAAATGACAGAAAATTTAAAAATAAAACCATTAACTATGTCGAAAATTTGAACCGGTGCGAAACCGGAGTGGGATGATTCTTTTCATTATTAATATTAATTTGTTACATAACTATCTAACGGTACCTACTAAGTCTTATATTTATAAATACCCCATCTCATTGTCTAATGCACTGACCGTTGGTGACATCACTCGGTCCAACATTAAATAAAGTGCATTTCAAAGCAAACAGAACCCACGTCTGATTAGCTAATGCACTCTTTAAGAACTACAAAGAACTCCACGAATCCACTCGGTATGTTATTTTTAGTTATCTTTATTTTAAGATCTCTGTGTATACTGTCTGTTGGTCTAGTACGAAAAGGAATTTAAAGTAAGACTTATATTTGGAATTTTAAAAGGTTTAGAGTACAATAGGGTATTTTAGTGCATAATTAAATTGAAAACCCATTTAGTTCGTCAAAGTATTGAAAAGTAATAGACACGTATTTATTGGTGTTTTTTTTTAATCAATGAACATTGACAAATAAAAAATTCGGGAGTGGGGGTTGTGACGTCATAAAGCCTGTAAAATATATAGACCGGGTGACGTGTATTGACTTCTATGAGCGTTGTAATTTCGTCAATTTTGGTTAACGTAACAAAATACAGGTCTAATATTTTTTGAGAATGAAACTTTCGGATTAAAAAAAAAGCCTAAAGTATCTCCACGTTCACACAGGTAAAGTCACAGCCCAAAGCCAGCTTACCAACATAAAAAGCCAATACCATTGTAATGGTCACCCCTCATTAATCATAAGCCTGACGTCGCCGCCCGTTGCCCTGACGTCGCCTGACGTCAGTTCCCGTCAATTTGAAGTCATCTATTAGTCCGCTACCGTCAACTAAACAATGCAAGGCATTTCGGAGTTGGGGGGTGAATGGTCAGTCATGTAGGGGGGGTGTTGTGGTTATAGGTAATTGAGTTATTATTTATATTATTGTGTATGATATTATTAGGAGGAGGAGTTTGTGGCTAAATAATTACAGCCGCACAGGCCGATCTTCCGGGTTAAGCCGCGCTTGCCGAGGTTGGTCTGTGGATGGGTGACCATCTGTCATAGCGAGTTTCCTCCGTGCCTCGGAAAGCACGTAAAGCCGTTGGTCCCGGCTGTCATTTGTAGATCTTTGACAGTCGTTACTGTTAGTCAGAAGCTCTAAAGTCTGACAACCAGTCATACCATGGGGTATCATATTGCCCAGTTACTGGGTTGTGGAGGTCCGACAGGCAGTCGCTCCATGTAAAATACTGATAACCAGCTGCATCTGGTTCGATTGGAAGCCGACCCCAATGTAGTTGGGAAAAGGCTAGGCAGATGATGATGTATGATATTATTAGTAGGAGCTTGGTAAATGTTTGGAAAGTAATGACAAATAATAGAGTATTATAGTGTAACTAAAGTAGCTGAGCGATTGACTAATGCGTTGCGAGTCGCGGGTTCGATTCCCGCAAGGGACAATTATGTTGTAAACGCACCCACGCTGCAGGAGAAATTCCCTGTGTGTAGTGCAAGGACAACATTAATTGGAAATAAAAACGAATTATCCTTCTTCTCGTGTAAAACCTTTTGACAGAGCAGTGGTGGCCCAGTGGCCCTGACTTGTAGGTCGTGGGTCCGAACCCAGCCAGTCGCATTACTTTGTGTAATTTATTTCATCACCACTGCTCACAAAACGGTGAAGGAAAAAATAATAAGGAAACCGGCATGTCCAAGAACCAAAAATCCGAAAACATGTGACATCCACCAAACCGCACTGGGCCCGCGTGGTGGATTATAATTATGTGGCCTACTTTCCTTCACAGAGAGGAGGCCTGTGTCCCAGCAGTGGGAACATTATAGGCTGATGATAATGATGATGACAAACTTTTACCTTTTCTTTTTTCCCGCCCGTTTTTTTACGGCGATTCAACTTTATTCTCTTGAAGGTAAAGTTGAAAATCTACTAATCTAAAGACGAATCGTACTTTGTTTGCGCTGCTTCAGCGCTGTCTTTAAATAATAGGACTACTGCTTCTTTATGATAGTGGCACAGAGAAAGTTCAATGACCAACAAAAATATTGCAGTCTACTCCCGTTCCTGAACTATCGATTCGAACTCAAAGTTGAAGAAAATGTTTGGAGTCGCTTTTTTAATTTAAAACTAATTACGTAAGAAGTTTTGCCGTTTAAGTGATGTAAAGGTTTTGTTAGGTAGGAAAACTTGGGTCGTGGCACTGTCTCAACTGGGTTTCGAGGCCCTCGAACGCGAAGGGCAACAGGAATAGAGTGGTTTTTAGTATGTACTTTTATAAGTCTGACAGTTCCACTCGACTCAGGGCGGGAAGGTTCATTTGATGATTTTCCACGAATAAGTAGAACAAAAAAACATAAGCGAACAAGGGTTTAGCAATAAAATATCTAGTGCAAATAATTATTTTTTAATAGTTAGTAGTTATTTTCATATGATAAGTTTATTTGAAAGCCTACGAACGTTAATAAGGGGTGCATGACGTCACAATTTATCGCCAACTCTTCTTCATAGTTAACCACTCTGCACGACAACATTTTGACACATGACACATCAGCTGAGTCGACCGGGTGATTCGAAATTAGAGCTATTACACAAGAATTTTGTCAACTTTCAGCATCCAATTTTTGATCAAAAATATGTTACTACAGCTATTTCATGCGATAAGTTTGTGAACAATATCTCTAAGAACATGTTGAGGTCAATAAAACTGCCTCATTCAGTTGTAAAATGTGTGTAACATACAAAATGCTACACCGTTCCAAAAAACAAGGTAATTTAGATGTGCAGAAAAATATGTACATAAACAAGCTTATCACATGATAGTAATGGTTACACAGTGAAATAAATAAAATAACTTACTATATACATTATTAGATTTGCTAGTGTTCATACATAATTTCATAAATAATAACGATCAAAGTCTGGATAAAAATTAGCAAAAACTATGTTGCAACATGACTCTTTTTAGTGCTGACCGTAAACCCAATGTTCACAAAACGATTAAAAACGTTCATTCAGCCTAATCGATACTCGCAACATAATCGAACATGGAAAAAAAGTAAAACAAGACATAGAGCATTGACTGATTTATCCGCTTATTTGACTATAGAAAGCTCAGTCCATGCAAAAAGTCTATGAAACTAAATCTGAATCATGTTATAATATTTCAAGTATTGTCGTTTACGCAATAATTTGTTTAATTTTATGTTTTATATAGTAATAAATATCGGTGTTTCATTGGAGGCTAAACATGTGTGTCTTCTAAACTTAAATTCAATCATAAGGTTTTACCTATACCCATTTTGTGTTTTCGTTAATTAATTTAAATTTATCTTTTTACAATGGATCTAAAATACGTGAAAAGACAAACACCGGGTTTGGATCTAATGCTGAGAGATGGGAGTACTTCTCAATGATTCCTTGCAGTAATAAACAATTAGAATTTCCAACGGGGCGTGGATGGCTAAATTTAGAACTATGAGGAATAGCGAAAAATCCTGAAGGAAGTCTCGAAGTCGATTTGATAAAAATTAAATAACACCATAAAAATGAATTTTTGAAATATAAATTCAGCAATCAAACTGTGAAGTAGTAACATGCGACAAACTTGAGGTATAAGGATTTTTTTTTAATAATTCGATTTTTACGAGGGATGGAATCACATTCCATTAAATAAAATTACGCTACATGTTCACAACATACTGTTCTCATTTCAAATTTTTATTATCACTTCGCGGTGCAAATACATTAAATAATTTTTTGAAATTCGAACTTTATGTGAGTTTGCGCGAATTTTGATTTTGATCTGCTGTACAATGACTAAATTATTGTTTGTATATTAGTTCATATTTTACCAAATTATCATTACTTCACCGAATTTGATCCTTAACAGCGACATCGAATAGTGTAAAAATATACCTAGCATTTTCTTTTTTTAATTCAAAAGCTCGATTTCTGACGTGTAATACTTACATGACCAAACCAATCTCACGAAACAATTTTGTACAATAAAATAATTAATTTGGCTATCTTTCGAGAGGGAGAGGACAGCGTCCTCCCTCCGCCCCAACCGCAGTGGTAGACGCCCGCGGCGTCGGAAGTCGGCAGACGACGAGTTCCGGCCACCGTAGGCACGGCATGCCACCATGCCCGACCATGGACCATGGACCATGCCCGGGGCGACAGCGCGTCGTGTTCCACACGCGCCTCATAGAGCGTCAGCATAATGACTTAGAGGGCCAAAGCCTGCCGGGTTCGCGGGAGTTATTTCATTACTGTGACCCCGGAACATAAAGGGCTATTGAAGGACACCGTGGATTTTAGTCAGTACAAGTCTGACAGTCCCTCCCGCCCTGCTCGGGGTGGGAGGACTCATTTGATGATTTTTATTACCACGATTACCACGATATTATTATAGATTACCACGATAAAAAACAAAAAACTTTTATTTGGTAAGAAACAAACTCATTTATAAAAAGCCTATCAAGATCCAAGGCATTCTATATTCATTCAACCTTAAAAATTATATTATTGTACAAAATAAAATGTATAGTAAAAATGAGCTAATAAATTAAAATGTTATTACATATTATTTTGAATAGCGAGTACCACAGCGAGCGCATTCGTAATTCAAAATTTTAGAATTAAATAATTGCCGCGCATTCAAACATTTATTACTGACATTGTTCCTTTGTCTATTATTGTTTTTTGGGAATGACACTGTACGTAATATTATTATAAAAGCTTTAAACAATATTATAACAGATAATAATTGTATTCTAAGCTTAAAACAAATTTATTTTAATTTTTATTAATCGATTTCTTAGTTTCCTTATTTTTTTCACTCGATTTGACAAAAAAATCAATTATGGAATCGATTAGAATACTCGCTTTCACACATCATTACGATTAAAAAAAAATAAACATGGTTGTCGTTTACGAACACAAATTGAGTAGTGGTAATGAAAAATACGTGTTATTGGCCCTTTATTACAGAATTACGCCAAGATCTGTACTTTTTTACGTTATTTATAACATTTGGCATAATATATATCTTAATAGTTATTGAGTATAAGCGCGCGTATGTGATCAAAGTGAAAAATAAAAATGTAAACAAACAAAAGTGGCGCGAAAGTTCGAGTTCAGATATCGAATTCTTCATTACCACTGCTAATTTATGTTGAATGATGTATGAATTCGTTACAATACTAAATGAGAAGTTATTCATTCCTCCTATAATGATCCGTTGGATGTCCGAAAACCACGTTTTTTATGATTTTTAGCCCTACCCAGCACAGCCATCAAAATGGCGAAGATTGTATTTACACTTTTGGATTTTGTTACGGTAAATTAAGAAAATAAGCGCTAAATGCAGAAGTTTTGATTTCGTGAATAAATCAGATTTTTATTGAACATTCTTAATTAATGCGCACTCATAGGATTTTACGCAGGGAATATTATATTTTTTTAATTTATAATGAGGATGTCGTATGACTACAACGTCTGCCCCTTTTGGACCCACTATTGAGCCAGCGTAGGTTTACTTGTCGCGCCCCTTTCGGGGGCGGTACCGAACTATACGGTTAAACTTCATAGTACACATAATCATCCCGAAACAGCTAACTTTTCAACCACCTCATCGTATCAATCCAAATTCAAACGGACAAAACTAACCAAACTAGACACAAAATCTAATCCGTCCGTTCATTTCGGAAATAAATTGAAATCCTACATAATGAAGACGGGCACATAAAGGCTGCAGACGGACTAATTTCGCGGCCGCCATCTTGGCGTTGCCATGGCAACGAGACTGGTGCCCCCCTTCGCACCCCCTGCCCCCCCCCTGCACTTGCGTTGCACTTCCTAAAGGCTAGACTATACTATGTATATAGTGTGTGTGTGGCCTATAGATTTGGTGAATAGATAGTTTTGATGTTTCTGGTGGGTTGTTGGTGATTCCATTTTTTGAGATACAGGTTTGATGGGTCTTAGATCAAGGGAAATATTTCTCCAGGAAAAAATACTTCCAAGTAAAAATTAGTAATATTATTAACAGTAAAAGTTGTCGGTTTATTTTATTATACCATGGACAAAGTTGAATCATGACCCATTTTGACAATAAATCGTTTGAATCCGTCAAATTGATAAAGATCAAAGTCGTTACCATGAATATGTATGTTTACGTGAATGCGGACCTAATTGTTTTTTGAATGTCTATTAGAAAATAAGCTTATGGTGGGTCATCATTGAACTTTGTTGATTGTACCTAATTACAATAATGAAACCTGAAAAATATTTAGAGGTTAACTATTTTCAGTAGCTAACTTGCTCTTAAAATACTGTATCCGATTGAAATGTAGATACGTTGATATAAATCGACCTTGCACTTAATATATACTCTAAAACTAGTTCACCATGTAGTGGACTGTTTATTTACTATTGTGAGTCATCATCATCATCGGCCTATAATGTTCCCACAGCTGGGACACAGGCCTCCTCTCTGTGAGAGTAAGTGGGCCATAATACATCACGCGGGCCCAGTGCGGATTGGTAGGCTACATACACTGCACTCACGTGCAAGGACGGAAATCAGAGACATCTCCGTGTTTTCCCGCGCAAGTACTCGGTATAAAGTTTAAAAATACTTATTTTTAAACATTTTTGTAAGATTTGCTTCATGCAGATCATACATTTATCGTAATGTCAATAATGTATACTATCTACCAAGTAAATTTTTTGTTCAAGTAAAAATTATCAAACCACATGGTTGGCGCAGTGGCAAGCGATCAAGTTGTAGTTTGTAGACCTTGTTCCGGGTCTGGGTATGTGTGTTTCTATGTCTGTACAAAAACTCTTGGAAAGAGTTGGCCCCACCAAGTCTTTCCAAGAGTTTGCCCAGTTTGTCTTTGCCCAGTTAAAACAAAATATTACAAAGATTGCGGCGATCCCTGGTTTTGCACGGGTTTGACATTTCTACAAAACAGGTGAATTTACCAACAAAAAAGAATTATACAATTTGGTACAGTAGTTCGGGAATTATGCGCGTATAGACAGACTAATGTGACTTTATTATAAACTATGTAAAGAAAAAAAATTAACAAGGAAAAAAGTATATAAAAAAGGCCCTGAAAATAATGTAAGGAAAGTCAACAGAATTTCTAGAAGCGCTTTCTTTGCCAAGATTTTCATTTAGTTAGTTCTAAATTTCAAAGTAGTCTGTGGCAATAGCCGTCCAACCTGCATGGGCGTTTTCTTAAGGCGGCGCTAGTCGCGAGCTCGAACTCACTGGCATGCATGGTCAAAAACCATGATATTTCACCTGAAATCGAGCCATATTGTTCATGTGTGCGCGGGCGTCATCCCCCCGTGGAGAAAACAGGGGAAAACATTATTCAGTGAGATGCACGATCATTCAGAGCAAAAGGCGCGCGTGAAAAAATACGAAAAAGCCTTTGGAAGAAGGGGTTTTATGAAAAAACCATTGCACCAATTAATTTCAAATAAAATTTATTAAATTCTTCGATAAATTTGCTGTGTCGGTACGGACTTCGTTTTGGAAATTTGATGCTTCTTTAGCTTCTAATTTACACCCAAATTTGTGTTAAAATTAGCAAAAAAAACGAATCTTTAGAAGCTCGTAACTTTTTAATGGTTTCATATTTTACAATTCCGTACAGACAAAATTTATAATGAGACAAAACGATACCATGTTTAACTTTGTATGTACCTTGTCAAATAGTGGAGTAAAACCCCAACGAAGTTTCTATGGAAAAAATGTTGACTTGTTTCGCCTTAAGAAGACTATTGGACAATTCAGCCTCATTACTGGGCATTTTCCGGCGTTTTCCTGTACTACTGGGTACCGTATTTACCAGAATTTTACTGTTCAGCTTCTGGAGGTTAAAAAGACCACTTCAGCAGTATTTTTTATTAATTGAGATGAAATGTTCTGTCCTATTATTGCTCAAGTAATGTAAAAGATTCATTGATTTTTGAAAAATGTTGTCCCACGGGATTAAATCTAGGATTTAATCTTGCTATTTAAACTCAAATACACAAACACCCAGACCTTAAACTACATCTATAGATCATACAAACCTTTCTTCCGTGCGGGCATCGAATCCGCGACACGTAGCAGTAGCACAACAGTCAATCGACTGGCCTGTTGGTCTAGTGGTTAGTGACCCTGACTGCTATGCCGGAGGTTTTCCACCCAGGACAAATGTTTGTGTGATGATTCCCACCCAGGACAAATGTTTGTGTGATGAGCACGATCATTTGTTCTGTGTCTGGGTGTAATTTATCTATAATTTATGTATGTATTTAGAAATATATATGTATGTTTATCAGTTGTATATTTGTATAACACAAGCTCTGCTTAGCTTGGGACTAGATGGCGTTGTGTGAGAGTTGTGGAATATTATTTATTTATTTAATCGCTCAACCCCCGTTACTACTTACCGTTTTATTCATCAAATAAGTCCTCCCGCCCGCGAGTGCGACAAGAGGTAATGTCATACTCGTACTGTCTAATATACTAATATGGTGTCCTTCAGTAGCCCTTGTAGCCCTTTACGTCTCAGGGTCACGGTTACCGGATAAGACAATTCCGCGACCAGCGCGCTAACAGTACCGTCAAATAATAGACAATTTTTTTTTTTTTTATAAAATGTAACATAAAATAAGTACCTAGTCTATCTATTATTATTTTTTAGCAATTCATAATAAAGTTCTGTTATTCATATTACGAAACTGGATTTTAACCACTCTGCACGACAACATTTTGACACATGACACATCAGCTGAGTCGACCGGGTGATTCGAAATTTGAGCTATTACACAAGATTTTTTGTCAACTTTCAGCATCCAATTTTTGATCAAAAATATGTTACTACAGCTATTTCATGCAATAAGTTTGTGAGCAATATCTCTAAGAACATGTTGAGGTCAATAAAACTGCCTCATTCTGTTGTAAAATGTGTGTAACATACAAAATGCTACACCGTTCCAAAAACTAGGTAATTTAGATGTGCAGAAAAATATGTACATAAACAAGCTTATCACATGATAATAATGGTTACTCAGTGAAATAAATAAAATAACTTACTATATACATTATTAGATTTGCTAGTGTTCATACATAATTTCATAAATAATAACGATCAAAGTCTGGATAAAAATTAGCAAAAACTATGTTGCAACATGACTCTTTTTAGTGCTGACCGTAAACCCAATGTTCACAAAACGATTAAAAACGTTCATTCAGCCTAATCGATACTTGCAACATAATCGAACATGGAAAAAAAGTAAAACAAGACATAGAGCATGGACTGATTTATCCGCTTATTTGACTATAGAAAGCTCAGTCCATGCAAAAAGTCTATGAAAGTAAATCTGAATCATGTTATAATTTTTCAAGTATTGTCGTTTACGCAATAATTTATTTAATTTTATTTTTATATAGTAATAAATATCGGTGTTTCATTGGAGGCTAAACATGTGTGTCTTCTAAACTTAAATTCAATCATAAGGTTTTACCTATACCCATTTTGTGTTTTCGTTAATTAATTTAAATTTATCATTGTAAATTTATCTTTTTAAAACGGATCTAAAATATGTGAAAAGACAAACAC
Organism: Agrotis clavis; assembly: GCA_954870645.1. NCBI lineage: Eukaryota > Metazoa > Arthropoda > Insecta > Lepidoptera > Noctuidae > Agrotis > Agrotis clavis. Next base: position 23,913,189 of record OX940921.1, read on the forward strand.
CGGGTTCGGATCTAATGCTGAGAGATGGGAGTACTTCTAAATGATTCCTTGCAGTAATAAACAATTAGAATTTCCAACGGGGCGTGGTTTTTTTTTATTTTGTTTTAACGTGGTAAAATCATCAAATGAGTCCTCCCACCCCGGGCAGGGCGGGATGGACTGTCAGACTTGTACTGACTAAAATCCACGGTGTCCTTCAATAGCCCTTTATGTTCCGGGGTCACGGTAAGGAAATAATCCCGCGACCCCGGCAGGCTTTGGCCCTCTGAGAGGGGGGCCCCGTCATTATGCTCAAGCTCTTTGAGGCGCGCGTGGGACACAACGCGCCGTCGACCCGGGCATGGTCCATGGTCTATTACTCGCTGCCCGCATGCCCGCGCCTACGATAGCCGGAGATCATCTGCTGAACGGGGCGTGGATGGCTAAATTTTGAACTACATATGAGGAATAGCGAAAAATCCTGAAGGCAGTCTCGAAGTCGATTTGATAAAAATTAAAATAACATCATAAAAATATTTTTTTGAAATATAAATTCTGCAATCAAACTATCAATATTCTGTGAAGTAGTAACATGCGACAAACTTGAGGTATAAGGATTTTTTTTAATAATTCGATTTTTTACGAGGGATGGAATCATATTCCATTAAATCAAATTTCGCTACATGTTCATAACATACTGTTCTCATTTCAAATTTTTATTATCACTTCGCGGTGCAAATACATTAAATATTTTTTTGAAATTCGAACTTTAAGTGAGTTTGCGCGAATTTTGATTTTGATCTGCTGAACAATGACTAAATTATTGTTTGTATATTAGTTCATATTTTACCAAATTATCATTACTTCACCGAATTTGATCCTCAACAGCGACATCGAATAGTGTAAAAATATACCTAGCATTTTCTTTTTTTAATTCAAAAGCTCGATTTCTGACGTGTAATACCGAACCAGTCTCACGAAAAAATTTTGTACAATAAAATAATTAATTTGGCTATCTTTTATTTGGAGCCGCGAGAGGGAGAGGCACAGCGTCCTCCCTCCGTCCCAACCGTAGTGGTAGACGTCTGCGGCGTCGGAAGTCGGCAGACGACCTCCGGCCACCGTAGGCACGGGCATGCCACCATGGCCGACCATGGACCATGGACCATGCCCGGGTCGACAGCGCGTCGTGTTCCACACGCGCCTCAAAGAGCGTCAGCATAATGACTTAGAGGGCCAAAGCCTGCCGGGGTCGCGGGAGTTATTTCATTACCGTGACCCCGGAACATAAAGGGCTATTGAAGGACACTGTGGATTTTAAGTCTGACAGTTCCTCCCGCCCTGCCCGGGGTGGGAGGACTCATTTGATGATTTTTATTACCACGATTACCACGATATTATTATAGATTACCACGATAAAAAAAAAAAAACTTTTATTTGGTAAGAAACAAACTCATTTATAAAAAGCCTATCAAGATCCAAGGCATTCTTTAATCATTCAACCTTAAAAATTATATTATTGTACAAAATAAAATGTACAGTAAAAATTAGCTAATAAATTAAAATGTTATTACATAATATTTTGAATAGCGAGTACCACAGCGAGCGCATTCCTAATTCAAAATTTTAGAATTAAATAATTGCCGCGCATTCAAACATTTTACTGACATTGTTCTTTTGTCTATTATTGTTTTTTGGGAATGACAATGTACGTAATATTATTATAAAAGCTTTAAACAATATTTTAATAGATAATAATTTGATTCTAAGCTTAAAACAAATTTATTTTAATTTTTATTAATCGATTTCCTAGTTTCCTTATTTTTTTCACTCGAGTTGACAAAAAAATCAATTATGGAATCGATTAGAATACTCGCTTTCACACATCATTACGATTAAAAAAAATAAACATGGTTGTCATTTACGAACACAAATTGAGTAGTGGTAATGAAAAATACGTGTTATTGGCCCTTTATTAGAGAATTACGCCAAGATCTGTACTTTTTTACGTTATTTATAACATTTGGCATGATATATATCTTAATTGTTATTGAGTATAAGCGCGCGTATGTGATCAAAGTGAAAAATAAAAATGTAAACAAACAAAAGTGGCGCGAAAGTTCGAGTTCAGATATCAAATTCTTCATTACCACTGCTAATTTATGTTGAATGATGTATGAATTCGTTACAATACTAAATGAGAAGTTATTCATTCCTCCTATAATGATCCGTTGGATGTCCGAAAACCACGTTTTTTATGATTTTAGCCCTACCCAGCACAGCCATCAAAATGGTGAAGATCGTATTTACACTTTTGGATATTGTTACGGTAAATTAAGAAAATAAGCGCTAAATGTAGAAGTTTTAATTTCGTGAATAAATCAGATTTTTATTGAACATTCTTAATTAATGCGCACTCATAGGATTTTACGCAGGGAATATTATATTTTTTTAATTTATAATGAGGATGTCGTATGACTACAACGTCTGCCCCTTTTGGACCCACTATTGAGCCAGCGTAGGTTTACTTGTCGCGCCCATTTCGGGGGCGGTACCGAACTATACGGTTAAGGGGCTTTTTTACTTTAAATGGCGCAGGCTGTTTTCGTGTTGTCCCATGAAAACAAATAATGATAGTTGAAAATATTTTGAAAGCTGCCATAAAAGCTTTATTTTAAACACAAGTAGAACTGTTATTCTATTCAATAAGTTTTTTTACGTATCAATAAATAAGGTATTATAAATTTTATAGTAATTTGAAGTTAAACAAAACCTTGATTTGAAGCTGTCCCAAGACCGGTTTTCCCGCATTAAATAGATATTTCAAAAGATTTTTGTTCCACTATAAGTCTTGCAATTTTTTAATTCAATTGTGTCATAGTTATTCTTACATTTAAACTAAGTATTAACAATAGCTATCATAGTAAAAGAGTAAGAAAATTAATTAAAATTATTGTCCCATAGATTTAACATTACAGGACAAGTCTACATAGTAACGTTCTTTTAGCTACTAATTTACCCATTTAGAATTTATTTTTTATTTTAATGGCAACCTCAAGCACAAAATCTACGAAAAAAATGCAGCCATATTGAATTTAGTCGCGACAGGGAGAATTGGTGGACGTATGTGTGCGCAACGAAAAATTGGTCCAAAAAATTTGTCTCGCTAAGTAACGTGTTTTTACATAAAACCATTTATCTGGTTGTTAATTCTTTTGGAGCAGTAACACCTTAAAGTATATAGATGCCTTTTTTGTATGATTTAGAAGCTTTATAGTTATATTTTTTGAGTATTTCACATTTGTTTTGAAACTGAACTACTTGCGTAACGTCCTGTTCGTAACTGTTACTATAGGGCGGACAAAAACGTTACGAAAAATACAAGTAAAGCTTAGTGCACATTGCATTATGAGTACCTAGACGGTATTTAAAATTTGCAGGCCATCTGATTATAAATGATAAATTAGATCCTATTACCAGGTTGCACACACTTTAAATTTTAATGTAGGTTGTGAGCAGTTCTCATTATTGTCTTAGTCCGCATGATTCTCGGTTATATTATAATCAGTGTCATAGTGAGGACTACTCTTAACAATTCCGTATCGTAACATTTAATGTCTCTCTAGTAACGGTCCCAAATATTTTTCTTTGTTTTTCTTTACAGCAGCTGAATTATTAATAATAATTATGTACTATAGTAGGTTTTTAATAAATAAAAACATATTACAAATAATATTTTGTTAAAATTTTATTATTAGCTCATCATTTAAATAGTTAAAACTTAAAATGAAACAAACGTTTGGAAACTTTTGTTACTAAATGGATATTTTTTTTGAATTTTAACAAAATGTGGTTAATTAGTACGTTCTTAAATATATTTCTTTTAATCTATTAAAAACGAGTAATAAATTAGTAGTCTATTTTTTTCAGGTCATCTAGTCAGTGAATTTTTATCAAGTTTTGATTTTTGTGACTATCAGGACAAAATTTTCCTTACTCACCTTGTAAAATAACGATTAATGTAATTTATACGCATTTGTAAAAGGAACTTTTAGCTAATTCATATAATTAATAACATTATCTATTAAGAATCATCAATTTCAAACCCGAAAAGAAACCTAAATTTTTAAAAGTGGTTTTTAAAACCTGCGCTGTTTATAGTGAATTTGCCTTAAGACCCCCTAATCCAGACATCGTCATACATCTGCAATTCATCCCTGACTTAGATATATTTATATAGTACACACACAGATAGCATAAACTACTACAGGCAGTAGACAAACAGATTGCGTGTGAAGTTTTTCAATTTCCGGGATGAAAAGCTTCCTCGTATATTCTTATCTTTTTTCTCTTTTTTAACAATACATCTACCTTACTGTTTCCAAAGAGAGTATACAGATACATGAAGCAACTATCCTTATGTATCTATGTTGTTTTTTTCTTGTTTCTGCTTTCAAATTTCAAACAAATGACTGTCGGCTTGGTTTTCTTGACGTAATCTAGTTTTTTTCTTAAAAGGCGAAGGCCTTCCCTATATCCTTCTAAGTGCTATTTTTAATTTCAAGATTAAGACATTTAAAATATTACCTCTGAGTTTGATTTAGAGTTTTTTTCTCATAACGTCCATTAATTGTAAAAAGAGTTTAAAAATAATTTATTAGGGATAGCTGTTCCCCTTGATTTCACTCCCACTGCTCGGCTGCTATTGGTCTTTGCGTGATGTTATATAGCCTATAGCCTTCCTCTATAAATGGACTATCCAACACACAAAGAATTTTTCAATTCGACACAGTAGTTCCTTAGATAAGCGCGTTCATCCAAATAACTCTTCAACTTTTTAATATACTTGCAACCCGCCCCGGCTCCGTACGGGTGCAATCTCTACTATATTATGCATGTTATATACATACTAACCTTCCTCTTGAATTACTCTATCTATTAAAAAAAACCGCATCAAAATCCGTTGCGTAGTTTTAAAGATCTAGCATACATAGGGACAGACAGCGGGAAGCGACTTTGTTTTATACTATGTAGTGAAGTTTAGATGTGTAAAAGTTTTCCTAAAACTAATTCACAGAAATGAACATAATTTATTTATAGTTTGTTTTGTAAACAACCCTGCAAATGCTATACAGGTAGTTAGATAACCTAACATTCGATTTCAATCTGTCTGCCTAATAATTTAGCTATGATTGCGAAGTCAGACACAACGGAAGGACAACGTTGTGGTCGAAGTGTCTCGTTCGTTCGATGTTTTGCTATTAACAAGCCATAAATATATTGTATAGGTATATGGAGAGGGGAGACTGTGCGTCTGTAGGCTCTAAAATGGTGTAGCAAAAGGTGTGTGGCTAGAAATAATACTTAGGTTTTCTGAAAGAATTGCGATATTATGAATTCAATTAATCACTTGACTTAGTGACCTATGATTTATTTTATGTAGACTTTTTAAACTGTTACAAGTTATTTTGTTCTAAAATGATTACAGTATCGGTCACCTCTATCTCTATTCTACTAGATTCAAGAGCAAACCCCACTTAAATTAAAAAAGAAAAGAAAAAACACAACAGATAATGTTTACAATTTTTTTTTTTTTTTTAGCGTGGTAAAATCATCAAATGGGTCCTCCCACCCCGGGAAGGTGTCCTTCAATAGCCCTTTATGTTCCGGGGTCACGGTAAGGAAATAATCCCGCGACCCCGGCAGGCTTTGGCCCTCTGAGAGGGGGGCCCCGTCATTATGTTGACGCTCTTTGAGGCGCGCGTGGGACACGACGCGCCGTCGACCCGGGCATGGTCCATGGTCGGGCAGAGAGCCTTTACTCGCTGCCCGCATGCCCGCGCCTACGGTGGCCGGAGATCATCTGCTGACGTCCGACGCCGTGGGCGCCTACCACTGCGGTTGGGGCGGAGGGAGGACGCTGTCCTCACTCTCAAGCGGCCCGCCTCCTCCTTCACGAGCATTACTGCCTCGCAGAAGGAGGAGACCGCTTCCCACTCCGTCTCGCCCCGCAGCATGGCCGCAACCAATGCCGGGCGCGAGAGGTCTCCGCCTATCGCCACCGTGAGGACACGTCGGTGCTCTGCCCAAGCGGGGCAGTCTTGCACCGTATGCTCTACTGTGTCCTCCGGGCGATCTTCGCAGTGTTGGCACCCGGGCGTTTCCTCCTTCCCCATCAGGCACAGGAACCTCCCGAAACTTCCGTGTCCGGTGAGGACCTGCGTCATCCGATAGGTCAGGACGCCGTGACGTCTCACCAGCCACTCCTCAAAGAGGGGTCTTACCGCCGCAATTGCGGCGCGCCCGACAATGTTTACTATGCTTTTTTTTTCATCTTGGTAAAATCATCAAATGAGCCCTCCCAGGGCGGGACGGGAGGGACTGTCAGTCTCGTATAGACTAAAATCCACGGTGTACTTCAATAGCCCTTTACGTTCCGGGTCACGGTTACCTAATGAGACAGTTCCGCGCGTTCAGGCTGTGGCCTTCTAAAGGTACCCCGTCAGATTGCTGGCAGTTCTTTGAGGCGCGCGTGGAACACGACGCGCCGTCGACCCGGGCATGTTCCATGATCTGACGGCGAGTTACCCATCACTCGCCGTACGCACGCAGGATGCTAGAATTATTTTTAGATGCTAGGATTATTTTTTTTACTTAAATCCATTTCAATAAAAAGCTTGATAATGCTATAAGATTAATAAATACAGATGATAAGATAGACAACTGAAATACTGAAAGGTTTTCGTTTTCATTAAATATGAGAGAACCCACACCAGCTGGTTATACGGTTAGTCGTAAAAATCAACGGACTAGAAATCCTACCACGGAAAATTCTGATATGCAAATGCAAGCAAAAGCGACGAAAACTTCGCTATATTTTAACAAAGAATTCTTTTTTAAACCATAAACAAATATTAATTACATATAGTTCGCAAATCAAAGTTTATAACCACGTTTTCAGATATTTCAAGTCCGTAATAAAACTTATAGTTACGGAAAGTTGCGAACGCCGTGTCTGCCCGTGACCAAGAGCGCTGTAAACATAAAACGTCTGGAAAACTAAATTGAAACAATAAAAGCCAAATAACCCGTAAAATTAGGTTAGGTTTTCTTTGCACCAAACTCTAGGGTAACTAAATTACGCAATGTATTTTTACGACTACAGATAAAATAAAGAAAAATTTAAAATTCATTTTGACGTTTCTACGCCAGACGTTTGATTGACAACCAAAGTTCATTTTTTTTATTTTTAACAAAAACGATGTTCCGAATTTGAAAATTCTGAACCAACTTAAAATTTCGAACTATCTCCTTCTTTTTCCGTCGGCGAGTCCGCGAGCACGAATATCGACGCTCGAGTCCGCCTTCGAATTATAAACTCGGGCGAAATTTGCACAGAGCACTTTGTAATTGCAAATTTCCTAACTGGGCGCATGCGCCATAAGGCGATCAATACGCCAAGACTTTATTATTGTTTTTTCTTAATACAATAACAGTTTGCGCGCCAAAACACCAAAAGTGAGGTTACATTTTTGGAAATACAATTTACGAATTTTAGGGTTTCGTTGAAAATGGTTGGAAATATATTTTTTATTATGAATTGTGTCGGCAAGATGGGGAGGTGGCTAGGGGTGGGACCGCCCGCTCCTATTGGATAGTTACTCTAAACTATTGCCTGAAACTTTCATTAATGCATTCTATTACCTCGTTTATGCAATATTCGGTATTCTATTGCTTTGCGGATTTTATGTTAAAGATACGTTAGCAAAAGTATTTTCTTTTAAACATCTATCTTCTATACTTATAATAAATCTGTAGAGAGGTCAATTCTGTACATGAAATATATTTCCAAAATAACTATCAGGGGGCGATTAGGGATCGATACTGATGCCAAAAATGCAATTAATAAAATTATTGTCTGTCTGTCTGTCTGTCTGTCTGTCTGTCTGTCTGTCTGTCTGTCTGTCTGTCTGTCTGTATAACCGTTATAGAAACAAAAACTACTCGACGGATTTTGACGAAACTTGATACAATTATTTTTCATACTCCTGCGCTGGTTATAGTATACTTTTCATCACGCTACAATCAATAGGAGCAGAGCAGTGAAGGGAAATGTTAGCAAAACGGGAGAAGTTACTCCATACACGCTAATCTTCGGAACTACTGGACGGATTTGATTGTTTTTTTTTTTGTTGTATAGCTGTTAAGTCTGGGCAACATATAGGCTATAATTTATCTTGTAAACTTGAACACCTGATGCAGAACTGCAATAGATCAGCTAAACTATAAGAGATACAAAAATAGCGCTGTAGCAAAAATTGTTCCGCGTGATGAGCATTTTCTACTAAGAAAATAAATTTGAAGATTTATGGAAGACCTGATATGGAACTCCAAGAGCCCAGCTACACTATTACATATACAGTAATGACGTCTTAGCAAGAGTTGTTCAGCCTGATGAGCACTCCCTGTTGTCGTATAAAAACTGAAGATCTGGAACACCTGATGTGGAACTCCAAGAGCCCAGCTACACTATAATATATATAGGAATGACGTCTTAGCAAGAGTTGTTCAGTCTCATGAGCACTCTCTGTTGACGTATGAAAATTGAGATCTGGAACAACTGATGTGGAATTCCAAGAGCCCAGCTACACTATAACATAATATAATTATATGAATAACATCTTAGCAAGAGTTGTTTAGTCTGCTGGGCATTTCCTGTTGTCTTACAAAAATGAAAGATCTGGAACGTCTGGAATCGTCATGCGCGTCCCGTTGTTTTCCCATCTCCAGGCTCGAAGAATTCGACATCAGACGTTTCAGATCTTCGATTTTAACGACCCCGACTGCTGGCATAAGCAACAGGATCCGCGTACGAAGTCGCTGGCAGAAGCTAGTCTGAAATATAAACGAAGACGTGTTTTTAAAATGCAATTTGTGGGATAATTAACACTGCATTTATTCCTGAAAAAATATGAATAATTAACTTTTAAAAGAGGATTTAAAAGACATTTAAAAATAAAATGTTATCTCGTTGTAATTCGAGCGTGAAATGTGTTACCTACACACATATATAATATTTAGCGTGCGCGCGTAATATCCGGCAGATATTTGAAAATTTCATAACTTTTCATGCTGTTTCAATGTTGTAAAGAGTCGTTAAATATTTTATTTGGGCCGCAGTTGTTGCGAAATTGCTCCTTTTGATTACAGCCCTTGGGATGAAACAGACTAGGTACTCTGCAGCCTACCTTTACAATTGATTTCGTAAATATATAGCGTCAACTATGTGACTTTGATTGCGTCATAACAGATCCGCTAGCGTAGAGTGTTTACTTACGATTTTAAAATTGGATGTATTCGTTTCTGATATACGTAGGTAATATTTACTCAATTTTATGAGGAATTATGGAAAATCATGGGGAGATGCTTTTGCTCAGAAATGGGATTAAGTAGGCTAGCACTTACATCAGTAAGAGGAATTAAGGTTGAGCTTTTCGCCAAAAACTGGACCTAAATGGCAAAAATAAATCAGCGTATTTTGTTTTCGTTTACGTCTGCCCTTCGTGCTAACACCTATGTTGTTTTACGTCACTTGTATTACAAAGAGAGTTTTTTTTTTTCATTGAGTTTACTTAAAAATCCACGTAGTATCAAATAAAATTCAATATAATAATATCAAATTACATTAACGACGGGTATTTTTCTTGTAGAAAACTTTTCCATTTTGTTATTACATTTTTAGATAGGTATTTTAACTTTGGGGTGTTCCTAAAATCTTGCTAAAGCGAGTTTTGGTGAGCTTTTATCAATTTTGGTATACAAAAAGAATTATTATTGGTGAGCATTTAAATTATAGCCTTTTGCAATAATATATGTACATACTTTAAAAGTACTAAAGTGAAAGCTTAACATGTTAATTTCAATTAAACAAGTTCGTGTTTTATGCAGATATAAAGCTTTTATTTAATTTCCTTATTCGAAAACTTAAGAAAAACTACGGCTCCTGTCTACCAATATTCCGCCGTGAATTAAGTCAAGGCTGCCAACTTACAGGTAACAGGAGCTAAAAAAAAAACACTACTGCACCCAACAATAGTCTATTGTAACCCTGTGTCTGCACTCACACACGGACACACGTAAGTACGATCACAAAAGCTTGTCTATGCTACTGGCTGGATCGCGCGCATTCTCGTCTGTCTAACTAACGAGCCAATATGCTGATGCTTTCGTCTGCACACAGCCTTTGAAACTTGCCTATCTTCAGAAACTGAGAATTAGTTTAAAGTTTTAGAGTGAACTGGTTATTTTGTTGTTGATAGTTTAAAAAGCTTTAAAGAGAATTTTGATTGGTCCATAGGTCAAGTGGGCGTAAAAGCTACTGTACAGAGAGATGTGGTCCTGTGTTCAATTCCCGGGGCGCGTAAATAGATAGTTACTAATATTCCAATTAGGTATTTTTCAGTAGCAGTCCACATCGGTTCTGGGACAGAATCCGATTGATGGCAATAGGCTCGTCCCTTATTAGGATAGAATATATGAATATAACATGAAATATCTGCTTTCGGATATTAAAGGCTAGATATCAATATATATTTTTTTTATACTTATAAAAAAACGTTGCCCCACACTAGGAATTTCTCCTGTGTCGTGGGTGCGTTTACAAACATAAGCTCACAAACACAGACACCCAGACCCGGAACATTTACTTGTAGATCATAACAGCGCAGCAGTGTAATCGCTCAGCCACTGTGCTAGTCGTGCCGTCAAAGTTTGATAGTGTTAAAGTGCGCATTTTAACAAAAGAAGAGTGAAAACTTTATTTCAATAAAAATAGCGACACGCCCATTGGCCTGTAGCCCAACAAAACGACGCCACGGTCAAAGGCTAGCGTTGGATATCTTTTAAAGTGCCTTCGAATTGGAAAAATCCGATAGAACACGCTATTACATTTTTATTGCGCCGTTTTCAAGAAAAGGTATTTTGCCCCGCAATCTGCTTCCGTTGAATTGGCCAATTTTAGAATGTTATTCAAATTGAAATAGGTATGTTTATTTTTTTATAAATACGAGATTTGTGTTATGTTGGTAGTACTGAATATGGGAACTTGATTATTATGTTGGTAGTATTGGATACGAAAACAACACTTACATATAAAACATCTAATCAAATCTAACTCAAATACTTTCTAAATTGCAAAAGTTTGAGAGGATAAATGGATGGATCTTAACAGAAAGAAATATCTGCCTAAATATATTAAACAGGAATGCAAAAGTATTTCAGGTAACATTTTAGTGGTAATTAATATAATTAATAAAGAATTATCACTTGTCAGCCACCACGCGATCATTTTCAACACCGGCTGCCGTAAATTGAAAGAACATTGGCACATGTCCATAATTTTAACGCTGCTCATTAAATTTTCCAAATAACACTTTTTTCACAATATTTTCTGCTATTTTTGGATTTTTATTTTCGACACCAATGCGTAGTTACTACGTTGATCAGATTGTTTTCTTGTGCATCTGTGTCGGTATGTCGTTTTTACCTTGACATTTTTCACATCTTGTGATATTTCGTAAATATCTTGTAAAAAGAAAATCATTCTCCGGTTATTCTCGGATAAAGAGTGTTTGTGACAACACAGAGATGCGCTTGCAACACAATTCACCAAACAGGTTTAGCTCTAAACGATTTTAGAATTTAATTCTTTTTCTGTCAATTGACCATTTTTTTTTTTTTTTTTTTTTTTTTTTTTTTTTTTTTTTTTTTTTTTTTACGTGGCAAAATCATCAAATGAGTCCTCCAACCCCGGGCAGGGCGGGAGGGACTGTCAGACTTCTACTGACTAAAATCCACGGTGTCCTTCAGTAGCCTGTTATGTTCCGGGGTCACGGTAATGAAACAATCCCGCGACCCCGGCAGGCTTTGGCCCTCTGAGAGGGGGCCCCGTCATTATGCTGACGCTCTTTGAGGCGCGCGTGGGACACAACGCGCCGTCGACCCGGGCATGGTCCATGGTCGGGCAGCGAGTTGCCCTTTACTCGCTGCCCGCATGCCCGCGCCTACGGTGGCCGGAGATCGTCTGCTGACGTCCGACGCCGCGGGGGCCTACCACTGCGGTTGGGGCGGAGGGAGGACGCTGTCCTCTCTCTCTCGCGGCCCGCCTCCTCCTTCACGAGCATTACTGCTTCGCAGAAGGAGGCGACCGCTTCCCACTCCGTCTCGCCCCGCAGCATGGCTGCGACCAATGCCGGGCGCGAGAGGTCTCCGCCTATCGTCAATTGACCATAGACAGAATATTACCGACGTTTTAAAAATGTTCCCATAAAATACCTTTTAAATCGAAAAAAAAAAAAAAAAGAAAAAAGCTCGATATCCCTCATTCTCTATTTCCGAGATCGCTCCTCTACATTACGTAACGGGGAAGGCAAGTGTCAAAGTGACAAGTGACAAGATGGTCCCAAAAGAACTGTCAAATAAAAGGAATTTTCTGAAAAAAAAACGATTTATTGATGTACCTAAAATGACTAGATGTTGTGTAATAGGCTGTAAAAATGATGGAACATACAAATTTCTTACAATTCACACTATCCAGAAATAATGGGTAGCTTATGTGACTGATGTGAGAACAAAAATTGTATTATCACTAAGGAAAAGCTATATAATAAACAAATATCTACCCTTGCGAAGCCGGGACAGACCGTTAGTTGAATTTATTAATGAAATCCTATGATTATACCATAACTAAACAATGGAATGTATACACCTCTCAACATAATAATATCTACTTCTCTATTGGAGGTTAAGTATGGCATCACTCTATAAATCATGAAATGGGTCGTCTGGTGGAAGAATTATCACCGGGACCGAGATTTGTGATAGTTATGGTGTTAGGAAGTTAAAATTCTTATCATATCTTTATAATAGATGTAAAATTAGATGAAGAAGACAAACACAAAACTTGATGATAATTCTCTCAATATAGAATGTCAGAAGCAGTACTATATTCTTTGTAGAGGCTAGCACATGTAACACCTACTTAAAAATTACAATTTTAAATCCTAACTACAAGTAAATGTGTGTTTAATTTACTAGAATGAAATTTCTAGCCTCTCAACTAAATCACTTTTTTTTCCTCTTGTAGATGCACCGCGGCGTCTTAGTTCTTCTTTTAGTATATGCACTTGCATTGACGAATAATTTTCCATATTTGTTTTGTATTTATACTCAATTTTTATAACAATAAATCTTGTTTGTTTTTTGTACAAGGTAGACAGTAATCTGACATATGGACCAACTATCGCAGCGCCATCTACGATTAGCTTTGAGTTGCCAGCCCCATTGTATAACATCGTTCGCAAATAAAATCAGTCAAATTACTCCGAACGTATACCTAGTCTTTGAGAAATATGGAAATTTCAGTCTCCACGTTAATTTAATTTAATAATGGCCCCGTTTCGCCCCAGTTATAGGCATAAATTAAGCAGAATTCATAAAATAATTTGAATTGTAATGCGAATAGTTATTCGTTTTGATTATATAATGAGTGTCTTAGAATCAAGGCTTTAAATAATATTTTGCTTGGGTCTAGACCTATTTCTGTTAATTTTGTAAGTTGAGGCAATTATTTAAATCCATATTTTCATATGCAATAGTTTCTAGGCTCGGTAAATAAATTAGTTTTCATTTCAGACTTATGACCTGGGTCTCTTGACATATTATTCATCTGGGATGATCTTGAGTCCAGTACTAGTGGTTGAAAGATCAACTTCCAAGCTCCAGCTGTGACCCACAAAATAACCATGTAAGCTCCAAATAAAACAACGTTCCGCGCCAACCGCATTGAAATAGTGCTTACCACAGTACAATCCCGCATCCACTTACCCCGGGATCGCGGGAATCCCGCGGGTTGTCACGTCCCGGGACACAAGCCACCGTGAAACGTTAGCTCTAGAGGTGTGCAACAAGTGAATCGATGTGACTTTTGAGCCCGCTGCTAATAAGACACGGGTGACAACCCTCAGGAGACGATTAGGGCTGCGGTTGTCGGTTAAAGAACGTGCCAAATGAACCGTGTGGCATTCGAAGTGAATTGAGGCTTGTTCGTGGCTTTGGAGAGATATCAGACAACTTTAAAATGTAGCTTCAAAGTAGGGGTCTATTCGACATTGTTACAAAGGCTCTGTAGAAAGATAAAAGTCACTTACTAATCTAAAGTTCATACTTTTCACCATAGAAAAAAAATAACAGACTGACGATGACGTCGCAGAAACAAAAACAACACCTCTTTAATTGACAGAAGGTTCACAAACATTCACTGTCTTGCAATCGGACTTTGAAGAAAAATGCAGAAAAACAACTGAAAAGCGATCCTCATACAACGCCGTGCATCGTATGACATTCAAACCGCAACGTACGATTTGTCGTGAAAGAATCTGGGCAACAAGTGGGAACATAAATTGGACGACATATTCGATGACGTAGCACTAGTGATGTGCTCCCGAGTCACGTACGCGGGATTTTATTCTAATGCAAATCGATTGCGTGCCATCAAAATTGTATTCCATGAGTGAACGCCGGGGAATAATTTTATCGTTATGGGATTGGGTTGAATTATTAGGCTTTGAATTGGGAAAATTATAGTTATCAGAAAATGTGTTTGAGTTAACTTTCACGCCCCATATATTTTATTAATATTCATGGGGTTAGAATTCTTAAACAGTTTTTCATTCATGTTAACCAATTATGTTAACCGGTTAAAATGCCAGTAACAATAATAATTCAAACGATATTTTTCATGATACATTTTTGGAGGTATGAGCGGGCAGACAAATTAAAACAGAAAGTAAAACTATCAAATTGATCTTCACTGAAAACAGGTTTCCAAAAAAACTAATCCTAACATGAAATTATTTTAATCTTTTGATAAAAATCACAATATTATTTCTCAGCATGATTAACTATCCAGATGTCTGAAAATGAACAATAAATGAAGAATAATAAGATAACTGTTTACAAAAAAAAAAATAACCAAATAATTCGAAAATGATAACAAAAAAAAACACTTAATTTACACATCATTAAAGCGTATTAAAACATACTTAAATCGGCCTTTGTTCTACATAATAAAATATACATAATGTATGTGCGTGAATAATTCATGACACTCATGTCGATATCCAGAAAGTTCTACAACATTTACATGTTATCTCTGGTCTGCTAAAAAAAACTTATGTTTAATTTAAATATTTACCGCGACAGAAAAAACTTTGTCCACGGAAAGTAGGTAGTATATTGCAGCGTAGGTATTGTATACAGAAGCAACTGTTGCGATGAGTTCACAACGTAAAAATTAAAAATAAAGTTAACGTTTTCTTCAAAAAAACTTTCAGTTCAATGGTATATAAAATTTTGGAATTGCAAATTCCATTTGCAATTCTAAAAAGTTTATGTTTATGTCGAAAAATGCTATTTAAAATTATAATTATTCCATGTCCATGTGAAAATAAATCAATCTGTATCTTTACACGCCCAAATCACTGAATCCATCGTCTTTACCTCGGATCCTAGCAGTGCCGGATTAGCCATATAGCAGGAGGCAGCAAATGCTACGGGCCCCGCGCCTTGGGGGGCCCCGCGCCTGAGGCTATACGCCGGCGTCGTGCGGTCCGTGGCCTTCTACGGGGCCCCCGTGTGGGCCCTGATTAGCATCAGGACGCGACCACTAAAGCTGGTCGCATGCCAGGGGGTCATGACTATCCGGATGATCCGGGGATATCGCACGATCACCAGCGAATCGACCAACCTCCTTGCCGGATTGCTGCCCTGAGATCTGGAGGCGACTGCCCTCCATCGCGTCTATGAGTGGCGCGTGGAGGCGCAGAGCCGGGGTGTATCCCCGCTGCTTCGAGAAGTGAAGGCACGCCGGGAAAAGCTCCATACTGCCCGGAGATCGCCATCTCAGGGCAGTATGGAGGGAACGACTGTCGCAACCCAGGTCCGGGCACGCCACAATCGCGGCGGTAGGACCCCTTTTTGAGGAGTGATTGGATAGGCGTCACGGCGTCCTTACCTACCGCATGAAGTTTCGGGAGGTACCTGTGTCTGATAAGGGGGAGGAAACACCTAGGTGTCACCACTGCGAGGATCGCCCAGAGGACACGGTGGAGCATACAGTGCAGGACTGCCCCGATTGGAAAGCACCGCCGTGTCCTCACGTCAGCGATAGGCGGAGACCTCGCGGGGAAGCTGTAGCCTCCTGCGAAGCAGTCATGCTCGCGAAGTAGGAGGCGGGCCGCATGAGGGAGAGGACAGCATCCTCCCTTCACCCCAGCTGCAGTGACGGACGTCGGCAGACGGTCGCCGACCACCGTAGGCGCGGGCACGTGGGTGGCGAGTACTGGGCGACTCGCTGTCCGACCATGGATCAGGGGTCGACGGCGTGTTGTGTTCCACGCGCGCCTCAAAGAGTGTCAGCTAGATGACGGGGCCCCCCTCTAGAGGACCAAAGCCTGCGGGGGTCGCGAGACTTATCTCATTACCGTGACCCCGGAACGTAAAGGGCTATTGAAGGACACCGTGGATTTACCGCTAAAAAAAAATTAACTCTAGGGCCCCATGGTTACATTTGCTACTGGCCCCGCACCGGCTTTATCCGGCACTGGATCCTAGACATTATCTTGTTAGTCTCCATTGGTAAATAAATTAAAAATAGTAAATAACAAAATAGCCTTAAATCTAAACAAAAAATGAGGTTTTACACAAGTTCACCACGGTTTTATAAAAAAGAAAACCATAGATCGCATCCCTACTAACAAAATCATAGACAAATTGTTCCACGGTATTTATTCTTCGTCACATACGCACGTGTATCGTAAGAGGCTTAACATACGACTTTTAATATATCGTGGATTACCCGGGTACGCTCCAAAATCTGTTTTATTACCGGCTTATATTTCCGCATAGCGTAAAATCCGACCCTGCATTTTACTGCCGTTTTCAATATTTATGTTATCAAATTGTCCTGGATTATTTTGGTAATCCTTTGGATATCAGGACATAACTTTGCCTACACGTCTGAGATCGTAAAATCATTTTTGAAATGAGGCTTGTGGTGTAAATTACAGCATAAATCGTCTGTGAGAATAAATTGGCTTTAAATGACGCGTTTGACACGCTAAACGGAGCAAACGTCGCCATCTTGATTTCCTTTACTATATTTTACAAAACTTTTGCACATTTTTTTGCCAATAATTATAGTACTCCGTGTCCACGACATTCGTAAATCAAACCTTGTACATTTGTGCACTGGCTTAAAAGACACAATAAAAGTAAAAAAATAATAGATTTTTTACTAAAATTCAAAAATCGAATCCTTAAATTATTCGATCTTGTTCCAATGTGATTTGATTTACATTTTTTTACAAAACGTTGGAAAGAAATGTCTTCAAATAAAACCTTAGAACATTGTATGTATATTAGATTACGATAGTTGTAAACCCGGTCTACAACGAACGAACAGAAACATAAAAACGTACCTACAAGTCACCGTTCACGGCCTTAACTTTTTCCGGGTGAACGGAAAATTTAATTTTCTCGGGAAATTGGTATCCCGGGGCACGGCGGTACTGCAATGAATCGAATTTTCTCGATAAAACTCTTATAAATACCCATTGTTGGTAGCGGCCAATGAAAATGATGAGACTGCAATATTATATGAAAAATATCGGTAGCAAGCTTTGTTTTGGCGTATCGTTCTGATTTAAAAGTTAAGTTTTGTTGAAGATGCGGATATTCTTTTTTTCGTCTTGACGAGACTTTTTTCATTGAATTAAATGTAAGAACAAATAAAACATAAGTGCTTTGACCGCAAAAAAAACATTTTTTGAAGTGAAATTATTTTCTGTCTTGTCGGTATTTATGTACAAAAAACGTTTTTCCTTATTTTATTTTCATACCTGCTTCACTGCCTCTTCTAACAAAATAACCCTTTTAATAAACAAAATCTTCGCTTACATAATAAGTTACCAAACAACGGTACATCGTAACATGACTAGCTGTGGCGGCAGAATAACAAAACTGGAAAACTGCAAACAAAGATGTTAGCAAAACGCTTAACGTTTACTCCAAATTGTTTACAATCTACAAGTCAGACATATGGGAAGCAGCCACAAGATTTTTCCCAGACAACTGTCCATTTCTAAAAGAACACTATGGATAATGTAACGTTTTTCTCGATACTCGATAGCTACAATTCGTTACGAAATGTCAAAAAGGACAGTTTATTTCGATTGTCCGTTTTCGTGAAACTCGATGCGAATAGTGAAAAAGCAATAGTAAAATGACACATCGCAAATTAAAACTGAAGGAATCTTATCTGAAAATTAAGAAGTTTTCATGCTTATGATTGTACTGGCACAATACGGATTGTTAGATATCACAAATCTTCGAAATTAAAGTTGCGATACCTGATTTCCTCATTATGTTTCTTTCACCAATTTAAAACAGCAGCTTCAATATCTTCACTATAATATTATAAAGAAGTTAACTTTATTTTTTGTAAAAGTAATCTCTGGAAATGCTAAACCGATTTTTTACATTATTTTGCCAGTAGAAAGCTACATTATGCCTGAAAGTCGCGGCTAGTTGTTGTATTTAACTAGGTTTAAACCCTCGTCCCACTAAGAAAGTAAGGCCACTATACCACAGCTGTCATAAAAAAATATCTTAAGCAAACATTGAACAAAATGACACAAACAAATGAATCAGAATGACTATCTCTTCGGACACTTATAAATCTTGTCCGCGATAAATCAGCCTTGAACCTAACATTATCGATACTGTCGTAAATCACTTAAAGATATTTTAATTAAACATCCTCAATATATCAGAGAGATAGGGCCGAGTAGGGTTGCCACTAACAGATGTCAACGGTTCGCGAAAACCGGTCAAACTTTACAAAGGTTTGACAAGAACCCGGTAGGTGTCACTTAATATAAATGTGTACATTAGTTTTTTTTTTGCTAAAAATAATGCTTTATTTCAGTGGAGATAAGATTGATAGGAAAACCAGCATTGATACATTCAGGGTTGTGCATGGTTGTATAGCTAGAATAGTCGATATTATAAAATTTAATGGTTGTATATCTAGAATAGTCAGTATTATAAAAAAGTGAAATTCAAATCGATTAATTTGGTAATAATCACTTCTGTCATACATAGATGTTGTAACCTACATGGCCTATGTCCTATGTCCAGCAGTGGACGAATACAAGTTGATGGTGATGATGTAACCTACATGTATACCTCGTAGAAAATGGTAGGGCTAAATAAAATCAACCCTCGATTGTCTGTAATTAGTCCTGGATTGAAAGAAATGGAAGTCATGGGATGAATTATTGACCCAATAGTAGGAAAATGCAGACTAACATTAACATGCCAAAAACATTTAAATATTATTAATATTATAATATAGAGAGCAGTGGTGGCCCAGTAGTATCGGTCCCGAGTTACGAGTTATAGGTCGTGGGTTCGAACCCCGCCAGGCGCACTATTATTTAGTGTAATTTATTTTATCACCACTGCTCTCAAAAAACGGTAAAGGAAAACATCGCGAGGAAACCGGCATTTCCTAGAACCAAAAAATTGGAAGACATGCAGTGACATCTACCAACCCGCACAGGGCTCGAGTGGTGGATTATAGCCCACTCCCTCTCACAGAGAGTAGGCCTGTGTCCCAACAGTGGGAACATTATAGGCTGATGATGATGATGAAAAAAGGGAAAAATGTTAACATGGCAAAATAATGAGCCACGAGAGCACACGAGAAAGACAAAGTAAAATGATTAATTTTACCAACACAATCAACAGCCAAAAAGCCAAAGCCAAAGCTTCAAGTTTTGCATGTTGGCAACCCTGCTTCAATCTAGAGAAGGAGAGGGGATGAAATTAATTTAATTTTAACTTGATAATATATCACGTCGCTCGTCCGCTAATAATGGAATAATGTTTGTTCTAGAATCCATTTGAATTCTTATTAGATTCCCGGGAGATATGTTGGCGGGAACGTTACAATTACCATTCCTTTTGAACAATAAAGACGTAGCGTAGGTTAGTTATTGCGAAGTTAGACTTTCATAAATTTTGTTATGCTAAAAATGATAATTATGTTACGTAAGTTCATTTTGAAAATGAGTTGATTTGACATTAATTTATGTATATTTTGAAA
Organism: Agrotis clavis; assembly: GCA_954870645.1. Lineage (NCBI taxonomy): Eukaryota > Metazoa > Arthropoda > Insecta > Lepidoptera > Noctuidae > Agrotis > Agrotis clavis. Next base: position 23,933,395 of record OX940921.1, read on the forward strand.
AATTATCTGAAGAATTCGTCGTATATTTTGTATTTTTGTGGAAAGAAAAAATCAACTGCGAGCAGAATTTGAACCAGGACCTTCTGATTTAGTATAGCAAGCAAGTTTCGCCCATAAGGTCGAATTCTTTATTCCAAATCCATTCTTATCTTCTAACTGGCTGCATGACGCGTGTACGGCATCAATTGCAGAAGTGTTTTTTTTTACAATTAGGTATAGGCACAGGAGTAAACACGTCACACAAATTTTTAAAGAGAAAATTCGCCACCAAAACCTTCATAAATAAAAAGTATAAGCACAAAAGCGAATCAATCATGCGACATCCGCAAAATCTAACCCCAAGACCCTGACTAGACATCACAAAGACAAGTCAGGAACCCAGGATACATAATATTTCCTAACGACGTCTATTCGGCGATCAATACAAGCCACCGCACGGTCTATTTCTGCGTGCGTTTAACGCAGGGCTCATCTACCAACCTAATGCATTTTCGTAGGCTTGATGGGCAGTCCGCAACGCTAGATATTTCATTCAACCGCCCAGACTATTCAAGCTCCCTAGATTGCTATTCTAACCCCCCCAAGTCTGGGGGAGGGGGCAGACAACCCCCTGCCTGTACGGCGCTTAATTTCCGTATCGTATGGTCACTAATTTGTAAAGTGATATTTGGTTTGTACATATGTATATGGGTGTATTGGTAATTTATGTGCCCGTGTTTAGTTTAATGTAATTAGAATTTTGGTTATGGTGTAATAAATAATAATAGGAATTAATACATTGACACCCATGTGACGAAGAGAGTGATGAGTGAATGTTGATGGATGGAGAGGAAGAGGAAGGCCAAAGAAAAGATGGATGGATTGTCTAAGGAATGATATGAAAGAAAAAGGAGTAAATGATACTGTGACGTGTGATAGGGGAGAATGGAAGAAGAAAACGTGTTGCGCCGACCACAAGTAGAATGGGATAAGGACAGGAAGAAGAATAAGGAATTAATAAATTGGGAATATTGATGGAAAGTGGGAGTTTTCTGAAATCGAAACGTAGTAAGGGCATAGCATAATCAGCCTAAGTTCCCACTTCTGGGACACAAGGCCTCCTCTATATGTCAGGGTTCACTCGTATAAATATCCTTTGCTGACTTGACACAAAAAGAGCGCGAAGCCTATAAAGTGAGCCAACGAGAAGCTCACCAAAAGACAATGCCAACATATCAGCATTCAACAAAGTCCATTAAAACAAGCCGCTGCATTTAGACCACATCAAAGTGAATGCAACAAAACGCGGGAACTTGTTTATCTGTGCGAGTTTGGCGCCCTTTTTGCGCGCCCTCTGGCGGCGGGATTATGGCGGATTGCCGCTGTCACCAGCGCATTCCCGCCAACTTTTAATTACGACCATTGTGAACTAAGTTTAAGTCGACGACAAAAGAACTTTTTCTAATGAAACTTTGGCTAGCGGTGTCGTTATTACTGGGGTACTTGTTGGTCTAGTTAGTTTTTGTTTAAATAGAAATCTAGGTGGATGGGCTTTTTGTTTCTAAATGAGGTGCAATCACGGCGTCTTTTTCTTTCATTTTTAACCTTAATTTTCTTCATTGACGACAATATCCCAGAGTTACTAAGTAAGAACTTCAACGTTTTGATTAACGTTCTGAAAAATGCAAGGGTATACTCTATTCATTCTCTTTCCTGTCTTTTAACTTCAATACAAAAGATGATAATATCCTAGTGATCTATTTTCTTCATTATGCAAATCGTAGATTTCTTGAAAAAGCCAAGATTTCTTCTTTCTCTAAATTATTTTATTCTTCTTCCAGCGTCAAAAATAGATTTAAAATCCCGCATTCCACCGTTCTCTATACCGTTTTCTCTTCAAAATCCCCCGTTCTCTCCTCTCCATCTCAAAAATCTACATAGAAACCAGCACAAACCTTCCACCTCCTTACGTAAGTTCAGTTAAAACATTGGACCTTCGAATTCGGTTCGTTAGCTGCACATTTCCGAACACAAATTGAGCTTGTTCGTCTGTTTACACAGAAAACTGAGACACGCCTGTGCATAAATTGCAGAGCTCGACATAATTAAAAATCAACATTTACATTCAATTCGATCTCCTTGCTTCGTCTACATTACGTATATAGTCTATGTTATTTTCTTACGTCACTGTTTGCTCTTCATAAATGATTTTGACGTAAGACGTATTGGTTTTAAATTAATTCAGAATCGATTATGGAAGTAAAGTAATGAAGCTTGTTCTTTGATTATTTTAAATGTGCTCTTTGAATCGTGAAAAGAAAACTTCAATTATATATTTTTGAGATAAGAGTTAATTAAAATGATAAAATCTGATATTTATACGATACAAATACAGTCATGTGCGAAATTATATTCTTACAAGAAATAAGGGAAACGAACTTGAGTCTCGCAAGAGTAAAGTAAAAGTAATTATAGTTAACGTTGGAGCGAAAATTCAGTAATGACTTTAAATAATACCTTTTTGTAAACGAGAGAGCCGATACTAGCAATTTATTTAATGGCCGTAATTGAAGTGAAGGTGTCAGAAGAACTCACAGATCTTGCCATTATCGGGTTAAAATTCTACTAAAATGGTAGATTTTAAAATTTTCTACCTAATTGGTAGGAATATTTACATCGCTAAAAGTACCTGCTTAACCTACCAACATAAGCATGATTAAAAAAAACAACGATATTCTTTATTCAATTTCATCACCGTCTGCCGATTCGAACATTGCAAACGTTTTTGTTCCAAACCGGGAGTTACATGTAGATGCATTTTAGTGATACGTTCATATTAAAATCAGGTTTCGTTTGAGAAGTTATTAATATATTTTTATTTTAACAATCGGGGTTTTGACGTGTATCTCACACAGACCCTTGAAACTACACTAATACATATTAATCATGAATAGAAAAGATGCATTGCATTATGCATTTGACTCTGGATTTGACTTAAACAGGTCAAATACGGACAAAAACAAATAAAACCAAAGAGATAATTATTCCAAAATAAATGTACCATTGTTATCTTGGGGTGGTAGATTCATCAACAGATTCCTCTTGCGCTTGGTGGAGCGGAAAGAACAGTCAGACTTATACTGTCTAAAAATATACTCTATTTCTTCATGTCCTTTCAATGAAAGGCTTCAGTAATGTACACATTTAAGAAAGGCCCGCGAAATAAATAAATGTACCTGTAACAAATATTATAATAAGGAAATCTATCAATATTCCTTCCAGCCTACAAGAAATAAAAGCTTAACACTTCCAAAGAACAAACATTATTTCCGAACGATAAAGTAGAAAACTTTAACAAATCTATTTGAAGCGAAAGAAACTAACAAAGCTATAAAAGCGAAATAATAGTTATGGAAATAGTCTTTCATTTTCCACGAAAGAAAACTCCGCGAAACTACCGACAATATGAATGAAACTATAATATTAGAAAAGTTTCGTCTCGGGAAATGAGAAAACGTTGTAGGAACTCGTTCGTCTAATACACGTAGTTATAAACTTGTTCAATATAATATCGAGTGGGGGTGGCGGCGTCTCGCTCGCACTCCTTGCAGCGCTCAAACTGCCCTCGTTTAATTGCATATTCAGCTGAATAATTCTGAAGACCACATAGATATAACGGACGTCTACGTCTGTCCAAAGTTCGCAACTTTACCATTAAACATAATGACGTTTTACATATAATAAGGTTGAGTTTTAAATCTAACCTTAGATCAACTTGAAATAAGAATAAACACTGGCCGTTACAGAACGCCATTTGATTTTTCAAAAAAAGAATATTGCGTGACACTCAAATGTTAGTGATGGTGTTCGGATTGCGGGATCTCGCTTCTTTTGTAACGATAACATTTACTTTAGACAAGTAATCGAAAAAGAATCGATTATATCGTTTCAATTTATTTCAACCCAATGTTGACAGAATTGGATGTAGAAAATTAATCTAATGGAATTGCTACGGCGTAGCACTGAGTAAATATACTAGTATTACATTGTTATATGAGAAACACTTGTACATAGTGTAAGCGATTGTTATGATAATGCTGGCTGCAATAGACGGAGGAGCGATGAAATATTGGCCTCTTTTGCATAAGCACCGCGGCGAAACTCGAGTGAAACGATTCTACGATGTGCTACGCCGCCGCTACGCCGGAACTCGTAGCGATCTAATTGCTCATTAACTGTGACGCTTATGAAAACAAATTTGTCGTATAAATGTAAAATATAATTTTGTAACACAATAAATTTTACTCCAATTTTAGTTAATGCTGTAACAATTTGGTATTACAGTTTCAATTTAGCATTTATTTTGAAGAAAATTTTAGTTTCGTAGCAGACATAAATTGGTTTAGTTTAGAGAGTTGTTAATCTTTATACAACACTAGCTGTACCCCGCAGTTTCATCTGCTGCTTGCCTTCTATGATTGGTCATAGTTTGACGTTATATAGCATTTAGCTTTACTCGATAAATAGAATCTATATAAATATATCCAACACAAAACTATTATTTCAGTAGTTTCTGAGCTGATAATAAAACTAAAGAGTATGTTTGAACGCACTACGTTCAACCAAACTAACTCCTCAATTTTAAAATATTAGTATAGATTATATTGTCTCTCTTTTCAACCTTGAGTTATTCTTAAAAATACACATTAAAATTTCGCCTTGACCCAACAAAATTCGCGCTCAGTACACCGATGGAATATTTTCGAGGCCGCCTCCACATCAATATACATACGAGGGTAGTATAGCTCCTACCTACCTTCATTAATCACCATAATACGTAGGTATGTCTGCATTAAAGATCCGACGTATAACGACATGGAAACGTGACGCGACGATTTCGGAAAATTCGTTCGCGATTTACGATTTTAATGAAAATTAGGGAGGTGATGAAATTCGGTATTTCGGTATTAGATTATTATGATAAAATATTTGTTAAGATTTTTTTTTTTATCTGTCGTTGCTTACTTATAGGATTTAATGGTACTAAATCAATATGCCTGAAATAATACTGAAGAAGTTATATTGATAAAATAAATTGTGATCTGCGCACTTGACGGTCCTTGAAGTATTGTTAGGTTGGCTCAATGTTTTGTTTTATTTCTGTTTTTTTTTTTTGTGGCTCGCTCGAGTAATTTTTAGATAATTGAAACTAAACCTGACCTTGGTTTTGTAATTTCAATTAGTTTATTTTTTGTTTGAATATTTAAGGCCTCCTAATAATGTTAAAATGTATTAGAAATAAAGTCTTTATTTACTTTAAATTATAAGTATGCATATTTATGTGCATATTTTCGCAATTTTATAAAGTGTGACTTTAAAATGCATCCAACCGTTACAACCGCGAGATACCTAATTTTAGTGTTCACTGAGTTTTCACTATAGCGAGCTTACTAAGCTTAAAGTTACGCCATTCTTACTGAGATATCCAAAGATATCTGAAAGTAAGCAGTTATTACTGGTCACTACTGGAATGCTAGACAAGGATGGACCTATCCATTGGGTTATAGATTGAGGAAAAGAAATAGTCAATGTTAAGCAGAACATTATAGCGGTCCCAATGATTCATAAGTAAACACATTACTTAGTCGGATACTAACTAAATTATTCAATTCAATCTGTTCAGTAGCCGCATAATCTTTGGCCATAAAATACTATTACCCAACTTTTACTTTCTTATAAAACTTCATTACAAGTTTAATAACGATGTTAGAAAATTTCATAAGCGCCACTTTTCTACGCTTTTTTTATAAAAGACTTGTAAAACAAGCTATTAAAGCTCAGCTCATCTCGGCGTATATCTAAAATTTGTAATTTGTTTATCAAACGTCTGGTATACGTATAGGTGTGTGTGCGGCGGGGGAGGTGAGGGGGCGCGCGGGGGGCGCGGCTCGCTTGCCGCTCGTTCCGTCACACGGGCAGCAGTCACGTGCGACGACGCCGGCTCTCAACGCGCTTTACGTAACATATCGATTCCCGCTGCAGCTATCGATCGCCGATCGGCCGATGCACATCACTATAACTCGTTTTCCCGCGCAAATTTGATTTTGGATTTTTTACGTCAGCGTCGCGTGTGTTGTGTTTTTATTTTATTTTTTCATTTTTGTGACGAGGCCTTGGATTTTTCTGTCAGCTTCGCTCTCGGAAGAGTTTGGAGGTGGGTTTAAAGTTTAAGTTTGATGTGTTGTTTTGAGGTTAGTTTGTAATGAGTAAATCTATGATGGGAAAATGGAACCGGTTCGATTGCGCTAAATCGCTTTAGTTAAAAGGTCAATACTCCCGGTGGCACGCGAGCAAGACGCAGCGATGAATGTGGAGCGATGCTCCGCCAAGCTCGGCGACGGCTGGACTCGATCACAGCATGACGGACATACGGCCACACTAAGACGTGCACCCGTCAAACACAAGGGAACTTTAAAAATAAATTACAATATCCATTCTTGTCTTCCCGGCCTGTATCATTTAGTTCGGTTACACAGAATTTACATTTAATCATTGAGTGTCTGAGTCACTAACTACGTTTGTTAAGTTTTAATTAGTCTTAATAAGTTTTATGGTTATTTAAGCAATTAAGTACTTCTAATTATTGTTGTGGAAGTAAATAACTAATTTGATTATAGCTCGACTAATTGTTTGGTAATAAAGTTTTTATAAATAGTCAATTTAATTGGTGAAATTAAGAAAGTAGACTAGTTTTTTAATTATTTAATTAAATTAGATAAGGTAATATTATGTTTGAAACGAATTAAAATGTAGTGTTCAATAATTCAAAATTGTTATCATTTTGAAAAATTCTTTCATCATTTTAAATCTCACTTAATGTATAAAACATTTGGATAAAAGTCCAGTTTTATTTGTAATACTATTTTATAAAATTTCTATTTGTTTTCCTTTAGAAAATACTGAATTGTTGCTATCGAAAATTGTATACAATGTCTCTAGAAAATCCATCAGGAAAATCCATTTAGGTACCTACCCGTTTGTATCCAATCGAAATACATAATTATTGTTTTATGAGGTTTTCGCTAAACGATTGTCATTTTTTCGTCATCGTTTATTTATTAAGTAAATATTTTTATCACCATCTTTCGTATACCTTCTCTTTACAGGTTTTTCTCATAAACCTACCTAGGTAATAAAATATTCAATGCATCTTTTGCTACAAAACTGCTTAAGTTATTCCATTACGTTAAATTTTACGACTCTTTACACATTTATTTTTCATTTTCAACGAAATGTTTCTTAAATTTTTAAAGAAACGTATTTTTTGATTTACAACCTATAAAATGGTTCATTAAAATCTTGGGGAAGGTCGCGAGAATTTATGTCCGTTATAAATTAATCAAATACGTAATGCGTATAAAAAAAGGTTTTATTTTAAGAAGACATTCACAACTTCCTATTATTTTTGTAAAAAAAAGTAATTTATTAACGAAGATAGAGTGAGATAGATGCAAGCCTTAACCAGATCAGGTGGCCTACCATGAACTCTTAAAGCATGAGTCTTTGGGTTGTGGGAAGGAGAAGGCGCTGGACGACCTGGATCGTCCAGCGCCTTCTCTTTCCCACAGCCTAAACTGGATCGCACTAAGAGCTCGTGGCAAGGCCTCAGCTATCTCTTGTCAATACTAAGTTAGTTTTTTTGAAAAAATATAGATCTTTTCTAGATTTTTTTGTAAAGAAAAGGCTACGGTTTTCGTAACAGACTAATAACATTTTGAAATACAGCTGAAAATCTTTGTAAAAGCCCTAAAAATATGCTAATAATTTACACTTAAAGTGTTTTAGAATCGTTTTAACCTACTTCAGCTCAATAAGACCTAAGATAATCTTTAGAAAATTTTAAGCTGAACAGCAATCGATTCGTCCCAAACTTCGCATGATTCAGAGAGACAGTTATTTTAGAAATAAAATATTCATCCTTATCTATAAAATTTGATGTATTTCCGTCAATATTTCTCTTGCCATTCGTCACGTACGCACTCCATCATATTTGAAAACGGTTCGAAGCTTTATTCAAGGCATTTCCGTTCTAAAATACAACGGCTGTTTACTTTTCCGTGGCTAACTAGAAAATGAATCAGCAAAAACAATTACAGAACGAACTTAAATAAGTTCCGTTAAGTTGGTAACACCGACCAGAGATAAGATAAAAAAAAACCATTAAACTGAGAATATTTTCGTTCTTGTCAACAAATACATCGCCTGATTCATAGTTCTCCCTTATCTGTTATCGTGATGTAAAGTTTACACAACATAGTCGATTTAGATTGTGTGTGTGTGTATTCTAGATAAGCTTATCTCATGTCCCGGTTTCTTATTCGCCTGTTTTTAATACAATATTATTACGATGTTCTTCATATGACCTCTGACCGAGCTTGGTTAAAAAAGAAAAAAAAACATGTTCGGCTGATTGCGTTCTAAATTTGAAACAGAAGTCTCGCGTGGGGTATGCAGCCATGTTGGTGTTAGTGACCAATGTTGCCATGTGACAACACGTTGGTGTTATGCGTGGCGAATAAAAATTTAGGTCAGTCTCGCGTTGGCTGGCCTCGATTCATTGAGCTCGTGCCGATCGTGCGTTATGCCGGGTCGATGTTTGATAGTGTTGTAAATAAAAACACGTGGCCCACGCATCTGGCCGCGCACAGATAACCTCTACACGCTACTAGGAAATACAAATCGTTCAGACTACGCTGAAACCACAATATATTATTTTCCCATTCACAGCGCTAAATAGAATTAACATTCATTGACGGCGGCGGCTTTCATGGCCGGCGCGTTTTAATTTACAAAACGTTGCGTACATTTATTATTTGTTAATAATACATTTCCGAACCGTGACTTCTTAAGTAAACGCTTTAATATTCATGCATTCGTTGTGGTAGAAAGAATCAGTAATGAAAATAAAATTGTATCCATAAAAAGGTTTGGTAAAAAGCACAAAAAAGGTTGTCTCTACTTTGTTGTGGGTTTTGTTTAAAAGCTATCAGAATGGAGTGATCGCGTTCGTATTTAACGAACGAAGCATTATTTTAATAAGCCGGTGTATTTTTAAAACAAACCATAAAAGCTGTCTGCGGACAAGCGGTCGCATAAAAAGTGAAAATCAATAATGTCGGCAGCCCGACGGCCAGGAGTCTGGATAATTGGAAAATTCTGTGTACGTTGAAAGCTATAAATTTTCACTTTTGTCCACGCAGAACCTTTTCCGTGTTGCATTAAGTGTAATAAATTAAAACAAAATGCTAGAGATGCGCTTTTTGCTTCGAATACTGTTTTATTCCACTTTTAAAAATTAACGATACAAAATCATTCAGTATCGATACCGTCGATATCGGACCACCTCTAGATCCTTCGTGCTTACATTTCAGAAAAAAAGAAAGACAAAACCCGTTCCTCCTTTAGACTGACGACTGTTTATTTTTAACTTCTACCTGCGTGTGGTCTCTCACCTATTTGACATTAAGCATTGAATAAACCCATAAAAATAATATAAAGAACAGTTTATGTGTACATAGAGCTTTTAACCGTAAACATAAATTTTAATTCTGGACAGTTTCACGAGCGCCATAATTGACTTTACGAGTCATATCAACTGCAATTAGCTGGTCTCGCGGCTCCTGCCACCTTTTAATGTGTTTATTTTACTTTTGATATATTAACTGAGATGATAGAAATGATGTTTCTACTTGTACCACTCTTCCTTGATCATTAACGTTATTTAAAGCAAGAAAGTCTGTTGTGATTGTGAGACAAAATCTGTTACAATCTGGCAAGATCCGACAGAAAACGCCGAGCGAGATTAAATTTTATAAACAAGACGTATTTTCTCGAAAACTCGAGCATTTTTAACACAAAAGAAGATTATGAAGCCGGTGTGATGTCGGGAGCTTCACTTAAGGTGGCATTATTTAAAAGTTTGACAAAAGATGCTGTACTGACGCTTAATTCAGGAAAAAAATATATTTTCACGTAAACTATGATAGAGTCTCTTAAATCTCGAAACATTTAGTCGCAGAATACTTCAGAAACATATTTTCTACTTCTTGTCTCAATTTATCATACTTTTGCCCATAAAACGAATGCGAACTTCACCTTTTATAGATTTTACGATCATTTGAATGGCACTAAACTGCGAGAACAGTACCTAAGGGCAAAACATACAGTCCCTATGTACAACAAAGCATAATACTTTCACCAGGAAGTTCCTACAAAGGAATGAGGTGATATTAGCATTTTTTGTGAAAACCGTGATGAGGTAGGGTCGTGTAACTGTTCTGGCTGCCTTAATGTGCTTTTAATTTTTGTCAGTTTACTTGTTTATCTTCACAATTCTATTTTAGCATCTTTTTTATATCTAACTGGTAATCTAGTTGCAAGTCCGGAACAGTTTTAGTGGCTGCTACATAGACAAGGCTTCAAAAATTGATAAGTATCGAGCGTGGCATTCTTCTTCGTCGTTTCACTCTTGGCAGAGTGGTCGTGGTCGTCATTTCAGCTGTTAGTGGCGCGCCTAACAATACGCCGCCATTCCTGCCTGATGGCCGCCTTTCTGGTGCAGACGTGCAGGGAACTGTCCACAGCCGCTTTTATTTGATCCGTCCATCTCATAGGCGATCTACCTCGTGCTCGGGTGCCTTCAACTTTGCCCTGCACCACTAGGCGCTCGATGGACTCGTCGCCACGCCGGGATACGTGACCAAAGAATGTCAGGATTCGAGCTTGCACAACGGAAGACAGGCGCTGCTTGATGTTAAGTTCCTGCATTATGGAGACGTTAGTGCGGAATTCATTCCACGATACCCCAAGCATTCTCCTCCAGCACCACATTTCGAGAGCGTCTATCTTCTTCCGCTCGTTCTCACGCAGGGTCCACGTCTCCGCAGCGTAGAGGAATATGGGGAAAATAAGTGCTCTGACAAGTCGAATGTGTCGAGCGTGGCATTAGCTAGATAGAAAGACGTTAAAGGTCAGTGGTGCACAGAGAATGGTATTATCTACTAATATCATTACTAAAGTGTATTACAGAGGTATTTAAATGACTAAGGCGATAGTAGAGGATTCGTGAAAGGAGAAACAGAAGTAACGAATTCATTCGATGAAGAATAAATTCGCATTGATAAGCAAAAACTGAATCGCAATGAGCGCACAAAACAGTAGCTTGTAGTTCAATAGCTCTACAACAACCAATTAAACAACTGACTCAGAACTTGCTCAACAACCAGCTGATTTACTATCAACAACAACAACAAAAACCAATCGATAGTAACAAGTTGTTTTTATATTCAACGTAATCGCAAGTAAGTGGCAACAGTCAGACCGCGTGGCGGCCAGTCACGCATGCTACGTGTGACATCCACATTATTCCATTCATGCTACCCACGTGGACGGAGAAAACTCACACTTGTTTACCTACTTGTGTACGACTGTTTAAAGGTTGCTATCATATTACAAGTTTTATCTAGGATTTATTCAAGGCCTTTGCGTTAGGAACCGTAATCAATCTATGACAACTTGAACACTTGACAAGAATGATTTTGTTAGAGTATCTTGATTAATCGCCTCTTAAAATAACATCACAAAAGACTAATAGACCGGATAAATGACATTTAAAAACCAATTAACCTTTAGAGAGAAAGTTGCTTCGTTTTCTACAGCCATCTCTAACAGCAACTCAAAGTTTATCAGCACAAACAATCAAAGAGCAATCCTGAACGTTGTTTACAAACAGAACCCAAATGACTTCATTCACGGTCCCGGGCTCCCGGGGCGCCCTCCTCATATTTCCCGAGCAAGCCCCCGGGATCGGATCGGGTAGACAAGCGTAAGATATCCCGCACTCCTGCGGACCGCCCTTGAACTTGAAGCCGTCACGCGCCGACAATACGGACGTTTACCTCTTTTCTTTTTATACAAATAAAGAATTCATTTTCGTTCACGGAAAATATATTAAAAAATTACTTGAAAACCGCACAAACTTCTAAGATAAGATAAGCTTATCGTTGCCGACGGAAACGTTGAACATAGCGCCCCAGCATTCACAATAACGTGCGCCCATAACGCGGCGGAGAAAATTGTGTACAGCGTTTTGAATGGCCAATTCCGCGAAGTAAAAATATAAAATTAAACTAGCAATAGTCTAGCTGCAGTCTAGTGGCAATAAAACCGTCGTTAAACCACGAACGTGTGAACTTTCGCTGGCGTGTTTACACCTCGGGTGTTCGTGCAAAGAACTGGTAAAGCCGGGTGCCAAGTCCGGGTGAAATATATCCGGTCGCCGGGGAATACGCGTAGACGCGCGGCAGACGGCCCTTGAACTCTAGCCGTCGTACCCGGCAATAGAGCGGTCGGATGTGCGTGAAACTATGCGTGAGCCAGCCCTCACAAGTTCACTCCCCGGGAGATCCATCTTCGGAGAATATGCGGAGCCGCGGAGCCACACGGCCGCTACGTCAGAATGATATATTAGTATTCACATTAGGTACATTTCAAGGAGTCTTGAATGACACCGAAATGTTCGTCGTTATGTCGGAGTAATTCAATTCCTTTGTGTTTTATAATGGGAGGACAAATATTCGTTATTGTGTTACAAATTGCTGATTTGTAGAGGACGGCTGTAAAATCCAATGTTTGGCATATAGTTAGCAAGTCATTACTATTCAGCGACGGCGTGAGAAGACAGGTGGCTTAAAACCATACTAAATAAAATAATACCAGTGTGGTACTGTCCCACTGCTGGGCAAAGCTCTCTTCTCAACAGAAAATCTTTGATTACCACACTTGCTCAAGACGAGTTGACATAAATCTTAAAAAGTACATAATGAATTGTCCGTCTGGGGCTCTGGGCCATCACGAATTTACGACACTATCCGATCTGACCAATCACTTTCATCATCTGTATAGCCTTTTCCCAACTATTTTGGGGTTCACTACAAGTCTCAACAAGGCTCTTAGCGACCTAGCGACTGCCTATCTGACCTCTACAACCCAGTAACTGGGTCATATGATTCCCTTAACGATATCTTTCTAATAAAAATCTCTAGAAAATATACCCGTCACCTATTTCTAGATGATCCGGCTCAAAAGCCGGTGTTCCCTTACAGTACGGTGACAAATGACCGGACGCGGTTCCAGACCCGGGTAACAGTCTGTTAGGTTCGCGTTACCTTATCGATGACCTCTGACGCCACAAAATGTTCTATTGACTGCTCTTATCAGTTTTTCTTTCGTGTTAAAAGCGTGAAAATGTGGGGAAATCGATTTTTAAGTTTGGAGGAAGTTTAGGAAGGGAGCAGTGGTGGCCAGTGATATCGATCCCGACTTACGAGTTGTAGGTCGTAGGTTCGAACCCCGCCAGGCGTATTACTTTGTGTAATTTATTTCATCACCACTGCTCTCAGAACGGTGAAGGAAAACATCGTGAGGAAACCGGCATGTCCTAAAACTAAAGATTCGAAGACATGTGACATCCACCAACCCGCACTGGGCCCGCATGGTGGATTATGGCCCACTCCCTCTCACAGAGAGGAGGCCTGTGTCCCAGCAGTGGGAACATTATAGGCTGATGATGAAGGAAGTTTATTTTCATTTGAATGAGAGATACATTAGACAGAATGGTAAGTCAACTATCAGGTTAGCAGCATCTTACCTCTATGCGTGGGGTACGCTGGCTTACTGATGAACTTATTACTATGCTTCAATTGCGTAGTAGAACCAAGAAGTAGATCCAACATTTAATTTACATAAAAATAGAAAAACTCTGCTGCTGAGATGCAAGTTTTTTTTTTTATTGTATATTCTAGTTGACTGTAGTCTAGATCAGAGATGACAAAGACTAAGTCTACACTGAAAAGCTTACTCGCTAGTAGAGCCAGTTCATTATAACATTATCGGATCTGCTGGCAGAAAGTTTTATTATATTATAATATTATTATATTATATTATAATATATTATTATTATTATTTTTATATGTTTTTAAACATCTCGGGATCATGATGGGATCCCGGACTTTTGAAGGGCGTGCCAGGAGCCGAAGCCATCTTGCAGAGGCCCATTGCGCATTTTTAAATGAAATGGGGCTCTAACCGGCGGTTATCCCTGTATGCACTATGACAGTATACCCAAGGACAACCCCCGGTTGGAGTTGGACTATTGCGTAATATGGAAACAAAAGACAGGGTTATGACGTTTGGTTGGTTTGGTGGACTGGTTATATAATATCTATGGAAAAACTATGGCCCCTGCCTAATCAATGTTTTATATACATAGATGCGTTGGCAGGGGGTGACTTGCACACTCAACAAATGGACCCCCAAACATATCGCTAGCACTAGGTGACGTAGCGACAAGGGGGTAACATATCCTGAGGTGCTTGAGGAGTGGAGAGGTATTCCACGGTTCTCAGAATCGACCAGGAACCCGGAAGTATGGTCGATCCCTACAAACACTTATTGAAATACTTCCTTCCTCCGAGCACGTTTGCTCTTGCGAATCTCCACTCTAGCCAGCCGATTAAGGCAAGAAAGAGGTGGGAGATCTGTTCCTCGTCAGTGTTCACTCTGACCGGCCAATAAAGGCAAGCCAGAGATGAGGAACAAGATATCTCCCGGGAGATCAGGTCCGTGGGGTCGCAACTGCCCAACAGCTCGCCACAAGCTGCCCTGCGGGTTTATTATTATTATTATTAAGAGTTCTATGTTATAATTATTCTGTGTTGTATTTTGTGTGTACATAAAAAGTAAAATAAATAAATTAACAGATCCGGCTCTGGTAGAGCCTGATTTAACTCGTGTTCAATGAAAAGAATGAGTTTCATGTTCTCTTCTTTCATAAATAAAGTTCAAACAATATCCACGCCCAAACCAAGACACACAGCAAATTGTTCGTGAACATGATTTGTCTTTATACCAATTCTGACATTCGCAGATCGTAATAATAAATCGCGACTATATTGTTTATCCGACTACGATGTAACAGAGGAGTTATGTGTTTGTTTCGTTTGTATAGTTAGCAAAATAGTTAAGTAAGCAGGCAGTAATTTTCAAATGAATTTCCAAATGTATTGCTGTAAGTTTAAATGTGTCTGCATACCAAACTCATCGGCTGCATGTATCATACAGCCAAAGAGTGCATACATTGAACATTGAATTTTATAGCATTCATATTGTATACAGGAAAACCGTTTGAAAATTACTGCCCGCATACCTAAGTGTTTTGCTGAATGTACCTGTATGACAAGGAGTTTTATGATATATAACAACGTTATAGTATACAGGGTTCCTAATAGTGTAACTAAAAGAGTGATATGGGTATGAATTTTGATGGATGGAGAGAAAGAGGAAGGCCAAAGAAAAAATGGATGGATTGTGTGAGAAAAAAAAAAGTAAATTACTTCAAAGTTAGAGTAAACAGGCTTCTTCTGGGTAAGCACTAAGCAAACTCCATCTTAGATTTCATCCCTTTAGAATCAAGAGCAAAACACAACTCAAATATTTATTAAAAAAAATATAACAGAAATCTCGATTGGCATTTTTTATATTGGCACACAAGTAGGCTATGGTCATTTGGCTATACAGACAGGTTGGTCAACGAATTTTATTGACGGTATAAAGATTTATGTTAATGAGATACATAAATTAAGCAATGAGTTATTTGGTTCGTTTCTAGTTTTTAGTTGGGTAGGTCAAGAAGATTTGATAATGTGTTATATGTTGGATATAATATCTTTTTTTAAAACAGACATATCTTTCTACAGACATTAAAAGAAAATCGGTCAAACATTTCAGAAGACCTAGCTAATTTTTTAAGTTTTTGAGGCGTTAAGAAAAAACTGGGACTTTGACGTTATTTTGATGGAAAAAAATAGTCCCTCGTTCGTACACGTAGAGGCGCTTTTTAAATTTTCCATACAATCAACGTAGTAAATACTTCAAGATGTAAATAAAATACAGAAGTTTTGTGATAAGGCCTCTGGGCAAAATCTTTTCACAATTTCAAGATAATGTTACTGGAAATCCTTTTTATATTTCTATTCGTTTCAAATCCAGACAATAAACGTCCCAGACCTACGGTAACAACAAACGGTTACCCGGTTCAAATCCTTCTCAGCCGGGTCACTTCGTCCGGTCGATAACCCCGGACCGCCTCCGGATATCGACCTTATAATTAAAGATACTTTGAGGAAAATATATTAAAAAAGTTTTCTTAAAAAGAGATTCTTTCTTAGGTAAATCATTTTTTCTTTAAGACGTTTCTGTAAGGAGCAATGGACCTATGACTTCCAATTCTTCCGATAAAAAAATTAACTTAGACCATTGATCTTTTAGAAGAAGAAATTAAAAAAGAAGTAAGGTAGCTTACCCATGGCGCGATGCGAAAACCAACCTTAAAACTACGGCATATGACATACAATGCGCGGTTGTCTACTGCTAGAGAAAAAACAAAACACGATCGCCACAACGCCGACGTCAAGTTAGGCATTTTATGTCAAAGCCAAAAAGATAAAAACAGAAAACAAAATAATTTTGAAAATAGAACGAATAAATCAATTTTTTTTTCAAAAGGCGACGGTACGGTTACGGACGGCACCGAAATTGCGACATTTCAGACACACCTTGAGGTTGAAAACCTTCGTTTTATTATGCCTACCTTGATGGAGGACCTTCGGGTATAAATAGAGATGGCAGATGAGACAGCAATAGACGATTTCAGTCAAACCTTGACAGGTAGCGAGGTTATGAAAATTATGGACGTGAAATGTTTTAGAAACATGACCATTTTTTTTTGAGATCATAATATCATAAATCTGGTACTGTAATACGAATACAATACGATCAAGATAAAATGACGTGATTTATCAGTACCCTTAGCACGATTTTTCAGTATTTGCGACGTAAAGTAAACTGGAACTTTGACAATTTCAAATTGACAATTTTCAAGAAAAAAATTAGTTCCTTCTTCGCACACCAGAGGCGCTGTTCCATTTTTTATACAAGAAACGCTGTAAATACTGGAAAGACGCTGTAAAGTAAAAGAGTGACAACTGACAGCGATTGAGACGCTTGTGGCCTGTTTTTAGGTATGAGAGTCATCAAATGACTCCTGAACCTTAGGTAGAGCAGAAGGGAATGTCAGGCTTGACTCACTAAAAACAGACCTGTTAGTTTCCCTTTGCGTCCCAGGCCCGCAGTACCTTATTTAGACAGTCTCGCGACCCTACAGGCTTTTGACCTTGACCCCATATAGGATCAAAAAATGTGCCTGCCGAAATCTTTGAGTTCACAGACAACTCCTTGAGTCGCGCGTGAAACAAAACGCGCCGTTGACTCTAGTCTTTGATCAGACGGCGAGCTAGCTAATAGTCCTTAAAATAATAGTAAAATTAACATAACATGAAGAAAGTTACAAAAGTGATTCAAGCTTGAAAACCGCACAACATTGAATAGTTACATGGAGTACGCAAAAAGTTATCGCGGTCTATTGTTTACAATGAGTGAATCTCAAAAGAATGCTTTTCACTATTGAGTAATTTGTATGAGTCACTCAAACAATAGGGGTTATCCTTAATTCCTAATCAGTGACGAGACCTCAGTGAATCACCATTATGCATCTACTACCCTAGACATTTTGTTGAGGAGCTCGTGGCTATATAACTACAGCCGCACAGGCCGATCTTCCGGGTTAAGCCGCGCTTGCTGAGGTTGGTCTGTGGATGGGTGACCATCTGTCATAGCGAGTTTCCTCCGTGCCTCGGAAAGCACGTAAAGCCGTTGGTCCCGGCTGTCATTTGTAGATCTTTGACAGTCGTTACTGTTAGTCAGAAGCTCAGTCATCAGTCTGACAACCAGTCCTACCATGGGGTATTGTATTTCCCAGTTACTGGGTTGTGGAGGTCTGATAGGCAGTCGCTCCATGTAAAATACTGATATTCAGCTGAATCTGGTTCGACTGGAAGCCGACCCCAATATAGTTGGGAAAAGGCTAGGCAGATGATGATACCCTAGACATTTTAGGTAGGCGCGGACATGCGGACGGCGAGTAATGGGTAACTCGCCGTTCGTCATGCACCATGCCCGGGTCGACGGCGCGTTGTTGGGCCCCCTTAGAGGGCCATAGCCTGCTGGGGTCGCGGGACTGCCAGATAACAGTGTCTGGAACGTAAAGGGCTATTGGAAGGACACCGTGGATTTTAGTCAGTACAAGTCTGACAATCCCTCTTGCCCTGCCCTGGGTGAGAGGACTCATTTGATGATTTTACCACGCTTAAAAAAAAAACCTAGACATTTTATCTTAATAATGGCAACACAGACACCGTGATACCAACCTAACAAAACCTTGCACCACGGAGACAGTATTCATCCGGTTTTTATCAGTTACCCGGGTTAACAGACATGTCCGGTCGATAACCCTCCCGCATACGGTCAAAGTTTATCAATCAGGACTTTGTTTATTTAAACTTACTACAAATTAACTATGACAGAGAGTGAGCTTTCTATAAAGTGAGAACTTTATTCAATTCAATATGGCTGACTTTGGAACTGCGTTTCGTTTCTGGAAGTTGGTAAACGAATTTTGAATTTGGAGCGTTATTTTTTACTTCTATTAAAAGTGTTTTTGTCACAAAATAAATATTGTGAAAAGAGATTATATTAACGTTTTAGGAAGTAAACATGAAAAAGATATAAAAAATGCAAATAAGAAACGTGTTCTTAAAATAAACGACTTATTTTTAATGCAGACAAAAAAACAATGTGTTATTTCCTTTATAATAACTAAGACCGGTTGTTTATTTTTAAAAGCAAATACGTTTTACACATTGTTACAAGTCATACTTATTATTTAAAGCTATACATATTATTATGTAATCATGTTTAATAACATTAATGTATGTTTATTGTTTGCAGGTCTTACAAGACATCAAGGTAAATATATTTTATCCTTGTCTATCTCATTCTTTTTCGATGCACCTATCTCGTTTCTTTTAGTTGCGTATTCTATTTGCACGTTTCTTTCTAATAAGTAACGCTTCTTTTTTCTTTTCTGTTTATTTACTAATTTTGTAGTTCGTTAATTGTTTTTGTCATCATCGTTAGCTAATTTTGTTGTTGTAGACTTAGTTTTCACTTTATCATTTAACATTGGTTCATTTATTAATTAGGTGTTGTTAAAAGTCCATTTGCAATTGGGATATTTTTTCTTCTCTTAATTAATATTGGCACTATTCTGAGAAACTTAAAATATTTCTCGTTTATGCATGTGCTCTACATAACAGATAAAAATTGAATCAGAAATGCATTGCCATTTTAATGAAACATGAATTTTATTAAGGTCTTTCACATCATTTTTATCTATGAAAGAAAAACTGCGGTATCCTTGCCATTTCACAAAATGAAAATCCTTCTCAATTTAAATTATCTGAAATTCCACATCGACACCCAGACTTCTAAGAATGTCTAGTCCAATCAAAAAGGTGATTCCTATGTATCAACAAAAATATTTTAAAATACATAGGTACTAAGACACATCACATCCGCGAAGGTTCGATACGTCGTAGGGGAGGGGTAGCGCGGAGGGGGCATTGGGGGGGGCGGTCGATGGGTCAACGACCTCGGGAGGATTTCGATGCCACCCTTCCTCCTTCCACTTATTTATTTATTAAAATTTACCTACATTGTTCTATAGCAAGTGTTTAATAAGGGAGGGAATTTAATTTTCGTGTTTTAGATGAGATAATAGAAAAATTAAGTTGACTTTCTTTATTTTTCTTTTGTTACGCTAATATGGAGGTTGATTGGTTTTTGTACCCTCTTTTCGTAAATATTTTAGTTGATGATTTATCGTCTATGAATACGCACGCTTTTGAACTCCACGAATAAATGGACGCACTCTGGAAACTCTATGGTAATGTTCGTTAATAATGAGAAGGTTATTTGTAAAACTTAAATACATTTCCAAGAAATTGAATTACGTCGTATAACTTCACGATTTCACGGTTGTACAAAACTGTTAATTAATTAATCAGGTCATTGATAAACGTTATCAGGCTCAACCGAAATACCTATTATCCTACTCGATAACTGCTGTACCTATACGGCACACAGTACATGCCAACATTACAGAAATGTACTGTAGCCCGAGTATATCGGACAAATTCACAACCGCACTTGAAATGTATTGTAGAATCCATAATTCCACTACATAAAGTCCTGTTTCATACAGATTTTGACAGATGCCCCATCTCTTTCATCTCAATGATGCCCTCTCGCTCACACAACAATCGCTATCCAATATTCTATTTACAAAACATTCGGCGTACGCGACGTTGCCGTCCCGCTGCGCTGTGCGCCTGCGCCGGTGACGTCACGAGCTGGAGTAATGTTGTCCTTGTCTTCGTTTCTCTTTCTAAACAGACCGTATTCCGTTTAGAACTTTGTGTAAATATTATATGACTTGTAGTAAACGTATCAGAAAATATAAACAATAGACATAAGAGAATTTGTTCCGACATGACCATAAATGTGTCTTATCACGTTAGCCAAAATTGAAATGAATAAACTAGACAAGCACAAAGAATAAGGCCTTATAAATCAGAAGAAAAAATGGCACCATTTACGTGAAAAACTGAATTACTGTAAAAGTAGGTCCTCCAACTAAAATTATTTGCGCAAAATCTCAGCGAGTCGAGTAGGCTCTATGAGCCAAAACACAATGCCCAGTATTCCTTGAACGAGGCTTTAACGACTAAACATACATAAAAGAATGGAATTTGAAGTTTCTCCCTTTATTTTCATAATTAATATTATCTACATCTAGTATTCTGATGATGTCAGTGGCATCTGTGACTGTTACGTTATGAATTTATGTGTCATTGCTTTGACTAGGAACTTTCCTTGACATAAAATTTTTCTTGTCTATTTTTAGCTTAATTCTCCCTTTTGACAGCTCTTTGAACTGATTTTGAAAGTGATACAGCTTTTGAGTTTTTGGAAATGAAAGAGAGTTCAAAGACAAGAAAGAATTCAACTTTATCAGACTCCCAATCCGACAGTCTATTATGAACTGAACAACAGAACAATTTGTTGCGTCAAAATGTATGAAAATTGACGAAGACCTTAATAATCTTCCAAAATAAGTAGATTGAAAAGAGATCAAAGGTAGGTATAACGTCGAGTGCTTAAGCGACAAAAGTCAAAGGAAAAGCAGAAATAGTCTTATCTAAGATATGCAGACAGAAAATAAATGTAATTGATAATAATACAGTAGCTAGACAAAATGATATTGTATAACAGTACTTTCTACCACATTCTATTGTTATGTTATTGTGTGATAACAATAGCTGTGATGTTTATTAAATAACAAATGATCACGGCAACAATTGCTAATAATTTGCCTTGTTATTTTCATAACATCCGCCCGTGATATCCAAACATCGTGATACCGTAATAATATTGGGTATTCGAACACGTTTTAGACAATATTGGAACAGAAAATTGATGGCTCTTTGCAAATCGTGGTTTGATTGGATTTTGGATCGAAATCACGATAGAGAGACCTAAATTGTTAGTTAATGCTGTACATTTTATGCAAGATTCTAAAGCTTTACTATTTACGACACCTTCAATAATTTCATAAGCTTTTTTCAAAATGTCACTAATTTTGCCAACGTATCTGCCCCAAGTCCCATTAGAATTATCTGCAAAACAAACTTTAAGTCCAAACTTTTCCGTCATCTTGACACAGGTTATGACAAACGACTTTTTCATACAGAAATTATGTACTTGTCCACTTGGAGTGTTGGACAAATTGGCCCTTAATCTACTTAATGGAACGGTGTCATCTCTATTGCATCTCCAAGGAGGATTCAATTAGTCACATCAATGTTGTGTGCTTTAGACTTAACCTTGAGTTCGTCATTACGGTTACCTTGGTCAAATTGCATGATTTTGTGACCGTTTCTGCTTGTTTATACTTTCAAATTTTCTACTGTTTTTTCAGTTAGCTTGTATAGATTGTGTTTTGTTTTTGTTTCTTTGTTCTTTGTTTGGATGTGTCCTAACGAGTGGTTCTCAATAAGGAAACATGTTTTGGACCCTTATTATTTGATTGGTATTTTTCCTGTTGGAGTATCTTTCAATTCGTATTTATCTTTTCGATGGACTATTCAGTTAGTTCCTTCACTTTCCTCTGCTCTTTCTCATTTGAATTTCTAACTTCATCAAGCTCTATTTTGAAAATCTCAATTTACCCTTCGTCGGAATCCAAAATCAATTCAACTTTTATTCTGATTCATTCTAGAATATCTAGTCTATTCCTGAGCACTTGCTAAGCCACTTGTCGGCCAGCAAATGGCTTAGTTACATACACAATAAAAAGACATCGGGCAACACCGGAAGCAATCAATTCCAGCGACAATAGACTCAATGTAGGAAGGTTAAGGATCAATCGGAGTACAATGTTGGTAACCTTCGGGATCAGTTAAAACGATCATGGACTTAGTCGTATGAAATGGAAGTGTCTTCTGTAATCTTTTAAGGAATTCTTTATTATAAATGTTTATTGTATTTTGATTAAGTATGACTAATCCTTCTTTCTTTGCATCTGAAAGTCTGTCATTAGCGACCTTTCCGTTTTCTTGGTTATCTGTAAAGTTTCGCGAGACTGTCTTTAAAGGATCCTGGAACGCAAAGGGCGACTGAAGGAACAGGGTAGATTCATAGTAATTACTGTTACTGTTACTGCCCCGCCTTTTCCCAACTATATTGGGTCGGCTTCCAGTTGAACCACGTGCATATTTTACATGGAGAGACTGCTTATCGGACCTCCACTACCCAGTAACTGGGTAATACGATATCAGGGTGGGAGGAATCATTTGACGATATTACCAGGCCAAAAAAAAAAACTTCAAGGTTTGCCCGATCCTGAATGTGTAATAGTGTCATAAAATAATAGCTAACCAAAAAATATATTATTATTTGAAAAAAAAAAACTCGAAATCTTAAAACCAGCCGGTAGTAAGTCGAAATATTTCAAAACACTTATTTGTATAGGATGGGATCTTAGGAACAGGTACACAAAAATGCTTAATCTCAATATTAAATTCACATTTGAAAAAATCAAAACCTGTCTGTCCAGCCAGGTTTAAAACTTTTTTGGGTTGTTCACCTTGAATTTTTTCCTGTTACCTTATATTAAAATCTTTAAATAGCACTGAAACCATGTGCTCTGGTAATGTTTTGCGTAATAATTAGTAATAATAAATACCTTAGTTAATTTAGCTAAATTAAAATTCACACAGCCTAATTGATTTTTTTTTTACATGTGACGTCGTCCAACCCGTACGCCACTCCCTCTCACAGAGAGGAGGTCTGTGTCCCAGCAGTGGGAACATTATAGGCTGACCATGAAGGTCTATGGATGGATGGTCATCCACAGATAGATGATCAACTATCATAGCGAATTTGTGCCTCGGAAAGTACATTAAGCAATTGGTCGGGTCTGCTGGCTGTCATTTGTAGATCTTTGGCACAGTCAGTCTGTTAGTCAGAAGCTCGGAATTCTGACAACCAGTCTTACCAACTGCCGTAATACCTAGTTACTGATTGTGGAGGTCAGATAGGAAGTCGTTCCATTGTAAATACTGATAAATCAGCTGCATACGATTCCACTTGAAGCCGACTCTA
The DNA here is from genome assembly GCA_954870645.1 of Agrotis clavis. Lineage (NCBI taxonomy): Eukaryota > Metazoa > Arthropoda > Insecta > Lepidoptera > Noctuidae > Agrotis > Agrotis clavis. The sequence continues at coordinate 23,957,113 of OX940921.1, forward strand.
ACAAACCTGGGCTAAAAGGGAGAACATGATAAATCGAATACCAACAGAAAAATATTAAAAGAAAAAACATCAATAGCCCATTGACGAAACCAACTAGTAACATTTTCGCACTTTATAGAAGGTAGTTGCGGGCAGCGGTAAACCGCGCATTTGGGCGGCCGACCGCCAAACCACGTTGAGCAAATGCACAAAACCTTGAACACAGTTTACGTCGAACTGCGGCAGCATTGTTGGTCGTTTGCAGTGGCTGTGGTTGGTCCATCCACCGCCATATAAAACGGCTATTCTACAACCACCTATTCGGTTTTGGGTGAAAATAACGATGGAAAATGGACCTGTTAATTCGCGGGTATCGTGGTGATAACTATTGAGGGCTCTGTATCTGCTGCAATTGATTTTAAAGCTCGTTGCAATACTCTGGATAGTAGTGGTTTTCAATTTTCCATTGTTAGTTCCTATTTGGGGTTTTGTCTATCTCTTATACTACATATGTATACTTCATTCTGTATTTTTCTACTACTGAATTTTTGTTAGGGTTTTTTTAAGTTATAGGCAAATATGTATACTAGTGACTGTGGCAAAGGCTTAGTACATGAAATGTACACTTAAACCTAAAGATTAAACACAAAATAGTAACGCAGAAAAAGTTTTAAAAACTGACATGGTCACTTATGGAACTAAAGAAATTAAAACGGGATTTTTGACAAATTCACCCGTATTCATGCCGCTTGTAAAAGTGCCGAAATATCAGAAACTCGTAACAAATAACAAACATGGTAAAGATCCCTTAATGTCTCTCCATAGTAACATTAATTAACAAATTTCTTGGAACAACAAACAACTAGCATATGACGTTTCAATTAATAACAAATAAATATGTAGTAACAGCGCACGAATATTGTAATTACTCCTCAATTATAACTACTAATAATATACACTTGAAACAATAAGCAGCCGAACAATTTATGCCTTGCAATAAGGAAAGGAAACAAATTAATATATTGTGCAATATGCTGAGAAAACATATGCCATTCACGAACAACACGACTGAAATATACTTGTTAGGTTCACTTGGTGCGAGGCAGAGGCGGTAGCGTTTTCCTAATTTAATTTTGACCTACCTCAACTTTTATGTTCTAATTATGCAAGGTGGCTTATTGATATGCTTGAAAAATGTAAAAATATGTGCAATGTCGATTTCTTTCTTAAACTCGATCGAAATATTCCGCTGGTGGCTTTATCAAGTCCCAAATTTTTGATGGTGTACTTTTTGGTTTATGAGATTCTTTACATTTGACGAAATCATTGACTTTTGCACAATTGTATTCATCAAGTTCTATTCCATAATTATCTTAGAATCAGTGTCATGCAATACAACAGTTTTTTTTCTTTCATTCTCCCTTGTCAACCATCCAAAACTTTCTTTTTTTCATATAAACGTTGCCCCACACTCAGAGTTTCTCCTGTTTCGTGAGTGCGTTTATAAACTTACACATCACCCAGACCAGAAACTACTTATTTGTAGATCATAGTTGTTCCGTTTGCGAATCGAATCCGCGACTAGTCAATCGCTCAACCACTCCGCCAACTGCGTCGTCAATAGCGTCGCCGTCAATGTCGTCATTGTCATTTGCGTCGTGTTTTCATTTCACATTATTTTGGGTTGTCACAACATTGTATTTTCTTTCATTCTTCTCTGTCTCTTCTCTTCTCTTTCCGTCCTCAAACCTGTATATCTTTAAGTACAAGTTCAACCCCGCTTCCCTCATCACTTGCACCAGGCTTGCCCTCACACCCAGCACGCTCAAGAATAGCCTCGGGCCAACGTGGTGGAACACGTGTTCCACAACGACCGCCACTTGTGTAATCCATGTCTACTACAACTACATCTGTCCTCGCGACCTGGGAATTTATGTAGTCTTTAACTATAGGAGATAAGTCACAGTTAACACCTTGTCAACTTGCAGTACTTACCAGTTTTGTAAATATCTTCTTCAGCCATTTAAGTGTTGTTTTTCATCTTCAACCTTTTTCTAGATTTTGTATTTAAGCTTGAACTTGTCTTATTAGAATATCGTGGTCTTTGAAACGCGAAGGGCAGAACTGAGAGAACAGAGTGGTTTTTATTCAGTTCTTGTCTGATAGCAGTCTTTCGCTCCAGGACGGGAGGACCAATATACTTGTATTTATGTCTATTGTTATTTTTGTTTTTAGCTAATAAATACACATTTTGACTGTAAATGTCATCTAATTCTGCCAATAAGTATTCTGTATAATTAATATCTAGACTCGATCAGTCAATATTTTTCCCGACATTTGACCTTTTGTTAGCCTTGAAATAGCCATACTGAGTTGTTCCCGCCTCTGCATTGTTACGAACATAGGCCATCATTTTTAAGTCTTCTAGTCTACCTGCACAACTTCGAGTAAACTCTAGATTCTATAACATAATATTTTGACAGACAGCTAATTAATATTATCAATCAAGAAACTCCAACTTTCTTAACAAATTCCTTGTGTTTCTAACATGTAATTGAAAAATGGACTTTCTTCCCTGCAGTCTACACGATATGGTGTAGGAAAAAATCTACTGTACCAAAAACAGCAATGAACCCTGACCTGAAGTTCTAATTCGGGAGAGTAAAGAATAGAACCACCCAATATTGTAGTCCAATGACATTTGTGGTAGTAAACTAGAAGTGGAATATTTAATTCATCCCGTAGTAGATTTACGTTATTTAAGTAAATGATTTGGGTAAAAGAGCTTTTGAAATGGAAATAGATGTTATATCATGTTGCTGAAAAGTGAAGCTCATAATATTATATTTGAAGATACTGAGGCTGATTACCCGCGTAGTGGATAAGGGCCCACTCCTTCTCTCAACGAAGAGGCCTGTGTCCCAGAACTGGGACAATGATAATATCTTAAGAAGGTTAATTTCTAAAGAGGTACTTTGGCTAAATACTATGTCTATTTTGACAATATAAAAATACAGTGCAATATAGAACACGTCTTAGTAAAAATACGTGCTAAGTAACGCATGTTTAATCAGTAAAGGTTTAGGTAGATAGAAAATTCGGGCAACCGATGGATGCAAGTGGCGGTCTATGGAGTAGGTCCTTTGTTCATCAGTGGACTTCTTTCGGCTGATGATGTTAATAATGATGAGTCAGATAGAATGAATTACAACGCGGAATTTTAACTAATGGCACATTAGAAGCTTAACAAATAGACGATAAATGAAACAAAACCCTGAAAATGTATTTAAAAATAAAATTAAATTTAGCATAGACTAATAAACTTCAGCTTCGATAAATAATGCCACTGTTGCCAAGCGAAATATTTGAAATAGCAAATGTCTTGAGAGATAATTTATGAGCTTTTCTACAATTATTATTGTCTGGTTATTTGATGTCTTCACCGTGCATATTTTGGGATAGTCGGTCAAGAGTGAACTGGAAATTAGAGCATATTTCGACTTGTGTATAGTTTCTGTTCGTAACATATTGTGAAGTACATTTTTTAGTACGAAAAAACCTCTGAAAGTACTACTTACTTCAGCCATAGCTCGATAGACTTTTCATACGTGGCTGATAATATATATTTTTTTATTTATATGATGTCAATTCTCAATTCCAATTTCGACGTTTTCGGCTTGTTGAACGGGGCAAAGGCACCATCAATGTTCTTTACGGCTTTTAATATTTCTACCATCATCTGTCTTCAAGTGTCACTAATAAAAAATGATATTACAATAACAAAAACAAGCTCTAAATTACCTCTTATCTAAAAACAAACACAAACCAAAATTAAACACAATAAATCTACCACTTACCAACACTAATATTAATGCGTGGTAGAAATTCACAAATCTTTGGCACGCCACACTATCAGGGGTTGCAAGACTTGAAAATATAATTTATTGTTTAATAGCGTTGTACAAAATGTTGTATGTAAAACGATTAGTATCTACAGAATACCGTTCTGTCGCTGTCTGTGATTCATTCACGTCCGTACTGAATTTATTGGGGTTCTGTATACTGTAAGGATATAATTATTATGGTATAGGTAAAGATATAGGACTAGTCTGTCAGTTTTTGTCTTATGAAGAATTGTGTTACTTTTGTTTAGTAGCGAAGCTTTAGTTTAATTAAGTTTAGTTCTTCAAAGTTATCAATTTCAAACAATCAGCAGTCCACATTGGCCCTTGATCACAAGACTGGAAATCATGCATTGGATTTTGCCCCAACAGTGGGATGAATCAGACTAATATTGTCTTAGGAAAGATATACTATAGATATAATATACATATACATAGTTTTATAATTCCGTGCATGAGAGGTTGCAAGCCTGTTGCAAAATGGTGTTTTTTTCTTCATGTCTGTTCATGTTCATGGCTTAAAAAAAATGTTAAAATGTACTAATTTCGATAGCACACCACAACAAAAAAAAAAAACATTTTCAGCGATCTCTCTTTCGCAAACTTTCATAACTTCGTCACTGAAATACAAATAAAGAAAAAGTGGGAAGCCATGGAAACTCAAACTTTCAATTTGTTCTAATTTCTGATACAATTATGTAACGTTCTGATAATTTCGAAAGATATTTTCAGAAATAGCTGTTCTTTCTTTTATTTAACTTATCACGCTTCTTTTTCAAAAGAGCCAGGGATAGCCCTTTTCCTACCCTAGTCCTAGTCATCATCATCAGCCTATTAATGTTCCCACTGCTGGGACACAGGCCTCCTCTCTGTGAGAGGGGGGGTGGGCCATAATCCACCACGCGGGCCCAGTGCGGATTGGTGGATGTCACATGTCTTCGAATTTTTGGTTCTAGGACATGCCGGTTTCCTCACGATGTTTTCCTTCACCGTTTTGAGAGCAGTGGTGATGAAATAAATTACACAAAGTAATGCGTCTGCCTGGATTCGAACCCACGACCTACAACTCGTAAGTCGGGGCCGATACCACTGGGCCACCACTGCTCCCTAGTCCTAGTAATATCATCAAATGAGTCGTCCCGCCCAGGGCAGGACGGGAGGGACTGTTAGACTTGTACTGATTAAAACCCACGGTGTCATCCAGTAGCCCTTTATACTCCGGGGCCACGATTACCCGATGGTCCCGCGACCCCGGCAGTCTTTGACCCTTTCAGGGGGGGGGCGTCATATTACTGACAGCTCATTGAGGCGCGCGTGGAACAAGACGCGCCGTCGACCCGCGCGTGGTCCATGATCAGACAGCGAGTCGCCCATTATTCGCCGTTCGCATCCCCACCCTTTTCCCAAATTTAAGGTTGGTGCAGCGCCTCTTCCATACTTCTCTATTATTCCTTACTAGCTTCTGCCAGCGACTTTGTACGCGGATCCTGTTGCTTATGCCAGCGAGAATGGGGTCGTCAAAATCGAAGATCTGAAACGTCTGATGTCGAATTCTTAGAGCCTGGTCAGCCTGGGGACGGGAAAACAACGGGACGCGCATGACGATTCCAGACGTTCCAGATCATTCATTTTTGTTAGTCAACAGGAAATGCCCATCAGACTAAACAACTCTTGCTAAGATGTTATTCATATATATGTTATAGTGTAGCTGGGCTCTTGGAGTTCCACATCAGGTGTTCTAGATCTTCAGTTTTTATACGACAACAGGGAGTGCTCATCAGGCTGAACAACTCTTGCTAAGACGTCATTACTGTTTATGTAATAGTGTAGCTGGGCTCTTGGAGTTCCACATCAGGTGTTCCATATCTTCAAATTTATTTTTTAAGCAGAATATTATGTTGTCCAGACTTAATAGCTATAAGTACAACAAAAAAAAAAACAATCAAATCCGTCCAGTAGTTCCGAAGATTAGCGTGTATGGAGTAACTTCTCCCGTTTTCCTAACATTTCCCTTCACTGCTCTGCTCCTATTGATTGTAGCGTGATGAAAAGTATACTATAACCAGCGCAGGAGTATGAAAAATAATTGTACCAAGTTTCGTCAAAATCCGTCGAGTAGTTTTTGTTTCTATAACGGTTATACAGACAGACAGACAGACAGACAGACAGACAGACAGACAGACAATAATTTTACTCATTGCATTTTTGGCATCAGTATCGATCCCTTATCACCCCCTGATAGTTATTTTGGAAATATATTTCATGTACAGAATTGTCCTCTCTACAGATTTATTATAAGTATAGATTAGCTAATTCATCTTTCACACAGTTCCTCCATTGTTTCTTTGGTCTGGTACACGTTAAGACACGGAACGAATGGTAATCCATATCCTTACTTCCGTCCGTGAATCCATATTCGTACTGGAATTTTTTCTTACATTTTTTAGGATTACAAAAGACTGTAGCCCAAAACGATTTCCCTATATTCCTGAGTTGTTTATGCTGAAAAGATTATAAAAAAAAAACTCCTTGCTTGATCGACTTGTTGGCCCCGTGTACCGGTATTATTGCAAATTTAATCAAAATCGATTGAGCCATTTTCGAAAACGTGATTCCAAATAATATGAATACAATTTGAATAGGTAAATATAGCTCGTTTAATATTCTAAGATAGGAAAGAATTTCAGCTACATGTTTTGTTTCCTCAATTCCTGCAAAGAGGTTTCAGAATACCCTTCTACAGTAGTACCAACATAATAAGTTATAAGTTAAGGTAGCCTATCACGATTAATTACGTGGAACTGTTGTCCGCCTGATAACGTTATCTATATAGGTCGTGGTTACGCCGTAACTGGCAACCCGAAATACGTTTGATCGATCATGGTAAACAACCTATTTAGATAATGATTATCTTTGGCTCTGAATGTTGGCTTCCGCTTAGGAATAGGTTTATGGTTTCTTTAAAAGAAAAAAACATCTATACTTTAATATTATTAAGCTGAAGAGTTTGTTTGGTTGGGTTAGTGCTAATCTCAAGAACTACTGGTTCGAATTTAAAAATATTGTTTGTGATGGATACTCCATTTATCGAGGAAGGTTATTGCTATAAAACATCGCGCTTCGACTAATAGGTGCCGAGAAGCGGGGTTGATATCACGGGGAACTGCTAAAGTATCCATCGAAGTATTTATAAAACGCCACCTAAATTGGTAAAAAAAAAACAAAATGTAGGTAAACATAATTAACTTAAATACTTCTTTTCGTTTTGTTAATAAAAACCTTCTTTATGTAACCTTCAGGATAAAAAAAAAAGACTTTGATTTTCCACGTTCCATTTTTAAAAACAGCATGGCCTGTCATAAACGTCAACGTCATTATCTTTGCTTACGTCACTGTACGAACATAAAACATGGTGCACACCTGCGAATCTTCAGTCAAACAAACTTACTTCACAAAATCATAACAGAATGCAAAATTATATAGACGATGAGAGATTTATTAACCATCCATTTTCTACAGACTTCATTGACCTTTGAACATCTATTTTTAGGGTTAACATAAATAAAGTTATCCGTAATAAATTATTCAAAGGGTTTCGATTAAAAATACCTAAAGAAGAAAAGTTCAATAAAGTAAGTGTATTTCTTAGATATAAACGATGTTTTACTCGAGGAGCTGAAGTTATAGTTTGACAGTTATAACGTAGCAAAATGGCGGGAAGTTCTATTTTATTATATTTTTGATAGCATATATCAAAGAATTTAAAATTAATAAAGTATTACGCTACTTTTTCCGTCACTACATAAATTCGAAATTATATAATTCTAGATATTTATCACAAACATCCAGTGACGGATGTCTCGTAAATAAAATGTATTCACCCATAACCGCGCCATATTTATTTTGAAATAAAACAACGTAAAATCGTATCACAAGAATTACAACCGACGTAAATCATTGCTCTGAAAACAAACAGTGAATTGTAGAAAATGTAAATACAGTAATATTAATGGCTAGTCACAAGAAATGTGTTTCGAGTTTTGATGTTTTGCCAAAAAGATCAAAGAAGCGACCTTGGGGAACGCATGCGTTGATAAACATAAGCTATATTGTGCACCCTGTATATTATATTACGTCATATTTTTATGGACTATAAAAATTGCGTACAGCAATTTCACCAGTAAGCAAGGTAACTTTAGGAACGCAATTCACACGAATAAAAGATATAGACATCCCGAATCGGAACAACTATTTGTAGCCTACCCCACGGAATAATCCCATCAAAATGTTTTGGTCGGTGCAGGAATTGACATGAGTTAAAAAACTCTTCCATTGCGTCAACTTTGACATCAATTTAAGGACGGCTTGTCAAAGCTCATTGTGACCATAGCTTCAAATTAATCCCCATGCTTAGAACTAGCTACACTAGCGCCACCACCACTTCTAAAGTTCCTTCCCTACAAACGGAATAAAAAAAAAACAGGAAAATCAGTTGAGCCAAATAACAAGAAAGCTCCATTTGTTTCTCCGGTTATTTAAACAATAAATACCACTTAAGTGTCCGTCGACATTAAGGCTTTACGAAAGGATTATGATCCCAGTCCGTGTTAGATCCCAAAGACAATTAAATAAAGCCTAAAGCCAGTTACACAAAGTTGAACAAAAGCGGTGTTCCAGGACCGGGCAACTTGCGGTCGGGACAAAGGTCTTTTGTTTATGGCTAATGTACGGCGTGCTTTGTCACTGCGGCTAAATTTTGACTTATTGTCGTCGAGCGACGTGGCGGTGTGTACACGGCTCAAATCTACTCTCAGATGTTGCTCTCGATATGCTAATAAGCCAAGCCTAAAGAAAAAGCGACAAAAAAGCAACATCGCATTTCTTGGTCTGGCTTTTAAGGCAAATGTTTGTTGTGACAAAATTCTCTAAATATAACAATGTTTTCTTCCCGTTGTCCTTTTTTATTCGGTCTTAATATTTTAGATGACACTTTACGCCTGTTAATACGTAGGTACTTGTCCGTTTTATGGGTTGTTATAAATTGGCACTTACGACGCGTAGTACAGGTGCTTCAACATTTTGTTAAGAAAAATAGATTTAAGGCTGCATATTCTGAAAGTTGGCAACGTCGCAAAAAGCTGTCAAATAATTACAAGTTTTAATTAATTTGGCAAATTTTCTGTATGAAAACAAGAAATATCGCTCTGTAGTGCACTAAAAAAATGATATAGGAATGCAATTAAAACACTGAATTTGATGTTGTAACCCTTTCCGGTGTATAAAAGGCATTTGGAAAGCTTCCAAATGCTTTTTCTACATCTAAAACTATATATTCGGTGTTACGATATTAATTATTGCATTCCCTTATCAATTTTTTAGTGCACTACAGAGCCATATTTCTTATTTTCATACAGTAACAATGCTAAATTAATTAAAACTTGTTAATATTTGACAACCATTTGCGCCGTTGCCAGCTTTTGGAATATACGCTCTTAAAAGGAATGTTTTCTGTCCTTAATGAAACGTATAATGGAAATTTTACTCTATCCAGGCTAAATTATTGCTAAGCTTAGTGGACACCATGTCTTAGAAACGAAACGATTTTTTTAAAAGACTCATTGCATAAAAACGCTATGCTTTTTTGAATTTAGATTTCGAACCTTTTTGCTACCTACTAATGTATGAAAAGATCAATCATCATAATCCCATTATAAAGCTCCTTAGAAATTAAAACATACTTATATAGACCAATTACATTCAATTTTAACAACAATAATATTATATTTCTTACCTTTTAAAACTCATGGGCCCGTAAGAAATGCATTTTGGTATCCCAGCTGCCTCTCAAGTCTCTATTTAGTATGAAATGCATTGAATAAGTTCATCCAAGCAAAGAATATTATATTTTTCTAAATGCTTTGAAAATGAGAGTATTGCATATCATCCAATTTCGTAAGTTATTGTTAGAGCAAATAATGTTAGTTGCATAAGCCGAATATCGAATACAGAATACCGCGAGATTTAAAAAAAATGATCTTTTAAAATTTTAAATTGACTGGTAAACTTCATTTTATTTTGTTTATTTCTGGTATGTTAGAATTATTTTACAATAAATATAACAACACAACTGAATACTCTCGGTTTTATATAAATTGACTCGAATAATCAAGAATTTTTATTATCTGTAGGTAATTAATCTACTTCAAGGTTAACCGTTTATATAATAAAAATGGCGCTTAATGTGTCAAAAAATAAAAGCAATTAATCTTGAACGTCATAAAACATATAATCTGTGATAATATTAATATAATCTTGCCTTGTTTTGATTGATTGCATTTGTCGTATGTTTAAAAATACTCATAAACAACGTGTAACGTTAATAGCGCAAAACCTCTCGTGGGATCACTCAGCCCATGTTACTGAACAATGTTTGTTCTAAGACTTTTGGAAATTCGCAAAAAAAAATGATTTTTCATGCTGATGGGCCGGATCAATTTCTCATTTTGTATGAAAAAGCAATTGTTTTTTTTGCGAATTTCCAAAAGTCTACAAACATTGTTCAGTAACATGGGCTGAGTTACCCCACGAGAGGTTTTGCGCTATTAACGTTACACGTTGTATACGCTTTTTTCCATTTTCTTAGTACATTATTGTGATTTAACAGAAAATGATTATGCCCTTCATCTACAGGCTACCTATCTTATTATTCGAGAAACTAGGGTATGATTTTATAGACTAGTAGCTTCTGCTCGCGATTTCGCACGCATGTACTTTTGGCCACCGACACACCGCGTCATATCATATCCCACCGTCTGCGTTTTTACTTTTCTGACTTGCTAAATGTTTCTATTATTCAGTTGTTTATGACTGCGGAGCCTCAAAACAAACGATGTCCCATCTCCTCACTTGTACTTTGTATAATTCCACCTGTACTTTGGGACCTGTCCGAGGCCGCCAGCAACGCCGTAAATGTGGCAGAGTTTTGTTTCGAAGCTCATAAATAATTAAAGGAGATCATCGACACGACGAAGAAAAAGTTATTTCCAGATATTGCCATACTCAGGCAAAAAATTTAGAATTGGATAGAATAACTTTGTCTTTTCTTGGTAGAATAGAGGTAGAATGCTGTAAAACTGCCGGGATCGCGGTACTAAATAGCTACTGTGACCCCGGAACGTAAAAGGATATTGACAGACACAAGTCTGATAGTCTCTCATGCTCTGCCCTGGGTGGAGGACTCATTTGATGATTATACCACGCTAAAAGAGTGCTGTACAAAAAGGGACAAGTTTATAGTACACATTTTAGTAGAAAAAAAGGCAAAATATTCAGCCTCACAATTCATTTATAGTAAAAGTAGGTTATGTAGGCGATATAGTCTGCCGTGCGATATACAGGGTGCATCCGAGCGTGTGTTGCCATCGCACGCCGCTGTGACCACGCCACTATACATCTTCGCATGATTTCAGTTATACCAGTACATTCCTATTTGCAACAGTTTTATGTTTCGTTAGATCTAAATCGATGGTTTTTGTATCTGTATTTTTTAAGATTTTTTGTTAAAGTGGATATTAAAAAAAAATCTCCTTATTTGTACTTAGTGGCAATCTTCTATTACACGAGCCTTAAATATACATATGTGACGAAACTGGGGACGTATTCGTAAAACTCTGCCTTGAACATTTCAACTCAGAGTTATAGCCATCAAGAAAACCGTCTTACTCAATCGTAGCAAGCTAAGTATACAGTACAACATTGTAGAGCACGAATTAACAGCGCAATTCAACCGGTAAACCGCTATTTATATTACAAACACATCAATAAGTCTTATTATCCAATGTAATAACTACCTAACGTGTAATTTTGAATTTTCTATTTCCAATTTTAAAATTACGAAGCGCAATCGGGTACAGTTCAGTTAACGTCGGTTTGGAATTGACCAATCGCAGCGCTGAGTTTGAAAAAGGAAGATGCTGTTGAGATAGATCGGCGGCATTACCGTTAATGTTCTTTCGCTATTACTGGCCAGTTTGTGAAACAAGGAATAATATTGTTTATGGCTTTAGTTTGTGTGAAAGTGGCTATTGGAACACCTACTCCCTAGCTACAATAGCGTTACTTATTATATTTCTTATCTACCTTTATAATACTCTTGGAAAGCGCATGGCAAATAATAACAGATCAATCTTCAAGTTTGAGCCTTGCTTGCCAAGGTCAGTCTGTGGATGGGTCACTGTCTACCATATAGCTAGTTTCCTTTGTGCCTCTGAAAGCACATACAACCTTTGGTCTCAGCTGTCATTAGTGGATCTTTGACAGTCGTTACTGTTAGTCAGAAGCTTGAAAGTCTGACAGTCTTATCAAGGGTTATCACACAGTTACTGGGTTGTAGAAGTTACATAGACAGTCGCTCCATGTAAAATTCTGACTGAAAGTTGATCCTAACAAAGTCGGGAAAAAGCAAGCAGATGATGATGATCTTATATTACAATTCTCTTGTGTAATCCCCGCTAGGCATTTTGAAGTTTCATTCTTTTTATTGCTTGTTCAATAAGATCCACTTACGATAAAGTTAGTAGTTTAACTCGAAATGAGGTTAACCCACTAACAAATGGGAGAATAACCCTCTTATAAGTTCTAGAGATTGTAATCCTAAGATATCTTTTACTGGAAAAGAATGTCGAGAAATCTAAGACATCCAATTTCATTCAATTCCATATAAGTACCTCTTAGTTTCCATCTTATTCCGGGCGTACCACAGAACTCAGTTATATTTGTTTTACAAGAAAATCTAAGTCTACGGAAGATATTTTTAAAAAACATGCAAAAGATTCTCATGTGTATGAAATATCTTAGTTAATCGTTCGTGTACAAATCATTGGTCACCAAAGTGAAATTTTGTATTTTCTGCATTCATAGAAACATTTTCAGGAGTCTTTTACATATATATTTCAGGCTTATTTAACCTGTAACTGTTCAGTTTTATGATCATTTAAGCCTCCTATTCCTGCGTTCTGCGATCCCAAGCCCTTCCGTTTATGCATTTCTAATCCCGGAACCGAAAAATCTCTAAATTATTAATATCCATCATGTCAAATCTTTAGTTTACGCTCCTGTCTTTCTCCCTCAGTCATATTTCGAAAAAGCTCTTTATCCTCTTCATCTATGATAGATGAAGAGGATAGTCTATGGCTTGTCCTCTTCTTTGCAATCTCTTTCTGTTCCACTCCTTCTGTCCTCCAAAAGCTCTTCTCTCCAACTCATCTCTCTTCTCTTTCCAGAGCTACCGTGGTCGTAAGCCTCTCGGCGGCACAGCGGGAGTGGCCGGCGCAGGAGTGCCCGGCGTGGCAGCCGCAGCGTCGCCCAGCCCCGCCCCGCAGGCCCCGGCAGCGCCGAGCCCGGCCCCTGCCACCACGCCAGCTATGAAGCAGGAACATCCTAGCCAGCCCATGGTAAGGATCTATTTGGTATTACATTCAGCAAAGAAGTCGTAAACATTCCGAGTCTTCTCAGGATTCCATTAATGTTCCATTGGTGACTAAATTATGGACTCAAGTGAAGTTAATTATTGTTGGTGTTGCCATGACGATGTTAATGGCAATCACCAGGGTCGAATGCACCAAGGGCTGTTTCTCCGTACACTAAAGTCAGGACCACTTGATGGTGATCTTAGTAGGTCGTTCAACCATTTAAAGTATCCTAAGAAATCTCAGCAAAAAAAGTCTGAACATACAAAGAGTAAGAGCAAAGTAAAAGCGATTTAACAATACTAAAAAATACAAAGATCCCGTGTTATTCCACATTGATTTATCGCCTGCCTAAGCTAAAACCAATTTGCTGTTTGGCAGAGCCGAACGATACAGTAAAAGCCTCCCTAATCCAATAATGGCGCATAAATGAATAGAACCTTCTTCGTTCAAAGTAACGTTATGCAGATTCATTGCAATTCTCCCGTCCATTTTACTTTAAGGAAATGATAGAACCAATTTAGCATATAAGAGCCAATCTTCATCTAGGGCTTGATTAGGTTCAGCGCTTAAATTAAGACCTAGGATGTGCGTTAGTGGTTTCCATGGCAATCAAACGTAATTATGCAATTTAGAACACACGGCCTGTTTTCTCTTCAATCGTTATATAGACATGAATGTTCTCTAACATTTTTATTACAGTACTTCAATTAATCAGAGTTTAGATCAACTGTAATGTTTACTATGTACCTACTTATCGGTTTTTTATTTACATAACAACCTTGCTACTCTCGTAAAACATATTTAACAGCTCGAACAGTGTCATAAAAATTTATCTGTTGTCGTTGTTTGTTTGAATACAACAACATTGAACAACCAACATTGCCAACAACATTGAGTTATTCATTCCAAAAGTTATAATTAATACTCCAATAACGTGGGACATAATAATTAAGTTAATCGTAATGTTTACTGGCCAGTCGACTTGTCGACGTTAAAATAAAAGTGTCGTTTATTTTACTCGCTCGCCTCTATCCACGAAATTAACATTTTGGAAATAAAATCAGCCACGGAATTGTACGTGGAACAGAGGCAGCGTTATTACAAGCGGAATAACACATGATTATGGTTTTATAACAGTAAAGTGAGGGATTTGCATAAGTGTATCATAACGAGTCATTACCATAATCGTCGTCATTTAATGGTTGGTTTTAACAAGGTGCATGATTGCTTTATAAGTAATTATGGGGTCCGGACATGGTAATTGTGTTTATAAACGTATGCCTGGTTTATTATTAACGATGGTTGGAACACCAACGATGGTTAATGTTAGTACCTACTTCAGGCTTTTCAAGTTTTAAAACCTATTGGGCACGTTCCGTGTATCAGGGCTTTTTAAATTCCATGTCATTAGCACACTTCATGACAACTTTCGAACACTAATTCAAATATCGATGCATAAATATTTATAAAAGGTTATTAAAAATACAAAATCTCAGTACTGTCTAAAAACTTTTTGATAGAAAAAATCTATCAATGAATTGTGTAAATTTATGTTTTCAACCTTACAGTTCAAATTTTCAGTTAGTAACAATAATTTCGTTCATTTATCAGCCTTGCTATCTTTTTCGCAACTTGATAAAGAAAATAATGGCAAGTCACGATGTCTGATGAATAAAATAACTGTTTAAATTCAGAAAATTGTTTTGAAAAAGTTAATTTAGTTAATTATCAAATAAAGACCTAATTGTCAAAAACAAAAAACGCGGTAGTACAGAAAGAAACAAAGTAAACTCGACTGTAGTAAAGAAAAAAAAATGACAGATAAAAAATGTCTCAAAAAGCAAATTGAATTGTAAAATTTTCGTACACGGGTGGAGGTAAATGCGCTTGAGAAATTTATTCAATTATTATATTCCTCTTTCGCTTGCATTTGACAAAAACGTCTTTGTGACTGTTTTGATGAAATTATAATTGAGTTTGTTTTTCACAATTGCTTTTTGAAACGGAAGGGTTAAAAATGGGTCCAGCCGGTTATTTGGATTTAAAGGGCTGACGATGATCTTTCACTATAACTGTCTGACACAGTAGAGTTAATTAAAATTACCAATTAAACAAATGCTGTTAGCAATAAAATTTTCTTAACTTCCATGGTCATTAATTAATTAATTCAAAACGGGATATTTTGATTCACCGATAGTTGGAGAGCTCATTCACTTAAACTGGTGCTGTACTTTAGGCCCTACGGTAGAATATAGGTAGGTACATAGTACATACATAATACATAGACTGTCAAAATCACCCTTCTTTATGGCTTCACCGCAGGCATATAAAAATGGAACAAATCTTCAAAAGCCAAGCCAAAATGATATGAAAATTTGGAATTTAAATGAAAACAAATATGAACGTGACTACGTTTAGAAATGCCAACGACTAAGGTCAAAATCTTGAAAGATTTCCACAGAAAAAAACTCAACAGCACTTCCGCATATTCAATGAATACTCCCCATACAATTGTTATTTTACGCCTTAACAATTTTTCGAAGACTTTCTAACGAAGTTCAAGTTCCAACTAAGTCTAACAACACTGCATCTAGGTCAAATAACTAGTTTTCCATAACAAGATGTCAAAGTGGGAAATTTTTAATTTGCGCTCGCGGCCCAAACTTTGCCAATTTCAGTACAGCGCGCCCGAATTTATGTTCGTTCCAAGCTGTTCTATTTTTAAAATAAAACTGGCCAGTTATAGGCAATAAGACTGTCGACTTTGCGTAATGAACCAAAAAGTTTGTTAATTTTAAAAGAAACAATTTAAATTCCGACACCTTTTTAAAAGTATTGCTTCGAAGTAGGTAGGTTTTAACTTCCTTATATTGCGACTTTTTCTTGAACTCGAATATTGTTTGATTTTAATTCTTACCCTGCGGTGAAGTTAGTTTCTTTCTTGTTATTTTTCTTTAAGACTTTTAAGGTAGATTTTAGAATGTTCTCACTGCTGGGACCCAGATGGTAAGTCACTATGCGAAGGCGGAGCAAGTTTGAAGATATCAAATTAATATTGGGACGCGTTCTTGGGGACTGTCTTTTGAGCCTATTTTGTAAAAAATAATAATTATATAAGATAATAAAGATATATAAAGATAAATAATTGTAAAAGATTGTGTCAATTTTGCACTTGGATAGATCAAGTTGAAATTGGTATTACATATTTGTTAGTTCTGTTTTCTCCCTAAAGGGGGGTTAAATTTTGGTTAAAAATACATAATTATACTCATTACAGCTAGGAAGGTATGCTTAAACAAATTCAATTTGAGTGTGACAATGAATCGGAATGCCTATTCAGGGTGAAAATTGGCAATAATCGCCATAGTTATCAGGCTGGCATTGTTCACAAATATAATTCATTAATAACAACAATTCCAATAAATTGTTTGTTGTTCTCGCTGTTATTGCGACAGTAATTTATTTGTAGAACATTTATCTTTTATATGTTTAATAAAATTCGGGGTAGGTATGCGGAAAATTGATACAAAAATACATTTCCACAGCGTTTTTACAGTTTCAAAGTGTACTACTAGCTACTGTATTTACTTCTTCTCTTTAATTCTTCCACGAGAACTGGTAAAATCCTCAAATTAATCCGCTCAAACTGGGTAGAGCTGATGGGACGATCAGAATCTTACTAAAACACATCCTGTTCCTTTACATACCCTTTGCGTTCCTGGTCCACGGTGCCTTTCTCAAACAGTCCCGCGACCCTGGACCCACTAAACATGAAACTTACAAGAAGTTTCAGTAAGTTTGTTTATCACGCATTTGGAAGTTACAAAACAAATGTACCGATAATATTGTGGTAATTGTCAAATATTAGCTAAGACCTTATTTTCGAAACTTATTGAAATTTATATTTATAATGTAACTATTAAATTACAATTGAAAGTTTTAATTTTCATTTTGCAACAACCTAAGTCACTTAACTTTGTGAAACGTTAAATTATAACATCGCTACAACCATTTAATTATAACGTTCCTAAATACGTGTTGCAACAACGTTACTCTTTTAACATCATTATTTAATATTTGCCTCTACCTTGCTGGTGAAAGCTACTGAAATGTTAATTAGTGAAATTGCATCAAAACGTCTTTTGTAATATAACTTTTTTCATTTATTGACAACGTACAAGTGATCGTTCTGTAAAGTTAGCTTAAAAATTTTGCTGGAATCATATATTTGTAATTGCTGGAAAAGTTTTTTGGTACGGTACCTAACATTGGTTAGATTGGTACCTAAGTACATATACTAGCACCCGAGTTTGTACTTATAAAAATGATATTATGATGGCTGTCCTAAATTAAATGTATTAAGTACAAGAACAATTTTAATAATAAGTCAATTAAGTGACTCCGCGGACCTGAATGACGGTCAGAACGACGGGTGTACATATAGACGATGGATAAGAAGTGTATGAGGAACTTGTACCTACTTACTTAATAGTAGATGTCATAATTAATGTTAATTATATATCTACCTTATATTTTTACCACAGAAATGTGCATGCCTTCAAATGTACCTATAGGCTTATACACCTATGATACCAACCTAATATACCTCCCAAAAATATTATAATAACAATAATAGGTAATTATTTTTTTGGCTGGTTTGAGGTGGAGATCGCAAGAGGAAAGAAGTATTATCTTAAGTACCTCATACAGAGCCTTAACACACTACACATGCCCTCACATACGCTATCACATGCTTTAAAAAGCCACCAAACTTAACACCTGTCGTATCACCCGGAAGTCTGAAGCTTCTTCGACAATATCACTAACTTCTCAATTTATTAAACTTCCCTTTACACACTGGCCCGTGTGTAAAGTCTCTAACTTTATAACAAGAGAAGAATAAGAACTTGAAATAATAATCAGAAAATATAATGCGACGAGTACTATACCTACCTATGAAAACTTTTGACGCCTACCAATTTTTTCATAGCAACAATTATGTCGAGTACCTAATTTTGCTCTGCTTAATACTTTTTCCCCCAGTTTTTTTTTAATGCGCCAACCGTGCCAAATGCCTCTACTTTTATATTGGTGTACAGAAACAAATTAAGGTGAAGGCTAGGCTCCAACCAGACCGCGATATTCAAAATTTCGTACGTTTTTTGCAATTTGCAGGCCAGTGCTAGTTTGTATGTTGATTATAATGTTAATTGCGGCTGTAAGACGTCTTATATCCCTGATAAATAGGTAGTCCCTGTGGCAAATTGAAACCTATTTCTTACTTTTAAACGGGCGATCTTCATCGCCCGTTTAAAAGTCAGCTCAACTAGCATTTAAATCCGACATAATTTATGACCTGGGTCTCATAAATTCATAATTTTATAATTTCATGAGCTATCTTCTTGCTCATAAATTGTACAATCGACAAAGTTGAATCATGACCCACCATAAGCTTATTTTCTTACAGACTTTCAAATATAATTAGGTCCACATTTGCGTAAATATACATATCCATGGTAACGATTTTGATCTTTGTCAATTTGACGGATTCAAACGATTTATTGTCAAAATGGGTCATGATTCAACTTTGTCGATAGTACATAGTATGGGGAAGGATGGCCCATTATTGTGTTCAATTATGCTCTGAACGTAATTACACATACAATTGTAATTAACGGTTACAATGTAATTGGGTAATAAATAGAGATGTACTGTGGTGTCACCTCTATTCGATTACATACAATGTATCAGGCTGAAATATAGCATCCTAGAATAAGGCTGTATAAATTAAAATACAAAGTGTAATAAATTGTGGTGATTTTTTGTTGTTGCTAACATTTTAATAAAATATCCCTTGGTTACCGATTCATTGTGAAATTGGAATTCTAAGGGAATATGCATGTTGTCAAAAATGCACGTTGCAATGACTGGCTCCGTAGTTTTTGAAGTGAAAACTTCTTTAGCGGCGTTGTACACTTTTTCTGTAATGGGTAAAAAATTTAAAACTCGCGTCAGGGTCACGTGACCCTGATCGAAAATGAGTAAGACGTCATTCAAATTAGTTAATTTCATATCTGTACTACTCCAGTTTTAAAATAAAACATAGTAACAAAAAAGTTTTCACTTCTACCGGCACTCCTGGAGTGCAACCTTTTTTTTTTTTTAGTTGTTTTTCTGGCATGACTACAGAGCCTTTGTGCCATAGTATTAGGTCCATGAATGTCGAAACAAACGATGTTCCAGTCATTGAAAAACAATAATAGGATTATAATTTTTTTAAAGAAATAACCTGTGAAAATAAACTTGATAGAAAGGGTATTTGTAATTTGTCAGTAAGCGAGTAAATAGCACGCATAGAGTAGGTAATAAACAAGAATAATCTCGTTATAGAATCTCATTACGACGACATAACAAAGTTTTAATTACGAACGACGTACGTTCGTTGGCATGTTAATAAAATATTACCTAACTTGGTAAAAGGCATCCCCCTTCGCGCAGAAATTAAAATCTTAGAAACTTGAACGAGTTTCGAAGGAGCATTACATTATAATTTGTTACGTAACATATTTACTTTGGCCTGCATACGCTTAACATGGTTAAGTTTTGTAATTTCATAATTTTGCCTTCAAAAAAGGAATAATGGGCTTTGAAACTTTACTTTTTTAATTACACGTCTGTTTGTGCCTTTATACAAACAATTTACCTTGTTCTTATGAGACGTGAGTTTTCAAAACGCCATATTTTGATATTATCGATTTAACTTAGTTTTGTGCTCTTTATGAACTGACATGGGTTATAGGACCCATACCAAACAATTCTTGTTACCCGACATAAAAATGACCTAATGTCCTAATACGCAGTTAACTTATGTTACGGAGAAAAAAAACCTAAGAAAAAATCCTTCAACCAACTCAACCTAGTGCAGTCCACTACTGGACATAGGCATGTCCCAGATTGTACCACAAAACCCTGTCATAAATAAAAAGGCATAGGCCTCCTATAGCCCCAGCTAAAGCCAAGCAAAGACCTTACTCAAGCCAAAATCTAAAGACACACGAAACACAATTACGTTCAACACTCAAGAAATAAATCTATCAAACATGTTTGCCAAACGCTTGTAATTCAGCATGACGTTTATACAAACAGAATAATCGTAACCTCGGACATCGTATGATTACGTTGGGGCAGTTCTCACGACGCATAATTGCATTCAAACGACAACCGCATGCTTATCACTTTTATAAAGCCGATGGACGAAAACATCGTGAGGAAACTGGCATGGTTGGGACAAATGGCCACCCATCAAATTGTACTGGGTCACATGGTACATGAAGCCTATTGTTTCTAACAGCAAAGAGACCTGTGACACAGAAATTAAATGCATGCATAACGAAACAACCAGTGACCAACGTTTGCGGGGTAATCGTCAATATTTACTTTTCTGACATTAAGTCAGAAAGGTTGTGTTACAAAACGAATACTGTACTGGTTTTGAATAATAATTTCAACAGTGTTTCGTATTGTTGCAGGCACCAATGCCGTTCTACGCCGGAGATCCCAACCGCTTCCCGACAGCGTGGCAGACCGATCCTTCGCAAGGTAAGATGCTCTTCAATAATATTAACAAAAGTTTACAAAGAACTATTGACGAAAAAGAAGATCGTTCTACAATTAATAAAAGAAATATGACAGACCCATTCTGAAGATAAAGCAGAGTTGTCAACTACATATTGTGGATGATTTTCCAAGATGTGTAGTTGAGTAGGATGTACTTACAAAAATATTTATCTTTACAGGTTGGCAGAACCAGTTCATCCAACAACTCCCCACACAAACTGGACAGACGACACTGGACTACCAGGGCAACCACACAGCATACGCTACGTCACCTCACTACCAAGCCAACGCCACGTACACTGTCCAGAACGTCGCCACCGCCTTCGACCCTAGTAACAACACTTATTATCAGGCTGGTATCCAGTCTGTCCCGGCACAGCGGCCGCCTTCTAACCGCGGAGCTTACACTCCAGTGCCATCACCCAGAGCGCCTCATTACACAGAGTACCAACAACAATATGCGCAGGCGGCAACACCCGGTGCGACATCAGGCAACGATTCACGACCAGCATCAGCAGCATCATACCAAAACTCCGTACCAACAACTTCGGCAGGTGGCTATAATGTCAACCAACAATCTTATGATCGCACGGAATACTCTCAAGAACATCAAGATGAATATTCCAATCCTGAAAATGGATCGGGAGATACCAGCAACGAAGGCGAGAGACAAGAACAAAATACACCTAATGGACAACATTCGGGAAACGCCGAGCCTGGATACCTGCAGGGGAGCAACGGTCCGCGAGCTTCACTCGACTGTAGCGGGTATTCGGGCGGCTATAACAGCGGGCAATATAGGGAGAACGGCCAGCCACAAAGCCAGAACGAATGGCAACAACATCAGTGGCAGCATAACCAAAGAATACAAAACCAACAGTTGCAAACCCAACAGCAACAAATACAAAATCAGCAACAACAAATCCAGAACCAACAAATGCAAAATCAACAACAGCAATTGCAGAATCAACAGTTACAGAATCAATTGCAACAAAACCAGCAGCAAATGCAAAATCAACAGATGCAGCGACAGGAGGAGGAGCAAAATCAAATGTTTTCGCAATCAGACAGGGTTAACTTGAACTCGAGACTGAAAACTATGATATTAAACAAGCAGAACCACACCCGC
Organism: Agrotis clavis; assembly: GCA_954870645.1. NCBI lineage: Eukaryota > Metazoa > Arthropoda > Insecta > Lepidoptera > Noctuidae > Agrotis > Agrotis clavis. The sequence continues at coordinate 23,979,210 of OX940921.1, forward strand.
GACGGCACTAACACGCCGCCGGACAAAGGGGACCCTGGAGAGGGGCCACCTCGGGTGATGGACGATAGGAAGACCGGAGGTGTTACCGTCAATGACGATAGAAATACTACCGGTCATTTTTTATCGTATAGCCACCATCTCCGAGATAATTACCGCTTAGGCGAACAGGGGTACCCTGTCGCTGGTAATTATTCACAAAACGCCCAAGCTTATGGCGCGGGTGAGTTCGGAGGTGGTGGCCACCACGTATGGGAGGGGGGGACGGAGGTCCCGAGAACTTTTGATAAACAAGCTTCGACTAAGAACGTAACTAAAGCTCCTCAAAAGTTGCCGTCTTACGCGGATATGAGAGGACAATACGGTACATACTCGAACGTACCATATGAAGCGCAAAAGTATGCAGAAATTTATAGTAACGATAGTTTAAGTTATACTCAATCAGATAGTAAGGATTTTCAATCAAAAATGCTCATTGGACCAGTATCGGAGATGAATCAACAAAACTGTAATCCACCAAGGGACACTAACGCACAAAGAAGAGCTTATGAAAGTAGGGAAGCTTATGACTCGAAATTTAGACACCCTTCGGCACCTTTAGTTCCTAAATTGGAGATGCCTGATACCTATCAATATCACAAAGACGATAGGTTATTGAAAACTGAGCCGCAGAGGCTAATGAACCAAACTTCACATGTCAAGCCAACTGAAATGCCTGCCAATAACACATTTAGGGAGTTTCCCAACGGCGCAGTAAGGCCGCAACAAAACACTGTTCTTCCACCGATATCGACAATAAAGCAAGAGAATTTCGGACAAAAACCACAGCCTTATCAAAATTTCCAAAATTTTCCTTTCGGGGAGCCCATGAGGCGACCAGATCCGGCTGAAGCTTTCGCACAAATACCACGAGTGCAGGAAAACATGGGCTTCCAGAAATATCACCGGAACTTTACTGATCCTAAGCAAAAAGAACCAGAAAAGATTATTGATAGGATTGCTCCCGTCGATCCAAAACCGCCTTATTATATAGAGCAGATAAAATCTGAGCATTCTCCACCGGGACACAAGATTTATAAGAACATGCCTTACCACCAACCGCCAAGAAATGAGCCATATCTTTTCCCGGGAGATGGCGGCCCGGCTGTTATAAGAAACGAAGTTGGATATTCATGTTGTCGCCAAGGATCTACTAAGAAACCTCCACCAGAGCATTTAAGAGACGGTGCTTGTCCTGGCCTTCAAACCAAAGATGAAGTATTAGAAGATGATCCAGAAACAGCAGAAAAAGGTGATCCTAAAGCGCAATCTAAGCCTAGTACACCAGTTCCGGACTTAGCAAAACCTAAAGAGAACCTATTTAATTACTCCAAAGAGTATCTCGATAATTTAGAAAGGTTACGAAATAATTCTAGAACAGAAGTTCCTGATTGCAATTGTTTTCCGGCTGATAAAAATCCTCCGGAACCTGGCAGTTATTACACTCATTTAGGTAAGAGAGATTCACTCAAACTTACTTCTGTATGAAGCCAAGAATCTTTAATATAATTTGTTTTTTCTTATCATTCAGGAGCAGCATCAACTTTAGCCGAATTAAGAAAGGAATTGGAAGCTCGAACTGGTTTGTCTGGGAAGGAGTTGAGGATAGAAAAAATCTGTTATACAGGGAAGGAAGGGAAATCGGCACAGGGTTGTCCGATGGCTAAATGGGTGAGTGTATGGATCGCAAAACTTTTTATTACTAGCAACTTGTATTCTTACAACCATTCAAAGTCCTTGTTCCGCCTTACTGACAAAAAAAGCAATTGTCAAATATCTAAATCCTCAATTCTGCCTTTCCAGGTTATAAGACGCGCAAACTACACAGAAAAGGTGCTAGTAGTAGTTAAATTCCGTAACGGACACAAATGTGCGACATCCTGGATTGTCGTGTGCCTGGTTGCCTGGGAAGGGATTCCACAATCTGAAGCAGACTTGGATTATACACTTCTATCACATAAACTGAATAGATACGGCCTTCCAACCACAAGGCGATGTGCGACCAATGAGAACAGAACCTGTGCTTGTCAAGGTAAGTATTTTCGTCACATGTACTTAACTATTCATATTACAAATGAGAGGAGCAATGCTGTTACTATGGTAGGCACATTTCTAAATACAACAACCTTCGAATGAATTTTTATACTCGCCTTTATGATATACCTCTTTTAAATATCCGTGATTAAATCATAGATTCAGCATAAATGAATAACAGTAAAAAGTAGGTCATCCAAAAGTTTTAGTAACAAAAACTACAATTTGTTTTAGACAAGATAAAAATCAGAACTCCTCACATTAGCTATATGACTGTAGATAGAATGTGAACCAAAATACAATCAGTTATCCAAAAACTTAGCTTCCTTCTGCACTTCAAAATTTAAACCTTTCATATCTTTCAGGCCTAGACCCCGAGACATGCGGTGCCTCCTATAGCTTCGGATGTTCCTGGTCGATGTACTACAACGGATGCAAATACGCCCGTTCAAAAACCGTTCGCAAGTTCCGCCTGTCTGTGAAGACAGAGGAGAGCGAGATAGAAGAACGCATCCACGTGCTGGCTACACTGCTCAGCCCGTTGTATATGAACCTTGCTCCGAAGGCCTTTGAGAACCAGATCCAGTTCGAGAAGGAAGCGTCGGATTGCAGGCTCGGGTTTAAGCCGGGACGACCGTTTTCTGGTAAGGGGATTTTGGGTTAGGTTAGCTCGTATTCAGAAATAATGGAGAATTAAAAAATAATATCGAGTTCAACTACATACAATCTTACAAAATAATTTAAATACTTAAAGATTTAAAATATCATCTTCCAATTCACTAATTTTGCTGTAAAATAAAGAATTTTTCATCATATCGTCTACATTTTTGTCTCCAATTTCAAACTTTAATGCCATTCATTCATTTAAGCTCTTGAGATCTGCGTCTCTTACCTCCTATATCATTCGATACACTTCATAAACTCCAGACTACATTGGTAACTGTTTCATATTTGCAGGTGTAACAGCATGCATAGACTTTTGCGCACATGCCCACCGCGACCTCCACAATATGAACAACGGCTGCACTGCTGTGGTCACCCTCGCCAAGCACCGGTCTCTAACCAGGCCACCAGATGAACAACTCCATGTGCTACCACTGTATGTCCTGGACACTACTGATGAGTTCGGCTCCAAGGATGGACAAGATGAGAAGGTGAAGAGCGGGGCGCTTGAGATTCTCGATAAGTGAGTGGTGATGTACAAGTTTTACTATTGTAGAATAACTTAGATTTTGTTTGAGTTGATTCAAAGAATAAAGTGATTAAAAAAGACAGGGGACTAAAGAAACTACCTCATTTGGAGACATAATTATGCCCGATCTGATCAGAATCCATTTTTATTATATTTAACAAACAATACTTATTGTTGAATTTATTTCCAGATACCCAATGGAAGTGCGGGTACGATCAGTCCCACTACAACCTTGCCGTCGTCACGGAAAGAAGCGGAAAGATGACGAGAATTCAGAAACAAACACATCAGCGAACAGCTCACAGAGTCCTGGCAACAACCAGAAGAAGTCTCAGCAATCACCAGCTCCAAGAACTCCTCAGCCTGCAGATGCAAGGAATAATGCCAGTCCTCGAAGTCAGAGTAGTGCGTCACCCAGGGCTATCACCCCGGCCTTAAACCAGTCCAATCCATCAGCATTCACCAACAACTCTCACTATAACTCCGCCTTCGTCAACCCTAATATGCAACACCAGAATCCAGGACTTATCAACCCTAACCTAGGCAACCCTGCCCTACTAGATATGGCAACTATGATAGACAACTTCACTGATGCTCAGTTACAAAGCAACCAGATCTCCAGCACCGTTCTAGACTCTCCATACAATCCCTACGATCAGAGTTATAACTTGCATCATCAGAATGCGCTCTACAACCAAAATCATGTGTCACCAATAGTGGAAGGAACTCAAATTCAGAATCAGCAAACTCAGAATCCTAATCCAAACCCTAATCAGTTGCCAAGTTTTGCTGCTGGTTTGCAGAAGAGAGAACAACAGTTTTCTAACCAAATGGCTCCCCAGAACCAATGGCCAGACTTTGCTAATACGGAACTGTTTAATAATGTCGTAAAGGAGGATCCTGACTCAACAACAGCGCATTTGAACGTCCCACCGAACAACTACAGTCCAGATTCTAGCAGGAGTGAAACAAACTCAGACCCCTTATTGCCAAAAGTAACCCCAGAGCCTGAAAAACAGAATTTGATCGCCGATATTACGAACAAAATTCCTGACTTTGACATGCCAAGTTCGCCGCGGTTGACTGAGATATCTCAGAACTCGCAGAGCACGCCCGCGTCTCCTGCTCCGTCACAGATCCCAGAACTAAAGTCACCAAATAATGATATGATGAAATCAGATGCTCGCCAAAGTGTATGGAAATCACCTGAATCAAAGAATTGGGATCCAAAACTTAAAGAACCGTCGACGCCTGAAAATGAAAATTCGTTATTCAGAGTTCCCAAAGCAAGACCACCATCACGGTCGCAGCACACGAATCCGCCTGAAGCTGTTGAGAACTCCACGTTTCTTAAACCGTACCCTCCTTCAGACAGGCCGCATTTAAGCCAGGGTTATGAGCACAGGAGTCCTTACGATAGTAGAATGAACAATACCGCGCCTCAGCAGACTTCAACTTCCCAAAACAACTTCACCATTAATCACGATGAACAGAACATGCAGGCGGCAGCTAACAAACCAGTTCCTGACTTTACCGGGAACAACTTCCATCCAGTCAACCAGAATGCCTACGGTAATCAGGCGCAGATACAAAGTTACGGCAACTACCCGCAGGTTGCGAATGCCTATTCCTTCCCGCCGAATCCTTACGGCCACTTTAATCCTTATGAGAACACCTACAACGATTACAACAGCCTCGCATATTACAATGCTGAGAAATACAAAAGGGAAGAGCTGCTTAGAAACCCACATTGTTACAACTCTTATGGGTACCAATACAATCCAAATTTTGCCCCAAACTTCTACCAAAATCCAAGTCCGAACTGGTGTCAGTCATCACCAAACTGGTGTATATACCCGCCACCTTTTTCAATTCCATACCCGCCTGAACCACCCAAAGCTGAGCCCATTGGCGAAGTTACAGAATTTACTGAAAACCTGGATTGTTTCAAAGATGGTCAGATGGGTGGCGTGGCCATAGCACTGGGCCACGGAAGTGTTCTCTTCGAATGCGCAAAGCATGAGATGCATTCGACAACCGCAGTCAAAAGTCCGAACAGAGTCAATCCCACGAGGATATCTCTCGTATTTTACCAACACAGAAACCTGAATCGTCCCAAGCATGGTCTTGAAGAATGGGAGGAGAAGATGAGGTTAAAGAAACTGGGACTTAATCCACCGACACCTGGTACGCCGGGACCGAATTCGAATTCTGTATCTCCGGCGACGACGCCCGGTCCGGAGCGACAGACGCCCGGGCCGGAGAAGTGGAAGAGCGGCGAGGATGCGATCCCGGGCGGGTTCTCGTCGCTGTCGGCGCTGGTGGAGGCCACGGCGGCGGCGCGGCGCGCGGGGCAGGTGCGGCTGCGCGCCGACACGGCCACCACCATGTCGTGGACCACTCTGTTCCCGATGCACCCCTGCACGGTCACGGGCCCCTACCAGGAGTCCAGCACCTGACGCAAGCTCGCGCCCACCCGCGCGAACACTCCCCGACGCACAGACGTCCCTTCCCTAGTTATGTAAGCTCTGTGTTGCCTTTCGATTTTTAGAAGTTTTCTAATCGTCGAGTAGAGCCGTTGTGCTTTCCAATATATTTTGTAGTTCCTTGACTTATGATAAGTATTAGACGCGGCACTGGTCCGGTGTGCCGCCATGTTGAAAATCCATGCGATTCCTTTTATGCATTTAAAGATTGGAATTGAGTACCGTTTGTAACTGAAATATTTTTTAAAACGTATACCGAGTGAGTTTTAATCAAAGATGTAAGTTTAAGTTTTAATTTTAAATAGTGTTTATCGCATTTCAGCTAGTCTTACGTTACGTTAGTATCGATTGTGTATTTTGTCAAAGTGACCGTAATCGTGTAGATTTTTTTGTATATTCTTGTCTTATTTTAGTTAACGATCGTTGAGCGCCCTGAGCGGTTAGTATAATTAAACAGACTATTGCTGTATAAAATAGTGTCGTAAATGTATGTTTTGTCTGCATATTTTGTCGATGTTTTTTTCTAATTAAGCGCATAATCGAAAGTTTTGTGCGACACAATGATCTCATAAACTACTAACCCTACATTATGTAACGTTTATCAGAACAAAAGTACAAAACACTACATTGAGAGCGGTCGTGGAGCGCTGCGGACATTCGGCGGTCGTGTTATACATTATTTGTACCTTTGTCTGTCATATGTTGTTTTATTTAATTTGTAATGATTATTACCATTCCTGTCATTCTGAACATTTGTTTTGGCTTATATTTTAAATCGTTTTAATGAATTGAATGAAGCGGTCCGCCGCTAGTATTTTACCACAAAGATACGAGTGCTTTTCTATTAGGTTAAGACGTGTGTATTTTTAACTTTTTAGAATATTTAACTTATTTATATTGTATTACGTGAACCATTATCGTATCATTTTCTTTGTAATAATTTTAGTGTTACTGTAGACATTAATATTTAATATATTTGCTTTACGGCTCGATCATTAAATTATTACAGGTTGTTTTATGCATGTTTCAAGATCGCCTTCTTTATTTGTCAAGTCGAGTGCCTGCATGTTTGGCTATAAATATAATTGATATTATAATGAATCTGAGTTATCGAGTATATTATGAATTGTGACCTTATTATTTAAGAACTGCGATTGCATTATACGAACTTCTTCTAACTTAGTGACGATAAAATTTTATAAAATTAGATACCATACAATAAAAGATGAATAATAAATTACATTTATATAAGATAGAATATTGCAAGGTTAAAAAATCAATTTTCAGGCGCTTGGAAAGATTATAAAGTAGGCATATTATTGAAAATGAATGAAACCATACTGAGGAATAGTTATTAATATATAATTAGAGTAAGGAAAGTTTGTTTTAAAGATTAAACTATTGATATAGTTTATATTTTTTACGTGTACGTATTTATTGAATGGTAAATTTATTGGGACGAACGTGAAAATTATTTATAGGTAACAAGTTTTGGATATTACAAAACTTATAAAAACTAAGCAATAATAGACATCGGGGTCTATGTACATTGTAACGTAGGAGTGAAAAATATTAAAATTAACGAATGGTGCGATATTGTCGACGGTCTTATGGTACGCGTGACGTTTGGTAACATACCGAAATATGCCTAAAATTGTATTCGGATATTATTTGTGTATACCATTGGTAAAATGCCCTGTTATTCTTGCCATTAAATAGTTGCCAATCGTAGAAACTCTTCAATTTTCAATGCATTGTGTGACAAGACATATCAAAAGCAATCACAGTATTTTTAAATCATAATATACACATATGAAAGAAATCAGTACAGTTGGGATATTTGTAAACTTTATACATATTGCAGTGGCGAACTTTTGACACCAAAAAAAAAAGACGTTAAATTATAAAATTGTGAAAGCAACCTCATTTGTAAGTAAATTGTATCATTTAGGTCACATTAGAAGCCTGTGATATACATTAACTTGGGTGTATGCTTGTATGTATGTCTTTCTTCAGTGTGATTGACACGAGCAAAGTTGTTGCGAAACGTGAAAACTTTTCAAAACCAAAATCGACCAGTATTGTCAGATTGTAACCAAAAATGTGTTTTTTTTATTATTATGTTATTCTTATGATGTGGCAATGGGTTTATTACCAATGTCGTTAAGAATGTTAGGTTGTGGGCCTCCCGCCCGCCACGTTTGAGTTAGGCGAACTTATTGTGTAACAATATTTTTATTGTCTTCTGCCAAAACAAAAGAGTAATCGAATGTGTCATGTAAATAGAACTACCATTATTTATTAATACAATTAATTTAAAAAACTTTGTTATGTTTTATTTGTTGAATCGCCTTTTACTTTCAACATACATGTACCGCCATCTGGCGGCTGTTATCCTAACTTAATGGAAACACCAACCTACCCGTGAAATGAGACGTAATACTTTTTTGGTCAAAAAACGCCATTTTAGCAGAATTATGATACGAAATGGAATATCGCATAATATTGCTCTAGAAACAGATCAGATATGAATCAGCTAAAATGGCATTTTAGAGCTGAGAAAATTAGACGCTGGAAAAGTCAGACAGCGCCATCTCGTGTCTCGTGCCTGCACTAATGCCAACTGACATGCAGGCGGTTTCTTTGCAATTAAAACAGATGACGGGGCGGCCTCCTCTTGGGGTAATATGTGTCTTGGGTCCCAGCCACGCAGAGCAGAACTCATTTGATTATTCATCATGACGTCTTATAGCGAGTGTAATTCCAGTGAGTGAACGAGATGGCGCTAGACGACTTGTATAGCTCTGTCACTTTCCCACAGTGGAATAAAATTACACTCGCTTTTAGGCGTTAAGGTAAGCCACCTGCTCTGGGTGGCATCAAAAGAACTGCCGATCTTACCTGATTAAAACCAACACGTTCCTTTAAATTAATACATATATAATTAATATATAAATTGTTCTTTGCATTCAAGGACCGCAGTGCCAGTGTCCCACGACGACTTTTTTTGGTTTATAGTCGGGTTTTTAACCACAGAAGGTAAGGTAGCAAATAGGGTGAAACGGGACTTACAACATTATTTTTAGGTAACAATGAAATGTTTTTCAATTTTTTTTTACTCGTTTGATCGCCTATACATATAAAAAAAAACAGAAATCTGTATAGATTTGATTGTATATTTATTTGTGGTATAAAAATACAAATACCCTGGTTCTATCTATTGAACAATATGGTTTAATAGCGACTTACTCGTATTTAATACTTCTTATAATACAAATATTATTATAGAAATAGTTTTATAATTTCACCTTATAAATTCGTCCTTTAGTACCTACATCATTATCAAAATATAAATTTTGATTGGAGTATTTAAATCAAGAGTTGCTCTCATATAATATAATAATACAAATTCACTTATTTACTAAATAATACATAATTATTTTGAGCATTAAATACATGTCATATTTTTTTTATTAACTATCTACTTATTACTTATTTTCTAATTGTATTTTATTTTTTATACTTTGAGTTGACAAATAAAAATGGTAACAATAATTAACACTAAGATTGGAATTATTGGACATTTTGAAAAGTGTTTAGAACATAATTAAGTGGAATGTTTTAAAAATGGCAGCGTGTGTTAGTTCCCATTTCAGCCACGCGCCAATAAATCTTTGTTCAAGTAAAAAATTAAAGAATCAAATGTTTTGAAAAAGCGATCGTACTTAAATAAACCTTTAGTAAACTGGACTTCCCTTGTGAACAATTTCGATTACCTTCTCTATTTCAAAATACCTCTTATTTGCATACCATCATGTTCTCAAAAGTTTTTAGTTTATTCTAGAAAATTAGTACAAACATAACGTCATACAATATTTTACTAGTAGGTAAGTCCTGCATTGAATTCTGAATAAAATAACTAGGACGGTAACTTGACTCATGAATTCAGAAATTATTGAATCATTGTAGGCAAAATAGTTAGTAGGAAATTAAATTACAATTTCAGGAATTCAATTAAAGAAAATCGTTTTTTAACGTTTACTGTTTTAGCATAAATTAGATATTTTCAGGTACTAAAAATAAAAATTAGGCTCCTGGCACACGGCGTATTTTAAACTCGCAGACGACGCTCGTCTCAGGAACGCATGTTTAAAACGCGCTTAAAACGAGTAGTGAACGCACGTAGTAAGCGGGTTCGAAACACAAAAACAGTGAAGTCTCAACCAACGAGACCGTTATACAACTGACGAAGAGTCTCCGATCAAAACGCAGAAGCTACGAGGGACATAGCGCGTTTGTATAGCTGTATCTGTGCGTTTTCAGGATCACCCAGTGTGCTTACAAAGTTGCATACCAATCTCGTTGAAGCGCGTATACGTGCGTCATGTTCGCGTTGTATGCGTCTTTTGAGAAGTATTCAATTTCATATTCAGAGACACTAGCATGAAAAAATATGGAGATTCTTTATAAAAAAAACAAGCTTCATTGGCCTATCTTTTGAAAAAAATCACAATTCGTATTTCACATAAAAATCAATTGAAAACATTGAGACAACGAGTATTTTTGACAGCTTAAATAAGGGTTTTACAAAAAACAAGGGAATGAGAAATTCAGCTTCGAGATTAGTGGTTGCGATGACCTAATTGGTAAGACGTCTGCCCCCTAGCCAAGTTACAACCATAGGTTTTCAACTTTATAGCCTAGAGCTTAAAGTTGAAAATCTATTTAAGATTTCTGAGCGTTAGCGACAGACAAGATCGAAAACGATAAGCAATCTTCACTAGATCTTCAACGTTATACTCAAGCACATAAAGTTGAATATCTATTAAAGCCTACTCAGCGTTTGCGTTTATCGTTTGTTACATGGCTACAAGGCCTGGAGTAGGTACCTTTCCAAAAGACGCAGGTTCGAACCCTACTCGCAGCTGAATTTTTCGTTCCTCAAAATATCTCAGAGAAGGGTGTCTTTACATCAAGAAGTTGGTCCTACATTTCAAAGATGTTCATGATGCATGGCTACAATGATGTTGGCGAGAGCTGTCCTGGCGTCACAGTTAGGGAAGCTGTCCAGTACGTCGACCGCGCGCGCGATGTGCGAGCGTTGGAGACGCTTCGTCTGCTCTATGCCGTCGCCTTCCAGCACTGCTTTGTATAACTGGAAAATGGTTAAACAGTCAGCATAAGGAAGATTCAAGATCTTAGCCAGCTTTGACAAGCTCAAAGCACTGCAATTATTTAAAAAAAAAACAACGTTGCTTCATACTTAGAATTTCTCCTGTATCGCGAGTGCGTTTACAAACATAGAAATAGAAACTCACATACACAACACAAACACCGAGACCCGGGACAACTACTTGTAGGTCATACAAATATTATTTCCGTGCGGAAATCGAACCTTGAACACACTGCGCAGCAGTCTCTGCGCCAACCGATCCGTCAAATATCCACTTACAACCATTAAAAAGGTGATCAAGACAGACTGGAGTGGAAGACCGAAGAGTTGATTTTATGGCGCTACTTTGGCTCGCAGCAATCAATAGTACACTTAGCTGCTCTCTGTCCGACATAGACCGCTGCCCATGTTAATCACCGACTTTTTTTGTGAATGTGAATGGGTCCTCGGGCAGGAGGGACTGTCAGACTTGTACTGACTAAAATCCACGGTGTCCTTCAATAGCTCGTTCCAGGGACACGGTAATTCGGTAGTCCCGCGACCCCGGCAGGCTTTGGCCCTCTAAGGGGGGGGTCATTGTGCTGACGCTCTTTGAGGCGCGCGTGGGACACAACGCGCCGTCGACCCGGGCATGGTCCATGGTCAGGCAGCGAGTTGCCCTTTCCTCGCTGCCCGCATGCCCGCGCCTACGGTGGCCGGAGATCGTCTGGCGACGTCTGTCGCCGTGGGCGTCTACCACTGCGGCTGGGTTGTAAGGTAGACGCAGTACACTTAGCTCAACTTTTGCTCTGTTTAACATACCCGGTAGACCTCTGCTCGGGTCTGCTATAAAAACTTGAGTCAGAAAATACTCACAGCATGATAATCAACATCCTGCACGCTCTTCTTCCCAGCTTCAATGTACTCGTACAGCTCAGGTCGAGCTTCTAACGTGAAGGCCAGCGGCGCCCCCACCAGGGAGAAGCTCGCGGGCTCCGGACCTGTGAATGTCTCCAGGTCTAGGAACGCTTGCCAGGCTAGGGCTAGGTGACAGCCGAAGAGGTAGCCCTGGAAGATAAGCGTGTAAATGTTAGGTCAGTGGTAGATACTAAAGGAAAATTTTTGACTTGTCCTGAGAGTCTAAAAAACCACATAAGCAGAATAATTATTGCGTTTATTTCGCAAAATGGAATATTCGTCTCCATTGCTCATCGTTTAATCGCAATTATTATTAATTTTATGAATCTGCTAAAGTGGAACTCAATTCTGCACTGAGTCAGATCAATACTGCGATAGGATTTTTAATTTATTTTTTTATTTATAAGAATTTTTTACATAGGAATTCAACATTGAACTTCCATATCGCCCGTTCGTTGCTAACCTTGCCACTTTTTTGAGGGTGAAGCCATTTTGAGGTTGTGAAGAAAGTAGGAAGGAATTCTGTTCCGATAGTCAAAGGATCAATGGATTCGGTGCAATGTGTCTCCCTAGTTATCGACAGAATGGTCTGCATTATCTTTAAGAACTGGCTCACACGCAACCGTACGAAAGTAAACCAGCTATTTGACGCCGGATCTTTGCAAGTACCAGCCAAAAAAGTCTAATTGAAGACTTATGTTGACAGCAATATTTGTATAATGATTAAACTCATACTCTTAATTAGTAAGTTACCTGAGACTGCAACTGAGGTTTATGTCCTGCCAATTTGAGTGCAGCAGAACAACTCTTGCCCAGCAACGCGCCAGCAGCTAGCACATGGCGGGCTGACCACTCTCGACCAGCGCAACCGATCACACCACCCATTGGCAAGGGGTCGGTTAAGATCTCCCAGTCTGAAATGAGAGAGCAGAAGAAATGTTAGGGAGTAAATGGTACTACTTAGGCCGCTATCCCACTGGCGCTTTCCGAACGTTGACGTCAACGTCGCGTCTGCTCAGCGTCGACGCCGTGCAGACGCGACGTTAACGTTTCGTCGTCGCGTGGCAAGCGTTGACGTCCGCTGAACGCGAGGTTAACGTCGCGTTCATAATACTATGGCCTACAAACGCGACGTTAACGTTGCGCAGAGGCGACTTTGACGTCGCGTTCAGCAGACGTTAATGATTGCGCGGCGTCGACGCTGAGCTGAGCAGATGCGACGTTAACGTCAACGCTCGTAAAACACCAGTGGGATAGCGGCCTTTAGGACTAACTTTAGTACAAACCGATATTTGGGTTACAGAACAGACTCTGGCTGCCTATTTACTGATCCCAGAGAAGAAACGGTGACATCAGTCACTGTAAAAAGATGTCAGGGGAGACCTTTTGACATTCTACCAGGGATGTACCCTAACAGGCATTGCACAGAAGGTTTCTGGAGCAGGTCTCTTAAAAGGACTTAGACCCCATCCAGAGTGGTTTTATGTGTAGCAAAAGTCTCACACTACTTATTACACGTTAAATACCGAACGTTTTTTGAAGATTTTGATCCATCAAAAAGAAAGCACAACTTTACAGTCATTGGTACAGGCATGGACCTAAAAAAAAAGGCGGACGGAACTTCACTAAGAAACAATTGAAGCACCCATAGTAAGTCAGTGCGCTAATGTGGACAAGCCAGCACGCACACATTCACACCATAGTAAGTCAGCCGTCGGCCATTACGCTTCGAACGACACTCGCGGTTTTATACGGTGTTATTTTGTCTAATAAAAATCAAAGTATGCCGTCATGTGTTGCAAAAAGTTGTCTAAACCATAGTAGTTCAATTAAAAAAGCCAGGGGATCACTTTTCATTGTTAAGCATGTCAATTTGAAGCTTATTTCTCGATTTTACGTCAATAAATTTAATAAACATCTCGAAATCAATCAGTGTTGCAACTATTTCAAGGTTCAAATTATTCTAAAATTGGGAGATTTATATTTTATGTTACCATTTATCGTTGTTGTATTCTTCTATATTTTTACAGATTTCCCCACGGCAAATGATGCATGGAAAAATGATTGTATAAAAATAATAAGGGAGTGTAGACATGGAATAGGAATGTAGACGTGTAGGAATGGAACATAAAATAGCATTAATTAAATATTTATAGCCGAAAAATACTTAAACATTCGTTTTCACCACTTAAGTAAATTAGAAGGGATTTCTAGATGTGTCGATAGCAAAAGACAAGTCTACAAAAATTTGAATCACCAAAAGGGATTGTAAAACTTTATTAACATTAAACGAGTTGTAAATATTTTAATATCCAATGTGCTTAAATTATTTTACCTTTATTTTAAAAATAGGTATCCGTCACAAAAAAAATGTAATTAAACTTAAGTTCAAGGGAGATCTTAATTAAATATTGTTTAAAAATGGGTAATTTTTTCCTTCATCTGGCATCCCTATACACACGCACACATATTTACGCCGCCGCCATTGTGGTGCTTCAATCGTTTCTTAGTGAAGTTCCGTCCGCCTTTTTTTTTAGGTCCATGGGTACAGGACTTAAACTTTTAACAATTTATTCATTTTTTTTTGTTTAACTATTAAATTTAGCAAAGAGACAAAGGAGTAATCACCAATGCAGGAAGTTCTTAATACCTACAAATGCGACTCAGATACAAAGCCTCTTCAGACCAATCTTTGAAGGTCGACTCCAATTATGCGTTTTATGTAAACTTTAGAGAAGGCAACAGCGACATTTGTGTGAATCAAGACTCGCTCTGAGCAAGTAATAAAGTATATTAAATTACCCTATATGCAGACAAACTGATTACCTATTAATTGGCAATGAGTACGTGTAAATGAAAGTTCAATGCAGCGCGGAAACCTAACCTTACCTTCAAAGGTAACCGGAATCTTTGTGATATTTGAGACAGAGAAAATTTCCAGCAAAACTGATTCCTTTACATTATAAACAAATAATACGGCGTAGGAAATATTCAATTAATGTGCAAATAAAAATTAAGAAACAGACAGTTCAGTCCTTTTCATTCTTATTAGGTCACAATCCAGTAGCAGCTCTTAAAAGCATCGAAAATAGAGAAATTTGTATTTTCTTTATAAGCAGTAAGTATCCTGTGCTATTTTGATCTACAAACCTAGGTGATGACATTCCAATACTCTAAACTCATCATCATCATCATATCAGCCGTAAGACGTCCACGACTGAACATAGGCCTCCCCTAAACTCAACACTTAACTGAACATCATAAAAAGTATAAAAGAACCAGAAGTTGCCACAGTGCTACTTTATCGGTTCTTATCTCAACCGCATTATTCACGCTTATAAATAAAAGAACACAGTCTTCCCAGCCTATAAAATGACGTCAGTTCAACACGGAACCAACAAAGAAAACCGAAAGTTGCACTAGACCTATACAAACACGAATCGGTTAAAGAGCCACATTTGTCCCCATTGTTTGACTCTGTCACGTACCAATGGAGGGCGCAGCATAGTTCCTTGCGGTACGCCACGACCGGAATACTAATGTACCACACATGTACTGCCATAATGTGCCACTTGTAGATCGGAATGCGTTGATTTCCAATGTATTGTTAGCCTGATTTTATATGTGGAGCTATATTGATGAAGTACATTGTGTTTAAGATGTGTGAAGAATGATCAAGTTAATAGAATGCCATTGGGTGATATAGAGGTAAAAATGAATAGGAAATCTTTCTTGTAGAAAGCAGGTGTTCCTGCAACAGTAATTCTACGTTAGAATGTACGTCTTCACGAGAAGACTGTACAGAAAAGGAGCATTAATTAATACCAAACGAGTTGAAACAGAAAATGTAATCAAAAAGGCTAGTGATAAGTTATTGTTAACTATCGATTGAACGTCTAGTTATTCAGAACCCTTTACAACAATAATTCTCAATTTGACAAGGTAATTAATCATGAGTTTTGAAGTACCAAAAGATTGGTAACTTCTTAGACAAGCAACCTCAACCTAAAACGTGATCTACGTATTCAACTAGTTAGTATGCAAGCAAATAATGTAGCTACGCCTAAATTTGTTCTTGCTTAAGTAAATTTGAACTAGAGGTAATTATATTTAACCCACATCCTCGACGCTAGAACCTGTTCTAGTCATACTCATTATTAAAGGTACTTGGGCTGACTTAATTGCAGATCGATTTTAAATGATGAATGAATGATTCTAAAATATGTCAAACCTTATTATGTCAAAATTCAGCTTTTTTTTAAATTCGACTGTACATACTTTGTTGGACATTGGAAATTAGAAGTTTACTGGTAGTCAAGGACTACGTTTCTTTTTCCCATGGTGGTATGGCCGCATTCGGCCAACTTTTTCACTATGTCTCTGGTCCCCGGCCCATACATTACACGGAGAAGGAAGCTTCATGTAATGTGGGCCGCGGACCAGAAGTCAGCTGCCCACAACCGGGTCATGTGCCTTTTATAGATCGCTTTTTACCAGAGTATGCTGGAGAAAAAGATCTATCGGCCGGCGTTCTATAATATTTGCAAAATCAAATCAAATCAAATCAAATTTATTTATTTTTTTGCATCTCATCTTCATGTGGAAATTGTGATTCTACCATTTTTTGCCGCAAAAGAGGAAGAGAAGTACTTTATATAGACTTTATTTCAGGATTTATTTCAATGATGCTGTAGAAAATATACATTATCAGTAAACATAGGCATATCTCACTATCCGATGAATCTTACCGTCTACACGATATTTGTTCCTTTAGTACCTACTACAGTGTTTCATATTTCCGTAATTAGCTTTAGAAGTTGGTTCTTACCTGATGCAGACTGTATCTGGTCCTTAGGCAGAGGTCGAGAAGGCAGAGGGTTGTTCTGTTCGTCCCTTTCACCCAGGAACTCGGCTTCTGCCAAATCTCTTACTGCTGATGACATCAGTTCTACCAGTTCTTGATTTCTGTGGATGGGTGATTTAACATTTTAGTATTTTTAAATCTTTCTTCATTTCCAATGAAAAGATAACACTGCTCGCGTAGCTTAAATCGCTGAATCATAAACAGGCATTGATGACAGCATCAACACATTTTAAATTGAAGGACATAATAGGCCCTTCATCGTAGAGAATGTCAAAATGCGGTAATAGAAAATAACTTCTAGGTTTTCAAAATCGCGAGCCGAAACAGCTAAGTCAGTATTAACTTATAACTATTACCTACCACCTTCATTATCAAGTCATTTACTCGCAATTAAAGTCAAACGAATCTCATCATCACGTTCTTCTAATGCAAAGTTATCACGATTAAAAGCCCATAGAAGTCCCATTGCGTGTTAATCTAACAATAGACGGGTTGACCGTGTCACAGAATACAGAAAAAACAGCAAACCAACTGTGACCTTTTGTAAAACCAAAACTAGGTTTTTAGCTATTCTGTAATGTAACAGTTCAAGTTTTTAATTAATTAGTGAACAGAATCGATCATTATAGTCCTCAACATATAATGATACAATTTCTTACTAACGACACATGTTACATTGCAAGCGAGTGCTCCGGTGGCGGATCTCTTGTAAGGTTGTCAATGTTTATTCACCCAGTGTAGCAACACTTGGTACAATAACTTGTCTTAATCTAATTACCTACCAACCTGACCGAAAACATTCTTAGAATTCTCGTACAAACGCCGTACATGGTGTTTGTAATTCGATTCCGATCATTTGTTCTTAGTTGACATACTGTTTGCTTCTAATATGTTTACTGTGACCATGTTCTCTCGTGAGATGTTGCGTAGCTGGGTCAATAGGTCACCGTAACCTATGGTCATCGGCCATATTACCACCTCCGATATAGTCATGGTCAATTGTTTCACAATAGTCATTAACACATTAGCAATATTAAGAGTTTTAATAAAGAAAATGTGTATTTTATTAGCATAATATCTTAATAGTAGGTACGCAAAATAATTATACTTTCATTTTATAATGAAATTAATATAGGTACTTAATAAAATTCATTTAGTCATATATTCAAATAAATAAGCTGCCGAGAAAAATATTGAAATTACGTATATAACGTGGGCATTGTGAATATTTTAATATAATTTATCAAGTGTTTAGTGTACTAATTTATATTGAAAAATATCAATTTAGTTTTGCATTCTACAAATATTATTACGGCACAATTTATTACTATGGCAATGAGCAACGGAATAGACCATTTTATGAATTCCATCGCAATTTATATTATGAGTCTCCTATCGCCTTTTAGATCGCCAGAACTGACAAATCGTTTACTTTTAACAATATTAGATATTTGTAATAAACTTATCATTTATTAAAGTACCTGATCTAGATGGCAATGGACTAGTTAACACTTAAACTACGACGTATCAACGCCTAGGAATTCGAAAGTCTAGACTAGATGTAATACTAGATCTTATTTTTGTTGTGACATTCATGTGGAAACAGCTACTGATCTCTTTTTTTTCAGTTGGGAAGTCATCAAAAATGACTTAACCAGCTCTGGTTGGAGAAAAAGAGATTGTCAGACTCTTACTGACTAAAAACCGCCCCGTTCCTTCATTCGCTCTTTAGGTTCCAGGCTGCGTTAACTCTTTCAAATGATCCCGCAGCGTTGAAGCTGAAAACCTAGAAGTTCATCAACAAAAATGACATCCTTTCTGTCGAAGTCCCATGCCAGACGGTTTTTACTGTCATCCGTCGGCGTGCGAGAGTTCCTTCTGACCGAGAAGGGAGCTCCATCTTAGGTCTCATCTTTGATTCTAGGCTAGATTGAGCCAAGAGAAACCTCAGCAAATTGAAAAAAATATGATGGAAATGTCAAGAATGTGTTCAATGTACAAAATTATTGAATAAAAATCTTTTCTTTGTACAAATATGAAGCTTTTAAAAGCTTACGTCGTTTTTTTTTTAAATGTGAAATCATCGAATGAGTCCTGCCCTGAGTGAAGGGACTGTCACGACTTGCGTTCCAGGATCACTGATAACTGTGATCTTTTATGACAGTCCCGACAAATTGCAAGGTCTCTCAGAATATAGCCTAAAATCTGCAAGTCAGTTTCATTGTAACGATGAACATATAAACACTAACAAAGTCAGCGCAACTTTAACTTTCACTGTTATAGCAGTCAAAGGTACTCATCGTCGGTTGTCGTTGCGTAACTTACAAGTTGAAACGTAAAATATTACGTTACATCTCGAACTGGATGGTATACAGGGTGAATTCAACTGGGCGTGGATGACTATCTTTGAAACTATGAGTAATATCGGAAAACGTTGAAAGGAGCCTCGAGGCCGATTTTGACGAAAACTAAAACTGCATCGTTGGATTTTAGAAAATTCAATAATTCTAGCCAAGAATCGAACCCACTGATTTTGGAAAAAAAATCACACCCTGTATTATTACACCATTCGATAGTGTTGCTAATAAGGATCAATTTCTGGGAAGTAACCATATACGGCAAACTCAAGGAAAATGTCTAATTATGAAAAAAACTGATCAATCTCAAGGCAATGACTGTATTCGAAACATAGGTTTATCGTTTCTTCTTGGAAATAATGATATTTTTTGTTCAATTCAATAATTGCGTATTTCTGAATAAAGTGCAGTTGTTGAGGCGTCAAATCCAGTGAAACATTGAAAACAACGAAATTTTGTAATTTCGAATAGATTTAAGGCTCAGTTGAAATAAAGTGACATAGAAAAATAGCAGTTTTATCGAAATATGCTGTTTCCTTATGTTTGCCGTATATGGTTACTTCCCAGAAATTGATCCTTATTAGCAACACTATCGAATGGAGTAATAATACAGGGTGTGATTTTTTTTTCCAAATTCAGCGGGTTCGATTCCTGGCCAGGATTATTGAATTTTCTAAAATCTAACGATGCAGTTTAAGTTTTCGTCAAAATCGGCCTCGAGACTCCTTTCAACGTTTTTCAAAATTCCTCATAGTTTCCAAGATAGCAATCCACGCCCAGTTGAAAAATTCACCCTGTATATTTAATACTGTTGTGTTACTGACATGCAGTATTAGTTAGGTAGTTTATAAAAGTTTTTGATAAGAACGAGAACCGCCGGATCAACTCGGGATGGATGAAATGGCGACAGGTCACCGGAACAAATTGCGACTCACGGATGCCCCTCAAGATAAAGGGGAAAATATACAAATCTGTGATTAGACCTGTCGTATTGTATGGATCGGAATGCTGGGCTGTGAAAAAGATGGATGAGAAACGATTGCATGTAGCGGAGATGAGGATGTTTAGATGGATGTGTGAAGTGACAAGAATGGATAAAGTAATATAAGGAATGAGTTTATAAAGGGAAGTTTGAAAGTGGCGCCTGTTACGGAAAAAAATGAAAGGGAATCGTCTGTCTTGGTATGGACATGTGATGAGGAGGGATGACACCCATGTGACGAAGAGAGTGATGAGTATGAATGTTGATGGATGGAGAGGAAGAGGAAGGCCAAAGAAAAGATTGATGGATTGTCTAAGGAATGGTATGAAAGAAAAAGGAGTAAATGATACTGTGACGTGTGATAGGGGAGAATGGAATAAGAAAACGTGTTGCGACGACCACAAGTAGAATGGGATAAGGGCAGGAAGAAGAAGATAAGAACGAGGGCTTTAGGGTATAGAATTTAAAATTTCGTATGTATGGATTATTCTTCTTTGAGGCAACGAACAAATCAGTAGCGGATCTGGGTGACATTTGACTGGTAGGCTAACTTCCATCCTAATATTCTGTTCACGTGTGACAATTTTTAACTACTGCTGCTGCTTTGCTATTTATAACATATAATAAAAATGTCAGTAAAGAAGCAAAGCCTGATGATAAAAGATAATTTAAAGGCTCTCAGCTCAAAACAGATTATCGAAATAGTTGCACAGTAGAAAGATGGTTAAACTGACGTCTTCCTAAAAGATTGACCAGAGGCAGAGAATGCAGACATAAGGAAGATTGGGAAGACATAGAAGACGAGGCAGCAGGCAGAGCAAAGAGACAGGACAGATTAAAATTATATCTGGCCACCGTCTGCCCCTTCACGCAAAACAGTTATAAACGCGTGTCGTAAGAATCGTCCAAAAACCCGTCGCGCTTGTTTGTAGACATCTCTGCAGGGTCTGACTGGCTGGCAATCACCCACTGACAGCCCAAACCGCCCGAACGCCAGTCCACGGATGCGGGAGAGTTATTCTTAAAGGATTGTTGTGCCAACAGCTAAAAGACCTACCGTGTAAACACATTTCATGGACAATATTGTCCTAGAACGTGTCGCAAGGCTGGCAACGTGCAAGCGATACCTCTGGTGTTGCTGAATTCTAAAGGTTACGGTGACCACACACTATAAAGGCGGGCCGTATATTTACTTATTCACTTTTAAGGTATAAAATAACTTACTTAGCTAAGAAAGATTTGTTCGTACTAATCGATCTACTCATCAGGTCAGTTTGAAGAAAGTGATAATAACTTGCAGTATTCAATAGTGCACAGCATTGAAGCAAAGCATGCTTTTCTAACACTTTCACATGTCAGTCACGATGGATGCCGACAACTGTAGAATCCAATCATTTTGATGTACATACATTTGAGGAGAAGATTTGCTTTCAAAGTTTTCGCTCGTTATCTTAAGAAATCTATGCATGTGTCACGGGTCATCAGAAAAATAGGCGCATGTTCAAGAGTTTGGAGAGATGGCAATTATTTCTAATAGGTTCGAGAATTGTACGTTCTAGAATGTATACTTGTAAAAATTTAGTTTAAGAATGTCGTAAGTACAGTTTTTGTATAATAAATTAAATTAATTATGCTCATGCTAGACTAGCTGTTGCCAGCGGTTCACCAGGGTACATAAATTCGAAAATTATCCTACGAAAATTGTCCCACGAGACTAAATACTACGGATAAAAGGTTAACATCCAAATATGTTCAGTAGTTTTTGTGTGAAAAATAACAAACATCAATCAATCCATCCATCTCACAAACTTTCATTTGGTTATATTATATATCTTTAAAAGATCTTAATTCGGTCAATGTGTTACGTTTCAATGCGTGGCATTAACATGGTAACCTTCTTTATAATTGAGTCTCATAATTCGCCTACTTTGAGATTATTATGTAACTATCCGATTATGTCTTGTATTAAGTTTTACCAATAGCGTCATAGCGTCGCCCCTCTATCCTCTACTCAATAATCATACACTAGCTTCTGCACGTGACTTCGTTCGCGAGAAATTTTGGCCACCGACCCACCGCGTAGCATTCCATCACCAGCCTCACGCAGTTGCTTTGCCGACTTGCTATACAAAAATTGTGATAGCTTGTATTTTGATTGAGTTTGTGCTGATACAATATGTTTGTATATTTAAATATAGCAAATAGGCACTCAGAAATAATGGAGTTTACTACTAAAAAAAAAACAAAAAACCCGACTGCGTAAAAAAACTAAAAAGAAAGAAACAAGCCCAGTAGTTTAGAATTCAATCATTCACTCTCACAGTCGGGGCCCATACAAATACATAATACCAATCAAATCTTCCCAAGGGGCCCCGACTGTGAGTGTGAATGAGTGAATTCTACTCTGTCTCATTTACATACGTGTCTCGTAAAACGACAGTTTAACGTCCGTATAAGTTTAAGTAAACAACAATATTCATTCGGATGGTTAAAATTTATTCAATTACCTAATCAATTGAATGAACTTCGCCTTCGTAAACAAAGTTAACTGTTAGCTTTCTTACTCTCGAAGTTTCGACTAACTTGTATGATGTTACTTTTACCACAGTTACCGTGCTTTTACTGTTACGTACCTATTTATTGTAAGTTTTATGTCAGGCAAATTGTACAGGGACCAATGTCTTTTTTTAGATTTTTACTTTTTATCACAGTCAAAAAAGCACACAATGATGACTAAGTACAAAAATAATAGCATAACAGAAAGTACACTAACATCATAGACTAACGGAGATGTAGGTATACTATGTAGATAGAATAAAAGATATAGAAGCCTGCGTGAACCCCACATTTAGTATAGACTAAGTACAGTACGGCCATTGTTTATGATAGATTTGAGAAGTCTGTCACCTGAACATTTGCAGGCCCGAGACGGGATCGGGTGCACCCTGTTCTGCGCGCTTTTCAAAAGGAACTGCAGTTCATGTGGATCTGCAAGACCACAGGAATACAAGTACTTCAGCACCTCATCCAATAGTACTTGAAGATCAACTGTGTGATTTCCGTCAGTGGTAGTCTAACAGACCTTTACCCATTCCAGGCAACAGTTGCGCGGGCATGCGGACGGCGAGTAATGGGCGACTCGCTATCCGACCATGGAACATGCCCGGGTCAACTGCACGTCGTGTTCCACGCGCGCCTCAAAGAGCTGACAGCAATATGACGGGGCCCCGGAACGTACAGGGCAATTGACACGTCTGACAGTCCCTCCCGTTCTGCCCTGGGTGGGAGGACTCATTAATTGATGATTTTACCACGTAAAAAAAAATGGCTGGTAACTTTAAGGCTTGAATTCCTGTCGGTCATGCGCACCATACTGCAAGGCTGACATCGGCGGCTAATAGGTACTACGTTCCATTCTCACTCTAATTCGCGACCGACCGTACGTTACCGAGCCTAAGAAGAAAACTTCACTCACCTCAAGTTAGCCAACTCAGAGCAAGAGTTAGCCAGCAAGTAGTCTCCACTGAGCAGAGCTATCTTGTTGCCGAACATCATATCATCAGGCTCAGCGGCGATGGGCTGCCGGGAGTTCATGTTGACCAGGCCTTTGTGCACCAGGTGAGAGGTTCTGATCATCTCTGTCACTTCCGCGAGGGCACGTTGGCTGGAGGAACAGAAAAAAGGTGAGAATTTTATATTTACATACAACATGTATACTTTTTTTCTGAAAAGCGTACTTTTCTTCTGAAAAGTATACAAGTTGGACCCATCGGAAATTACTAAAAAATGGGATCAAAAACTGGGATTCAATGGAAATTACTCCCAACCATGTTGCACTTGTCTATTCCCGTTAGAATAATTTAGGTTCAGCTCTTTTCTGAAAATATAATGTGTTCTTTGAAGAAAAAACCCTTCTGGGAAGCTGACGGCGCGGCGTAAGTATTCAGTGACCCAACCAGGTAAACCTATCTTTTCCTGCTCCTTCGTTATTATTTTTCTGAATAATTTTTGAGGGATTATTTCAAGTTAGTTATGAAGTTGCAGTGGTGTGGCTATAGTGTGGCGGCACAGTCCCAATAAAAAAGCTAAGTAAATGCATCGCTATCTTTAAGAAGGTGTCATTCGATCACTTTCTCGTCGACAGTTTTTGTGTGGGGCTAGAATTAAACAAAGACAAAGTTTAAACAGCGTTGTGCGTTACTTACTAGTTACATAGAAAGTTAACGGCTTGTCCCGACTCCATGTCACCTTGTGCATTTATAAAAGGTTTATAGAGTCGAATGCTTAACTGACCAGTTAAAAGGCGCTAACCTGTGACTTTACGAAGCTTGTACTTAAGTAAACTGTGGAGCGAAATTAATTCGCAGTTTTCATTTAGATTAAATTTACTGTGAGAAGTGTTACTTTCCCGAGTGCATGCACACCATTTATCAAAATAAGCTCAAAAGTTCAAAACAATAGTTGACAATTTAAAAAAAAGCTTTCCAATCTAATGAGTCCTTCCAACCCCGGGCAGGGCGGGAGGGACTGTCAGACTCGTACTGAGTAAAATCCACGGTGTCCTTCGATAGCCCTTTATGTTCCTGAGTCACGGTAATGAGAAAAGTCCCGCGACCATCATCTAAGGAGAAGAATGACACGGAGTGTCATAAGTCAAGTTTTATTTTGTTAAATCAACGATTATGTTCAGAATTTCTAGGCGATACGCTTCGAGGAGCTCGGCTTTGAGACAGAGATTCGCAAAGATAGTATTATAAAACTCGAAAACGGCTGGACGGATTTGGCTAATTCTTGTTTTGAATTATTTTTGGAAGTCCAGGGAAGGTTTAAAAGGTGATTTTGAGGCGGTACGAAGTTTGCCCGTTTTTTGTGGTTGTTTTGAAGTCGGTTTCATTTTTTTTTGAAAAAGTTTTTTATTTTATCCTTTTTAGTTTCACTATTCAACCCAAATTATTGTCAAATACATAATTTTCTTACATGTGCACTAAAATTTTGTAATCCGTAGCACCGGAAAATAACAACGCCCATGTATAAAAACTAAAAATAAAAACTACTGCACCAAACTTAATGAAAATTTTGTGGGACCAAATGGCAGATATACTGTATCGAACAAAAAAAGAATCATCGAAATCGGACCAGAAACCTCGGAGTAATCGGTGTAGACAAAGTTGAAAACTTTTTAGGTTTTTGTTGATTTATGTTGATTTTTCAAAAAGTGCTAGTCCGATTTCGATAAAATTTTAATGGGACCATTCCAGAAGTATATCCTATCCAACAAAAAAAGAATTTTTCAAATCGGTTGTTAAACGACGGAGTTATGCCCGAACAAACATAAAAAAAAAAAAAAAAAAAATACAAACATCCGAATTGAGAACCTCCTCCTTTTGGAAGTCGGTTAAAAAACCTACCTATCCCCAAAAAACATACCGTAAAACATACCTATTAAAGCTGTAAAAATAAAGTTGACAAACTTACATTTGCAGTTGAATAACATGTTCTCCGATACATTTTGCTTAAGAAAAATATTATCCAAGTACATTTTATAAGTTGGTCGACTATTACTCGTAAAGTTGTAAAGCCTACTAAGTCATGACAATTTTCTTTTAAACTTCGTTATTTATACTACTATTGTGAATTTTTTCACACCCCCAAACATAACCGTTTAGCTGGTAGAGGGGGGGGACACTCGAGTCGAGTAAAATTTAGCACTTTAAAGCTTAATACACAAACACAAACCAATTTTTTTATCAAAAAATTGTTAATGGAAACTATCAATATTTTTTAAAGACCTATTTAATGATACCCCACACTATGGGGTACGCGAGAAAAAAAAATAACATCCCCACTTTACGTGTACAGGAGATACCCTAAAAAAAAATATTTTACGAGATTTTATTTTACCACTTTTTCGGCACAACAAATCCATATATTTACGCCAAATTACAGCTCTCCAGTACTGTGCGTCTCTGAGCTAAACTGCGGACAGACGGACGGACGGACGGACATGGCGAAACTATAAGGGTTCCTTGTTGACTACGGAACCCTAAAAATCTTGACAACGGCGATCACAAGTTTAGGAACAGTTAGTAAAGCAGTAGGCTAAATGCCGCGCGATATTTTTCTTCCTAAAAGAAAAGGGCATCGCAGAATTGTCTTGCCCTCTCCTAGATTCGGCCTCGCTATACCACTGTAGATAAGTGGTATCCACAGGAAACTTTACGCATATTTGTTCAATGATAAATGAGGAAGTAAGAATTTTCACTCTCTGACCTTCGACCGAGCGATGCCCTTTCGATTCCTACATGTACCTAGTTTGTTGGTGCAATATTCAGCAAATTGCACGTTTTATGTCTGCCTTATAAAATATGAAGGTCGCAAGAAATATTGATATAAAATATTGAAAGGAAAATTATGCGCATTCTCCTCACTAAGGTTAAATTTCGAAAGAGATATTTGTATCATCTTATGATGATGAAACTGGCTGAGTTAGAATTTACCGAATTTACTTTATTCTGTGTTTAAAATGAAACGACTATAATAAAAAACATAAGTGGCTTTTATTTCTTTTTTCTTGTTGGATCAGCCCCAATTTTGAAATAACTTAGAGCTGATCTTGCAACCCCTACAAGTCAGCCGTGCCAAATTAGTCCCAGCTACCCCAATTAATGCCTATTTTACATATTATTTTTACTATCTGCGACGAAATAAATATGCACTTTTTGACACGGACTTAATCAAATTAGTATTCCAAAATTATAACGTATCTATAACAATTGGCTCGGCGCTGCCTGCCCTTGTTAAAAATATTTCATCCTAGTATTGTGCAAAGGTCTCACCCGTAATCCTCCAGATTTCTTTATTTCTTTTCCTTCCTCCCCTCACTATATTTTTTTCGGTTATACACTTACAATACAATGAACTAAGAAGAAAATTGGAAACCTTGGCCTTTATCCAGTCGTGGACAGTGTGGGCTGAACAAAAATCCAAGTCAAGAGTACTTTTAGGCAGGCATGCTTCACCGTCGACCACAATATCTTCGCTTACCATCGGAAGAGATAGTAGTTAAATTAAAAAAAAAAACGGATAGATTGATAACCTCATCTTTATGGAATCCATTTAAACATCACATCAACAGTCATGGTAAGCAGTCATTGAATATTTTCACTTACCTGTGCAAAACTCCAGCAGCCTTATCCTGTTCCATATCAGGTATCTCCGGACTGTGACCTGCTGCCTTCGACACCAGCAGCACGATGAGCCCCCACGCCTGCATGTTGTTCTTGCCATTGTAGATCAGGTTCCTGTGGAAAAATAAGGTTTTAGATCTAGAATTATTCCTTTTTTTGCGTTGTAAAATCATCAAATGATTCCTCCCAGGGCAGGGCAGGAGGGACTGTCAGACTTGTATTGACTAAAATCCACGGTGTCCTTCAATAGCCCTTCACGTTCCGGGGTCACGGTAATTCGTTAGTCCCGCGGAACCAGTATCATACCTTGGACTATCTTTACTTTGCTTGAACTGGAAATCGACCGTTATGCTCAGTAGCTTTGACAGCTAAGCTAGATACTCGAATACCCGGATTTTATTTTTTGGGAGTATAGGTATTCTGTTTCCGTAACTAACTTCAAAAATCATATGCCGTTATCAAGTGAATTTGGTAAAGGCCCTCGCCTAGCAGTGGGAAACATTATAGGGTTTAAAAAAATTACGCATTTGTAATTTAACTTTACCCCGCAGAAGGAATTACTCCTGTGTCGTGGGTGCGTTTACAAACATAGAAACTCACATACACCAACACCCAGACCGGAACAACTACTTGCAGATCATACAAATGTGTTTTTTTCCGTGCGGGAATCGAACCCGCGACACGTTGGGGGTAGTAGTCGATCGCTCAGCCACTGTGCCAACAACCCTGCTATCGTAAATATGAATATCTATCGACCCCGGCATTGTAATTGCGACATTATCTATGGGTCAAATAACAGCAAACAATATATTGTTAAGATTCCAATTAATTTACGAGGTCTCTCCAGCATGGCCCAAATCAAGGTAATGTTGTTTACTGTGCCCAAAACTATAAAAAAATGTTTTCTTAAATCTAGGTCGAATAAAGATTGTACCACGCATTGACAGATTCTCGCACGGTCATTTTAACGTTACACAATAATAATTTAGCAACATCTTGTAACATTTTAAAACTACAATCTGGGTTGCCAAAAAATATAGCGAGATTGTGTTCAATTGCAAAAGATGTGAGGCATCAAAAAAAGGGAGAAATCACATGAATTCGACAACTTAATAAAATTGTAGCTGCCAAGCACACGTTTTCTAATTTGCGTCGATGGAAAATTATTCTGTAAATGATCTGGACCTTCAAGTATAGCTCTCACATTCTATCAATTTGAAAGAGCATAAAGATACAACTACACATATACTACATATTACCCTGCGAATATGTTTGGCTGCCAATTTCAGCCTCGTCAAATGACATGCATATAATAAGAGCATCTCTAGAGGAAACCGGCAAGACCATTCAAGGATAGTGTGGCATCTGCGAACTCGGACTGGACCCTGTTCCTGTGCGTCATAATCCTAGTTCTTAAAGAGAATAGAGCCAGAGGCCCAGAAGTGGAACCATCATACCGGTAAAGCATGTTAGAGGAATACTAATAATTATGAATGGAACTTATGCAATTAAATGAGCGATGATGTGCAGTGTTGCAATGAGGAATGCGTGTTGTTCGATCGGTAGTAACCTCTGCACGCGAGGTGTTACGTACTGCAAAGGTAACTTGTTATTCTACTACGAAGTTCTGCGAAGTGGGTGGTAATAGGGACTATCAAATTGATCGTAGCACGCGATGTGGCAGAGATATGAATTACGGGGGCACCTGCGGTGAAGTAGGTACGTGTCAAGTTTAAAATGCTCCACAATATTTTTAAAAACAAGCCGAAAATATTTATCAAAATATCAAGTTAGCAAGAATTAGCAGATCTTATAGGCTCCCAATAATGTGGCTTCTAGGATGCCCTGTCATCATATACACAGCGGCGTATAATTAGATATTAAAGACTCAAAATTAGAACAGCAACCCATCCCAGGGGACCCGATATCGATTTAAGTGTTAAATATTGAAGAAGGTTCACAAATAATCTGCACAAAATTAAAGTTTTATAATTTACAAAAGATTTGCTCTTGTTGTCAATGGAGCCCATGACGATGAGGAGCTCACCTAGAATAGGTATTGGAATATTTGGAAATTCTGTGCACCGACTCTGACATATGAGTAAGTAACAATGCTGCAATTTACATTAATGGTTGCACTCTTGTGTAAATGCACATTCACTAACTACATGCAGGTTTCGTGAACCAGTTGCTTCTCATAAATGATAGGCATGTTTAATAAGAACAAAAAGTTTGACCATCAAGTTTACGAGACCTGATGCCGGAAGGGAATTTTGAAAGCCTTTATACGTAAACAGACAAGACAAGATACCAGAATTGATTAAAAGTGAAATAAAAATTACATGTAGCTTTAATGTGGGGGTTGGAACGCAATGAGCAATTGAAGGGACTGGGTATTCCAGTCAGTACGAGTCTGACAGTCTCCGCTGCAACCGAAGCGGGAGGAATCATTTGATGAATTTCTACCCAAAAAATAAGGTCGCCATGATAAAGTTATGTGGGATATGTGTAGGACTGTGGGAACCCAAAAACCACACTTTTATGATCTGACAGTATGATGAGGGAGATGGGGAGATGACAACTGATTTTGATAAACGGAACAAGTGATGAATTGGACGTAGTTACACAAAAAGGATCCAATCCACAAGAAGGTAGTTTTGAGTTATAGGCCAATGAAGTTGTAACGCAGTTTAGTTGAACATTTGATATGTTTAGATCATATGTGTTGTGATGATTATTTAGCAAATTTTTCGTATTTAATTTCGTATTAAGTTTTTTAGTAAAAGTAATACAATTTTATAGAGATAATGTGGAAAAAGTGGATCTGAATCCTTTTTGCTAAATAAATAAGTGTAAGGGTGCTGCTCAACGTACATTCATCAATAACGATCCACATAATATTTTAGTAACTTATTCAATAAAAATCAATGTATAATAATAGTTTTTTATTAAATATTAATAATTATTATCAAACTTAAGGCTAACAGAGTATATCACGCAATGTAATTGGTTGAAACTTGCTAGTTTTGTATGAAAAACTGTCAAAGAAAAGAGATCAAAATAGTTGTCACTATACCACTTTTACTTTTACACTGTAAGAAAGTGCAGGCTTTGAGTGTGTATACTTAAAGGAAAACCATTCCCATATCAGCCGTAGGACGTCCACTGCTGAACATAGGCCTCCCCTATAGATTTCCAATAGGACCCGTTGGAAGCGGCTTGCATATCCAGCGCGATCCTGTGGTCTTCATCGCTGTCCACCTTGCGGGTGGAAATCCTACGTTGCCCTTATCGCTGCGTGGTCTCCATTCGAGAACTTTACGGCCTCAGTTCTGCGTGCTATGTGGCCTGCCCACTGTCACTTCAACTTGCTAATTTGCTGGGCTTATGTTGGCAACTTTGGTTCGTCTACGAATCTCCATTTTTATGATTCGATCGCGCAGAGAGACTCCGAGCAAAGTCCTTTCCATAGCTTGTTAGGCTATCTTGAGCTTACTGATGAGGCCCATATAGTAAGAGACCAAGTTTCAGTGCCATAAGTCATCCTTGGTAACACGCATTAGTCAAAAACTTTCGATTTGAAGCACTGAGGTAACTCGATTGACTTTCCCAACAGGTGAAGTGAGTGGTGAGAAGAAATAATTTTATCTAGATTCCCATATATTTAAAATTATTTCTATCAAAACCTTGTAACAGTTAAAATGGTGTAGGAATGCTAACATCAAACTTGGCTATCTGCATCAACTTCAAAGTCAATCATTAAACTGTTGAATCCGTCAACGTCTTCTAAAATTTGATCATTGCCCAAAGGCAATAGTTGCTCATAAAATTCCAAACAATCATTTATAGAAATTAAATCAAACATGGACTCAAAGGGGGCCTCCCTTTGTGCTGACACTCTTAGAGGCGCGCGTGGAACACAAAGGGCCGTCGACCCGGGCATGGTCCATGATCCGACAGCGAGTCGCCCACGCCTGTTGGCGGGAGATCGTTCTGCGACGTTCGTCGCCGTGGGCGTCTACCACTGCGGCTGGGTCGTGAGCTGCATGCTGTCCCCTCCCTACTCCTTCGCTAGTATGACTGCTTCGCAAAAGAAGGCGACCGCTTCCCACTCTATCCCGCGGGTATCTATTTATCAGCGGGTATTCGCCGTACCAACAGTTCATGGACCAAACGACTGTTGGCAAAACGTTTCGGACACCTAATATTATAAAGAGGAGAGAGATTTTATTTTTGTGTGTATGTTTTTAATGTACAGACGCCAGCAGGTCAACCTACCCGAATCTGTCAGATTTTACCAATCAAACATTAAAGTTCTGGTTTTGTGTTAAGGCTGAAATTCTATTAAAGAAATCTGACAGATTGTGGTAGCTTGATATGCTGGCGTCTGTACATGTTAGTTTGTAATGAATAAACTCAAAAACTACTGCTGCTACTGCTTTGACTTGCCTTCCCCATCTGCGACACTGACATAAGTTACAGTTCATTGGTTTTTTTTAAATCAATAGTGAAAAGTAGAAACTGTTGAGGAGGTTTAATAACTACTTAATACACCACATGACACTGGCATGCTTACAGTGCTATCAACTCGGTTGCCAAAAAGAAAGAAAAGAAATAAAAACTTTTCAACATGATATCCGATGTCAATGACGTTTAGCGTCAGTGGCCAATATGGCGGCTGCGATCTGTCCGGTCAGAACCATTAGAATTTTACAAAATACTCAACAATCCGAATTTGCGAATATATGTTGTCGACTCGAAATCTTTATTTTTTAATGTTTTGTTATTTTGGTAAGCTTTCGATCGAGTCTACCGTAGCCCTTGACGAAATTATTAATACAGAAGATCTCTTTTGTAATTTGTTTACATTGAAATAATAATAGATAAGAAGGCGCCAATTCTTTTGGTACATTGTTGAATGTAACCAAATACTTATAAAAAAAAGGATCTAAACTGTTTGGATCCTTTTTGATATTTAGGTATACTGGTTAATGAGACACTTATTTTTAGCAAAAAGGATTCAAGTAATCTGGTATTTAGTTGGGTATATAAACTGTATTTCTCAAAAACAATCCAAACAGTTTGGGGCATTTTTGTGATTTTCCTAAAACACTTATTCCATAGAGTTACCATTTCTCAAGAATGATTCAAGCGCTTTGGATTTGTTTTGATGAAAAATATCTGATGCAGCCCATAGATGTGGCTTGGTATCTGGTAGTTGTAGATACGTTTAAAATAGTGTTTTGTCACTGGGTGTTTTTTTGATATTAAAGATATCACCCCGAGGATGCGTTTGGTATATGTAACTCAATTTCGGGGAAAGTGTGGATTGGATCCTTTTTGCGTAACTACGTCCAATTGGGAAAAGAGCAGAAGAATCATCTTCATAATGACAACTTGGAGACGAGTGTTGTCACAGGACACATCATCAGGTATTTATGAATGAATATTGAGGAGGAAAATAATGTGAACAATACAGGATTCAGTGAGATACGGACTGTTAGGGGCGAGTTGCGACAATATCGTAAATTAAGAAGATCAGAGGAACGTTCCTGTTTTAGTGGAACGTAGCGGTTTTTAGGGTTCCGTAGTCAACAAGGAACCCTTATAGTTTCGCCATGTCCGTCCGTCCGTCCGTCCGTCTGTCCGCAGTTTAGCTCAGAGACGCCCAGTACTAGAAAGCTGTAATTTGGTGTAAATATACGGATTTGTTGTGCCGAAAAAGTGGTAAAATAAAATCTCGTAAAATATTTTTTTTTAGGGTACCTCCTGTACACGTAAAGTGGGGATGTTTTTTTTTTTCTCGCGTACCCCTTAGTGTGGGGTATCATTAAATAGGTCTTTAAAAAATATTGATAGTTTCCATTAACAATTTTTTGATAAAAAGATTCGTTTGTGAAATATTAAGCTTTAAAGTGCTAATTTTTGCTCGACTCGAGTGTCCCCCCCCTCTACCAGCTAAACGGTTATGTTTGGGGGTGTGAAAAAATTCACAATAGTAGTATATATAACGAAGTTTAAAGGAAAATTATCATGACTAAGTAGGCTTTACAAGTTTACGAGTAATAGTCGACAAACTTATAAAACGTACTTGGATAGCATATTTTCCTAAACAAAATGTATCGCAGAACATGTTCTTCAACTGCAAATGTAAGTTTGTAAACTTTATTTTTACAGCTATAATAGGTGGGTATGTTTTGGGGATAGGTAGGTTTTTATTGTCAACTATTTTTAACTAACTTCAAAAAAAGGAGGAGGTTCTCAATTCGTCGTAATCTTTTTTTTATGTATTTTCCCCGATTTCTCAAAGACGCCTGGACCGATTTTGAAAATTCTTCTTTTTAAAATTAAATTCAGCGAATCAGTTTAATTAGTTCGCATAAGTATTTTGATGGGCAACTACGGAACCCTACACTGTGCGTGGCCCGACACGCACTTGGCCGGTTTTCATTTAATAAACGCAGAAAATACTTCACGTAAGCTATAATTAATACATATAATATTTATAAATAATACAGAAATCTTTTGTTAAGGCTCTGAAAGTCCTAATCCTCTATCACTTCTTGTATCTCCGAAATTGTTTAGCTCTCCGATGAAGTGTGACAATATTATGTAAGTTAAAAACTTGCAAAATATATTTTCAGGCGTTAAATAAATGGGACGTGCGTGCAAGCGTAATGAGTAAACAGATTTCGGTATAAACTAACTTTCTATTTAGCTTGATCAGTACAAGTTGAAAGTCAAGCTGTTAACTAAAAACAAATGGCTATCATAAATTGTAAGGTGGCCATCATTGTTTTTATAGTTCTAATGATAGATGTTGTAACTGTTTTTTTTAATTATTATATTATGTACTTATACTGGGTTAGCTCTTTGCTTCAATCTAGCACAGAAGCAAAGATGAGACCGAAACGCAATAAAAACTGTTTGGCGTCTGTTTCCGACAGGGTCATAGGTTTAACAAAGTTTTTTTTTTTCAATTATTTCTGTGGACTGTAATGGCAGATTTACATTGAGTCAGTAACTGACGTCAGTGCTGGCGCCGAAAACTGACTCGTGCTATTTATACGGAGTCAGTATGTCGTCAGTTAGACGAGGATATTTATTTGGTGTACACACGTTCATAAAGTCAGTGCGGAAAAATGAATTCTCGAAAACAGCAAAAAATCAAAGTTGCAGCAATGCTGTTGCACGCATTTCTCTATTTCTATAATTTTACGATTTGAGATCTCACAGGCATTAATTATCGCGGTATAGTTGAACAAGTTTTAAGTTTTCCGAGTCGTTCAGTTTTCGCGTAATTTTGTGTTGCGGTGCGAGGATGCGTGGTCACCATACAACAGAGCGGCAGCGACTGACTTGGGCATATTTACACGCGGTCAGTTGCACTGGCGCGGGTGGCGGGGGAGCGCACTGACGCCGAAAAATATGCAGCGGGAATATTGAAATCAGTACTGACGCGACAGTACTGTACTGACTTGAAATCGATTTACACTATAGCAGTGCCAGGTCAGCACTGACTCGTCAGTGGACTGGCGTCAGTTACTGACTCAATGTAAATCAGCCTTAATGGTCAATGACCAAGGACAGCTTGGCTCGCGACCGGTGAAACCTACCACCGCCAGTTGGCTCGCGTAGCTGTTACATCAGGTAACAGTAGCTATATATAGCCTCTATCGTTGCCCGGAGTGGACTGCTAGGACATGGACCGTACCCACCCTCAAAAGAATGAATGAATGAAGAAATTATAAAATAATGTGTTAGGTAAACTGCTTCTTTGTTGTGGTTTTCCTTCAGCCGTTCTGATTCATGTTTTCTCATAAGGGTGGGCAGAAACCACAGAATGCCACTCGCTACGATCTTAACATTCACTTACTTCTTTCGATTAATAATAGTATTTTATTTTATAGAGAGTAATTTATTAAAATTGCACGTAATTTCATATATTTTTGTTGTAATTGCCTAATAAAAATGCAAAACTAAGCAACTTTTCATAGACTTTCATTAAATCTCTAAAAAGTAAAAGTAAGTGACTTTTTACTATTATTATGCAAATGTTATTTTAAAATACAGTTGCAAAATTTCATTAAAATGTTATTTTCTAAATAATAAAGCATCTTAGTAAAATATTTTGAACATCAAGAGGTCATTTTAAAACACAGTGATTGAGCCATGGGCTTTCTGCGTTTCAGACAGCGGTTTCGATTTCCGCAATGAAAATATTGCGTGTACCTAAAAAATAGACAGGTTCATATTGGTCTAAACACGCACAATATGGAAGAAAAATAAAGTAGTAACAAAAAAGTAAATGAGTGCATAATGTGCCACTTGGCAGTCATTTATTATGGTTCGAATTATAATGATTTTATCAACGTACTTAGCAGTTTTCAGCAAGGGATGGTTACTCCCGACCAACTTGCGTAGGTGTAGCGCTACGTTCGCAATCTCGTCGCTCAATACCCATCGAAGACTCAGGAAGGAAGTTGGATATCCCACGATCTTCTCCGCCTCGCTCACTGCTCGGTTCCAGTCAGGTTTCGAGTTGTGTTGCACAACACTCGCTCGTTGCGTGCTACATGTGTTCACTTCCCTAGCAGTACAAGGTCCCCAAAGTTTCGAAACCAACGCACTAGATGACTGAACTTTCACCAAATCACACTTCACGACACGACACAATCGGCTCAAACTCATTTTCCTGACGAACTGCACCGACACAGGAATACCAACGACTACGCAATTCGAATTTCGAAAGCGCGAAAGTAATTATTTGTATAACAAACACTAGACTAGTACGAAATAATGTTATTTGCACAGAATTGATGTATTAAAACGTATGTCTAACTCAATAAATTCAATTTGAAACCTTTGAGCGAAACTTTTTATAGAAATCAATCTTTTTATGCAAGAGTTGCACAAAATAGATTTTATTTCGTAAATAATTTGAACGACGAATTACGAACGTGCGCAACTTTCGCGCGTGATCGGTTGACTGACCGAATGGTGAATGAAGTCTGCGAGCTGACGCCGGATTCGCTAATCGGGGATTGAAGAATGACATTTTCTCATTGAGCTGCATTTTCTGAATGATTCTGTACCTTTCTTTCACTCAATAAAAATCTTCATGCACCCGGTTGGACTACACCAAAAAATAGTTGCTTTCGCGTCATTTTGTTTAATGTTTTGCAAAATATTGAATTCTTTTGTTTTAATTCTGCTTAAAAAAACCAACAGGCTTGATCTCCTGATACTCCGTGGACGGGTGAAACAGTTTCGAACAAAGATTTCAGTGCTTGCTAATGATTAGTTTTTTTTTCCTAGCGTAGCGGACATAAATTTAATAACTTAATCTGCCTATAATTCCTAACACTAAGACAAACACATGCCTCTTGAGGGTCGAACTTCATCACGCAGGATCAAAGTTCAAAGTAGGTTCATAATAATTATAACATTTATTTATTTATTTATTTTATTTTAACACTCATGTCTTGATATGCACTGTTCTCTCACATTATTTTGCTTCACTGTCTTTAGATTTATGATATTTAAATGATTAACTCAATTCAAAGTGCTTATGGGTTAAATTCGCACTTACTATCTAAAACGCGTCACGAGCGTTTCCACTGAGCCACCTGTACCTTTCTAGAGCTAAAATATGTATTGTTTGTACAGAAAAAAAAATTGGATAGATATCAAAAACCCACTATGTTTTTATTAATAATAAGTTTCTCGTAAACACACAACGTCATAAAGCGCCTGGACAAAGAAATTAGTAATGTTGCCTGAGACAGAAGTTTGATCACTTTTGTTTTGTTTGAAAGATAAGCATAGAACACAACAATGCTCCTAAAGAATTAAAATAGCAATTTTTTGCTATTTTATTTCTTTAGGAGCATTGTTGTGTTCTATGCTTATCTTTCGCATCTGATATCCTGAAGGGTTTGGTAGAAGTGCAAGCTTAGTGAGTAATTATTTACACAACAAGTGTTAAACATAATAAAAGATAGGGTGGAACTGAAATCTATTATTTAAAAAATAGGCAGCGATTTATTCATTGAATTGACTGGTACTATTTAAGTAAATAAGTACCTATTACATCTAAACAGCATCTATTTTTATTTTAACCAATTTCAACCATGCATGACATTCATTCATTAAAATGAAATGGATGCTGTATTAATTTATTTATTTTTGTTGTGTTCACATCACAAAAATACCTACTATGCAGGGCCCCCGTAAGGGCTACAGGCGCCTGTGTGCAAAAAAGATTTTGGCGCCCTTTTTTGAATTATCTTTTTATGGTAGGTAGGTCAGTGGTGTATTTTAAAATTCAGCGCCCTTGGGTTTAAATCTTGCCGCCTCGGAACTTAAATACAAAAAAACATCAAGTACTACTCAAACTTCACAGCCAGAATTCCATACCATTTTATAGAAGACAAAAAATGATTGTAGACTAAGACAAGATTAACTAACTGAAGCATTTGCTATTGAAAAATGAGCTATCAAAAGCGAGATTACGAAAAGCGAATGCCAACCTTATCTATTAGAAGCGCGAGCGAAGCGAGCGCGAAAATTTTTTTTGCTTTTTGGAATAGGACAAGGCAATTCTTCATAGAAAAACGAACGCAGTGAGATCTAAAAGTTTAACGTTTCCGAAGTTTAAGTTTTAATATAAAAGTGAGATCAAATATTCGAAGTCTTT
Organism: Agrotis clavis; assembly: GCA_954870645.1. Lineage (NCBI taxonomy): Eukaryota > Metazoa > Arthropoda > Insecta > Lepidoptera > Noctuidae > Agrotis > Agrotis clavis. Next base: position 24,017,117 of record OX940921.1, read on the forward strand.
AGTAGGTACTTAACCTTATCTAATTTAAGTTATCAACTTTTATTTTAAAAAAATGTTTTTTTTTTTTTTAAATTCTGGGCCCTTGGCTTTGGCGCCCCTAGAGGATGGCGCCCGTGTGCATTGCACACATTGCACATATGGATGCGGGGGCCCTGCTACTATGATTAGTAGTTTTAATAGGGCAATTAATTGGTTAAATCAATTGGCTACATCCAGTCATCCAGTAGAAATAAAAATAATGTAAACATTTTAATGGGCCTAGTGCTAGTGTCTAGTGACTGGAAATCTGGAGTATAACCACAAGTATAACTGGGCTGCGTTTAAATCCTTTATCCAGTTTAAATTTATACTGACTAAATGTCAAACAGCCCGTTTAAGTACACCGAGAGGTGAAAAATTATACCAATTAAAATTTAATCTGCCCCGTTTACGGTCGTCCGCTGGTCTATGTTTTTACTGAAAGGAATAAATTTTTGCGACGTTTTTACCTCGCAAAATTTTATCCTGCTGTCAGATTGACATTTAAGTTTTGTTGTTTTGCTCGATTCGCGCCGTAAAAACGAATATTTTTATTTAAGAGAGCGAATGTGATTTGTAGATTATGGATTTCATTAATATTACACCAGAAAATTGAATATTTGTTTAATAAACTGAGCTGTCAATTGAATTTGACAGCTAACATTGACAGAAACTTATGACTCCGTTCAGAGAACTCTCGCTAGTTTAATTTTTTTACGGCGAAACATCGCCGGAAGATTTAAACGCACCCCTGGAGATCGATCGAAATATTTTTCATTGACAGATCAGTGTTACCAGCATATTTTTACAACTAAGATTGTACTTTTTGGTGATATTTCATTTGAAAGTATATACTGTTAAGTTAAATATAAAATTAAATCACTGGTCAGGTTTATAGCTTTTAAAATTAATGTAAAGAAATAAAAGACTTGTTAGAGAACTTACTTGGAATTTTCAAGACACAGTTAAATACACTTTACAATCAGCACTATATAGTTATTCTTTAAACACAACTATAGTTTAGTAATCGATTGCTCGACGTCTGATGCACGACTGAGCTCGCAGGATTGGCACGACTATCAAAGTTACTTTCTACCACCATTCTATCTACATTCCATCCGATGCCGTGTGATTGGATAGTCGCGCCATCTTCGAACTCACCGGTACTACAGTAGTCAAAATAATACTTTTAACATTATAATTGAATATAATTTTATAACAAACCCAATTGGAAGGGTCCCAAAGCGCCCCAATGGCACAATTTTGTGCCACCAAACCCCGAACGATTTTAAACTGTATTTTTGAAAAAATAAGTCTTAAAATCGGTCAGGGTTTGGTGGCACAAAGTTGTGTCCCGGGGCTCTAATGTGATACAATTTAGTATTGATAACGATCCTATTGGACTTATTCGACTACTATAAGGCTCGCTCCTTCCTCCTCCCATTCTTTTCTTTTCTCCTTAATAACTTTTCTTATAGGTCTAATGTTGCTTGTGAGTTTAAATGTTTGTGAATAAATGTTTACTAGCAGTTTTCGAAAGATCTCAGCACGATATTCGGAGGCACAGCATAAAACGTCCATCTACAAGGTGAACAGAGGATCTGATAAAGACCACAGGATCGCGCTGGATGCAAGCCGCTGCCAACTAGTATTTTTTTTTTAGAAATCGATAGGGAAGGCGTATGTTCAACAGTGGACATCCTACGGCTGATATACTGATGATGATGATAAATCAGAATCGTGTATTTGTCAAACACGTACGGTTGACGGCACGGTTAGCGCAGTGGCTGAGCGATTGTCGCGAGTTTGATTCTCGCACGGAGCAAATAGGTATTCGTATGATCTACAAGCAGTTGTTTCGGGTCTGGGCTTTGTGTATGTGGCTTTATATGTTTGTAAACGCACCCACATACAGAAAGAAATTCCAAATTTTTTTGAAAGCTAGCAAAAGTGCGCTATGATTTTTCAACAATGACATCCAACAAATTAATTATGTTATTAAAGAAAACACACTCGAAGTCACATCCACACACAGACAGACTCGGCAATAAATAAAATATTGATCCTGTGTGGAAATCGAACTCCGTGACACACAGTACCAGTGTAAAGCTGCGAACAAATTATCGGACGCGTCCGTCAGCCGCGGCTGAGGGACGCGGCTTAGCAGTGTGCACGGTAGTTCGGACGACAGAAGGCCAGATTCTGTTCGGACGTCCGAACGTTCAAGGTCACGTCCGCGTCTTACGACCGATAGTTTGCACAGTGTAGTATTAAATGTACTGGCTAGATAATGAATAAGCCGCGTCCCTCAGCCGCGGCTGACGGACGCGTCCGATAATATGTTCGCAGCTTTAATCGCGACTTAAATGTCACTAGATAAAACGAGTAATGGACATGAATAATTTAAAAAACTACAATTGTACGAATTACTGACATTTTTATGGCAACACTAATTTTCCACATTGACCAATCAGGACGTTGCTTCTTTTCGTTATGTTCATTCAATCTCTAGCGCCAGCCAATCCAAATCGGCGGCGACTAGAAATAGTTCACGTTCAATCGCTCATTCAGTTATTCGCGTTCTGCCGGTTATCGTAGTCGTCTGTAGAGCGGTCACTACGCGCTTGCCGGTTTCTTTCAGTGTTATACTTCATTATTAAATTCTCCATCCAGCACATCTGTTGTTATTTGATAACATTTGTGTGTGAAAGTGAGAACTAAGTTGTGTTGGAGGCGAGAAAGTTCATTCAATTTACCGAAAGTACTTTGAGGTAAGAGATTTTTTGTGGCTTTAGATTTTTTCACGGGCTAGCTATGTCTGGCACGTCTTTCGCAGGCACTTCGTTCTCCACGTGTAATGCATACGTGGTGTAAATTCTGCTCAACAGTAAATTATCAGTCTACTCAACAGTTTAGTTACCGCTTCTTCATAAATTTTTCAAGACACTTATTTCTGTCATATAAAAAAATCTAATTGGATTCTGTTTTCCTGTTACCCGATTGCACATTATTTTATTCGTGTTTGCGTAGCAGTAAGCAATGCGTACTGTTAAAATTAAATTAACTCCGTAATTTACCGTCATTCGGCGATTATATCATACCAAAACAATCGCAAAATCTAAATTATCAAATAAGATAAGCAATAAAAATAACATCTGAGCATCTAAAACTGCAGTAAACCGTTATCCCGTTCCCGAACAGGTTCGATTTTCAATTGATTCGAATAGATTTTTTTTCTGCCGCCGCAACCGGTCTTTGTAGCGCCAGCAATGACCTGAGATTTGGCGGTCATTGATCTGTCAGCTGCTTAGAATTCATCTTTTATATATTTCCGTGTCACAATGTTAGTTACCGTACTCCTCTGAAACGGCTTGACCTATTTTTATGAAATTTGGTATGCATATTCAGTAGGTCTGAGAATCTGCTATTTTTCGAACTTTTTTTTTTCTAGGAAAAATTTACATAAATGGCAAAACAACGTTTGCGGGGTCAGCTAATAATTATATATTCTTTTAAATCTCGCATTTCAATAATTGCGGTGCAGACAAGTTTGATTTAAAATGTTTACGTGAAGAAAAAGGTTTTTAGGTCAGCGCGGCTAAACGAATCTAGATGCAATTTTATGTATTTAATATAGTCTGGAATATCACCAATACCATTCACATTCATTAATTGAAATACCTTCAATAAGTAAAAAAAACACAACACTCGCAGTGCATTTCACACAAATACCTATTTCTAATTTATGTCCATGCTCAAACTGGGAAAGGATTAAAGTTTAAAACAAGTTGTATTTTGACTACCTACCCGGTCACTTACTTTTTTTCTCCCCACTTTGCAACAGCCACTGGCTATATGATACTCATTCTTGTAATATGGATGAATGTCAGAAAAAAAATTGTATTGATGGATGCCGTTAACCAGTATTTTTCCTTGCTTCAATGACTATGTCAAGCGTACCATTAAGTAATATTTATTATGTAACAGAATACAACAATACTTATCATTTCCGCTGCTGTCATTATTATCCATTCCTGTGAAGAATTACAGTAACTACCAGGGGCTACTTGAAGTGATCATTTGTATCCTGACTCTGATTACTAGCATAAAGATGATTGCGGAAATCAACAGCATCCATAATCATAAAATTAATGAATGACTGTTTTTAATGGTTTTTCATAAAGAAATCCGAAATGTCTTCATCTTCATTTATTGGTCTTAAAACATTTTTACCTAAATATTGCTATTTGTCACGGAACAAATTCCTTGTGTTCAGATAACCGATTGCAAACGCAAATAGAACAAAAAAAAAGTCCATCAAGTATCAGTATCAGGGCCGAAACTAACGGCAATTAGAAATCCAGAGATAACAACCTCTTTATAATTATTCTTCTTCATCTAATAATTAAGATATTTTTTTAAAAAACACTAAAACTGTGAGATTTTAAATCAACCTCTATAATTTGACCTTAACCTGAAAGCAGTCTCTTAAAACCTGTTTTTAACGCAATTTAAGTAATTAAGATAAAAACGAGACAGTTTGTCTAACATCATTAAATCTCAATTATCCAGTCACCTCATCTTTACAGTCAGATATAATAATTTTAATCTCTATTTAATTTCAGAGTACTTAACATTGACAGACATGTCTGGCTTTCATTTGAACATCAAAATGGGTTATAATCATAAACGCACTGCTTGCATAAAATGTTTATAATTATATCCTTGGTACTAATTACCAGAGATTATGATAACAAAAAGTATTATGAAATACTGGTGTAATAAATGCAGAGATTAAATATTTTAATCATTTCATCAAATTGTTGATAATTATCATAGATAAGTTATAGGCGAAAATTATATGTAATTTGATGTTAAAAGAGTTTGTCAAAACCAATTTGAAAAATAAACACCTATCATTTTATAAGTGTAGAGATGGCATGGCATGCAGTTATAATTCATGTACCTACCTACATTATTTGTAATGAAAAATATAAAAAAAATAACACACTCAGACCCAGCCACTGAATGGAAAACAATTTGATCAGCAATGAAAATGATAGCTACCTAACTATTTTACACTTTCAAAATTCACTGAGTAGGTATTACTCAATATTAATTTTCAGAGTACAGGAAATTTCCACTCATTTCATATTGTCTGCCATTCAATTCACATTGATTAGATGAAACCAAGTGATAACCGAATTTGAACATGCTCAAAGATTTGATATGAATTTGTTAATAAATATAAATTATGATGAAATATGTTTTTTATGGTACCCACTAGCAGTTACATGTCTGAAAAATTTAACTACTTAATGTTTTTTCCTTTACTTAAATAATTATATTGCCCCATTTCTGAGCAAAGGCCTCCCGCAATTCCTTCCATGGACCCTTTTACTGGGCTGGCCAAGACACGAGATGATTCACTTCGGTCACCCATCCACAAACTGACCTCAGCTAGAAAACATACCCATCGACCAACTGAATTCAGTAAGAGTTACTTAATTTGGGAAACCCATCCAAAAATAGACCTAGACATCCGTTGCTTAACCTTGGTCACTCATCCAATGACCGGATCCAGATCCAGACCTCGGCAAGATTTGTTACCATCTGATGGTCACCACAACTCGACAATCGCGCGCACTCGCGGTCGCGTCCCGTTTCACGAAATCCACACTCCAACACAGTAAAGTAAGAGGAAATAATTCCTTTTTGAGACAGAAAAAAAGTAAAACCTAAAGGGAAAAAAATATCGATATAGGTAATTCAAACGTCAGCTATCTAATTAATGATATGACGGCGTGGGAACTCCCACAGAAAACGTTATCAATGCAAGTGAAAAGTTTTCCATGCTTGTATTATTATTAGATTGACGAGTGATCCGTCAGTGTCGTCTAAGCAAGCATTGTGATTTGAGTGCTACCGTGAATTTAAGATATTGTTTGCTCGCCTAAATTGAATGGCTCATGGTATGGGCTATTTACATCAACGAACGGGCATAGTTAGAGTAAAATATGTTAGGGGTCAAAGAGAAAGGCTAGGGGTCAATCTTATTCAGGGTCGCGGGTCTTATGAGGTTACCGCAGCTCTGGAACGCCGCAAAGGCCAACTGAACAGGATAGTTTTCAGATATCTCCACCATAGTGCGAGAGCCGGCTGCAAAAATACCTACCTTATCGGCTACCCCAATAGGCTATGTATAGATCGTTAACCGACACCTAAACACGTAAAAAAAATCAGGTCTGCCAGAACCGATCCTGCCGGGTCATAGAAATAATCGAGATTTTTTGACGTAATTTTTTAGTAAAAATTACGTCATAAGATACCCGAATGAAAGTGCTGGCAGCAGTTAACCATTGATTATTTATGTAAAAAAAAGTGGGTCTGCCATTGCGCACCTTGCCGGAAGTTCATGGCAGACCCCTAAAATATGCCCTTCTGCAACACTAAACCTACCTCATCGAGTACCCGGATGGGACCAACGCTAAATAATAACCAAGATGCCTCTGATAATGGATCAAAAGGTCTGCCAGATCTAAGCTTGCCGGAACTTAGTGTTCAAAGCATTTGAAGTTGATAGGGAGCATAATTTCACCTGAAGTCAAAATAACATTTAACATATAAAATAACATTTTTTAAACATTATTTTGTTTCTAATTTTATACAAATTTATGAATATTAAATATTTTTTATCAAAACATTAAATAAAACAACAAGTGTAGAGATAAAAGATGTACATTCAAAATTTAGCAACAATCACTACGAGTTCAATATCATGCTTACAATTTATATACTTACAACTACGAGTATCAAAACTTAGTTTAAGTTGGCATTAAAATTACCTGAATTCTGTATATATGTAGGTTTAGGGAACTAAGTAGGCTTCCGAGTGTAGAACCTGTTATTGCGTAAATCATCGTAGGAACGCTGAAAGGTAGTCAACGCCTAATCAACCTGACCACCACCAGGATCTTTCTAGTCCACCGAAATCAGGTCAAAGTTTAAACATTAATGGTTAGGTTCACTAGCCATTTACTGTCAATACCTGAGTAGGTACGAGAACTGTATAAATTATAAAAAGACTAGTGTTTTTGTGTACTTAGTTTCAGTGAACGAGATCAACGACGGGCTAGCGGAAACTGTCTATGTTTTTTAGACCCTGCCATAAAGATAGACCTCAGAAATTGACTGAGCAAACCTTAAACCTCATGGCTGAACGACGCTTTCTACAGTTGGAGTCTTCCGATGACGTTAAGTCATATAGGCGGCTCAATAGACCTATATCTAAGTCCTTGCGACACGATCTGCGTCTCTTGAATACGAATCGTGTTAAAGAGACCATACAGCGAAACCAAGGCTCTAAAGTGAAGTGCTTGTATAATAACGCCACCATGTCGGTGCGAGTACAGGAGCAGAGCACGAAGGCGATTCCAGTGAGAAGAGGCGTAAGACAGGACGATATCTCCCCAAAACTATTTACTGCCGCAATGGAAGACGCCTTCAAGCTCCTGGAATGGCAAGGACTTGGCAGCAACATCAACGGCAAATACGAGTACATCACTCATCTTCGGTTTACATCGTAGTCATGGCACAGAGTACTACAGAGGTGTCTCTTCCCAAAAACAATCAAACAAATGTAAAATCTATGCACGAAAGAATAAAGCACATTTTAACTTGCAGCCGTACCGCCCACCTACTTTTATATTAGCCTAAACTTCCCGTGCTCAAGCATGAAGCAAAATTGTACTGAATGGCTACGCGCGAGAGTTTATTTTGGTTTATCTGATGCTAACGTCACATCAAGGTCAACGTTCGCCGCGCTCAATAGGGTTGCGACTTGCGAGTTCAGGAAGCACAGTTTGGTAGGTTGGTGTATTTTATGCATTTGTTAAATTAAATAATTATTAAATAAATTTTCAAGGAATTTTGTTTTTATCATCAGCCTATAATCTTTTTGGTTTCGCCATCGATAACTACATACTACATTATCGATAGGTAGCACAGCCACAGATTGCTTATAGTACCTACGGCACCTTACGTTAGAAATAATTTATTATGATAATATTATCTTTTCTACCTATTATTGTTATATTTTAAACATTTCATCTCAGAAAAACAAAAATGAATAATATTTAAAAATGTTTGAAATGTTTGAAATGTTAGGCTTTAAAACCTCATAAATATCATAACGCCACATTCGCCACCCAAGTCGCTGTGGCTCCGTGTGCTCTTGTCAGTTTTATAGTATAGGAGCAATGATACGATTTGGTAAGTAAATGTAGGACGTAGATGGATGTAGGTCTGGACTGGCCTGTTGGTCTAGTGGTTAGTGACCCTGACTGCTATGCCGGAGGTCGTGGGTTCGATTCCCACCCAGGACAAATGTTTGTGTGATGAGCACGATCATTTGTTCTGTGTCTGGGTGTCATTTATCTATAATATGTATTATTAAACACGACTTAAAGACTTCAAGTATTTATTAATACACACATTTGAAACTCTTCGCGGACATTCCACTTTTCATAAGCGCGGGAATCTCTACCACCGAGCCAACTGTCAAACGCCGTAGGGATGTTCCCATGACGCGAGACAATTAGTGCTGTTCCGTGTCGATCCGGTTTTCTTCGTCTAACAGCTCGGCCATCCTGCAGTCCTTCGGTCCCCGAAGGAGATAGTCCTCAGCTTGGCACGCCAGATCAGCCGTGTACTCGCTGCAGGGTTCAGCCGGCGATCTTCACCATTTTCGGCAAGAGATGTAAGCGCTGTGAGGCCCCGAAGGCAAGCGTAAAACATACAATTTAGCCCCAAAGGCAAAGACTGAATACCCAATGGAGAGGCCCCGTAGGCAAGTCTTGGGTATCATGGTTTAGGCCCCGTAGGCACTAGGCAATCGCCTGCTGGCTCCGAAAGCAAGCACGTTAGTAAACGCTGTGTTGGCCCCGCTAGGCAAGCGTTTGTATTTTAGCGTGCATAGGATTGTGTTATAAGGCTCCATAAGCAAACACCTCAATAAACGCTGAGTAGGCCCCTTAGGCAAGCGTTGTGAGAGCAATTGACAATTTGTGCTGTAAGGCTCTGGAAGCAAGCACTCAAATCAACACTATGAAGGCCCCATAGGCAAGTGCAATGGATGAAATATTAGAGTAGGTTTGTGCTGTAAGGCTCCGAAAGCAAGCACTTAAATGAACACTGTGAAGGCCCCATAGGCAAGTGCAATGGCAGAATTATTTCTATTTGTGCTGTAAGGCTCCGGAAGCAAGCACCTAAATGAACACTGTGAAGGCCCCATAGGCAAGTGCAATGGTAGAGTGATATTGATTAAGCCCCCAAGGCATACGTATTGTACGTCATGAAATATAAGACACGAAAAATAATTACATGGTAATCGATAAAAGAGCACCTTACGACTGCTCTATCAGGTCCTCATCAGACGAGGAGTCTCGTCTATGATGCCAGATCTTAATCTTATCACGAGCAATTATATTTTTATACGCTCGTTTGCCCTTCGTGTACGATGTGACCTCATAGCGATCATTGGGTAACACAGCTGTGATTTTGTATGGTCCCGCGTATCGCTGTACGAGTTTTCCGCTTGTTAGACCGGGACGTAATATTTTCCGCTCTACCATAACCAGCTGACCTATAAGTAGCGGATCTACATCTCGCCGATCTTTATCGTAACGCCTTTTCATCTGAACTGCATTTTTTTCAATAGTTTGGGCAGCCTCGTCTCGTGAATTTGACACTTCTTCACTGTAGATTGCCCCATGCAAATCATTGGGCAAACGGGGTCGTAAACCACACAGCAACTCTAAAGGCGACTTGCCTGTACCTTGGCTTACTGTTGAATTTAAACCTAATTGAACCTTTGGTAAATAGGCATCCCATCCTTTTTGATCATCACCCATGTAAGCTGTCAGAGAATTTAGAATTGTTCGGTTCAGACGTTCGACCTGCCCATTCGACTTAGGTGACGCCACTGCGTTTAAAACGTGTTTGATGGCATTGTTGTCGCAAAATTGTTTAAACTCCTTGCCCGTGAATGCTGTGCCTCGGTCACTAACAATTCGCTCGGGATAACCAAAAGTGTGGCTCAGTTTACTCAATGCAGTAATTACTCCTTTAGCATTGGCTGTAGCAACGGCTTCTAACCACGCGAACTTAGTAAATCCGTCGATAACCGCAAAAATATACGTTTTCCCATTGCTCTTACAAAAGGGGCCCAGGTGGTCCACATGTAAAGTGTGGAAGGGCACGGCAACCTTCGGTATAGGGTGTAGTAAGCCCGGTTGTCTCCCAGTTGGTTTCTTCGTGAACTGACATCCAAGACAGCTTGCCACATATTTTGTCACATATTTTCTCATTTTCGGAAACCAATATTTAGCTCGTATTGCTTCGAGACACTTTTCGATTCCCAGATGCCCATGTTCGTCATGATAAATCTTCATAATGTGGAATCTTGAACTCTTAGGTAAAACCGGTCTAAACTCATTGTCTACTACACGACATAGCCGTCCGTCTACGACTCTATAGTCTTTCGATAGTCCCTTCTCCCTTTTCTTGTTAGCTTCTTGTTCTAGTTTCAAATTCAGCAGCAATGCTTGAATTTCCTTGTCGTCATCCTGCAACGCATCAAGTAGATCCTTTTCCTGTATATGGTGCACCGTCACAGGGTTTCTGCTTAGGGCGTCTACGTGAACCATAGAAGTCCCGGGTCGATGGTCCACTTCGAAGTCGTACTCTTGCAAATCAAGCCACCAACGGGCGATCCGTGGTGACAAGTCGCGTTTGAGCCAAGCCATCCTTAAGGCTGAACAATCAGTCACGACCCGAAATTTAACACCAGAAAGGTACACTTTGAAACGATTGACAGCAAACACCACAGCAAGAGCTTCCAATTCGAAGCTGTGATATTTTTGTTCCGTTTCTGATGTTTGACGGCTGGCAAAAGCGACAACCTTCATATCACTATTCAGCTGTCGTTGAAATAGAACACCACCGAGTCCTGCTTTCGATGCATCGGTGTGAACATGGGTTTCTCTGTCCGGGTGGTAAATTGCTAACACTGGATCAGCGGTAAGAACTTCCTTCAGGGTATTTAAGGCTCCATCTTGTTCAGGGCCCCATCGCCACTCCACGGTTTTTTTTGTGAGTAGGGTGAGCGGTCGCGCACTATTCGCAAAATTCCTTATAAACTTACGGAAATAACTAGCGAGTCCGAGGAACTGCCGCAACTCATGCACATTTCTAGGTTTCTTAAAATCGGAGACTGCCATGATTTTTAGAGGCGAAGGTCTTATTTCGCCCCCCGATATTTCATGACCCAGGTACTCGATGCTGTGCGTTAGTAAAGAGCATTTCGCTTTCTTGAGCTTCACACCTGCCATTGAGATTAATGTTAGCACCTTTTCTAAATTTGCCATACATTGCTCGGTGTCCTCGCCCCAGACGATGACATCGTCGATATAGACCTCACAGCATTCATGGATAACTGGTTCGAGTATGTGGTTCATGGCTCTCTGGAAGACAGCTGGGGCATTGCAGAGGCCAAAACTCATCATTCTGTACTGGTAATGACCATCCGGCGTCACAAATGCAGTTAGTGGTCTTGACTCCTCCGCAATTTTAATTTGGTGATAGCCATTTGCCAAATCCAGACAACAGAATACTGACTGGCCCACTAACCTGTCTAATAGGTCTTGTATGACTGGTAAAGGGTATCGTTCCTTTTCGGTAATCTTGTTAAGTGCTCTGTAGTCTATGCACAGGCGACGTCCTCCATCCTTCTTTTTCACAAGCAAGACAGGGCTTGCAAAAGGGGACTTTGAGTTTTCGATGATCCCTGCTTTTAGAAGTTCAGCGATGATATTCCTAATAATTTCTCTTTCATGGAATGACACTCGGTACGGCTTGTAATTTATAATTTTGTCTTCTGTTAGCTTTATGCTCATTTCTACACTGCAGTTCCCTAATGCCATTCCATTACCAGAAAAGCAGTGCTCATACTTGGTAAGAAGTTTGTCTAAGGATGCCTTCTGGTCTTCATTTAAATGATCACCTACTTTAATATTATCACAGCATTGGTCTTCCAATTCTGCTCTAGCCACACAGTCATTTTCTTTTAATTCCAGGGTCCGGTTTGTCTTGTTGATAAGTTTTATAAAAGCCTGACCCTCATGTAATTCGACACTACCACCTATAACATCCTTTTCGCATAATGGTTTTCTTTGTTCGCTCAGCCTGATAAGCATAACACCATCAACAACGGGATCTGGTCTCACCAACAGTTTATTGACTCCAGGGGTAATTTTTGTATCAGCTTGAGGATACAACCTTATCTTGCCAAAAGAATCACACAAATCAGTCACTTGCAATGCCATTTGATCTTCATATATGTTGAGCTCAGTCGAGGTCTTTACAATAACTACGTTTGGTTGCTCTGTAAAAGGCTGTCCTATGAGAACATCAACTTCTTGTAGGTCATCATTCACAACATAAAATTCATTCACCTTCTCTATGCCATCAACTACAAGAGAAGCTGAAACAATACCCAAAGGTGTCGTTAGTGCATCTCCATATCCCTTTATAATAGTGTCATTGTTGGGTTTCAGCTCCAAGTCCTGTGTCTCAAAGAAACTGTGTTTCATGGTGTTACACGAGCTGCCAAAATCTACACTTCTCATCAAAAAAATCGAAACACTTTCGTTTTTATTGTTTTTGTCCTAATTTTTTACAAAAGAGAATTAATTCCATGAAAAAAAAACATTACTGTGTAGCTGGCAGTTTGGTCATTACAGTAAGAAGAAAAAAAAATCAAAATTCGAAATAATTTCATTTGTTTATCCTATAAATGAAATTAATCACTGTTTTGAGACAAATGTGTATTTAGGGTTGGAGTACGTTTCTCGTTTAAAAACTAAAAATTAGCGCTTGTCTTTAAACTTTCTGTTTCTTATTTCATTTACTGTGACTTTGGGACGTCTGAAAAAACTTTTTTTTCTAAAACATATGGATACTTCGCCCGCAGAAGCCGCCCAAGTGGTGGCATTGCTGGATTCTGGACTTAGTCAGCGTGTTGTGGCTGCAAGATTGCATCTAAGCTTATCATCTGTTCATAGAGTCTACAAACGCTATCGGGAGACTGGTTCGTTCACGCGCCGTTCAGGATCTGGCAGGAATCGGGTCACTTCTGAGCGAGATGATCGATTTATTGTAACAACTTCTTTACGAAATCGACGCCTTAACGCTTTTCAACTGCAGCAGCAGCTTCGCGTTGTACGAAGAGTAGCTGTAAGTGACTCTACAATAAGAAGAAGGTTGAAGGAACGCGGATTGGCACCGCATAAGCCAGCGAATGGGCCGAAATTAACTGCAGACCATCGAAGAGCGCGCCTTAACTTTGCACGCGAGCACCTAACTTGGTCATACCTTCAGTGGAGCAAAGTACTGTTTTCTGATGAGTGTAAAATTATGCTGTATGGTAACGACGGAAGGAACAAGGTCTACAGAAGAGATGGAGAACGCTTTGCACAATGCTGCATTGAAGAAAAGGTCAGCTATGGTGGCGGTTCGTGGACGGTTTGGGGAGGAATCAGCGCCGACGGTAAGACAGAACTTGCCTTTGTGTCTGGGCCACGGCTGCCTGCACTAAACTCTCATCGGTACATCGAACAGTGTCTTGAACCTCATGTGATGCCCTATGCACATTTTATTGGCAACGACTTCATATTCATGCACGACAATGCTAGAGCTCACACCGCGGGCGTCGTACGAGATTATCTTACCGAAGTCGGTATCTCCATTATGGTATGGCCAGCAAGAAGCCCGGACATGAATCCCATTGAACATCTATGGGATGAATTAAAGAGACGAATTCGAGCAAGAGATCCAGCCCCAGAAACACTTAGCCAGCTGCAAAATGCAATCCAAGAGGAATGGGATAATATACCACAACATGTGATCGTGACTCTCATCCGATCGATGAAGAACCGTATGGAAGCAGTAATAAGAGCTCGCGGAGGGAATACAAGTTATTAAATAAACGTTTCTTACATTTTTTTTTCATTTACGCGTGTTGTTTTACCCATTTCCTTCATATTCCATACAGGGTAAAAATTACTCATTATACAAAATACGAAACCTATGAAGACTTAATTTGAATTTAGAACATTAACATTAGGATTTAAAAACCTCATACTACTCACTATTAAATGACATTTTACATTTATTCCTAAATATACACATTTTTCTGATAATCCCTATCAAATCATAAACTGCGAGGTGTTTCGATTTTTTTGATGAGAAGTGTATATAAGCATTTGCTGGACCTCCATTAACAATCACACCTTTAAAGTACTTCCTGTCTGAGGAGTCACAGCATACAGTTTGAACCTTTTGTACTGAACGGTTTTGTGTACTAGTTTTGGACTTCCTCTTGCACTCTTCCAATGTATGACCATCAATGTTACAGAAAGAACAATGTTTGCTCTGATTTTTCTTTTTGAAACACTCAGCTTCAGTGTGACCTGGTCTTTTACAAAATGAGCATTTTCTGTTGTCCTTTCCATTTTTGCGACACCTACTTGCTTTGTGACCAGGTTTGCCACAAGAGAAACACTTTGTCACCCTGTCTGGTCCATGATGATTTTTCACTAAAGTTTCAGGTTTATCTTGCTCTTTGACAGCAACCGATGTGTTGATACTAGCCAAGTACTGAAGTAAGGAATTGGTGTCCCGGCATCCAGCTGATTTAGCACCAATCTCTAATAGTTTGTTCCCAAGTGTACCTATGATAGCTTCGGTAATGATCTCATCACTCAAATGGCATGACATTCCAATCCCAAGTTTAGCATAATAAAATTCAATAGGGTCTTCGTTAGACTTCTTAACTCGGTTCACTAATTCTCTTATTTGTGTTAGTTTATTTTTAGTAAAAGGGAATGCTTTAATTAACTTTACCTTCCACTCAGTCCAACTCATTTCATAGGTTACTTGGTGTTCATACCAGCTCTTTGCATAGCCACCAAGTTTAGCAGTACAATTACATATGAGTGTGCGTTCGTCCCAACCATGCATATTGGCAATTCCTTCCAAGTTCCGGATCCAATGGTCAACAGAGACCGGGGAGGTCTGTGGGTCAAACACTGGTATAAAATCATTGCGACCCATATAGCGTACAATAGAGGGCTGGGATGTATTTCCAGTATGATAGTCAGTTTTCTTTCTTAATTCTCTTATCAGCCCCTCTAAGGCTTCTATCCTACTGTTTTTCTTCTTTAAATCCTTCTTAAAGTGTGATTTTTTCCTAATAATCTTTTCCCCATCGCTTGAACTACAAGAGGTAGAACTAGGAGACCTATGCCTCTTCTTATGGCGACCCATGGTTATAATTAAAATAAGGTCAACACAATAAATAATACAATAATACACACACTCAACAATACAGTATATGTTACACTTTTGCCTTTAAAAGTTTAGACACTTCTCACCAAAACAATAGAAATTTAGTAAAATATTAAAACTCTCTTTCCAATTATTTAATCTTAGTTTGTCCTTTGATTATCACTATAATTAGTTTAGGCTTGCTTTGTAACACCTTTATTAATGTCTCATGATAATAAATAAGGAGGCAAAATCAGTCTATTAAAACAACATAAAAGTATGGATGGATCTCACCAAACAATTGAAGAATTTGGAGATTTCAAGCAGGTGAAGTCACAATTCCTGACCTAGGGGAATGTCAACCAAACCGTTGCCTTGGTTTTAGCATACCCAAATAAAGAAACCAGCGCCAGGCAAGCGCTACTTCCATACAATTTGCAAATGTTTAACACTACACATAAAGTTTGAAATTTTTGTTAGATTATGCACTAAGAAGTTATTTACACACATGCACAATAAGAGCATCCATTTTTGCAATCCGAAATAAAAGTTTTTCCACTTTTTAACTAAAATGTAACAGTATGATGAACGAAAGCACTAAGTTTTTGTTTTTAACAAGAATCACTCCAAACTTTATTGTTACTTTGTAAGCATAGGTAAATCGCACTTCTGATCTATTAAACACGACTTAAAGACTTCAAGTATTTATTAATACACACATTTGAAACTCTTCGCGGACATTCCACTTTTCATAAGCGCGGGAATCTCTACCACCGAGCCAACTGTCAAACGCCGTAGGGATGTTCCCATGACGCGAGACAATTAGTGCTGTTCCGTGTCGATCCGGTTTTCTTCGTCTAACAGTATGTATTTAGAAATATATAAGTATGTTTACCAGTTGTCTAGTACCCATAACACAAGCTCTGCTTAGCTTGGAACTAGATGGCGTTGTGTGATAGTTGTGGAATATTATTATTATTATGACGTTTATTTATTTACTATACATATTAATACATTTTAAATATTTTAAAAAACAAACGCATAAAAAAACATTTATTATTATTATTATTGGAGAGGAACGAGAAGAAGAAGAAGAATTATTATTATTATATCATTATTAGGTATATAAGGAGTTTATATAAGGATCGTCAATTCTATTGTAATGTTCAGTTAATTTGGCAACTCAACCCTTCCAAAATGAACAGCTTTTGCTTTACAACTTCCAAAAAATTACAAAAATCTTCGATTTTGACCGATTATTTTAGAAACATTGTTTGATGTGCTGATAGTCTCAGAACAAAAGTTATTTTTTCAATTTCATGCGCTGTGTAAACAGACGCTCTTACTTTTTTATAGTTCATTATTGGCGTAAAAAATATGAAATAAAAGCATACATAATGATCGTATTAATTTTACTTAACAAAAACGTGAGAACAATTTTTTCTTATTTTTACTTTTGTAGTTTATGAAACGTGAAGCTCTTATCACTGTTGTCGTTTAGGCAACCAAAAGCTATGCAGTATTTGCTTGTCTTCATATTTTATTACCTTCACTTTTACTTGTACGTGATCACGCGTAAGAAAAATAATTACGATACGGAGCGCGTGCGATACGGGCGGCGCGCGGAAACCATCTGTAGCGACCCGTGAACGGTGTGCGCGTGTGTGTGTACCATTTCATACCTACACCGCGTAGTGTCCCCTCTGTAGTACTCTGTGGTCATGGCAAAGTCGATGGAGGAACTCAGCATGATGCTCGAAAGCGTCAACCGAGTTTCACAACGGTTGGGCTTGAAAATGAACATGGACAAGACGAAAATTATGTCATATGCCATGCCCACCCCAGTCTCTGTTGGAAACTCGGTACGCGAAGTTGTTGAACATTATTATCAGTAGACATACCTCAGTGCCTCAAGACAAAAGTCTTCAACCAATGTGTATTACCAGTGATGACTTACGGCACCGGAACATGGTCTTTCAGTATCGGCCTCATCTCAAAGCTCAAAGTCGCTCAACGAACTATGGAGAGGGCTATGCTCGGTATTTCTCTGCGTGATCGAATCCGAAATGAGGAGATCCGTAGACGAACTAAAGTCACCGATATAGCCCGCCGGATTAGCAAGCTGAAGTGGCAATGGGCAGGCCATATTGCTCGCAGAGCAGATGGCCGATGGGGTCGAAAGGCACTTGAGTGGAGACCACGGACTAGCAAGCGCAGCGTAGGACGTTCACCAACAAGATGGAAAGACGACCTTATAAAGGTCGCCGGAAGACGCTGGATGCAGATCGCTTGCAGCCGGTATATTATATGTATGTGGAAATCTAAAGGGGAGGCCTATGTTTAGCAGTGGACGTCCTATGGCTGAGATGATGAGAAAGATCCTGGTGGTGGTCAGGTTGATTAGGCGTTGACTACCTTTCGGCGTTCCTACGATGATTTACGCAATAACAGGTTCTACACTCGGAAGCCTACTTAGTTCCCTAAACCTACATATATACAGAATTCAGGTAATTTTAATGCCAACTTAAACTAAGTTTTGATACTCGTAATTGTAAGTATATAAATTGTAAGCATGATATTGAACTCGTAGTGATTGTTGCTAAATTTTGAATGTACATCTTTTATCTCCACACTTGTTGTTTTATTTAATGTTTTGATAAAAAATATTTAATATTCATAAATTTGTATAAAATTAGAAACAAAATAATGTTTAAAAAATGTTATTTTAAATGTTAAATGTTATTTTGAGTTCAG
The DNA here is from genome assembly GCA_954870645.1 of Agrotis clavis. Lineage (NCBI taxonomy): Eukaryota > Metazoa > Arthropoda > Insecta > Lepidoptera > Noctuidae > Agrotis > Agrotis clavis. The sequence goes on from OX940921.1 coordinate 24,035,273, forward strand.
GTGAAATTATACTCCCTATCAACTTCAAATGCTTTGAACACTAAGTTCCGGCAAGCTTAGACCTGGCAGACCTTTTGATCCATTATCAGAGGCATCTTGGTTATTATTTAGCGTTGGTCCCATCCGGGTACTCGATGAGGTAGGTTTAGTGTTTCAGAAGGGCATATTTTAGGGGTCTGCCAAGTACTTCCGGCAAGGTGCGCAATGGCAGACCCACTTTTTTTTACATAACTAATCAATGGTTAACTGCTGCCAGCACTTTCATTCGGGTATCTTATGACGTAATTTTTACTAAAAAATTACGTCAAAAAATCTCGATTATTTCTATGACCCGGCAGGATCGGCTCTGGCAGACCTGATTTTTTTTACGTGTTTAGGTGTCGGTTAACGATCTATACATAGCCTATTGGGGTAGCCGATAAGGTAGGTATTTTTGCAGCCGGCTCTCGCACTACCAGAGAGATTGTTACTATTTTCCAGAAATTCCCCACTATTAGAAAATTCAACCTAATGAGGATTTCTGGAAAAAGTAAAAATACCATACTATTGATCTTAAACCAACAACTGTTGTTGGTTTAAGATCAATTACCTGATTATGTCATAGTCAAGTCTGATAGTCCCTTCGCTCCACCGATGATGGAAGAACTCATTTTGATGACGGTATGTGCTATCTCAATCTCTGGGCCTCATACCTATTGCTTTTACAAGCTACTGGTGCGGTCAAGCAGTATCTAGGTACACTAACTGCTTGAGCAGTCTGTATAAGTTGATCACTGGCTAACTGTCAGTATTGACTTCGAGATGTCAATACTGACTGTATTGACATCTCGAAGCTGCGACTGCATAGCAAAATACAGTATTCTACGTACACGAGTACAAGCTACTGGTGCGGTCAAGCAGTATCTACACTAACTGCTTGAGCAGTCTGTATAAGTTGATCACTGGCTAACTGTTTGAGCAGTCCGTGTATGTTGATCGCTGGCTAACTGTTTGAGCAGACCATATATGTTGAGCACTGGCTAACTGTTTGAGCAGTCCGTGTATGTTGATCGCTGGCTGTTTGAGCAGTCCGTGTATGTTGATCACTGGCTGTTTGAGCAGTCCGTGTATGTTGATCACTGGCTCGCTGCTTGAGCAGTCCATGTATGTTGAGCACTGGCTAACTGTTTGAGCAGTCCGTGTATGTTGATTGCTGGCTAACTGTTTGAGCAGACCATATATGTTGATCACTGGCTAACTGTTTGAGCAGACCATGTATGTTGAGCACTGGCTAACTGTTTGAGCAGTCCGTGTATGTTGATCGCTGGCTGTTTGAGCAGTCCGTGTATGTTGATCACTGGCTGTTTGAGCAGTCCGTGTATGTTGATCACTGGCTAACTGTTTGAGCAGACCATGTATGTTGATCACTGGCTAACTGTTTGAGCAGACCATGTATGTTGAGCACTGGCTAACTGTTTGAGCAGTCCGTGTATGTTGATCGCTGGCTGTTTGAGCAGTCCGTGTATGTTGATCACTGGCTGTTTGAGCAGTCCGTGTATGTTGATCACTGGCTAACTGTTTGAGCAGTCCGTATATGTTGATCGCTGGCTAACTGTTTGAGCAGTCCGTGTATGTTGAACACTGGCTGTTTGAGCAGTCCGTGTATGTTGATCACTGGCTGTTTGAGCAGTCCGTGTATGTTGATCACTGGCTAACTGTTTGAGCAGTCCATGTATGTTGATCTCTGACTAACTGATTGAGCGGTCCGTGTATTTTGATCACTGGCTCGCTGCTTGAGCAGTCCATGTATGTTGAGCACTGGCTAACTGTTTGAGCAGTCCGTGTATGTTGATCGCTGGCTTTTTGAGCAGTCCGTGTATGTTGATCACTGGCTGTTTGAGCAGTCCGTGTATGTTGATCACTGGCTAACTGTTTGAGCAGTCCGTGTATGTTGATCACTGGCTAACTGTTTGAGCAGTCCGTGTATGTTGATCGCTGGCTAACTGTTTGAGCGGTCCGTGTATTTTGATCACTGGCTCGCTGCTTGAGCAGTCCATGTATGTTGATCACTGGCTAACTGTTTGAGCAGTCCGTGTATGTTGATCGCTGGCTAACTGTTCGAGCAGTCCGTGTATGTTGATCACTGGCTGTTTGAGCAGTCCGTGTATGTTGATCACAGGGTAACTGTTTGAGCAGTCCATGTATGTTGATCTCTGGCTCGCTGCTTGAGCAGTCCAGTCCGTGTAATTCTGATCATATATATACCTGTATATATGGCAACTAAATGTATAGAAAAATGTTCCCAAGTTTCTGTAAATACGACTGATATGTATTAATGCAGACGTGTTTTGTTGAAGATAAAAACAACGTCATCGAACCATTTAAAATATAAATAAACCATAACAACTATATTACATAAGGTACCATAATATGACCAATCTATGTTGATATTGATACCCTTTTCGAAATAGAATTTCGTAGGAAACTGACAATTATGTATGTATAGCCACGTTCGTTGACGAGGGTCGGACAGCAGCTAGTTTTTTGCTGCCAATACTGTCCGAAATATCCCGAAAGGGACAGACCTGAACTAGCATAAAACTTAACTTTTAAGTTAAAATTCCGAAGCTTAAAACTACCTCCTTCCACCGCATCAATAAAAAAATTAAAAGAAAGAACAAAGGTATTTATTGGACTCAAATTCTTTTGTTCTTTCTTTTATTTTTTTTGTTGTTGTTCTGTCCTCAGAACAACAACATTAATTTAAAAAAAAAACTAAACTATTAAAAGAAAAACAACAAAAACTAAAAAAATAATCCTGTACGAAGCCAAAAGGCCCCATCTCAGCATGTGATGCGCCATTAAAAAAAGAAACACAATAACAAAATTTCATATTACGAGTTGGCAATAAGGCAGAATTTTTTTTTTCTTTAAACATGCTATATTCTAGTTTTATCGCAAAGAAAAGACGATAATAATAAACACGCTACACAAACCGGATCGACGATATTGTTTATAGCATTAATGTCAATGAACCTGCTATTTCTAGGACAAGGCGAAATTCTTTTTTATTTGAGCCTTGTAAATCTTTGAACGTGACCATTGCACGTGTTTGCACGACACAGTTTGTTCTGTGAATGAATAGGAATACGGTTATTGCAAATGTTGTACATTATTTTACGAAAAGGCATAATTGGTAAAACTTCAAAATAAAATTCGCTCTTTTGAACTGGATAGCTTCAAGTTTAAGAAGCTTTTTCTATTTAACGAAGTCATACAACGTCCACGAAAAATACAATTTTCGGAAGTTTGCTTTTTTAGAATCCTAATGAACAATGTTTTCTGTCTCACGCAGGGTATAATGGCCTCCCTTATTATCTTTCCAATATTTTTTAAAATTAAAAATGTAGTATCTTTCACAGTTTGAGGCAGATTGAAACCATCTTCATTATTTTTATCATTGGTGCCATCCAAACAACCTTATTAAATCCTAAGTCTTGTTTCCAGGTATGGAGTGGGAAGGGCCGCCCAAGCAAGGCTTGTACGACCCTCAGAACGAGCACGAAGCCTGTGGAGTTGGATTCGTAGTTGCTATCGACGGAAAACGTACCCATAAAGTAAGTACAGCAGCAATAATCTTCAGCCAGAGGAACCTTAAAATTGGAAACATTTTTGCTCCCGCAATATTTCTTCTTGCATTCGCGAGAATTTTAATTTCCAAGTACTTTTCTTGTAACAGTTGAATTCTTATGAAAGATATTTCCAGAAATTAAAGCAAATAGAAATTTTGACTGACCCTTGTAGATTCTCAAGAACACTATTCATGCGAACGAATAATCGAAACCCCGCAAACTCAACAAAAATTTTCAGTAAAAACTCTTTCGTCACCATCTCATTGGCAAGTTAGTAATATTCTTGTAAAACCTATAAGTAAGCCTAAAATCATTTCAACTCCAAAAAATATTGTTGACTACCTATTCTTATGTGAAGCTTCTCCGTCTGTTTTCTATCTAAACAATACACATTTTTCTAGCAAATCCATTGTTGAAGCCTTTTAAATGATAAAACTACAGAAAAATCTTTCGTAACCAGCCAATTCTTTGAACAAAACTTTACTTCATTTTCATTAACAAGTAGCCAACTAACTTTTTACTTCTCGAACCATTGAAGCCTTATAAATGCTTCAACTCCAGAATCATCTTACTCAATCAGCCGTTCCTCCAGAACTTTCTTTAACCTTTCCTGCTATATTTTATTACGCTGAAGTTTCGGAACAGTTTCTTTTCAAAATTATTAATTAGTTTTATAAACCCCTATAGGAGGCAACGTGTCTGAAATCACGTTGAATTTACTGTGCCTTTGATGGTTTTTTCAGCTATATTTGAAAGCAAAAATGCTCACATTGTTCCACATTTTGTTCTTTGCTTATATGTCGCCTCACAGTCAATACTACACACATCCAAAAGCCAGACTCCATAAGCCCTTTCAACGCCCTAAGCCGAAATTGGATCTCGAATGGGGTTTCGCCCCTATCACCCTAGTAACGTTAATTAATTTGCGACTAGATCAGTCTGCGCTCGCCTGTCTCCATTGAATCTATAGCTCAATATAATGATATCCCTTTGATGCCACCCGATGCTAATTGGCCAGCTTATGGCTGTTTGAAATATTCGGTGAAAATCGTTGTCATAGCAGATGCATTCCTGGAAATTTCCAAAATTGATTTGCATCCAAAACGTTTGTAGTGAACAGATATTCTATACTTGGTAGATTATGAGTGTCGAATAGCCATTTAGTTTGAAACGGAAACCTTGTACACTAGATTTAAGCCAAAAGATAGATCTGGTTTATACTCCAGGGAAAATCCTTCAGAAGCATGATTATTCTGTATTGCATTTGGCAAGCATCCATTGACCATGTCAAATGCTACGTTGCCGCCGTCTTTTAATAGAGAAACTGTGAATTTTAACTGCATGTTATTTGGAAACTCTTCAAACGAACAGTCTTTATGGAGTTTTTCTTGGCAGCTATTCTTCCATGTTGCAGTACAGTAAATTAATCAATAGGTATTTGCAAATTGCTATCCTGCATTTAAATTTTATGAGAAAAACTTTAACAGAATATCGAGCATCGGCCGTTTTCAATGTTGTCGAATTGATCGACGGACACAGCCAGTCATAGAGCCATATATCACTACGAACTTTTCACGATCTTCCTAGCGAACGCTCTAGTCGATGGCCGTCAAAAAAGCTTGCCAGAATGTTCGTTAGAATGCTCGCTAAAACGCTGTCGTTAGTTTTTTGACACCTTTTTTATCTAGAAGATAAAAAAGGTGCTAGTTTTATGACTAAGGACTGACACGAGTAATCCTTAGTCATAAGACTAGATATACAGCCAAGTTGGTAGCTTTCATCTCAGGATAATAGTATGCCGAATTGCCGATACTCAAAATCAAATTGTTTACGCAGATCGTCCGAGATGCAGAGACTCTCGCAAAACGCATGGAGCACCGAGGTGCCTGCGCGTGCGATAACGATACCGGTGACGGCGCGGGAGTGCTAACCGCTATCCCGCATCAGTTCTACAGTGCTCAGCTCAGGTAAGAGAAATTGATGATAATGTGTGATAGTTACTACGCCTGTCTAGCCGGAGACTGCCCTTTTGGTAGGAAATGGAGATTTTCCGACATTTTCCTCAGTCAACTCAATCATTTTCTGTATTTTCGTGGCTTGCGGATATTCACTGTAAGAACAGAATGTTAATTTCTTTCTAAACATAGCTAAAGCAAGAACGACGCATTATTATAAATAAAGGACTAAAAACAAGATAAAAAGTGTTGGCAGCCAAAGCGTTGTTATTTTACGCGAAGACCTAAATATTCATGTAGTCCAAACGCGTCACTAATGAACTAGTTTAGTAAGTACTAAGACTAATCATTATTATAGGTCGTTACCGAATCAGAGTAATGTTCTCTGTTGAGATGACTTGTGTTTACATAGAGGTTGATCAAAGAACAAACAAGATTTGCTACATCAACTGAGGCGCGCGCCGTTATCTAATTTTCCACCAGAATTAACGGACACAATAGCTTGTCCGTGGAAGACAATTTTTTTTTTAACTTAAGGCCCATTTCATCGTCAGTTAAGTAATCTTTCGGGGTAGTTGGGATCCAACTCCTTACGGTCCACCACGGGAAATGGCACTACATGCTAGCTTTATACTGCGGGGTCGGCCGAGCGATCTCACGGGCGGTAGTAGACCCCGTCAGGGTCGCCTGACTAGCGACATCCATCCTGAAGCGCCAAATTCTTCTGGGTTAGATTTAGGCCAAAGGTGAAAGGCTAAAAAAGGTTTATTGATGCTACTACTGATCAACACACCTTCATCTAACTTTAGACTTTAAAATAAAACATTTTACTTAATAAATAGACCTAAAAACGTCAACGAAACTGCAACACGCGACTCCAGCAAAGTTTTTAATTGATGAAAAGTCTAAACTTTGGCATTTGGCAAGTTTCCAGAATCCGAACAATCGTGCTTACAGCCTTACACTTGGCATTAAGCCAGCTGGTCGGGAAATCGATATGACACTACAAACTGGAGCAAACGGTCTCCAGCGTGGGAAATGTACTGGGAAAATGGTGGATGATTATGTTTATGCAATCGTTTGAGACTTGTGTGTTTTGGCTGTGAAGTGGAAGGTCTTTTAAACGTGAGGAGTTGAAAAATACGTCATGGTCGACACAGGACTCCTCGGGCAAAGGGTATCTGAAGAAACAGTGGGTTTTAGACTCTCAAGGCTGTAATCTTTAGCTCCACACAGAAGGGAAGGACTCGTCTGATGATTTTCCACTCCATTGGAGATTAATCGAGGAATGCTATAGGCCAGGGGTGGCCAACCGGTCGATCGCGACTATTAATCCAGTCGATCGTGGCAAAGCAAAAAATATAAATAAGTAGACCAGACTGCGCAACGTAGTTACCAACTGCAGCATCATCTTGTATCATTTTTCAGTCGCTGTACCGTCACGGTTGGTAGATCGCACAGGGTTTCGTTATTAAACAGTAGATCGTAGGTCTAATCAAGTTGGTAATCAAATAGCCTATAGTATTTAACGCCACGCTATGACAATAGGAGCCAAGCAACGAGGACAAAAGCACAGGGAACAGCTATTGTTACTTAAATTTTTCAAATAGGGACAATAAACCTACCTACTATAAATTTTCCATCTGTGTTCACAATATTGCATATCATAAAGTATTGTGTAAATATAAAACCGGCCAAGTGCGTGTCGGGCCACGCACAGTGTAGGGTTCCGTAGTTGCCCATCAAAATACTTATGCGAACTAACTAAATGATTCGCTGAATTTAATTTTAAAAAGAGAATTTTCAAAATCGGTCCAGGCGTCTTTGAGAAATCGGGGAAAATATATAAAAAAAAGATTACGACGAATTTAGAACCTCCTCCTTTTTTTGAAGTTAGTTAAAAATAGTTGACGATAAAAACCTACCTATCCCCAAAAAACATACCTATTAAAGCTGTAAAAATAAAGTTGACAAACTTACATTTGCAGTTGATGAACATGTTCTCCGATACATTTTGTTTAAGAAAATATGTTATCCAAGTACATTTTATAAGTTGGTCGACTATTACTCGTAAAGTTGTAAAGCCAACTTAGTCGTGATAATTTTCTTTTAAACTTCGTTATATATACTAAAATACTATTGTGAATTTTTTCACACCCCCAAACATAACCGTTTAGCTGGTAGAGGGGGGAGACACTCGAGTCGAGCAAAATTTAGCACTTTAAAGCTTAATATTTCACAAACGAATTTTTTTATCAAAAAATTGTTCATGGAAACTATCAATATTTTTTAAAGACCTATTTAATGATACCCCACACTAAGGGGTACGCGAGAAAAAAAAAAACATCCCCACTTTACGTGTACAGGAGGTACCCTAAAAAAAAAAAAGGTTGCACTCCAGGAGTGCCGGTAGAAGTGAAAACTTTTTTGTTACTATGTTTTATTTTTAATTTGAATGACGTCTTACTCATTTTCGATCAGGGTCACGTGACCCTGACGGTCACGTGACCCTGACGGTCACGTGACCCTGACGCGAGTTTTAAATTTTTTACCCATTACAGAAAAAGTGTACAACGCCGCTAAAGAAGTTTTCACTTCAAAAATATTTTACGAGATTTTATTTTACCACTTTTTCGGCACAACAAATCCGTATATTTACACCAAATTACAGCTCTCTAGTACTGTGCGTCTCTGAGCTAAACTGCGGACAGACGGACGGACGGACGGACATGGCGAAACTATAAGGGTTCCTTGTTGACTACGGAACCCTAAAAAACCTATAAAGGATAACGATATTTTAATTATGCTAATGACCTCGATTTGTCCTGCAGTAAAATCACTAATGCAACAATAAGATCAATATGTAACCAAATATAAATATTTTGTTACTGTATTTTCTATATTTTTACTAGCATTTAACAATGATGATTGATGGCGCTTGTCAAACTAGTAGCGTTTTAAATTAATGATCAATAAATTTCGCTCAAAAATTATGTAAGCATAGAATAGAAACCGGTTTAAATGCAAGAGACACAAGTCTAAAAAGTTTTCAGGGAACGTTTTGGTTTTCGAAAGGCTTTATTTAAAAAAAAAAATGACGGGTTGCACTCCGGGAGTGCCGGCAGAAGTGAAAACTTGATTATTAACGTTGAGCATGTTTGATATTTTGGAATGGTTTGACACTGACATAAGTTAGGCCAGGTTCACACGGTGACCATATTCGATTTTTTCACGTATACGGTTTTACCGTATACGATGCAGTCGTTCACACGGCAACCATTCGATTCAATTTTTTCGGGCCACGCATGCGAGTGCGTACGATTCTCGAATGGGCGAGTCGTGTGAACGACACAACATGAACATAAGCGCCACTGCGAGTCGTATTCGATAAAATCGTTTCGAGACGCGGCGTTCCGGTGACAACTTCGCACGGTATACGGTAAAATATATTTCTCGAACACGGGATTTTCCCGTATGAACGCCGTGTAAACAATTTATAAGTTTTCACATATATTCTGTTGTCACTCCTCTATTCGATAAAATCGTTTATACGGTATTTTTTTTTTTTTTTTTTTTTAGCGTGGTAAAATCATCAAATGAGTCCTCCAACCCCGGGCAGGGCGGGAGGGACTGTCAGACTTCTACTGACTAAAATCCACGGTGTCCTTCAATAGCCCTTTCTGTTCCAGGGTCACGGTAAGGAAATAATCCCGCGACCCCGGCAGGCTTTGGCCCTCGGAGAGGGGGGCCCCGTCATTATGCTGACGCTCTTTGAGGCGCGCGTGGGACACAACGCGCCGTCGACCCGGGCATGGTCCTTGGTCGGGCAGCGAGTTGCCCTTTACTCGCTGCCCGCATGCCCGCGCCTACGGTGGCCGGAGATCGTCTCGCGACGTCCGTCGCCGTGGGCGTGCACCACTGCGGGTGGAGCGGAGGGAGGACACTGTCCTCTCTCGCTCGCGGCCCGCCTCCTCCTTAGCGAGCATTACTGCTTCGCAGAAGGAGGCGACCGCTTCCCACTCCGTCTCGCCCCGCAGCATGGCCGCGACCAATGCTGGGCGCGAGAGGTCTCCGCCTATCGCAGCCGTGAGGACACGTCGGTGCCCTGCCCAAGCTGGGCAGTCTTGCACCGTATGCTCCACCGTGTCCTCCGGGCGATCTTGGCAGTGGTGACACCCAGGCGTTTCCTCCTTTCGCATCAGACACAGGTACCTCCCGAAACTTCCGTGTCCGGTGAGGACCTGCGTCAAGCGGTAGGTCAGGACGCCATGACTTCTCTCCAGCCACTCCTCAAAGAGGGGTCTTACCGCCGGTTTATACGGTATACGGGAAAATAATCGCCGTGAGTACCTGGCCTTACAGTTCATAGTTTTTTTTCTAAATTATATCGCAACGTGTCGAGGAGGTTTAGTACTTAATACACCACATGACACTGGCATGCTAACAGTGCTATCGACTCGGTTGCCAAAAACAAAGAAAATTAAAAAAGCTTCTCAACATGTTACCCGATGTCAAAAATGGCGGCTGCGATCTGTCTGGTCAGAAAATCATTAGAAATGTACAAAATACTCGACAATCCGAATTTTGCGGATATATGTTGTCGACTCGAAATCTTTATTTTTTAATGTTTTATTAATCAGGCAAGCTTTCGATCGAGTCTACCGTAGCCCTGCACGAAATTATTAATATAGATAAAAATTTGAATGACGTCTTACTCATTTTCGATCAGGGTCACGTGACCCTGACGCGAGTTTTGGTCACGTGACCCTGACGCGAGTTTTGGTCACGTGACCCTGACGCGAGTTTTAAATTTTTTACCCATTACAGAAAAAGTGTACAACGCCGCTAAAGAAGTTTTCACTTCAAAAAGATGTAATCTCTTTTTCTGGTAAGTTTAAAATCTATCTAAATTAAATGTAAAGTTAGTTTCATTTAAATCGATTCAGTCATTCATAAAAATAAAGCTCATAGAGGCCACGAATATTTAATAAATAAATCATTCACATTACTGAAACACGGAAAAAGAAAACAAAGTATGAAACTGCATTTACATAGTAAACATCGCCGAGATTGTAAAGAACATTAGCCATGTTCCGAAGTGTTTAAAATACCAACTAATTTTATTCGCCAATTTAAATAATGTATTTCACTCCACGCTGAGTATAAGTCCAACCACCCGTTAAAACAAACAAGAAATAAATCACAATAGAATATTTCAAGAGACCGAGAAGAATTACGAAAACATTATTTGAATGACAAAATCAGAAAAAACAAGATGGAAATAAAGAAGAACGGAAAATAACGCTTCAATCATAACAAGTCCGTTGCCCGACATGTTGTTTTGCTTTACTATTTTTTTTTGCTTTGCGTCGTCGCGTCGGTCGTATGAAGCAACAAGATCCTACCCTGTGAGGCCCGTTATTATACACAGAAAAGTTTTGCAAACAAACATACGTAGGTTCTTTCTGAAAATTATCAAGGATGAAATTGTATTAGGTCCCAAAGAAAAAGTTACGATGGCTTTATCACCGATAAACGGGATGATAAAAATGACAAAAAGTATAGGACTGACACAATTTGAATGCCTTTCCAAAAAGTCCAAACTTGAAAATCTCAAAAAAATTTAGGAAACGTTTTTAAATACACAATCGAATAAAATTCGGGAAAATGAAATAGGATATCTTTGAACACAATGTTACTATGTATCCAAAGACATTTATTGATTGGAGTCAAAGGAGAAAGTTATACATTTATATCTTTACATACATAGCCATGTGTCAGTAGTAGTTGCGGTTTGCGGTATACTATACTGTATAGCCATGTGTCAGTAGTAGTTGCGGTTTGCGGTATACTATAGTGTGACTATACTAACATCTTTACTTCCTGACAAAGGGGTTCTACTTCCTTGACCTTTTCGAGTGAGTGAAAAAAAGGTCTTTGTATGTTCTCTTTCTTTGTCGTGATCCCCGTTGCTTATTCAATTCTACAAAAAACACGCCCACACTTCCGATGTTTATTTTTATATCTAGATCGCAATTTGCCATTGCCCCTCGCGTGCTGCAGTTCAAAGACGGTCAATTACATAATTGTCATCGCACGAGGTATGATAGACCCCTCCCGATCTTGTATCCGTAATATCAACAGTCAATTTGTCTGACCCAGTCACCTATTCGCCAGCAAATAGATAATCGCTGCCGTACTGGAGCTGCGCAGTTGTTTGATTTATCTGTGCAGTAGTGATGGCCAGGAGTTCATCGATAAAGACATATGTTTTATATTATAAAATTTTAAATTATAAAATTTAAAAATTTTATAATAAACACCTTATGTAGGTTCTTATAACTACCATAATGCAAATTAATTTGTAGTAAAATCAACATTTGCTTTGTTGGCTTTATAATTGTTAATATCGAGGGAAAAGGTACTGTAAACCGAAATACAGGCATTGCCTAGTTCGGTTGCAGTGACTAGATCCATAAACTAGACATAAATACTGCCAAACTATTTTCTGTAAACTAGTACTAAGTTTTTGAGTAAATAAATTATTTTTATTAATATTATTATGTTTTATTGTGACTGTGTGGTGTAATATTGTAAACTAGCTTGTTATAACCGTGTACTATTTATTGGAATTATTTGCCTAGTCCAGCACATCACCCACTGTCTTCAAGAGTCCTCTACCCATACTTCTTTCATCCGATTTTATTCCACCATTTTTGAACCCCTCTCAATACCATCGTAATTGCGCCATAAATTACCGTGTGCTTTCTGATGTATGTTATTGTTACCGACGTTTACACAGCTACTAATGTAATGCATATATATCAAAAAGTAAACACTTACGTGGGCATAATTCAACAGCTCAGTTGTCTTCGCAGAATAAATTGCGGCATTATGGAGTTATTCTGAATTGCAAGTCGTAATCTAACAGGAAGAATTATATCAAGCTAAAGCGCATTTTAAAGGCCTAGTAACAATGTTGACATTCAATTTCCATGAACTGATATGGTACCTAATTAGAAATGATCGTATTGTCGGTTCTCACACGATATTTCTCTTCACCATTAGATATCAATATTTGTGTTCTAATATAGGACAGCCTTGCTGCAAGACCTTGAATGTTATCTTGGGAAAGAGCTTATCACGTTTACATTTAATTCCTTCTTCCTAAATACTCTCTCAATATTAATTTATGATATCGTTAGGGCGTGGGAACATTATCTTTTCAAACTTTATCTTGCATAATATTTGGTGATGCTTTACGAACATTCAGACATCTCTTCATTAAGATTGAAAGCGGAGTATTTTAGTCTATGACCATACCTGAATGTCTCATAGTGCTACCCACTCCTAGCCAAAGGACTCCCTTCACTTGTACCAATTCTCTCGCCTATCTACGAACGTCTTTCATGAAGTGGTCCAACTCATCTCGCATGGTCGCTTGGGCCTGTCTATGTCATAGATTCTATGATATTATCATCACCATACGCCAGTTTATTAAGAGTAGGCATAGCATTTCTTGCCTATTATGCTCTATGCATATGTTTTAGAAAATCTCTGGAGACTATCCAATTATTTTGAAAGTAGTGAAAAGAAAGTGTGATAAACAAAACTATGAAAATAACAATCTTACACTCGCAATATATAATTTATATTTCCCGCAACGTTACACAATCATGCGATAACAACAATTACCCTGATAACTCGACCTTGGCTTTTGAAGAAGCAATAATTTAACAAGTAACACCATTACTGCTCAACCATCGCATTACGTAGCTATTCAGCTCGTATTTCCATAGAACCGAAGAATGAAGGACACTTGCAGAGTTCTTTCTTTCCAGGTTGTCACACAGACAACTGTTGTCTCTGTGTTTCCGTTGAACGGACTCTGTGTCGTTCTCAAGATAACTCAGTTGACAGTTGGAAAACGAAGTCTCGCTGTGGGAACGGAATTGGAACAATCATATTTTCTAAACGTTGGCTACTTCGCTTTTTGAACATCATTATCAATGAATTTCGTGTTTCCATTGGCGTATGAGATTTTGATGGAGATTTCGATGGCTGTACTGATAGATGATGGTGCGTCGACTCCTTTTCGTATAAAGGAAAAAAGTTTTCTAAGGCTTATGTCCCAGGGAGTTTCACATTGGGTAGATTACAGATTCTCTTTAATATTGACCTCATAATTATTCGATTCAATAAAAATAATCATTCATGTGATGAATCAATTTTCCCTTAACCTCTGGCTTCTTATTGTAGGTTGTATCTAATTCAATGGCAACTTTTTAATATAATTAATTCCGGCAATTATCCTTGGTTATACCTATTCGACTGCTACCTAGAATTTGTGATCTTGAAAGAGCTTGAATTGTCTGGCGGTTTCCCAATTAACATTTCAAAGATGTTGTGAAGCTCTAAAAATTCAAGGACGTATTATTATACGAAAACAAGGTAATTTGATTAATTCTGTTTGTCTTCAAATACGGATAGTATTTACTTACAGAAACTTGTGAACCACATATACAAAACAATACGGACGGAAAATCGTGAACGAAGAAAGTTTCAATAATAAACAAAACATAATTGTTCTTATGATAGTCAAACGATAGCACCATTGGACACGTCCATTTCATAGTATCACCACAAAATTGTCATCCAAATAATTAATCCGAGCATGCGACCAGCGCCTGATTGATACCAAAATATTTACTTAAAGGCACTATCACCGCGAGCCTCGCGGTGAGGGATTACCTTGTTTTCGTATAATAATACGTCCTTGAATTTTTAGAGCTTCACAATATCTTTGAAATGTTAATTGGGAAACCGCAAGACAATTCAAGCTCTTTCAAGATCACTGATTCTAGGCAGCAGTCGGAAGAGGTAGCCGCTTTTTTTGTAGAATTTAATAAGCAACGGGGATCACGACATAGAAAGAGAACATACAAACACCTTTTTTCCACTCACTCTAAAAGGTCGAGGACGTATTATTATACGAAAACAAGGTAATTTGATTAATTCCTTCATCCAAATAAATAATCCGAGCATGCGACCAGCGCCTGATTGATACCAAAAGCTCCTTCACCGCGAGCCTCGCGGTGAGGGAGCGCCTTTAGATAGTATTTTTTTTCCCTAAAACATTCGATTTCTAGACGAAACTGGATAAAGTCGTAAATTATATCGTGTGCAAACATGGATAATGAAAATGATAAATATCGATCTTGAAACTCTTCCATACGCGCACTAGCTTATCTTGAAGTGGTGTCGAGTGAAGTACTGCTATCAATTGTTTATATTTTGTATTGATTCACTTCCCTAATTTTATATAAGCTATAAATGAAATAACAATAATTTCTGACTGTCCGTCGGCAAGATGGACCGATGACTTGAAGAAGGTATCTGGCAGAAAGTAGATGAAAAAAGCAGGAGATAGGTCCCTTTGGTTTTCCTTGGGTTAAGCCTTTGCCCAGCAGTGGATTGCAATAGGCTGTAATAATAATAATTTCTGAATTCTTTCTGACTCCACATATTACCACTTTACATCGAGGTCTCGAGTTTTTGCATGCCAATTATTTGAAAACCCACATTTGTATGAAGAACGAAGTATAAACAACAAACGATAGCTAATGGAATACCAATATAGATTTTGAGACAACACATTCCGGAATGCTCGTTAGACATTTTACTGTGGCTTTAAAATCCAGCGCATATTTGCTCAGTAGCTAAGTAAAGAATTTGTTAAAATGATTATAATGAAGATAATTTTGTTTACCTAAATTGAACCGAATGTATCAGGTATTAATACAGCTCCATGTATTATATTTATATTTGCTCTAGCCAGAATGTGTCGGGTATCAATGTTATCAGCATCGATTAACGCTCACGAAGGTCTGCCAAACTCTTAATTTTGATGACGTTTGTAACCACTACCGTCTTGTCCAATATTTGTTGCTTGCTTTATTTGACCACTTGTGACGTAATTATATTCTCGCTACTATACCTCGGGAATGGAAAACCCAAATGTCTGCAGTGTTTATGCTCTTCTACATTTACCTGTTCATACTCGTACTCCGCTTGATCATAAAAGTATTCATCGTCGTGTTGCGACAAATCGATTACTACAAAATCAATTCCTTTGAATCATTTAGTGACATTATCGAAAATATTATCCGTCATACTCCACTTTCCAATATTTTCGATATCTTAATTAAAATCTGCCAGACAGTGCGTAGTGATAATTATCACGTTTATAACATGAGTCAGACAGTGCTCTCAAAAACAAGTCAACAATGCTCACGGTAAAAGAATGGAACTCACTACCTGCGTCTGTCCCCGAACACAATACCAACCGAATCTCTTCAAAGTTAGAGTGAACAGGCTTCTTCTGGATAAGCTCACTCCACTAGACTTTATCTTTGCCACCTCTGATCTAGACCAGAGTCAAGAGCACCCACATGTCAAAAAAAAAAACTCGTGATTTTGAAGCCCTGATGTGCAATCCACTTCTATCTGTCTGCTGTTTTTATAGATTTCAATCCAAGCAGCTCCTTTTTTTTCTCTCTCTACATACTGATTCATCCCCATCTCTTAAGTAACCAGTTGTTCTTTATAATGTATTTGTTTCTGATTTACATTTGAAAGTATCGTGAGTCGCATGTTAACTTGTAGTCAAAGAATTAGTGCCCATTAGACCAGTTCATGTGTGAGTACAACTGGCTAGTGTTTACTGCGTAGTAATGACAAGGTCGGACCTGTTTGTATTGTATACCTATAGTTGAGAATTTCACACTGCTACCATGTCACTTGAATTTCATTATCTTAGATTTTATTGTCATCTTCTATTATCATTTGATTGACTGCTACATCTCTCAAGGAATTAGTTTCAGTGTAAATAACGACACCGGAAGTATCAATTAACGTAAGGGACATTTTGGCGAAAATGAGTTATATATATCATTGGATTCAGAAATTCGCGCTCTATCGATTGGTATTATTAAAAAAATTCTATCTTTAAAAAAATGTCCCTTACAGTACAAAAATTTTGACAGCGAAAAACGATTTCTGAAAAAAAAATGTGATGTAACAGTCATTAATATTTTTTCTTTTCAAAAAATTGAAGTAAGTCACCGTACTAAATAATTTACACCTTTACCTTAGTCAAAAATAAGTCGATTTAAATGACAATGTCCCTTACTTTAAATAAAATGCCCCTTACTTTAAAAACCATGTCCCTTACTGTAAATAATATGTCTCTCACTGTAAACAACATGTCCCTTACTTTAAAAAATTGTTTGACGAAATCTGAAGTTTATATAAAATGTTAGGAATCGTGACACTTACGACATAAAAAATCCGAAAAATTACCTTGAATAAATTCAAATGCAACAGAAAAGGATGAAGGAATTTGGAAAATCACGGCTATTAGACATAAAAATACATAAACTATAGACAACACTAATCAATCTGCAGGTGAAATTCATCACTATTGTCATTTCTAAATATTAAAGACCACTTTTGGACATAGGCTTCCTTCACCCAAAGAGCACCACAGTGCACGATCTCCATTCTAAGTTGAAATGAGCTGAAATTACTGCAGATGAAATACAGGTATTATTAGCACAGAAAAAGTGTATACGAGCTATTTGTAAAATAAAACGAACAGATTCATGTAAGCCACACTTTCGAAATTTAAAAATATTGACTGTTCCCTCGCTCTATGTCTATGAAGCCTGTATCTTTGTAAAAAACAACATGCATTTATACAAGTCCATCGAAAGTCAACGACGCTCTAAAAAGTTGCACCCTTTGAAAACTAAAACCAAATTTCTATACAATAGTATCTATGCAATGGCCCCGAAACTTTATAATGTACTACCTGCTGAAATTGTATCAAGTAAAAATATAAATGAGTTTAAACGTAAGCTTTTTAGGTTATTAAGTGACAAGGCATATTATTCCGTTACTGAATATCTTAATGATAAATTAAAATAATATTTATAAAGGTTTGAATCGGTCTATATTATGTTATTATTAATTGATATTTATCTTTATTATTTAATTTGTTATTTCCTTTTTAAACGAAACTGTGACATTATGTTTGTATAAGTGACTTCTTAAATTGTTTGTTGACATCAATCTTGACATATTCTATTTATTATTATTTAATTAGCATTTGGCATGATATTGAAATTTTAAAATTGTGACTTACCTTATTTAATTCTCATTTGTTACTTATACTAAAAAAATATATATATGTGTAATTTACTCGTACTATATTAAAATTTTGTATGCCTTCTGGCGGGACATAGCATGGAACAACATTATAACTGTAAACATCTGTAAAACTTTGACCCTATGTTCACAAAATTAATAAATAAATAAATTGAAATTGAAATTGAAATTGAATACGTCAAACAGATATTTATTGCTTCATCTTTCACACAACCCATGCACCTTTTATTCTATCTTTTCCCCTTACGTCCTCTCTACTCGTCACTTCTACTTCATCATACTGATATCATGTTTCGCACAATTCCTATGCCTTAATTCATCGACCTTTCGTTTCCATTACATTCATTCATTCATCGGCTCTGAAGAAGATAGGTATCCTCTTCAGAGCCGCTACCTACACATCATCACTTCTTGCCAGGTGTAGAAAAAGTGGTAGGTAGCAATAAATTCCAAGAAAACTTAAATTGTTAATATAATCAAATTTAAAAGCCAATTAAAGCCGCGTTGACACGGTCAGAGTGTGCTCGGACCGAGTGGGCTCAAACGAGTAAGTTGCATACAAAGTGTACTCGGATAATGGTTAATTCTGTTAAATATTTTATAGTCAACAAAGAAAAGAAAAAACGGATTTTGTTTTAAACAGTATCTGAATTGTCAGAGACATATTGTTAATCGAAGAGTTAAGACGGGAAAAACATAATCTTTTATAGCAAAAGTATAGTAATCTGTGAAAAGGAGAAGAATTTGGACTATTCCTTTGATTCAGCGATCACGAAGAACATCGCACATCTAGCAATTTTCTCCGAGAAAGTGAACAGGTAAATCCTGCTTCATAAACATCTAAAACTATGTAGAACTACTCGTGAGCCTAGTAACCGAGCTAGCTCGGAGCAGTAGGACGCGGTCCGACTCAAATCAGACTTAAATCTGCTATAGCTAGCAGTAAAACCTGAAACTGAACTCATTTACTCTTTAATCTCATTTCCATAGTGCTTAAATAGTATAAATCTTAGTAAATAATCTATTGTTACATTAAATTGCAACACTGATAAAGTCCTTTACAATAAAATTTCGCATAATTTTCTATTTCTCTTGCTGCTTACACTACGCTCGACGGAATATCTATAAAATTTCAGTAACGTAACGGTCATCTAAACATTTTTTTTTAATGTAAAGGACATGCTATTTTTGAAACTACTGGGTATTCCTAAATCTTTCGTATAAAACAAGAAAGAAGGGGAAATTCTAAGAAACTTTGCTCTGAACACCATAAAAATTGGACCAGGCAGTAAAAAGTTATAGACAAAATAAAAAAATAAAAATCGTTTTTTGGCTCTCCTGAAAAGTCGTATTTTGTCCCTTACGTTATTTGATACTTCCGGTGTCGATAAGTATTTGAACCGCTGATCTTATTAAGCAGTTCGTAAGAAAAAACTTCGCTAGAACATAGTTGAAAAATCAACAACTTGAAACAATACATTGAAGAATTATGCACGCATTCAACATAGCAAAGCAAATTAATTCTGATTAGATATAAGTCTTTAATTAATAAAACAAGATACCACGTAAATACGTTTATTTTTCTACTGTCAACTACACCATAAGTAGACAAACAAATAAAACAGGACGCTACAAAAATAAACTGAAGGAAACTGGTTATTGTAGTATTAAAGTAAATATTTAATATCGTCGATAACGACGTTCTTGTTACTGTAACAAACGTAACCGGTTAATGATAAATTGTCACTTGAGACGTAGTCAATCTAGACAATAATGATAACGAAGATCATTCATTACTTAGTAACGTACATATTTTCCCATACGACGTTAAATTATTTTATTTTATTTATTTAGGAAAATAAACAGTTACACACTACAATAATATACAAAACAATTCATACAAAGTGAGCAAGTGTGATAAAAATAGAAGTAACCGCAACG
Source organism: Agrotis clavis (assembly GCA_954870645.1). Lineage (NCBI taxonomy): Eukaryota > Metazoa > Arthropoda > Insecta > Lepidoptera > Noctuidae > Agrotis > Agrotis clavis. Next base: position 24,055,008 of record OX940921.1, read on the forward strand.
GTGCAAATAAAAATGGCAGTTCTAAGAATGACTTCACACAATGCTGTAGATGTGAAGTTGTTTGTCGACCCGGGATTCATTGTTCAGTAAGCGTATTTCAGAGTTCACATAAGGGATCAAAATGTCAACAATAGAGTCCTCCCAGCGACAATGCGCTGACAATCTGAAGATAAAAATGTTAACGGAAACCTACCTATTCACAAACTTTTATAGCCATCGGTTCATGCAATAGACTAACTTCCTTGAGCCATCCCTGGAAAAATACACGCGACAAAGTAATCAAAATATGATGAAATGTTGTTAGCTTTACATTTTGATTATCTGTTAACTTGTTTGCGTGTTCAGTCATATCGTGTCAATGTTTTTGGATGATATGGTTTTGATTGTTTCTTTCTACGTTTTGCTAAACGTTATTTAGCATAGCGTGTTCATTACTTTTTTCATCGTGTTCTATAAAATTTTCAAGGTCTTTATTATTTTATTGACACTATTTTCCCTTATTTACATTTTTGTAATTACATCAGTAGTTTTTAGAGCAGTATAAGGTCGCGTAAATAAATTATTTCCTTCAACAATAAGTTATCGTTATTATCTTTATTGTTTTACACCTTCGGAATGTAAGAGCATGCAACTGTAATCTCAACGGCCTTGTAAACTTTATTGTAACCATTATACACTTTATGATTATCATGATACATTATCCGGTGTAATTGCACTTAGGAATATCATGTTTCCGAAATCTCTTCTACCTGGAAGTATTTGTACTCGTATTTTGATCTTCATCTCATCTTGAAATCTATCTGCTACTTTGGCGATTATATTCAGCTTCAAAAACACGAAGGTTTTTAAATAATATTTCAAATTTACCCTTTCTAAGCGCTTATTGCTATTTTTGTATCAAATGCACTCGTAGTTAAGACCAATATTTTTTCTCTAATATTGTGTAAAGTATAAAAATCATAACTGAATATACCTTGCTACAAATTGAATGATGATGTGAGTGAAGCAGCATGTAATTTCAATCCAGTAGACTGAAACATTTTGCTCTTTCATTACAGTAGTAATCATTCAGACAAGCTATCGTGACTATTTTACCATGAATTTATGGATACATTGCTCGTTCTGAACGAGTTATATAGTCTATTGTCCGATAGCTACCCGCTTAGTTGGAATATCATTACGAGTGCTAGAAGGCCACGTCTTATATCATTTTCTTTGCTGTATTCTTTATAACATGATTTGTAATCTTCTCTTTAATTACTCGTAGAATCTTTCCTGCAGTTCTAAGTCTTCCCTTCTTACTGTTAGAGTTGTTCGAGAAATCTCCAAAAACTAATGCGTCACTGTCTTGGGTTACATCTGGTGTTACGTCAGTCGTCGCGGTGCTCCGTCATGTCATTATTCTCTGTTCAGACTTCAAACATGATCGACTGGCCCATTAGCGCTCCCTCGATCCCGGGAGCACCAACGTTCCTCTTTGTTATACGCCACTGTTACTCTCGAATTTGCTCGATACCCCCAAGGGATTGAGTTAGATATTAATTTACTTGGATGTTGTTGCCCATTTGCTTTTGCTTCTTTTTCTTATTCTTTTCTTCTCTTCCACTCTGTATCATAACAACAACTTTAAATGTCGAAAAACAACATTTTGTTGTCATCAGTTTATGGCGTTATTTATTAATTTTCATGCTCTTTCAAGATCTTGATGCGTGTAAAGATTAAATTACCGTATCCTTGATAAAAGATTACCACAGCACGGTACTATCACGCTTTGCCCTCATGGTTACGGTTACCTACCTGATTAGCACAGTAAACTAGGCTTAGAATAGGTCTTGATATGGAATTAAGCACTAGATTAGGTAAAAAGTTACTGACCTTATATATGGTAGATTTAACCTTTAAGTACCGACGTGCGGTCTGAGAGGCCCCGGCAAGCACTTGACTTGCCTCTTTACCCCTTTATCCGCAGAATTCCGATTCCCGCTTTTAAGTAGCTGCAAGGACAGTGCCCACGTTGATGTTGAAGTAAGAAGGCGTAAGGTCGCGCGCGCATTTGGTGAGTAATTACGATTTGAAATTCCGACGCGGCCTCTCAGGCCTCACGTCGGTACTTACGTAAGTTTTTTGTTTTATTTCTTTGTTACAGTAAACTGATATTTTTAAAGATATTGTTAACTATGGATATACCAGGACCTTCTGGTTGTAAAAGAAATACTTCTGCGACATATTTACAGCACTCAAAGAAATCTCGGATGTGTATAGATGCATCTAACCCAAATAATGCGCGAGTTATTGAGAGCTGGATCGCGGCTGAAGATTCTAGCATATCTGAGGTCGACGACGCTGGCGAAGATTTTGGTTCGGAACATAGTGAGCATGATACCAGTACTAGCACTGATATTTCTGATACTGAGGAAACTCAACCTGAACACCTGGACGCCCCGACATCGTCATCAGATGAAGAGGTTCTGCTCTCAAGCCTGGATTATGGATATAAGTTCCGTCAATTCTAATATTTTACATGATGTAAATGTGGGAAGATAAACTGATAGAGGAGCTTTTGTAAATAAATTAGCTCAACAGTTGGTATTAGAGCACATGAAGCGAAGATTTTGTAACCTAAGATTGCCTCGTGAACTTAGGATGAGTTTGGCAAGAGTACTTGATTCTGATAAGCCAGAGGCATCAAAACACGCAAGACCTGTCTTTCATGTCAACCTAAACTTAAAAGAAAATCGACGTATAGGTGCTATTCATGCAAAAAACATATTTTTTTACAGTCCGCGAAACAAGTGTGCCCTGACTGTGCTTTGAATTTTAGACGTAGTCCGACTGTGGACATTTTTTTTTCAGAACTTTGGTGTTCCTACTGTATTTTTTTTCTTAAAGTTATATTAGTCTTAAGCAAGAAATACTATTTTTTGTTACTCTGAGAGGATTATTCTTTGTGTTACTATTTTTTGTATCCAATAGTCGGGTTTTTCCCCAGAAATCTCATGCCAAATATTATGACAGTCTTAAATATGTAAAAAATAAAATAATATTACCTTTCTTTACTTATTTTTTCTTAAATCCCTTTATTTTTCATCATATCGCAAAGACAAATATTTAAATCATAAATTTCTTTGAAAAACACTACATAATATAAGCGGCCTCTCAGGCCTCACGTCGGTACTAACGTTACAAAAAATGCACGTCGGTGCTTAAAGGTTAACATTAGTCACAGTAAAGTTTTCGATAAGAACTATTTCGTGACTGCTTTTGTTATTTTCATGGTAAGTTATTCCGTCTTAAAATTGCTTGTTTTCAATACAATTTATAGCTCGGGTTAAATGCACATTCTTTTCTATTTCTTTAGATATACACGCTGGCATCATTTTGCCAAAAGAATCAACGAAAACTAGTATGTACTATTATGACTGATTAAATTAAAGATCGAAATTCAAAATCATGATTTTTTGGCTCTTGTCTACTAGTTTTTATTATAAGTTCTACAGGAGTAAAACTGTGATTTATAACTGCTTCCAACCCATCATCATCATCATCATCATCTCAGCCGTAGGACGTCCACTGCTGAACATAGGCCTCCCCTTTTGATTTCCAACCCATCGACATTTGTAATTCTATCATCTTTTAGCTTTCCAAGTACGCCTCGGATTGATGTCATATTCTTAGCAAAGGACACATCAAAAAACAGTTAGTAATGTATCATCATCATCGCCTTCCCTAAGCGTCGTCCTGCACTTCTCGCGTTATACGTTTATACCTAATGTTTTCCCACGTGCGTACTGTGGAATGATAATATTAAATAGCACTTGGATTATAATATCTATAAAACAATTTCATTTATTGATAAAGATCACCATATCTGCACGCATTCCCCACGTGGTAGACTCGTGGCCTCGTGGGGGATTCCGCTATCGTTTGTTTTTTTTTTTATTTCTATTATTTATTCAGTCCGTGGATTGCATTGTACTTCATTTATCAACAATTGTTTTATAGTTTGCTACTGTTGCTATTTGGTGTTGATAAGAGTTCATCGATCCTTTGTAAAATTTGTGTTGATTAATTTTTTGTATCACCAACCAGTCAATTCGTTTTTCATTTACTGAGGACTAATTTCATATCCATTCTCATCTTTAGTCTCTTACTCACTAACTTGTACTTTACAACTTTTTTTTGCCGTAAAAGTTATCTGAAATTATTTCACTTCTAGTTACGCATATAAATCAACATGATAGATGAGAATCTCAATTGTCGGATTATAACGATTATCAATATTGTATTATGATGGAATTACAAGTAGTTATGTAGGAAACAAATGTACTAGCCGATAAGATAGCGTATCGTTATCGTGTCAGTGATCAGTGGGTCGTGAATGTTACGACTGATTGCTATTCAAAACAATTGAGTAGGGAATCGATATTGCTCTGCTGTCATTGGCTATAAAATCAGTTGTTCAAACAATTTTAAACCTCACGAAACAATAAAAAACTTTAAAAAAAAAAATTAACCGCCTTCAAAAACAACCACAAAAAAGGGTAAAATAACCTACGAAATAACTTTTCTTTCGGAAGTCGGTGGCTTTGTTTTTTTATTTCGTTGTCTTTTTGCCACCGACTTCCGAAAGAAAAGTTATTTCGTAGGTTATTTTACCCTTTTTTGTGGTTGTTTTTGAAGGCGGTTAATTTTTTTTTGAAAAAAGTTTTTTATTTTACTCTTTTTAGTTTAAATATTCAACCCAAATTCTTGTCAAATACATCATTTTCTTACATATGCACTAGAATTTTGTAATCCGTGGCACCGGTATTAACATCGCTCATGTACACATGCTAATAAAATTCCCTATCTCAAAAACTGCTGAACAGATTTCGATGAAACTTGCAGTATTCCCTAAGGTGAACGAACCCCAGTACAACAAAAAAAGAATTTTGAAAATCGGTCCACAATTGACCACACTGCAAGTATACTGCATCGAACGAAAAAAGAATCACACTAATCGGACTAGAAACCTCGGAGTAATCGATGTACATACATAAAAAAAAAAAAAAACATACCAGACCGAATTGAGAACCTCCTCCTTTTTTTGAAGTCGGTTAAAAAAAAGCATAGGTACTATGAATATTGTGCTACTCCTCAATTTTTCCTAACCCAAACTCCATGAAGTTCGTGTAAAAATTATATAATTTCTATTTCTGTAGTGTAAATCTATAATGTTTATGTAAAGGTAGGTCAAATATATTTTGGTCAGAAATAAAACTAGCAAAATATCTCAATCTGTTTTTGTTTATGTTAAAAAGAAGAACACGACTAAAAATAATGTTACGTTGATAAAAATTTACTACGCAATAGTTTCTCAAGTTGTTGCTATTATTGTACAAGCTGACATCATTATTTTACTAAAACACAGACGCTGGACTAATGAAATTATGTACGCAGACGAAATAATTTAAATAATTATTAATGAGTAGATAGTTTTTAAATCAAACAATGTAGGTAGGTGACTGATATAGTCAAAAAGCCAAGAAGCCGAAGTCCAAAATATTATCGATAGAGATATTAGAGATACAAGTGACACAATTGCAATTTATGATAATAAAATCAATAATAATGCAATCGAAAAAGACCATTATTTTGTCTGTGAGGGAATAACATACCTAACTAGTGAATCATGTTGCCGTAATGCAACTTGAAGAATTGTTGGCAATCGTTACAAGTGTTAGAAAAATAAATAATAGCAGTTTCATTTATTCATTCAAGAGTTCTGGTTACTAGTGTAATTAAATGATATGAAATATATTCCTTCGTTTTTCCATTCTTGCACAATCTGTTGGTAGTTAAAAAGTGCAGTGAATTACAATAATTAATTATCTTTCACGTCATTTTATAGTTTTATTTAAAAGAATTTCTGAATTAAAAAAAAAAAAACGCATACAATCCAATACAATCACATCCTCGTGAGATTCTGGTCTGTTTGGATACTTGCCACCAATCGTTTTAATTTTGTTAATAAAGTTATTATCTACTATATATCTTCTACAACTATTTCAACCATATTGATAACGGCAGGTGTATAAAAGTCAACTAAATGAATATCAGACCAGCATTTGGCAAAAGATCCGATTAAATATGATGACAGGTCTCAGAGACGCTATAGAAAAACAACGCCCGCACAAATGGATACTAGATTGCTGACGGTATGCTGTACAAATTACTTGTTAGGACTTTGATCCCAAGACCTTACATAACTAACGTAGTCAGTCTGAAGCACTAAGAAACGATGCTTTTATTAAATTCTTCAACGCTCTATTAAATAAGAAGACTTCAAACATTTCTCCTTGGTTGTCGGATATGAAAGCAATTTCAAGTCTTTGAAAGTTAAAGCACTATGAAATGAAAACATTATTATGCTGCTCTTTCGTTGAAGAATCTACTTTGTTGGAAATTCAGTTTTACTGTAATAAGGTATTTAGAATTCTAAGCAATTTTGATGAATTTTCAAATTCATCGAAACTACTGGGACAATTTAATTGCTTCTAAATTCTGACCTAACTTCAAATGAATTGTTGAATCAGTAAAAATTAATCTAGAATAATATCCACTCATCATAAATATGTAGGTATGTAAGAAAAGCTCAGAAATACCATGACAGACATGTTTTACCTAAATATTGTAAGCGAAATTCTCGTTTGACGTCTCATAATTGATGTTCGTCCCACATGCTTCTTACATTTGATATTAATTTGGACTATTTATAGGTCGATCAATAAAACTCTTAGAACCATCACCTAGCAACGTTTCTTTGGCCAAGGCCTAATTTCTCATTTGGTTTTGACTGACAGGGTCGATGTAAGAAAATAAAAAAATGTTTGAAACAAAGGCAGGAAGAAGAAAAAGGTCTTTGTTATAATCTCTACCTAATCATTGGTCTCAATTTCTTTTCTTCTTCTTTTCAACCTATAGTCAACTAATGATGAGTGGTCTCTTCTATCTAAATTTTCTACTTCTGGCGGTTTTGTTTCATGGCTTTTCGGTTTCTTCTGGTAAATTTCACCAAATCTTCTGTACTCCTAGTCGGTTGTTTTCCTATATTCCTCTGTCTTGTGATCTCCACTCCCAAAATTTCCTGTATCATATCAAATGCGGAATCTATTTACCATTCGCACGTAGGTGGCAGATCTGTGCAGTTAAATATGTCATTTTCATCTATTAATAAACATCGTCTTCAATTTAGAGTTGTCTCAGCTAACTGCATGCTTACAGGCGGTGTCACGTTTTCAGCGGAATTTCAACGTCGTGATTTACTATTCTTAGATGTTTATCTGATTTCCAGTAGTGTTGACTATGTGTGATACACTTACAACTACATCTATGTATAATATACCTCCTCAATGCGATCGATTTTATTTCGCCAAGTTTTTCCTTCCTTTTCATATTCTTCAATATTATCTAGTGTAACATCTACATTACTTAATATCATATATAGTATAGTCACGCTTCAATCCCACAATTTAATATAGCACCCTCGTCATATTTAATAACGCATCTTAAAATTTTCCACATGCAATCTTGGCACGTTTCAATTCAACTCTGACCTTTGCCGCCCTGGAATACGATCCTATTATATCTTCCGTGGCATTTAATAAAATGCTCCATAATTAAGTGGGATTTGCATCGTTGGTTCCAGCGTTTACTGGTAATTTTGCGCTCGGACACAGAGTACTAACAGAGAGGACACTGTGCGGTGTAGGTATGAAACGGCACGCTCACACGCGCACACCGCGGGCGGTGTCGCTACATGTGGCTGCCGCGCGCCGCTTCCGTATCGTAATTATTTTTCTTACGTGTAATCACGTACAAGTAAATAAAGATAATAAAATATGAAGACAAGCAAATACTGTATAACGTTTGGTTGCCTAAACGAAACAGTGAAAAAGGCCTCGCGTTTCATAAACTACCGCGTGACGTCGAAAGGTGAAAGTATCGAATGTTTATGATTAGTGTTATTCCCACATAATGTTTATGAATCTAGGGTTAATTATTAATTACCTACCTGTTGTGATGTGCTTATTTATTATGTCATTCAAGTACAGACGTTCCGCTGAACTGATCATGGTTAGGTAGGTTACAAGTTTGGAAATGTGTCGAGATACTCGGGGGGTGTGAGCCTACTAGACGACCGAGATAAATAGACGAATATCAAACCTGACATCACTCTCACTTACCTTATCGCTCGGTAGAAAGTAGAAAGATGTTTGCGTTGTTATTTACTCACGTTCAAACTCAGAAAATGGCCACACTATGCATTCAAGGTCAGCGATCGTAATTCGTTGCGCGACTTTTTTTACCATTTACAAGGACTCACAACGCAGGGCCTGTGACGTAGGGATGGCAATCACAGATCGATTAATCGAAAAATAGATTTTTGGAGCCAAAAAGATCGATTTTTTAAATCTATTTATAGTACTGAATTCAGTGAATCGATACTTCACCCTTGAAAATCGACATTCGTTTTTATTTTTGCTATAAACCAAAAAAGTACCTACTTACAATTAATTGAATGTACCCATATTTTTTCTTGTTATGTTTTTACATTTTTATATTCTAATGAGTTTTTATGCTTTCTATATTCTAATACTGTGTATTTCGTAATTCTAATTTGCATAATTGTCCTTAACCTTAAATTGCAGTAATTGGCTGTTCACACAGCCGTTGTAATTTGATAAATAAATAATAAATAAATTATAGAGTGCTGCCGGTTAAAGGGTTAATTATTCAAAAACTCGCGTGGTGGCTGTATGTTTGGATTCCTTCGCCTCTCTTTAATAAAAAAGTAACGTTTGTTTGTAATCTTTGTCTTTCTTTTTGTATTCTGTGACTGACATTTCTTGTTGCGTCATCAGTCATCATTATTCATTAAAATTCATTTGTTTGTTGTTGTAGAATCTGTGTGTCGTAAAGCGAAATAAATACTGATTTTTATGTAGTGTTTGTTGCAGTATAATAACTACTTATTTGTAAACCAATACATTTAATAAAGGCTTTAAACAATAAAGCCTAACATTTCAAATATTTTAAATAATATTCTTTTTTGTTTTTGTAAGATGAAATGTTCAAAATATTACAAGAATAGGTAGAAACGATACTATAATTATACATATATTATTATTTCTAACGTAAGGTGCCGTAGGTATTATGTATTAACATTCTGTGCTACCAATCGATAATGTATGTAGTAATGTGTGTAGTATGTAGTAACGAAACCAAAAAGATATAGGCTGATGATAAAAAAAATCCCTGAAGAACATTTATGTTAATAGTGTAATATAACAAATGCATAAAATACACCTACCTACCTAACTGTGCCTTCTAAACTCGCAAGTCGCAACCCTAAGTGAGCTTGACCGGCAGCACACCGATAGCAACATTGTAATGCCGCGGCGTCGGATAAACCAAAATAAACTCTCGCGCGTAGCCATTCAGTACAATTTTGCTTGTGCACGGGAAGTTTAGGCTAATATAAAAGTAGGTGGGCGGTACGGCTGCAAGTTAAAATGTGCTTTATTCTTTCGTGCATAGATTTTACATTTGTTTGATTGTTTTTTGGAAGAGACCGATCTGTAGTAATCTGTGGCTCGGACAAGTTTTAATGAGCGTCTGGTCTTTATGTTTGCTTTGCAAATGCTTTTATCTGTTGTAGAATACCTCATCTTCATGTCTGGTTAATCTTTAGCTGTATTTGTCTTTTTATATCTTTTGGTTTGAATTTCCTTACAGCTAAATCCTCAAGGTCATTTCGATTTCAACATCCTCCACTCCAACTTTTTGCTCACATAGTTCAATGTAGTCCACTCTTCCTTTCTCTTACAATAAAATTACGCTTATTATAAAATATTTTCTCATATTGATTATGGAACAGGTCCAATCTGGGTCAGCTGTCGGTCATTCACGCTCACCGGACTGCGATAACCTGTACACGATGTTGTATCGATTTCATTGACTCGCATGAACTTCAGTTGCGTCACTGAAAGTCACTGTAGCTGTTATCTTTGCATAAACAGGTGGAGCTGGAGCTTTTATCAACTAAAACGTCCCTTAAGACAATAAGTCTATTGTTGATTCAGTTAAAGATGAAAACGGAGACAAGAAAGTTGAAGACATGGAATCAGATTCTGCAGAGTCTCATTTCATCAACATAATTATTTTAAATTGCCCTTTCCCACAAATCTTGATCTCGGCCTTAACTGTTACTGGATGCAGCTGAATATCAGTGTTTTACGTGGAGTACTTGCCGTCTTACCAACCTTGCTGTCCAATCGGTTCCGACTTTCAAACTTTTTAAAAAGTAAGGTATATTTATTACCATTAACTGCACCATCATTAAATCATCAACATCGTCCTTTTGTCCTTCGTTTTTACCACTTGAAGTTTTCCTGCCATCTACATATTTTTAAACGGTTTTTTTCTTTGTTTACGGCTGCAATCAATGTTCATTATACAAATATTATGAAACTGACTTCATTTCTTGTTCATGCTGTTGTTCAAATAAAATATCCTCTAATATTGTTTTTTTCCCCTGTGTAGACTTGTACTAAAAATATATTTGACTTGATTTGATTTGACTTTTATAATAATTGAGGAAGTTTTGTCCAAGCGTTGCCGCGGTGTCTCAAACATTCACCAGGGTTTCAAACGATTTGATTTAGCTTTCAACCACTTGTAAGTACTAAATTGATTGTTTGTTATCAAACTTTGAGATCTCGTAAAAATACAGCAGAACCCAGAAATAAAATAAAGAAAATAACTGGAAACATTCCAAATACTTATAATTTCCCGATACCGTTTAAGTTAAAAGTGTTTTGCCAATTTTTGCATTAAGATTTTGTTGTTAAGACTTCAGAAACAATACGTTGTTTCTCCATGAAAATAACAAATACATGATAACTGTTTAAATTGATTTTTTACATTCAAAGAATCGCAAATCGCTTAGTTACAACCAATTTGTGGCCGGCCATGTATATTGTTTCCTCAATAAATCTCCTACTTGCATATTTCCTTATTCATTTGCAAGATAAATTTTCCTAGACACCTTTGAATGATAGAAAATCAGTTTATTTTCATTATAATGATGTAACCGGTGATGAATTTCGGTGATTAATCACACAATCCCTGCACAGACTAAGTTCACCGTCCGCGGCGACACTAAGTGCTATTGTAAATATCCCGATTTGGCCGCCATCTTGGCTATTTTCCAACCGTTCCTGTGGCGTCTCCTATGGCGGACATCGATCACGCCATGTGCGCAGTCATGTGCTCGGATTCCGTACATCATGATGCTGAATTGATGTTGTTTGTGTGGTAAGGGGATGCAATTTATTCACGACGGCTTGTGATCTGTTTTCTGTATCGTTGATCGTTTGAGATATTGTTTCTTGTTGAATGATTGTTATAAACATAGACTGATATTCTTAGGGCAAGTTATTAACCAGTCGTAAAACGGTTCGTACTATTGATCAAAGAACTTGTCATAAGGGTTAGCAAAAATATTCAAGTAATATGACGCACAAACTGCTGCGTCGCCAATTTTTATTTTTGCTTAAATTTGGCTTAACACGCTTCTGGCTGTCTAGATTTGAATTGTATTACGGGTTGTAAGGTCAGCTAAATAAGTAACATTACATGTTGTATTGTCACCAATGCAAAAAATGTTTCTGCAAAACCAACCAAAACTGAACGCGCTCATGTATAGCTGCCTACTTATCTCTATTTCAAATCGTTCGTCCCTAACCATCCCTAATGGAACCAAGAAAGCATTGTTCCATCCTTATCATGTCATCTATCCTCATTCACGATTGCATTATCAAACGGATGTTGGCGTTCGTCTCCGAATACTACACATGATAACGCATCACCTTGCTTATCTAGCTGCACACACTACTGTGACACTTACATTGTTTCAAAGTCGATGTCATCAAAACTATTTGTGTTTTGTTTGTTTGTCTTCCTAGATAGATATATTTCTAATACGTACTTTACACACCCACGTAGATAGGACACATAGAAACGTTTCCGATAATGACTGTTTCTTCTTTGAACAACTAAAGATCTGGCATCCTGCAAAATGTCTGAAATTACAAACCTGAAGGTGTGAAAAAGATTAGGTTGACGATTAAACGCATAAGAAAATCCACTGCGGTTGACGATTTGCTGAGTTTTACTTCAGCACTACCAGGGATTTTCATCGTGATTACACAAAATGCGATCAAATTGTAGCAAGTTACGTTTTTAATTAAAATCAGTCGCTTAAAAACGTCTTAAGTGCATGTGGTCGTACAGATAGTATTTTTTGCGGCTTCTTATTGAACGACTGATTTATGGAAAGCGGCATTGGACCGTGGTGCTATACATATTCAAGGGTATCAAAGAGAATTGTGTGAAAGTAAGTAAAGTCACTCACCATCAAACAGTTATCCAATCTTCATCCAGAATTTTTCTACTATATTTCTCGAAATAATTCAACCCTACTACACAAGGCTTTGCAATTTGAGTCGTCCATAGAGATAAACGTTGGCGTTGGGGTAGACTGTCTTCCTTATTATGGCACTTAAGGGAACGTGCTTCAAAAGCTTCCCGGGATAATGTTCTCTACAAATGTTTTTTCTTTCTAGTTTCCTTCCCACTCCATTTTTGGCAATTCTATCCGGCTTGTAGGTATGACAAGGCACGATAGAATGCATAGCTAAGAATATCTATGAATTCTATGTAATGTTTTGTAAACAATAATTGTAGTCATAGACAAGGGATATTATTGTGCAATAGTCGATAGGCTAATAGTTCAACATAAGTAATACATAATTAGGTATAAAGATGTGGACTGTCGCGTTGTGTTTATTTCTTACGTGTTGTTTGTATACTAATTACTGTAATTAGCTGTTCTAGTATCGTAATAGTGCTCTCTTATTAATAAGTTTGCTTTTCTTTACTCGTGTAACTTACGAGATTCAGCATCATAATTTTCTTGCGTTATTTCAAGTTCAAACAGGCATATTTCTAAGTGAATCCTTATTATAGTTTAATTTCTTAGCAATACTGTACACTTTCTGTTTTTGTGGTCGAGAAACAAACGCCTCGTTTTTTAGAAGAGTCAGAAAGCTCTAGATTCCTGTCCCGTCACCTGTCTAACAACTAAAAAGAGCTACGTAATATTGTTTCCTGTCGTCTCTCATATAACAGCTCCCGAAAGAATTCAACGAACTGCGGCCGGAATTCCTGGCGAGCCGTAAATACAGACTGTTCACTGTTCACCCGACGATCTAGGTCGCGAAATACGCATAACTTAGTTGAAAATGCTAAAACGTTGTGGAAAATGTTAAAACATATATAAAGAAGTTCTGGCATTAATTCTTGAGAAACTAAAGTATTTCGGGGGTGGGACGTAGATGGATGGATCGGTCTAAATAGGGGAGATCCTCTGGGTGCTATGTTGATTAAAGTGATGAATTGCCAAAACTTAACATCCGTGGCTGATTGGTTATTTTTGGGAGTAACCTGATGTGACAATTTGCCCTGAAGAAGGTTGGTTAGCACTGATTAGATCTAGCAAAGGTCAAAAGAGTTAGGAAGATAGAAAGTTTAACCTTTGATTCTTTCAAAATGCCAGTACATTGAATAAGATTTACGCTTGCCGAGGTCGCGGGACTGCCAAAACAGGTAACCTTGAACGTAAAGAGCTTTTGAAGGAACACCGTGGATTTTAAACAGTACGAGTCTGATAGTCCCTTTCCACCAAGGGCGAAAGGACTTCTTTTGTGATGTGTAGTAATGGTATCACAAAAAAAAAACATTGCATAAGATTTGGTCTCTCTCGATTTACTTGAATATATAAAACCAATTTCCATATAGCTCCATACGTTTTTTAGACTACGTTCCGATAAATCATGAATTCAGTCGCAAATGCGGATTATTTCCCATCAGCAATTTTTATTATGCACATACATTGACTTGGCTTGTTTTATAGCATCGTTTACCTGTAGCGCGTAGGTGTTGTGTTTATACTCTCGATTCGCCGAATGTCACGCATAAGGGTTTCGCAGAAGGGTTCATACGAGGACTAGCAGATTTGTGTGGTATTAAGGTGTTAGAAAAACTTTTTAAGTTCGTCGCGCCATGGGTAAAGTTCCTTAACATTCTACCCGTCCGTCTCTGGTTCTACTGTTGTTCCACGGCATTCTTCATTCATTATATTACCTACCAGCATTTCAAATAACTGTACTGTTTCATAAGATGGATGAATGAGTTAGAGCGGTTTCGCACTATGTCCGATCCGAATCCGATCCGAACCCGTAAAAATATGGTCCGTAGTAGCCGAAGAACTATTTTTATGGTAATCTACGCACTAGATCTGATCTCCGTCATCTGATTTCTTTCCGTCATTCTAGAATCTCCATTTCGGAGATTTTTCGGAAAGATTTTTGTCCGAGTTGAAGCCGAGCTGCTCACGAGAAGAGAGGCAGCTCATACGGTAATTATTTTAAAATTTCCTGTCGTATTGACGTAACACTGCGTGCTGATAGTAAAGAGCTCCTTTTGTAAGCGTCGGTCTTGCAAGAGAGGGTGAACCCAGAACTGCGCCTTCGTGTGTAGAATAGTATTGCCAGAAGTTGACGTCGATTGAAAGGACTTATGATCAACGACGTGAACACTTTGCGGTGGCTCCGCGTAAAATCACGTATTCCAAAAGATGGCTCCTGAATTGCTTGGATTTGTATCAAAGATGGGAGAAGTGCGTAAGCAATATCCAAATTCGGTCCATGATTTCTTTTTCACGGGTGGTGATCGGATTCGGATCGGACATAGTGCGAAACCGTCCTTACCCTGTCTACGGTTCTTCAAATCAATCCAGTGTTTAACTCCACGACGCAGCTGCTTTTATTTTAATTGCTAAATCAAATAATGCACTTGATTCTGCGATTAAATTATTGAGATTATCAGAACTCATTATCATTATTATGTCATGATGACTAAAGTGTGGCAGAAGTAAGATGCCTATAGGAAATCTCTGGCATAGCAGAGTAAACCCAACAGGGACAATGCTTGGCTGGCACTATTATCACTGGAATATACCCAAATTGAATATTATTGAATTTTGTTCCTGCTGAGACTTAATTGTTATAACGTAATTAAAACTGCACACAACAACATGATAATGTCGACATCTGCTTTTCCGCTACATTTGGCGGTTGCTGCAGTTTTTCCTGTTAGACCAAGGCATTTTACGAGTACCATAAATAATAGCATTCTTCTCGATATACTACCCTATTTCTTTTATTACCATAACTATTTAAGCTATTGCACTTCAAACTATTAAGTATTATAAATGGTTCTTTTATAAGCGATCAATATCAATCAAATTCAATGACTTTATATTGAACTGATTGATAGACTATGAAAGAGAAAGTTTATTGCTTTGATTATAAAGTACAATAGGTTTGCTTTTCATGCTTCCTTTCATATAAATTGTTGACTTTAATGATGTTACCTATGTATTGCAACTTCGATTTTGATACACTTAACTATTGGACATTAAGGCAATGTTAATTCATCGCATAAAGAAGATAAAGAAATTGTTTCCATTTTGGCCACATCGCTTAAAGAACTGACAGCCGATGGCGAGTAAATTGCCGGAGTGGCAACCATAAACTGGAATGGACGGTGTTGGCAGATCTTCCACTGGGTGGACCGACGACATCGTGAGAGTCCTAGGGAACCTCGAACCTATAGATGCAGATGGTGGATTGTCGTTTGGCGTAGGTAGCGGTCTAAAGGGGATGCCTTTGAAATACCAGATGATGATGAATTTGAAACATTTTCTTCATTATTTTCGTCCGCCTTTATGCTACTAGGTCTATACTTTTTAGTCTCCTTTAGGTACATTTTTTTTATCGTAGTAAAATCATCAAATGAGTCCTCCCACCCAGGGCAGAGCGGGAGGGACTGTCAGACTCGTACTGACTAAAATCCACGGTGTCCTTCAATAGCCCTTTACGTTCCGGGGTCACGGTAATTCATAAGTCCCCCGACCTAGTCTCCTTTACTAGTACAACTATACGTTTATGTAAAAAACAACAGAAAAAGACTAATTTTGTAGCAATTTTTCTTCACAGAAAGAATTAACCTCAAATCTGCGCAGTAGTTCAGAAACAAATCGATGAAAAACGTTACCAATGAAAACTCAACTCTAACGACACACTCAAAAACTATCAATAACTAATTAGTGCACACATGACATGAATGCCTAGATTTCAACTATCACATCCCGGGTCGGTAGCCGGCTTGTTGGTCAATATTGCGGTCTGAGTGTGACGTAGGTGCGCGCGCACTCGTCCCTGTGACCTTTACGTGATAACAGATATTACAGCATGTGGCAGCAGCTTCAATGGTGGTCTAATCATGTAATAATAAGCTTATCAAAGGCTATCTAAGTAGACATGATGTTATGTGATATTACAAAGCCAAATTTCTGATAACGTTCTTTGTAATTAATTTCCGGAAAAGGTATTGGTTTTTGCTTTTTGTGGTTTAGATATAACTTGGAGGAAGATCTGGACTCAGATCTTCCTCCAAGGAAGATCCTCACTTAGTGCGTGCCGGAAGATTGGCGTCTTTGCCGAGGGATGCCTGGAAAACGCTGGCTTGTCGTCTTAGACGCTTTTATGCGCGATTGACCCGACAAAATAGGTCAGAGGAACGAGTGGAGGGTTTCGAGTAGATCTTTGCCCAGCAGTGGCACAATTTGTGGCGTAACTACGGGATTCCTGACTTTTCTTCATAGATAAACATCTCTAATTCTTTTGTGTTAAAGTGGTACCAGATACTTAAACCTGGTCGCGGGACTTATCAAATTACCGTGACACTGGAATGTAAAGGGCTATTGAAGAATACCGTGGATTTTAGTCAGTACAAGTCTGATAGTCCGTCCCACCCTGCCCTGGACGGGAGGACTCATTTGATGATTTTACCACGATGAAAAAATAAGGTACGAGTACTTAAACCTAGGTGGAGCAGAAGGGGCTGTCAAGACTCACACTGACTTAAGCCCATCATGTACTTTCGCTTGCCTTATGTTCTAATGCCCGGGTATCCTACTCAGACAGTTGCGCGACCCAAATTATTGTTCCAAAAATCTTAATGACTAGTTTATCACTGAGAAAACTTTCAGTTTATAAATATATTTTTTAAGTAAACAGCTGTTATAACACGTTATTATATTATGCGCAATTGCGCACTGCTATCAGTCTCACCCATGATAAAGTTAAGGACGCATTTTGACATAAAAATATCACGCGATATGTTATGGTTTTGCGATAAAATGTAAACTTTGACCCCGTAGTTACTTGTTTACTTTTTAGCTGGAGAGCTACTGAACCCTGCGACTAACGGTCTTCCTGTAAGGTTAGAAATTTGTACACGTAATATTTATAGCATGCTAAGAGCAATAGCGACGACCTGGCAGGCGTCAGCCGTGCACATCATTAGACAATTTAATTTTCAAAGTGTAAAAAAAATTGAAAAAAAAAACTTGTTCCTGAAAGCTTAAAAATTTAACAGGATGTAGTTTATTTATAGTAAATCTTGGAAAAAAAATGACAGGCGATTACAAGGTGCACAAGTATGTGACAGGCGAATTGAAAAGTGCAAAGTTGATAAGGAAAAATAAAACTTTCTCCTGTAAGATCAAAATTATCTCGCGTTTGGCTGAACTGATTTTGATGCCGTTTTCAGAAAAGTGTGCGTTACATTCCGAGAAAGGTTTTAATATACAGGGTGAATTTTTCAACTGTGCGTGGATGGCTATCTCCGAAACTATGAGAAATATCGAAAAACGTTGAAAGGAATTTCGAGGCCGATTTTGACGAAAATAAAACTGCATCGTTGAATTTTAGAAAAATCAATAATCCTGGCCAGGAATCGAACCCGCTGATTTTGGAAAAAAAAATCACAGCCTGCATTATTACACCATTCGATAGTGTTGCTAATAAGGATCAAATTCTGGGAAGTGATCATATAAGGCAAACTTAAGGAAATAGCAAATTTTCATGAAATTGCTATATTTCTATGTTACTATGTTCTACTGAGCCATAATTTATTTATAATTGTTTTCAATAATTCAGTGGATTTGATGTCTCAACAATCCCAGTGTATTCAGCAATGCGAAATTATTGAGTTGAACAAAAATAAGCGTTATTTCAAAGAAGAAACGGTTAACTTATGTTCCGAATACAGTTATCGTCTTGAACATTCATCAGTTTCTTTTTTCAATTATACGTTTTCCTAAAGTTTGCCGTATATGATAACTTCCCAGAATTTGATCCTTATTAGCAACACTATCGAATGGTGTAATAATGCAGGCTGTGATTTTTTTTTCCAAAATCAGCGGGTTCGATTCCTGGCCAGGATTATTGATTTTTCTAAAATCCAACAATGCAGTTTTATTTTCGTCAAAATCGGCCTCGAGATTCCTTTCAACTTTTTTCGATATTCCTCATTGTTTCAGAGATAGCCATACACGCCCAGTTGAAAAATTCACCCTGTATATTAAAACCTTTCTCGAAATGTAACGCACACTTTTCTGAAAACGGCATCAAAATCAGTTCAGCCAAACGCGAGATAATTTTGATCTTACAGGAGAAAGTTTATTTTTCCTTATCAACTTTGCACTTTTCAATTCGCCTGTCACATACTTGTGCACCTTGTAATCGCCTGTCATTTTTTTTTCCAAGATTTACAATAAATAAACTACATCCTGTTAAATTTTTAAGCTTACAGGAACAAGTTTTTTTTTTTTTCATTTTTTTTTACACTTTGAAAATTAAATTGTCTAATGATGTGCACCGCTGACGCCTGCCAGGTCGTCGCTATTGCTCTTAGCATGCTATAAATATTACGTGTACAAATTTCTAACCTTACAGGAAGACCGTTAGTCGCAGGGTTCAGTAGCTCTTGGACTATTTACCCACACCATAAGTTATCGGAATGTTGAAGAAAAAATTCTGATATTGTTACTAAAATAAACCTTTAAAAACTAAATCTTACGCCATAATTGCATAACTGTTTGCATTGCATTGCTATGACCTTATAGAACCTAGAGTTATGGCATTCTCCATGAACTTTCTGGACATTACTTATCGGTAGCTTGTCCGTTCCATAATTGATTTTCCATCACTGTATTGCCAATACCTGTGCCAATACATAATTTCATTTTGTCCAGACCCTCTGGTAGTTTCGAAGATGTATTTAACTTTCAGCCCCTACGATCATCATCATCATCTTTCTCCATTTTTTTCCGAACTATGCTGGTGTCTGAATATCAGTACTTTACATGGACGACTGCCTATCTGATCTCCACTATCCAGTAACTGAGTAATATATGATACCTCTTGGTAAGACTGGTTGTCAGACTTCAAGCTTCTGACTAACAGTAACAACTATCCAAGATCTACAAATGACAGCCGGGAACAACGACTTAGCATGCTTTTCGAGGCACGGAGGTCACTAGATAGGATAGAAGGTAGTCAACCATCCACGGAACAGCCTCGGAAAGCACGGCCTAACATTGCAGATCCATCTGTGTAGCTGTTATTATTTAGCTCTTACCATTACGCTATTACCTTAGACACCTACAATAACTTTATTTTCTTTTTTGGCCAGAGACACGCACCAGATCGACCTGCCTCCGTTCGGCAGATATGCCACCGGCATCTTCTTCCTGGACAAGCTTCACCACCAAGACATCGAGAAGAAGTTCGGAGAGCTTGCAGAGAGCCTGGGACTGACTGTGCTATGCTGGCGCACGGTCCCCACCAATAATTCCACCATCGGTAAGACGCTAGACACTTTCATTACTTATATTTTTAAAGGGTCCATAGAGTGTGTCAGGAATTTTAAGAGTCTCAGGCATTTCACTTGATAGTAGTATGTTCTATGTTTTAACATTCATAGGAATCATTGTTCATAATCAAAATGGGAAGATTCGTGCATGTATTTGGAAAAAAAACATTGTTTTTTTTTTATAAAATTCAGTGACATGGTGTTTGTCAGTCAGATTGCATGCTCAATTGCTGTTTAATGTCCATTGAATAAATGCATTTAGGGGTTACCACTATGATTCATAAGTAGGCATTTTCATGTGTGTCCAAGACACCATTTTTGAAGCTATAGACAAGAGAAAACAACAAAATATGTCCCTTAGAGTTTCTAATAAGTCCACATTTGACCAATGTTAAAGCTAAAAACAAAAAATATCTCAACATAATTATGCTGAAACTTTATTGCAAAGTTATAACTAATCAAAAGTGAAATCGGTTCCAATTTTAACTTTTAATTACCTTTACCTGGTTGCCTTGCCTTAATATAAAAAAAAAAAAAACTTTTTTATTCCATGACTCTTCCAGTTTTATATTTTACCTTACCTATTGAAGAATGCCTTATTTTATAAATTCTGACTTATACATTTAATTCAATCACAGACAGTGTTCATCAGGCATGGCCACAAATTGTCTAAAAATAGATGGAAGGTGAAGCCTTTGGCCAACAGTGGGACTCAGTATAGGATATTTAAAAACAACTATTACTCCAATCCAATAAAAAACATTGGTTGAATGAGACTTAAAATAATCAACAGCTGAATTCGGAATCATAACGTTTGAAAGAAAAACTGAGAGCCTTTTTAGCAAATAAATTAATTTTAATTTAGAACAACTGATGTTTGTAATAGACCACAGAGGCAGAACCATAGCTAGTAAAGAAACATGGCGTCGCAGTAATGACAGCCAATAGGAGGGGTTCACTAGTTGAACTAAATCAGTGTTTTAATTTAAAACATATTGAAACGATTGACTGGGCGAAGAGCGACGGCTTGTATTGATTTTGTACTGAGCTGTTTACTAGATGGAATATTTTATTCTGAAACTATATTAAATGCGAATGGCGCGGTAATACGCTGTGTTTGACGTTTATAAAACTGTGTAGCTATCGCTGTATTGATGATACCTCCAGGACTCTGGAATTCGTGTTCCTGTTACTCTGTGGAGTAAAAAACAATCATCTCCCTATTCTTTTCCCAACTATTTTGGGTTGTCTTCCAGTTGAACCAGATGCAGCTGAATATCAGTATTTACATGGAGTGATGACTGCCTATCCCTCCACAGCCCAGTAAAAAAACAATATCACTCTTAAATAAAATGTTATGGAGATTCAGAATGTTGGATCATTTTAGCTCTTTTCGGACACTCTTCAATGTATTCCCTATAAATTGTGAGCTTTGATCAGTATCATCAATTTTCTAGTTATTTTCTACACTATCTTATTGGCAACACCGGCTGACAATATTTTTGGCTTCGCCGCAATCGTCATAGGGCTACTAAAAACTAAGGGTTATTGATGTAGGGCCCTACCTATTGCAGCAACGCCATGTTACGTTATGCATTTGCCTTTATATGAACAACATGTGCCTAATAAAAAGTAGATTTAGTATTCCCTATAAATTGTGAGCTTTGATCAGTATCATCAATTTTCTAGTTATTTTCTACACTATCTTATTGGCAACACCGGCTGACAATATTTTTGGCTTCGCCGCAATCGTCATAGGGCTACTAAAAACTAAGGGTTATTGATGTAGGGCCCTACCTATTGCAGCAACGCCATGTTACGTTATGCATTTGCCTTTATATGAACAACATGTGCCTAATAAAAAGTAGATTTACTACAGTCCTTATTGGAAAATGAGAAAAAGGCTCTCAGTTAACTAGTCGTAGGCTCAAAACACATTATCATTTATATTGTCCTATCACTCACTGACGGTACCCACCGATGTTTGTCGCTCGATATAAGGCCAGTTTCGACGTTGCGATTTTTGTTTGCGACTATCATTGCAGGTCGTAGTAATGTCGGGTCGTTTAAACGCGGCTGAACGCGGTCATGCGATGCTTGACCAAACGGTTTGTGCGATTTGACATCAGATAAGGTGCTATGCGTTTTAGAATCACGAAAAGAATTAGTACTAATTAATTTTCTAAATAGCATATACAATTTAAATAGCAGTGTTTGTGTACTCGTAGTCCCGTATTACAAAGCGTGAGTGATTCTATTACGCATAGTAAGGTTCCTATACAATTTTCCATAACGTATCCACTACGTTCGCTTTTAGAATGAATTCATTAATAAAAGGCTATGATTTTGCATGGATACGAAGTTTATGATTTGCATTGCAAATATGTGGATACGATTGGAAAATTTATTGCAAGTTATTTTGGTCCGTACTATCACAAGCATCGAATGAAATAAAATAGACAATAATCGAAAATTTTCAATAAAAATAACATTTTTTTTTAGATTCAGATAGATTTTGATGCTTGGATTATACGAAGATTCTAATAAAAAAAATTAATAGGATGATTTATATAACTTTAACTTAAGATTCATTACAAAAACATTATTCATAATATTATGTGTTATTTGTTTAAATTACAGTCTGCATCACTCACTTTTTGTTGAATCTTGAGTTAAATCAATTAAGTCTAAAACAAATGCAGCCTTTGTCATTAAATAACGCTTTAATGGTAATGTCATGTCAATCATTAACGTTTGTCATAAATGTAGCCTATCTTTTCAGTTCCAATTACATAAAATATCAAATGCATTAAACATTTATGACATTTCTCGATAGCATTCAATTTCTCTGCCATTAAAGTGTTCTTAACTTAGCTAAGGATAACTCTGCTAGTATAAAATTGACACATCCCCCTGGTGAAGTTAGTAATGGGCTGTTTTGGCTCGCTTTCAGGTCAAGTGGCTCGTAATTCGGAGCCATTTATGCGTCAAGTGTTTGTTACCGGAGATACCGACGACGAACAACTAGCCAGACAGGTAAGACCGACACGGAGTAACACAGAACAACAGAGGGTATGGAGAGTATGAAATTGCAATGATGCACGTTGCAAATTCATCCTCTTACTTAAGGTAATAAGCGCGGATTTAGAACGTAAGGAACTCTTATAGGTATTTTTTCAGATCGTTGCGTGCGCACTGGCCGGACGGACGCGACCACTTCGTGCTAAACGTAAATTTTAAATACCCTTTCATTATCCCTACGGGATGCTTGTATTCTGAATTTGGTCGTACACGCAAATAAAAAATAACTATCAAAAATCCTAAACATACAATACTAAAAAATTATTATTATTGTTATAGTTTTATCACGTCACGACGTCTTTGACATCTATTTTTAAAACCTTAAAACGTTTATTTATTTAAAAAAATCTGTTTACAGTTCTGAGCCAACTTTTCCATACAGGCATCCCACTGTGTGCGGTATTTTCCGTATGTGGAGTGTGTGCGCATGTTTTCAGATATTCGTGCTGCGCAAGCGCGCCTCCCATGAGCTGGTGGTGCCCGGCGCCAGGTTCTACATCTGCAGTCTTGCGTTGAAGACTGTCGTCTACAAGGGCCTGTTGACCTCTCAGCAGCTATGGGTGAGTGGAACATTGCAACATGAAATCCTTATTTGTTGAAACTTCGGTAAAAGAGTCACTAGATCAGAATGCTGTTGGATTTTCGACTATAGACTCTGACACGAACGTTGTAAATCCCAAAAACTTCACAAAACCTTATGGTATTTAAAATATGTTAAGGCTACCCTACCTTAGGGCATTTAAAATACCGCTGTGCCGGCGGCACGACAAAAAACGGTTGAGATTGATCGCTTTGCCTAAAACCGAAGATAAAAAATTCTTGGGGTATCAATTGAAACTGTTGATGTACGAGTATGATCTAATTTCAATTGTTTTCTGTATAGGAGTACTTCAAGGATCTGACCAACCCGGCCTTCACCACATACTTGGCGTTGGTGCACACCAGATTCTCGACCAACACCTTCCCCAGCTGGGAGAGAGCTCATCCTCTGAGGTTTGTATATTCTTGATACTTCGATCAGTCAAGATATTATCATCATCGTATTACTACAAGTGTATTGTTGCAACATTCCCAACAGACGCCACAACTACTTTAAAAAAATTACCGCCAATTTGCTGAGTCACTTTTATCTTGGAAAAAGTCCCTCTAAAGGGCCGAGTAAGGAGCTCAAAATCAATACCTCGTACTACATTTATAAACCTGTTGCCTTGATTTATAGAGTCCTCGCTCACAATGGCGAGATCAATACGCTGCGAGGTAATGTCAACCTCATGAAGGCACGTGAAGGTGTTATGAAGAGTGAAATATTTGGAGAAGGTAGGAAAAATTGTCATATTATCTAATCATAAATATTTCTGTAATGCTGTTGCACCCGCACGCAAAATACGCGCATTTGACGTGGAGTTGCGGATACCAGCCTGTTATACAATACAATACAATGCTGTTGCACTGATGGGCAATGGCCACTACCTGTGACTTCCAACTCTTCTTCGAGCCAAGGGTAATTTGGATCACTGTTTGCTGGTTTGTGTGGACTTGTGCCTGGTTAATGGCAATTTTCTCTTTTTACATGAGACTTAAACATTACTGATGAAATGTGGATGTATGATTTAAATTGCTTCTTGCTCGCACACTATTGTTTCACCTAAAACCACATTGTCTCCAGATCTAAAGAAGCTCTACCCAGTCGTAGAACCAAATCTCTCAGACTCTGGTTCAGCCGACTGCGTGCTAGAATTCCTCCTTCATGCTGGGCAGCGTTCCCTGCCCGAGGCTGTGATGACCATGGTGCCCGAAGCGTGGCAGAATGACGTCACCATGCCTAAGGAGAAGAGGGACTATTACCAATGGGCATCGTCGTGTATGGAACCTTGGGATGGACCTGCATTGGTGTCTTTTACTGATGGACGGTACATTGGTAAGTGATTTGCGCCGAATAAAATAATAATAGGTCTTCAAGCCTTCATATTTGATCAAGCTTTGCTGGACATACTCTTAGGTCTTTATATGGGGGAGTAGCCAGTAGTACTACGCCAAAGCGCCAATTGATAAAATATCGAGAATTATTTTCGCAATTCATATTCTTTTGATTCTGATAAAATGGCGATTTTGAAATACAGTTGGTGATAAAACGTCACTGCTATGGGTTTTGAAAACTTAGTAGCGTGAATTGGCTTAATTGTTCAAAAGGGAAATCAGAGTAACAAGAATTCATGTTTTCAGGTGCCATCTTGGACAGGAACGGTCTGCGACCCTCCCGGTTCTACGTGACCAGCGAGAACATACTCATCATGGCTTCTGAAGTTGGTGTCTATGATGTAGACCCCGACAAGGTTATCTTGAAGGTGAGATAAATTACTTTCTGCAAATTGTCTTACAGTACTTTTACTTGACGAAGCTATTTTGGAATCAGAAATTAGTTAAATAAATTTTCCCAACTGCACTCTAATACACACATTGCTGTCTTCGCTCAAAAAGCTGCTAAGCTGAAGTAAGGCCTCGGCCGAACACGTCTGTCAGATGCTGACCAAAATAACCACCCTTGCCCTGACACAGCCAGAAGTCGTCACGATAGACCTCGTAGAAGATGACGGGACGAGCTGGACAAAACCAACGACCAGTGGTCCACTTTGGGCCTGAATTGAGGAAACTGGGTATCTTGGAGCCTCTCTAAACTCCTTCTTTATCCTACCTTTGCCCAGCAGTGGGATGATGCAGATCCAATCTTGATTATGCTACAATAATTTCGTCTTATATCAAACCAGAAAACAATGGTTAATTGGGACTTATCAATTCTTTTCTACATTCCAGAGTCGTCTAAAACCCGGTCGTATGTTGCTGGTCGATACTGTGGAAAAGAAACTGGTACAGGATGCTGAACTGAAGATGGAAATCGCTCGCAGCCGACCTCACTCTGAGTGGCTTCGAGACAAGGTAAACAACAATAACTTTTCAAGGTTTTTTTTTAATGTAATATCTATTAAATTCTTTTATAGCCCTCAATTGGAAAATAAGGGCCTACTACCACTTTTTACAGCAATATTATTTCTATCTTACACCCATTTGATAAATCATCACCTTCCTTCCCTTATCCCATTTTACTTGTATTGGGCTTGGCGTAGTATCTTTTCTTATTCCTTTCTTCTCTGTCAGACGTCACTTTTTCATTCCTTTTACCACTTCAAAAAGGAGGTTCTCAGTTCGACTCGAATATTTGTATGCATGTATGTTTGTACGCGATTGTCTCGCGTTTGATGCGGTTTTCAGAAAAGTGTTCGTTACATTCCGGAGAAGGTTTTTCTTTCACATCATTGCTCAAACAATCCATCCATATTTTCTTTAGTCTCCATCTTTCTCTCCATCTATCACTGTCATAATCATGTGAGTGTCGTCTCTTATCATCACGTCATGTCCTTTACAAGATGAACGACTGCGTTAATTTTTTTCTTTATCATGTGCATTTTTTTTCTTTCAAACCACATTCCTTATTTATGCATTCTTGGGAAATATCTAGCTTTATGAGGTGATGGGACAGATTTTAAAGAACTTCATTTATTCCATATTTACTATATCCATTATTTTTGTATATGTATGTATCACACACATTTTTTTATATATAAATAAAATACATACTACAGACACATCCACATTCTTAACAGTTGTTTCTCTTTTCTATGCATTACCGTACGTGGGGATTACATTATAAACATTTAATCAGATGGTGAGTTTGGTTACACGCATGGCGAGTGACAAATTACTAAATTGCTGTTGAGAACTTGAAGAGGCAAGCGCCCAAGCCTTGCCATGCAACAGACACTGTTGTGTAGCAGTGTGATAATTACGTGATTTGCTCACACATTTACCTAGATTATTTTAACTAGTTTTGTAGACTTCGACAAAGTTGTTTAGTTGTGCAGTCAATAATATAATTACTGATTACTAGACAAAAAATGTCAACCTTATCCTAGAAACAGTAAAAAATATATAAACATGTTAGAACACTATGGTATAAGTTAACTTTTTAAAGGACAATGGGCAAAAATGTATGGAACTTGGTCCAAGATCCTCCACTGATGACACTTATGGTAAATGAAAGTATATGGTTGTGACATCATTCTGGCAGGAGATTATCAAAATCCGTCCTGGAGGTCTTTTTTTATTTCCATTTAAGTGACTACTAACCTAACCTAACCTTACCTATCCAAACCTAACCTAACCTAACTTTTTTTGTTCAGCTGTAAATGATGCCCGACGCATACTGAACCATCTGAGAAGGCGGTCGGCTTATGTGTGACTTGAACCCACTAAAAATACCAACGAGACCTTAAATAGCTAACCTAACCTAACTTTTATTGTTCAGCTGTAAATGATGCCCGACGCACACTGAACCATCTGAGAAGGCGGTCGGCTTATGTGTGACTTGAACCCACTAAAAATACCAACGAGACCTTAAATAGCTAACCTAACCTAACTTTTATTGTTCAGCTGTAAATGATGCCCGACGCATACTGAACCATCTGTGAAGGCGGTTGGCTTATGTGTGACTTGAACCCACTAAAAATACCAACGAGACCATAAATAGCTAACCTAACCTAACTTTTTTTGTTCAGCTAAAAATGATGCCCGACGCACACTGAACCATCTGGGAAGGTGGTTGGCTTATGTGTGACTTGGACCCACTAAAAATACCAACGGGCCCTTAAATAGCTAACCTAACCTTAAATAGCTAACCTAACCTAACTTTTTTTGTTCAGCTAAAAATGATGCGCGACGTATACTGAACCATCTGGGAAGGCGGTTAGCTTATGCGTGACTTGGACCCACTAAAAATACCAACGGGCCCTTAAATTGCTAACCTAACCTTAAATAGCTAACCTAACCTAACTTTTTTTGTTCAGCTAAAAATGATGCCCGACGCATACTGAACCATCTGAGAAGGCGGTCGGCTTATGTGTGACTTGAACCCACTAAAAATACCAACGAGACCTTAAATAGCTAACCTAACCTAACTTTTATTGTTCAGCTGTAAATGATGCCCGACGCACACTGAACCATCTGAGAAGGCGGTCGGCTTATGTGTGACTTGAACCCACTAAAAATACCAACGAGACCTTAAATAGCTAACCTAACCTAACTTTTATTGTTCAGCTGTAAATGATGCCCGACGCATACTGAACCATCTGTGAAGGCGGTTGGCTTATGTGTGACTTGAACCCACTAAAAATACCAACGAGACCATAAATAGCTAACCTAACCTAACTTTTTTTGTTCAGCTAAAAATGATGCCCGACGCACACTGAACCATCTGGGAAGGTGGTTGGCTTATGTGTGACTTGGACCCACTAAAAATACCAACGGGCCCTTAAATAGCTAACCTAACCTTAAATAGCTAACCTAACCTAACTTTTTTTGTTCAGCTAAAAATGATGCGCGACGTATACTGAACCATCTGGGAAGGCGGTTAGCTTATGCGTGACTTGGACCCACTAAAAATACCAACGGGCCCTTAAATTGCTAACCTAACCTTAAATAGCTAACCTAACCTAACTTTTTTTGTTCAGCTAAAAATGATGCCCGACGCATACTGAACCATCTGAGAAGGCGGTCGGCTTATGTGTGACTTGAACCCACTAAAAATACCAACGAGACCTTAAATAGCTAACCTAACCTAACTTTTATTGTTCAGCTGTAAATGATGCCCGACGCACACTGAACCATCTGAGAAGGCGGTCGGCTTATGTGTGACTTGAACCCACTAAAAATACCAACGAGACCTTAAATAGCTAACCTAACCTAACTTTTATTGTTCAGCTGTAAATGATGCCCGACGCATACTGAACCATCTGTGAAGGCGGTTGGCTTATGTGTGACTTGAACCCACTAAAAATACCAACGAGACCATAAATAGCTAACCTAACCTAACTTTTATTGTTCAACTGTAAATGATGCCCGACGCATACTGAACCATCTGAGAAGGCGGTTGGCTTATGTGTGACTTGAACCCACTAAAAATACCAACGAGACCATAAATAGCTAACCTAACCTAACTTTTTTTGTTCAGCTAAAAATGATGCCCGACGCACACTGAACCATCTGGGAAGGTGGTTGGCTTATGTGTGACTTGGACCCACTAAAAATACCAACGGGCCCTTAAATAGCTAACCTAACCTTAAATAGCTAACCTAACCTAACTTTTATTGTTCAGCTGTAAATGATGCCCGACGCATACTGAACCATCTGAGAAGGCGGTTGGCTTATGTGTGACTTGGACCCACTAAAAATACCAACGAGACCTTAAATAGCTAACCTAACCTAACTTTTTTTGTTTTGCTAAAAATGATGCCCGAGGTTTATTGAACCATCTGGGAAGGCGGTTAGCTTATGCGTGACTTACACCGACTAAAAATACCAACTAGGCCTTAAATAGCTAACCTAACCTAACTTGTTTTGTTAAGCTGCAAATGATGCCCGACGCACACTGAACCATCTGGGAAGGCAGTTGGCTTATGTGTGACTTGGACCCACTAAAAATACCAACGAGACCATTAGCTATCTGACAGACCTTAAGGTCTCGTTGGTATTTTTAGTCGGTCGAAGTCACATATAAGCGAACGTCCTTCCCAGAAAAAAGTTAAGTTAGGCTAGCTACGTAATTTATGGTCTCATTTGTATTTTTAGTCGGTGTAAGTCAAACATAAGCCAACCGCCTTCCTAGATGGTTCAGTATGCGATGGGCATCATTTACAGTTGAATGAAAAAAGTTAGGTTAGGTTAGCTATTTAAGGTTTCGTTGGTATTTTAGTGGGTTTACGTCACACATAAGCCAACCTCCTTCCCAGATGGTTCAGTATGCGTCGATCATCATTTACATCTGAATAAAAAGGTCAGGTTAGCTATTTAAGGTTTCGTTGGTATTTTTAGTGGGTGTAAGTCACACATGAGCCAACCGCCTTCCCGGATGGTTCAGTATGCGTCGGGCATCATTTACAGCTGAACAAAAAAAGTTAGGTTAGATTAGCTATTTAAGGTTTCGTTGGTATTTTTAGTGGGTGTACGTCACACATAAGCCTTCCCAGATGGTTCAGTATGCGTCGGGCATTGTTTACAGCTAAATGAAAAGTTAGATTTGGTTAGATTAGGTAGTCACTTTTAAACGGAAATAAAAAAAGAACCCCAGGACAGATTTCGATAATCTTTTGTCAGAATGATGTCACAACTATGTTCTTTCATTTCCCATAAGTTTCATAAGTGGAGGATCTTGGACCGCTTTTGCCCATTGTCATTTGTGGCGCACATATTAGGCGTTGAGGTAAAATACTAAACCTGGTAGGGTTTAGTATTTTACCTCAACGCCTAATAATGATACCTGTTTGAAAATTCTACCAAATTGAAACACATGAATATGGTTAAAAGACTGTTGAAAATTGGTGAAAGGTGGAAGCCGCGAACCCCTGAGTTCACCGATTCGTTGCGATGTCTAATTTCGCTAACTTCTAGCTGTGGCGTCGAACAAAAATAAGGAGTTACCATCGATTTTAAAATGACACATGCCTAACGGCACACGCAAAAGAAAGTGATGGCACTGAAACGTGCCATCCGCAACGAATCGGTTAACTAATTTGATGCATCCCCTTAAAATTTGTGTTGCACAATGAATGTGCCGTCAAAGGTGTGAGCAAAACACGTTCTTCACTCGATTTGCATGTTGTTAACTTCAGAAAAAGCAGCTTCTTCTAACAGAGTTATTTTTTTTACGTATTTATGTAAAGCAATAAATAGCGTTAATCTCCACGACTGAGAGGACCAATACGGGCGTCGTGTTTCAGCTTTAGCCGTTTTCACAAGGTTTCTTAATTTTAAAGCTTTATAGGAATCGATAGATGTTGTAGCAAACTTTCACAGCTGACTATGAAATGGTTTAACTTTGTTCAGTTTGTACTGCACTCATGAAACTTTTACCGCAAGTAATTTATGTCAAAATTACTTCTAGGCAAGCGTACTTCAATGTCGACCACATCTTCGCTTACCATCGAAGCGAGTTGCTGGTCAAACGCGAACCAAACGCTAAATAAAATAATTAATGACATGAATAAGCAACGACATATAATACTAGACTCCGCATGCACGATCTAAGGAACAAAAACTATTCTGTCAACTCGCTGAGGTACTACGTAAGCGAGGGGGACGGGGTACTGCGTTGTGATTGGCTAACTCAAGGTCTGTTCTGTCTCAACGTATGTTTACGGCTCACAGGATTGGTCGAAATGAGACGGATATAAGACTTTTTTGCCTAATGTGTTGACAGACATCGGTCGCCTGTTATTAGGAGTCTAGTATTATATCGTCGTTGCGAATAAGCATTTTGCCTTCAAAATGCTTATTCAATAATATATAAAATATATAATAATAATAATATGGCAATAGCGTGACAGAGACATGAAACCGTCGGTTCAAGACAGAAAGTTAAAAATCCAAAAACACAATCAATGTCCTTTCCGCTATAATCACAATTTAGCTTTTTTGTACTGTATTTCTTCATAGATAACCTTTCATAGTCAGACATTGAAACCAAACTAATCTTAGGGAGCTTCCCCATGACGCGATTTATGGAATTTGCAATTTCTACAAACTAAAAATGAAAACCTTGCTACTTTGATAATAATGATGCAATTCGACTGACTTATGTCGTTGTGGCGAGCGTGTTTTGTTTTTTATCTACTTGTAGAAAACCGCACGTTTAATGTCATATGTCGTAGTGGTAAGGATGATTTTCGCTTGTAGTTTTAATTGGTTGAGTTGCATCGCATCGCGTCATCAATAAGCTCCCTTACACACCAACTAACTCAACATCTCTATTCTAGATAACAATGGAAGATATCCGTAAGTCAGTGGCGTCAGAAAACGGCACACCTGCCGTCGTATCGAACGGCACGAACGGCACCAACGGCAGCATCATCACAGGACTTGCAGATAGAAGACTGCCGTTGTTCGGATATACTATTGAGTCTATCCACATGCTATTGCTGCCTATGATTCAGAACAAGTAAGTTATTTAGTTATCAGTTTATTTTACTTTTCACTTAAGTCCACATGAGCACCTATAAAATATCTAAAAAAGTTGCATGAACCATGCATGACTGTGTAGTGTAAAAAATAATATGAAAAAGTTTCACTTTTGCTGTGGTTTCATAAAACCACACAATTCTTTTTTTGTTTTAACTGCACCATATGCTTACTGGACAGGTTCTGCCCCGTTGGTCTAGTGATTGCAACTCCAGCTGCTTAGCTTTTTCTTGTGTTCGATTTCCAGGTCGACAACGTATTAGTGGTTCTATCAAAACCCAAAATATAATTGCGAAATGTATCAATTCGTTGTTGACGTTTACTCTCCGAAAACAGCCGACATGCGTGACCATACAGTCGACAGTTTACAAAACCAAGAATTTATCAAACATGGAAAATGTACCTTAGCCCTGATTAAAAAAACTTGAGAGGTGTAAAGGGACACCCGGATGGAACGAAGTTACTGTATACACTCAACAAAAATAATCGTCGCGACTCCACTCCACTCCACTCTACTCCACTCTTTGAGCTCTAGCACCCTTTCGCAACGCGCGATAAGGAACTTCGTTCCAAAAAGTGTCGTGACAACTTTTCGTAAGAATTTTTTCCGTCTAGCCCCCTTTCACAACGCGCGATAAGGAACTTCGTTCCAATAAAATTTTATTTTGTTTACAGAAAAGAGGCTCTAGGCAGCATGGGTAACGATGCTCCTTTGGCCTGCCTGTCTCAGTTCCAGCCGATGCCATATGAGTACTTCAAACAACTGTTCGCGCAAGTCACCAACCCTCCTATTGATCCATTCAGGTAAGAGCTCATCCAGAGCATTTTTTTACTTAAAAACTTTTTAACACTTAAAAACACAGAATTTCATCAACTATAATACCAAATGGAACCAAAGTAAATTGTATTACTGTTGTATTTCTATCGAAAATAATGTGACTGAAATATTAGAGATAAAGTTTTGGAAAGAGAGAAGAGAAGTAATTAAGAAATCTATCAGGGTAACCTTTGTACAACATTTTTCTGTATAAGTTTAAAAAATAACTGCTGATTATTTTATCCAGATCACCCAGCAAACTTTGAAATACATTGGAAACAAATCTGCATGGCATTCTGTATTTGTTCTCTTTGATGATTTGAATTTGATGAATTGAGTTTTTAACATGACCCAATCTATTCTTTCACAACATTTCACCCATTGCTGGGTAAAGGTCCCCCCACATCTTTCCAATGTTTTTTTTTTATAAATTGCCCTTTTTCGACAGTGACTTAATTCGGTAATATTGTCTGACCCAATAATTTGAATGTTATTACAGGGAGAAGATCGTCATGTCACTGCTATGCCCGATCGGTCCCGCGCCCAACATCCTGCAGCCCAGCGCTGAGTTCGTTCACCGTCTGTTCCTACCGCAGCCTATCCTCTCTCTGCCTGATCTATATGCTTTGAAGCATAGTACTCATCGGGGATGGAAGGTACACCTTGATGTAATTTTTTATAACGTGGTTTTTGTATACGCGCACTAGCTGTTCAGTATATTTTATTGTACAAAATTCGTAAAATAATTTCACAGGCACCGGCGTCGGCAGTGCGGTAGCGTTTCTGGCGTTTATTCTCTTTGGGCGTTATACATTTTATAAACAGCAACCTGAACGCACGCCTGGAACAAATTTTTTTGTTGCTCCATGTGATCTTGGAGAATCGAGTTTAGGAATTGAATTGTATAATAGCTGTAGTTAACTTATAGAGATCTGAACGATGCCGATTGCTTTATTTCGAGTCACTGAGACGTGTTGTTTCTTAACATACCTAATTAATATGTATTTCAAGACGAGCAACATTTTTGCAGCTAGTTGTGGAAAAACAAAACTTAACGAAGTTGTCTTGAATAAAAAATACAGGAAACACTGCTACCATCTTCTATTAAAACATTTATGAAACTATTCTTCTCCTATACCCTGCTACCATTTTCTTCCCCAGACAAAAGTGATCGACTGTTCCTTCGACTACCTGGAAGGTCCGTCGGGCATGGAGCCGGCACTGGGTCGTATCTCCAGCGAGGCGTACACGGCCGCCTCCGAGGGGTACCAGCTGATCGTACTCAGTGATAGAGCGGCCGGGCCTAGCAGAGTACCGGTCAGCATGCTACTGGCATTGGGTGAGATAAGTTCTTACGATAAAGATATACCTACTGAATTAATAATATTTAAATGCAATTATTGAAAAATAAAAGACTGCGAGCAGGATTCCGATTTTCTAAAAAAAAAATTTTTATTTTTTTTGCGAATTTCAAAAAGTCTTAGAACAAACATTGTTCAGTAACATGGGCTGAGTTACCCCACGAGAGGTTTTGCGCATTTAACGTTACACATTGTATAAATATTAACATTGATTTAGCCAAATGAATTAGTAGTTACAATTATTATGTAAAACCAAGGGTAGTGTCTGAGGTCTGATGACTAACAAAAAGCCCATCTTTTTTATAAATAAATGAACCTTATATTTATGACTTATTACTTTTTCCAGGAGCTGTACACCACCACTTGATTGAGACTCGTCAACGCATGAAGGTTGGAATCATTCTGGAAACTGCTGAAGCCAGAGAGGTTCATCATATGTGCGTTCTGTTAGGTAAGACATCTTTATCTTTCTTTAAACTCTCGTACACCTGCACCAATTTGTAACCCAATCGAATAAAACGAACTTTGTGATTTTGTGATGAAATTGAAAATTTATTAAAGAAAATTCAATCATTGAGATAGGTTTATGTTCTGGCGCCTGTACTTCGACTACCGCGAATTAATAAACGTTACTCAACACATACTTTAACAGCGCTATTTTTGGTACTGCCAAAAACAGCGCTGTTAAAGTATGTGTTGAGTATATATCGCACAACCATTGCAAGCCAGCAGTAATATTCTTAACGATAATTATCAATTGTTGTTACGTTTACCGTCTCGATTGATGTTTGTGTTTTCGGTGTAGGGGCAGTACTTCGATTGTTAGTTCAGTTTACCGAACTAAGTGCATTTTTAGTAGTTCGGCCAACAATCGAACTAACACCTATTTCAGATGTCGGCCTGCAATTTGCTTCGTATTATTCACCTTTTCTTTCCCAGGATACGGCGCCGACGCAATCTGTCCCTACCTAGCCTTCGAGCTGGCCTTCTCCCTCCGTTCAGACAACATTCTGGACCCCAACCTGACTGATGACGACATCTACAAGGCATACCAGAGTGCCATAGAGACCGGCCTGGCCAAGGTCATGGCTAAGATGGGCATCAGTACTCTACAGTCGTACAAGAGCGCGCAGATCTTTGAGGCAGTTGGATTGTGTGAAGAAGTTATTGATAAGTGCTTTAGAGGCACGCAGTCTAGGATTGGTAAGTGTTTTGAATTATTTAGACGGTGAATTTTACTCGTGGTTTCGGTCTTTCCGAATTCAATCACCCTTTTAGGCTATACAATAAAAAGTAGCTTTATATGGTGTCGCATACTTGTAATCTGTGACACATTTCAATGTCACCTCCCGTGAGTGGATGGTCTGCTCTCTGCCCCATTCTGTTCCGGCGCGCCCTTGCAGGTTGCGCCGCCATTGCATGTAAGTCTTTTAATAAATATAATTAATATACTCGGCTGTCTAATTGGCCCTTCCCTAATCTCCATACACAATAAATGGTTTCTAAGGTTTGGAAAATCAGTCTCTAAAGGCGCTCCCTCATCGCGAGCATTCACCTGTAATGTAATGTTACCGATTCGAACATTTCATCAGTGACGGAAGACAGTCGAGCATCACAATGCGCACCTTGTATCAAATCTATACTAAATGTACGCGAATGCTCTTCAGTCAGGGAGGTAGTATTGTAATGTAATGCTCAAAGTCGAATCTATAATGTTACATTACACGCGAATGCTCCCGGTGAGGTAGCGCTTTTAGGTTCCATCTATGCAGCTACTTCTGTACCAAAATTAATCGTAATCAGTTATGGGACTTAGGTGTGAAAGCGTTACAAACAAACCCACTTTTACGAACCGTATTTTATGGTTCAATTTGAAAAAAAAAAATTCGAGTTTAAAAATCTTCTGCTTTATTTTCAGGTGGTGTGAACTTCGAGATTTTGTCGAAGGAAATATTTGACAGGCATGCGTTAACTTATGGTGATGTGAAAGACGCATTGGTTTTGAGGTAAATAAAAAAAAAATGCCTACACAGGCAGAAAAGTATTTTCTACAATGGGTAACAAATGAAATACTTTATTTATGATCTAATTTTTTTAGGAATCCTGGCAACTACCACTGGCGTGCGGGCGGTGAGAAACACATCAACGATCCGATGTCTATCGCGAACCTGCAGGAAGCCGCGCTCAATAAGAGCTCATCAGCTTATGATAAATATAGGTAAATTCTAAGTAGTATCCTAATAGTCGTAGTAATTTATTGTTCCGGGTCTGGCTGTTTGTGTGTGTGAGTTAAAATAAAACGCACCTACGACACAGGAGAAATTACAAGAGTAGGGCAAAAATAAAAAAATATAATATTAACTCCTACTCCAGCCACATACCATAGAAGTATCCGTCTTGCATTTTAACACAGCTAAAAAAAAATTACATAAAAAAACTATAATAACGAAATTCGATTAAAAAATCTTCATCTTTTTCAACAGGGAGAGTGCTTTGGAATCAATCCGGGCTTGCACACTTCGTGGTCAATTGGAGCTCGTCAAACTGGACGAACCTATTCCCTTGAGCGAAGTCGAGTCAGCTGCTGAAATTGTCAAGCGATTCGCTACAGGTAAACATATTTAATACTAATGATATGTGGGAAATGAAATATATTTCTTTACAATCTAAAGTGCAGAAACCTTATCGGCCATTTGTTGAGTGACAAAAATGGTTCCCACTGCATGTAATGAAAATTCGAATGTAGACTTATCGAAATCTTCGCGGACGAAGTATCGGGCGGAGTGTTAGTAACATATTTTTTTTTAATGTTCTAGGTGCCATGTCATTCGGTTCTATATCTCTGGAGGCTCACACGACTCTGGCCATTGCAATGAACCGCATCGGAGGCAAATCTAACACTGGAGAGGGTGGAGAAAATGCTGATAGATATTTGAACCAGGTAACATATACCTACAGTTATATTTGTATCCCAAAAATATGAAAAACCGTTTCAATGTATCTTTGTCAGTCGTGACATAATGGCCCGTAAGTCGTAACAACTTCATGTAACTGTTAAAGGACTAGGCTGACGATTATGTTTCAATTACGTGGACTACGGAATCAAAATTCACTTCAATGACAGACAAAATTTTTTACCGTTTCTATGAATTTCCACCTCCACAAACGACTTGAGGACGTAAGACTTCAACCCACAAGGTGGACAGACAATCTGATGAAGACCACATGCGCTGGTTGAAATCGCTTTCAACCGGTCCTATTGTCTTATAAAGAAAGCGTATTTTTAGCGATAACGATGACGACATCAGATAATCGAATTTATTTTAATGTTACTTTTAATCGCTTGTTCATTTTAATTTATTTTATTAGTGTGCCTTGTGTCTGTACCAATAAATGTTATTTCTTTCTTTCTTTCTAAATTCCAGGACCCCGAGTTCAACCGTCGCTCAGCCATAAAGCAGGTGGCGTCGGGTCGGTTCGGTGTGACGGCGTCCTACCTGGCGCACGCAGACGACCTGCAGATCAAGATGGCGCAGGGAGCCAAGCCCGGGGAGGGAGGAGAACTACCTGGTAATACACTGCTTTGATCATAACGCCGGATCCACACGTTGGCCGTATTTGCCGAATAGAAGGAGACGGCGCTATACCAGAAAGCAAGAACGCAAATAATTCTATCTCGTTTCTTAGTATAGCGCCGTCTCCTTCTGTTCGGCCAACACGGCCAACGTGTGGATCCGGCGTAAGTAGCAGACCATGATAGTCAGCTGTCAGCAATCTTATGGGGCCCCCTTAGAGGGCCAAATCCTGCCGGGTCCGCGGTAGGTACTGTCTGTTCAGTTGACCGTGGCCCTGGAACGTAAAGGGCTATTGAAGGATCACCGTGAATTTTAGTCAGTACGAGTCTGACAGTCCTTCCTGTTCCAAACTGCGCGGGAGGACTCATTTGATGATTATAATAAAAAAAGACCATGTTAGTGAAACTGGATAGAACTGGTTTATGGTGATCGAGCTGAATCCAGAGAAACTGTGGACCAAAGTATCTCTCGTATAGAAATGGTTTAACTAAACCTGAATACGAATTTGAAATCATCATAACGAAGATCTTGAGACGCTGAATGAATCGCCATCCATCCAGTGTTCTTACTTCCTCCTAATCATTACTGTATAATTGAATTCTTTAGTGTCCTCATAACGTATATCGAAAATGTATAAGTTGTATTTTGTTAATATAAGTTGTAATTTATACGTCTTGTTCAAGTTGCCAGCTAAATTGTATAATATAAAGCTCTTGCCCCCTTCAATCGGATAAAGACTTCTTTACATCCCAACCAATACAATAACATATTATCTGTTTCTCAGGTTACAAAGTAACAGAAGACATAGCCAAGACCCGTTGTTCCGTGGCCGGCGTGGGTCTGATCTCCCCGCCTCCTCACCACGACATCTACTCCATTGAGGACTTGGCTGAGCTCATCTATGACTTGAAGGCTGCCAATCCTAAGGCTAGGATCTCGGTCAAACTGGTGTCTGAAGTTGGTGTGGGAGTTGTGGCTTCTGGTGTGGCTAAGGTAGGCATAAAAATAGAAATAGTTCATCCCTTTGGTAACTATCACGTCACAGATAAACAAATACACTCGTTAAACTTTAACTGCCTTTCCACAAAAAGATAAAAATCTGTTGAACGCTTGTCGAAAAAATAATTGTAATTGCAAAACGAACCTTATATCAATATGAAATGTCGTTTTGACGTTAACAGTATTCTTAGACAAGTGTTCAACAAATGTTTATCTTTTTTGTGGTAAGACAGCAAGGATGCTAAGACCACTTTACTGAAATACACTTAAATATGCAGTATGAGCTTTATATTAAATCCAAACTAATATTATAAATGCGAAAGTAACTCTGTCTGTCTGTCTGTCTGTTACGCTTTCCCGCTTAAACCTCTCAAACGATTTTGATGAAATTTGGCACAGACAATCTTTAGACCCTGAGAAAGAACATAGGCTATCAAAACACCACGCGGGCGAAGCCGCGGGCGGAAGCTAGTAAATAAAATAAAATAGCCTTTATTGCTGTTTCTTTCTTTACAATAAACTAATGCATTTTTACTTACTAATAAACTTAATTAATTCTAACTTAGATTATCGTATTAGAATGACCGGCAACTGGTTGTTTTTGTGAAACAGCTTGTCTGTCGACAAAGGCCTCCTCTAAAGATTTCCACGTAATCCTGTCTCTTGCTAATCGGCTCCAAACCGGGCCAGCTACTTTCCTGAAGTCATCATCCCATCTTTTGTTTTGTCAGCCTCTACTTCTTTTTCCATCTCTTGGGTACCATTCTGTTACTAACTTAGTCCATTTTTCTGTATTTTCTCTTAGCATATGTCCCGTCCAACGCCATTTAAGCTGTCTATAGGCTGTGTGCGCATTTTTTAAATTTGGTTTTCTTCTTATTTATTAGTAATTTTACTCCATCTCTTCTTTTTATACCTAAAATACTCCTTTCCATTGAATTTTGACAAACTTTTAGTTTATTTTCTTGGAGCTCTGTTAACGCCCATGTCTGGCAGCCGTATAGTAAGCATGGCATAATGCATGTTTCGTATACTTTCTTCTTTCCTGTCATTGGCATATCTTTATTTTTCATTATTTCCTTATGAGACCAAAATTTTTTCCAAGTGTTATTCTTCGTTCTATTTCTTTATTCATGCAATCATCTGTAGACATAAGTTGGCCCAAATATATGTATTCCTTTACATATTCTATTTGTTCATTATTTACTGTAATTATTTCGTTGGCTGCTGCTTGTTGGGAATTCGTCATAATTTTGGTTTTAGTTAGGTTCATTGTCAGGCCGGCCTTAACGCTTTCGTCTGATAATTGCTGCCAGCATTATTCCCAGAGTTTTTGCGTCCTCTGAGAACAAAACCAAGTCATCCGCGAAGCGTAGATGGTTGAGATTTTCGCCATTTATGTTTAGGCCATTATTGGTCCAGTTCAAATTTCTGAAGATCATCTCTAGCACTGCTGAAAATGTTTTAGGTGATATAGGGTCTCCTTGACGTACCCCTCTTTTAATAGGAAATTCGTTACCCGTAGATTCTAGTTTAACTTGTGCTGTGCTCGCTGTGTATACGTTTTTAATTATTCTTATGTATTTTGCTTGCACCCCTTGTCTTTTCAAAGCGTCCCATATGTATTCATGTTCCAGCGTATCAAACGCTTTGTTAAAGTCAACGAACCCTTTGTAATACGTTTCATTATATTCTCTATATTTTTGTAGAACTTGTCTGAGAGAGCTTTATATTAGGACCTAGTTAAGACACTAATCAAATCGGGTCTTGCATCTCCTAAAACAGGACGACTTATGATTTTCCATTCTAAAAAAAATCATATTCAGGTTTCTTGATTAATGTCGCTAAATTCAATCTGGATATGAAGTTGTTATAGATACTGGCAATAAACACTAGGAACTTTTTAAATACCATCAATGCAACCATATCATCCAACATCGATGCAACTTTGCCATGAACTGCTGCAACTTTGCAGTGGTCCACGGGTGTACGACGCCTTATCACGTATAAACGTCGCGCGTTGAAACAAAGAAGGCAAAGTTGAGCATCCAGGCAAAGTTGCAGCGTTTGACCTACATAAAATTAAAACCTCGGTTTTTCTCTGTTCAGGGTAAAGCGGAACACATCGTGATCTCCGGTCACGACGGCGGCACGGGCGCTAGCTCGTGGACCGGCATCAAGTCCGCCGGCCTGCCGTGGGAGCTGGGCGTGGCCGAGACACACCAGGTGCTGGTGCTCAACGATCTGAGGTCCAGGTGAGGGTAGTAACTATGGTTACGCGAGAGAAATTTCAATCTCTATTGCCATCGAAAGTTTCTAGCCCAAAAGCAAGTTTGTAGATTCATCCAATTTTAATTTCTAATTGTTGCATTTCAGAGTGGTAGTCCAAGCTGATGGACAAATCAGAACAGGTTTCGACGTCATGGTAGCTGCTCTACTCGGCGCTGACGAGTTCGGATTCAGTACAGCACCACTTATTGCTCTAGGTAAGTGTAATACGTTTTCCGAATTACACTTGAACATAGAAGACATGTAAATCGACCAATGAAATCGGCTTAGAAAAATGCAAACGATATGATAGAAAATCAACTAGAGACTGTAATCGATGATTTTTATCTTTGAAGTAGCGTTAGTAATTGAAAAAAAAATTTTTACACGAATTTACGAAATAATATGTAATAGATTTTAGGCCCTCAGTTAATTTCCGCATTGTTTCTTCTCAATCTTGTTTTCATGTGCCCATTCTGCTTCCGCATTTCGGCCTTGGTGGAAACAGTGCATAATATTGTAGACTTCATATCCTTTATCATCTGAGATATAGATCTGAGATTGAGCAGCTCGTGGCTAAATAATCACAGCCGCACAGGCCGATCTTCCGGGTTAAGCCGCGCTTTCTGAGGTTGGTCTGTGGATGGGTGACCATCTGTCATAGCGAGTTTCCTCCGTGCCTCGGAAAGCACGTAAAGCCGTTGGTCCCGGTTGTCATTTGTAGATCTTTGACAGTCGTTACTGTTAGTCAGAAGCTCTAAAGTCTGACAACCAGTCTTACCATGGGGAATCGTATTACTCAGTCACTGGGTTGTGGAGGTCCGACAGGCAGTCGCTCCACGTAAAATACTGATATCCAGCTGAATCTGGTTCGACTGGAAGCC
This sequence comes from Agrotis clavis, assembly GCA_954870645.1. Classification (NCBI taxonomy): domain Eukaryota; kingdom Metazoa; phylum Arthropoda; class Insecta; order Lepidoptera; family Noctuidae; genus Agrotis; species Agrotis clavis. Next base: position 24,096,943 of record OX940921.1, read on the forward strand.
GACCACAATATAGTTGGGAAAAGGCTAGGCAGATGATGATATCCTATAACATCTACTATCCTGTGTAACTTATCTCCAATTTGCGAAAAATGCACACGAAAGTTAACGCTAAAAGCAATTTTTCCTATATTTTATTTTCCTGCAAAATTGAATGCTTGTTAATTCTCCAGGTTGCACAATGATGAGGAAATGCCACTTGAACACTTGCCCAGTCGGTATCGCAACTCAGGACCCCGTACTACGGAAGAAGTTCGCCGGCAAGCCAGAACATGTCATCAACTATCTGTTCATGCTGGCTGAAGAGGTTAGTGCTGTTTCTATTGAAACTTAATAAGTTAATAACAAACAAAATATTTTTGAATGCATCCTCCGTATATGTTTCGTACTTATGCGTTTGTATCTATACTATGGGGTAAAGAAACATATTGGGCTTAGTAAGAGTATAAAAATTCTCTTAATTGTCCGCGAACAATAATATGACTGTTTTGCATTCCAACAAAACAGGTATTATGTGTTGAATAGGACACACAGCATCGATAGAAGAAAGCTGTTGTAAATTCGCCTTTAATTGATTATATGTGGTTAAAAACTTACCCAAATGTCCATGGTTCTATACCTGTCTCTTTCTTTCACCAGCGTGCATCCTTTTCTTACCGTGACAGATGCCATGACTGCTTAGCTGTCAACTTCATAGAGTCTTCGAGGTACCAGCAAGAGACTTGCTGCGACGCTGTGTGTCCTATTCAACACATAATACCTGTTTTGTTGGAATGCAAAACAGTCATATTATGTGCTTTCCTAGGACACACAGCGTCGATAGAAGACCTGTTTGGTATCTGCTGGTGATAAATACAAACGCTATGATGAAATAATTATAATACTGTTCTACAGCATAAATAGATCTAAAAATAGTTTTTAAAGACCTCTCATAAAAACCTTACTGTAACAAGATTTGTAATGTTCCTTTCTAATTTGTAACTTCTTCAGAAATCAAAATAGTAGTTGGTACAAGGAGATAATTCTAAATTAAATCTTTATCCAGGATAAAGTTATGTCTTCTAAAGGTATAACCAATGAAGACAATTATTTATTTAATGAATATTGCATAAATCTAACTGCAATAAATAAGCATTGGAGTTGGTGTCATCAATCTTGTTTACTGGTTGACAGTAAAACTTCTGATACCTACATTTTATAACTCTGTCAGTTTTCCCTGTCAAGTACTGCTTGAACAAGTAGCTTCTTGAGGCTATAATAGCTAACTTGTTATAACTGCCCAATGGGGCACTATTAATAGCAACTTTGAAAGTAATGCTATGTTCCCAACTTGTGTAGAAGCTGGCTTTAATTTTCCAGATAGAGGAATAAATTTGTGACTGTGTTGTCTGTGTTTTTTCTATTTTCAGACAGTTCTAACAGGGTAGACAGACATGGTCCCGATGTTTCCGCAACAACGAACCTTACTGACTGTGTGATTTTGATTCTGTTTTCATCTTTCATAGTAATAAGATTTTCAGGGCTATTTTCTAATTATCTCGATCTGATGTGAGATCATGAATTCTATGACCTGAGGGTAGCAATAATATTACAGCTATTCGCCTAGCTATCTTAAACGAAGAACCTGGATATGCAGAGTTCTTTAGTCAATTAAAAAACAAAGTAATATTGTAGTGTACCCTATTGGCACTTTTTGTACTGCAAGCTTTAGCAAGTGAAAAGGCTTCTAGAACTTTCTGAATGAAAGATTGTCTTGAGATATCTACCTCAGATGTTGATCAGTAAGTTGAGATAGTAAACGTATGCAGGCAAAATATAATCGATCAAATAGAATCTATAATCTCGTTTGTTTTCTCAAAACAATTTAGCCTGAAATTTTTACTTTATCAGCTTGTACACCTACAGATGATTCAGGGTTAATTTGATTGGTGTAACTCCAGGATCACCATCTTTTAAATAGGGCTTTATATTGTTGTAAAAGTAGATGTCCGCCAGTTACTTTTTTAATAAGTCTTGTTCCACTAGAGTTTAGGGAGAGACTTGGTCAGCCCACCCTTAATTTTCCAAGCTAGGGGTATACGCTGCCCCGACAAGTCGAGGCGCGGCGGGAAGAGGTCCGGCGCGATCTCAGGGCAGTATGGAGACAACGACTGTCGCAACCGAGGTTCGGGCACGCCGCAATCGCGGCGGTAAGACCCCTCTTTGAGGAGTGGCTGGAGAGACGTCACGGCGTCCTGACCTATCGGATGACGCAGGTCCTCACCGGACACGGAAGTTTCGGGAGGTTCCTGTGTCTGATAGGGAAGGAGGAAACGCCCGGGTGCCACCACTGCGAAGATCGCCCGGAGGACACAGTAGAGCATACGGTGCAAGACTGCCCAGCTTGGGCAGAGCACCGACGTGTCCTCACGGCGGCGATAGGCGGAGACCTCTCGCGCCCGGCATTGGTCGCAGCCATGCTGCGGGGCGAGACGGAGTGGGAAGCGGTCGCCTCCTTCTGCGAAGCAGTAATGCTCGTGAAGGAGGAGGCGGGCCGCGAGAGAGAGAGGACAGCGTCCTCCCTCCGCCCCAACCGCAGTGGTAGGCCCCCGCGGCGTCGGACGTCAGCAGACGATCTCCGGCCACCGTAGGCGCGGGCATGCGGGCAGCGAGTAAAGGGCAACTCGCTGCCCGACCATGGACCATGCCCGGGTCGACGGCGCGTTGTGTCCCACGCGCGCCTCAAAGAGCGTCAGCATAACGACGGGGCCCCCTCTCAGAGGGCCAAAGCCTGCCGGGGTCGCGGGATTGTTTCATTACCGTGACCCCGGAACATAACAGGCTACTGAAGGACACCGTGGATTTTAGTCAGTAAAAGTCTGACAGTCCCTCCCGCCCTGCCCGGGGTGGGAGGACTCATTTGATGATTTTACCACGCAAAAAAAAAAAAAAAAAAGCTAGGGGTATAACTTGTCCACCTGTGCCAAGCACTTGCCTGTAGTCCAATATGTTAAGACTTCCCACAGGATCTTTATCGGAATTTTGACCGCCTGTGCAAGGCACTTGCATGTAGTCCGATCTAAGACCTTCTGCAGGTTCTTTATCGGAATTTTGTCCACCTGTGCAGGGCACTTGCCTGCAGTCCTGGATTTATAAATAGGCCGCATAGGCCGCGGCCTAGCGGCGGCAGCGTCCTAGGGGCGGCAGATTTCAGAGGAGACGGTTACTCGATTTAAGAGGATAAAAGTCAAACACGTCCACTGATTTTCTCATGGTTTTTATAAGTACTTTAAATAAATCCCTTTAGAAACTCATTCCTATCGAAACCTATATTATCGCGTGATGAGTGATAGATGAGAGCAGCGCAGCGGGTGAACGCGAACGGCGCGGCAGTGTCTCAACGTAACAACCCCAGAGAACCCCAGAGAAGGCATAATGCTTACTTAAAATTTAAAGACCATTTTTAACAAAAATGACTGAACTTTCAACACAAACAGTTACAGAAAAAGCTCAGTCTCTCGTAAAATATTATACCAATGATTTAGAGGACGATTTGATTCAAGAATGTGTTCATTTTCAAAGTCACATTTCCTCTGATAAAACTGCAGAGTGTGCAGTGAAGCCTGAATCAAACTCACTACTCAGTCTCTCAACTTTTTTGAGGAATCAAAGTCTGTCTAATGTATACCCTAACTTGGATATAGCTCTCCGCATTGCACTTTCCACTCCTGCTACAAATTGTTCTGGGGAAAGGAGTTTTTCCTGTTTAAAACGCGTAAAGAATTATCAAAGGTCTTCATTGTCTCAAGAAAAAATGAATTCTCTAGCTCTTCTCTACATAGAAGCCGAGATAATGAACACCATAAACTATGATGATATTATTAATGATTTTGCTATTAAAAAAGCCCGTAATAAAATGTATATCTTGATTTTTATTTCATTACGGTCCTTCTTAATGACTAATTCTAATTTTATTTAACTGTATAAGGCCTTCTTAACTAAAAATGGAAAATTATTATTTTAGAAAGGTATGTAAGTACATGGGGCGGCGGAAATAAAGTAGCCTACACTCATAAAAAACATAAATCCGGCACTGCTTGCCTGTAGTCCGATCTAAGACCTTCCGCAGGTTCTTTATCGAAAGTGGCTCCCGCTCTCGCTTGCAGATCAAGTAGTGAGAAGCATTTGGCGCACTGTGGCGTTAGTAGAATGTACTATCAACAAATTTGAATTATGATCCTTTTTGACAATTCGTCGTTTGAATCTGTCAAAATAACAAAGATCAAGGTCGTTAATATGGATATTTAATTTATGTTTATGACTGTGGACCTAATCATATTTGAATGTCTGTAAGAAAATAATGCTTCTGGTAGGTCATAATTCTTTGTCGATTGTAAGATTGTGCCTTGTTCAAATAAGTAGTTCATACTTCTGGTATTACGCTGGGTGGGGGAATGCCCAGCCCAGCCGATAGTCCCATTGTCGGCTGTAAACATCGCATATAACTGCATAAGGTTTTGGAACCTAGTTTTTTGCGTACTTTGCAGTTTTGGTACGAAAACCGTTTCTCATAACGTGAATAAATCTACGTCTGGGACGCCCCACATCTTTAACATGGCCTCCGCGGCTTGGGGTAAAAGATGCCACTCTGGTACATTGCGGCCCCTTGAGAGGCGATCCGCAATTTTGTTTGCCTCCGCGGCTTGGTGTAAAAGATGCCACTATGGTACTTTGCGGTCCCTTGAGAGGCGATCCGCAATTTTGTTTGCCTCCGCGGCTTGGGGTAAAAGATACCACTCTGGTACATTGCGGCCCCTTGAGAGGCGATCCGCAATTTTGTTTGCCAGCTTTAATATTGCAAGGGAGTGTCTTCCCCCCCCCCCTTTGTTTCTGAGATATGCAAATAAGAGTCCTGTTGTCGGACTTAATATTTATGTGTGCAAATACGACATACGCTTCAGAAACAAAATTTGAGCGCCAGGGCATCTGGCATGGAGCCCACCTTACAGACGAGTAAGTGATGTTTAATTGGGCTCCCTACCCCTAGTTGGGTGTATCCGTCGTCAAGAAGTGAGTTGCACCTTTCTTAACTCTACGGTATTGAGTTGTACTCTATGGCTTTAACCACCCTTGTTGAACAGGCAGAGGAAAACTTACTTTTCTCTAGTAACCTGTTTTGATAGAACAATTTTAGAAACAGTTACCTTCTGCAACAATATATTTCTTTTGATACTGCGTAATTATCATAATTCAGTAAAACCAATAAAGTCTGAGCTTCTTGTGGACAACTGATTAAATTGCTCTATCTTGTTAAAGATTAGTTTAATCTTTATCTATTTTATTGGAGGAACGTTATACCCAGTTTTGCTGGGTGTCCCATACTAGGCCAATATACAGATTAACCAGGAACAACAGTCCAGGCACTTAAAAATTATACAGAAACATTGTTCGCACAACAACATAATTGAAGCCATAGATAGGCCAAATACAAAGGCTGTTAACAGCAGCACTTCGTTGTTATAGATCACATAGAGGAGACTCCTGTGTGTCTCTGCAATTGGTAATTGAAAATACTCCTAAGCATAGTAATTTATGAATGAATGTATATCTTCACAAATGTTTCACTGGCATTATGAATTGAGACCTCCGCTGTCTAATATGGGAAATAACCCACTTTTATAATTGTTTTTTTTTTTTTTTTTTACTAAGTCTCTTGACATAGTAAACTCGAATTAGGTACCTATATGGCCCTTTGTAATTGGGGTTGCAAATTTTTCTAAAAACGTCTTTGACTAGATACCAAGGGGAGGTTCCCTTATGAATGGAACATGATAAGCTGTTATTAATTTCAAAATATGATTGCTTACTCCCTGTGGTTGCCCTGAATGTGCATGGTCCTTTAGACAATCCCTCTAAATGTTCTGAATAGTCAAATATTCAAATAGTTTTTTGTTTATACTTGTTTAATTAGCTGGACCTTAAGTTCACTTAAAGAAGCTTTGATATGGTGCAAAGCCTAAAACTAAATAGATAATTATGAGTCCGACGTTGGACCAAAAATAATCGAAATGTTTTCAAAGTATGTGTTAAAATGAAAATAATTAAGGTATCCGATACCCACTTAAGCAAGTCCTGTAATGTTAATCATAATAGTTCTCTCAATTTCAAAATATTGTTGGATAATAACAACTCCGTTGAAACTTATTAATCTTTGGTCTTGATAAAATGATACAATTAATCATTAACTTTAAGACCTTTAACCGATTTAAAATGACACACATCCGTGCCTAACGCCACACGCAAAAGAAGGTGATGGCACTGAAACATGCTCTCCGCAACAAATCGGTTAAAACAAGGAGTAGCGATACAAGATTGTACGGGGGTTTTGTAAAAAAAAATATCAGACAAATCTGATTAAATTTTGGATTTGCTTGTAATTCTTCATTGAAAGTGGAATAAATTGTCTTTCATCCAGTTCCATACTAAAACTTCGAAATAGACAAATACTTTTTTTTTTTTTTTTTTAATATTTGATGTCTGATAGCCTTCTCGTTGTTAGAGAAGGTAATCCAAGTAGTTAAATAACTAGAAATAAAGTCCTCGTCTTGAATTTGTGCCTCTACACGAGACGCGAGAGTCCGGACAAGTTTGAACTTGTTTGTACTTACGTGACCTTGCGTCTTCTGTTGGGTGGATGTGAAGCTATGCTCTCGTCGTTCAAGGATGAAGATGATGATGATGATGACCAGTCATCATGTCTCACCGTATTGAATGCTGATCTACCGCCTTAGAGTCAACATTCAAACCTCGTCACCTCACACCACACTTACCCACTCAATTTAGTTCGTAATCCTTCTAAAACACTAATTCACAAAGGAAAACGTGTCACGGACTCTAAATAAACGCTGTGTGCTACTTAAATACAATTAATTATTGTATTTGAACACTTTTTTAACTTTGGAAAATTTTCCGATGTCTAACCGGCAAAATTTACAAACGCTATGTAGTTGACAGCTAAGCAGTCATGGTATCTGTCACGGTAAGAAAAGGATGCACGCTGGTGAAAGAAAGAGACAGGTATAGAACCATGGACATTTGGGTAAGTTTTTAACCACATCAATTAAAGGCGAATTTACAACAGCTTTCTTCTATCGACGCTGTGTGTCCTAGGAAAGCACATAATAGGGATGTAAGGACGAAAGGCAGATAATATAGACCTACGGATACACTCAATTATTGTTGAGCCTGATATGTCCCACAACAAAAGACAAAGACCCGTCTTCCATTTTGACTGTCTTTCTACAGTATTTTTTAGGGTGGCTTTAGAGGACCCACCTCTTGCCGAAAAGTTTACCCAGTTTCTTCAATTTCGCTTTGCGTTCCAGGACTGCGGTGTTCTTTTAAGACAGTCCTGCGACTTCTTTAGATTTTGGGCTCACTTCTCATCAAAATGTTAGTGATCTTTTTATAAACCCGAGCTTAATTCCAGGTCCGCCAACACATGGCTGAGGTCGGAGTCCGTCGCTTCCAAGACCTGATCGGTCGCACAGACTTGCTGAAGGTGCGCGAGAACAATGACAACCCGAAGGCCAGGATGTTGAACCTGAGCCTCATATTGAAGAACGCACTCCACATGAGACCTGGAGTCAATATCATTGGTGGATCTAAGTCACAGGTAAGAATTGAAATAGGGATATACCGATACGCCTTTTCGCTGATACGATACCGATACTGATACGCTTATTGTGAATTAAAAAATTAAAATAAAATGAATAAATCCCAAGTCCGATTTATTTGTTTATTAATATAAGAAGTAGTGACTTAGGTTATGTTAGATAATTATAAATTGTAGTAATTAAAATTAACATTAATAAGATTTTTGTTTAAAAAACAAAGTAATCTTGAATTTTTCGAACAAAGGCGGTTTCCGAAGTCTGTTTAAATAAGACCTGCGCTGGAAAATAGTATCTCAGATGCGACAGAACTAATTTGGAAACTAAAGTAAAAAAAAATTGACGAGACAACACGCTCGTTTACACTACATTTTTAAATTAAAAAGTATCGTTGAATCGGCCATAAACATATCGTCGATACCGATATATCGGCTATCTCGAAGTATCGCCGATATATCGGTATCGGATGCATCGCTAAATTGAAACAAGTACTTACTACTATTAGGTATATAAATTCGACCGATTCCAAATTACAAGTGATAATCATCCTTACCACTACGACAAAACGTGCTGTTTCTAAGGCCTTTGTCAAACAGACAGACGATAGCGAACCGAACCGAATCATGTCATATAAAAATGCGAAAGCGATCCGATACTCTATGTGACAGGCTTCAAACAATTCCATACATTACAAACAAAAACGCTACGCCACGCATTCGGTTCGTCTGTCAGTTTGACAATAGCTTAAAAGATGAAAAACAAAACACGCTCGCCACAACGACGTAAGTCAGTCGAATTCCATCATTATATCGTAGTAGCAAGGACGATTTTTAGTTAGTAGAAATTGCAAATCTCGTCATAAACAGGGATAAAATTAAGAGTAAGGGAACTTCCCTCTTAATTTTATCCCTGTGTTAATGTTTATGTGGGATAATTATTGAACTTCCACGGGCATAACTTGTACTATGAAAGTCGTACTGATAAATCGCTCAGGATGGCCGTTCATCACAAAACGACACTGCTTCATGCCTAAGAATGGATGACCTCTGTTTCATATTTAGTGAGCTGGAGAGTTGCTTGCATTTTAGCGGAAGTGCTCGAGACACGCTATAAAAACTTGTCCAATACCTCTTATTATTCCTAAATACAGAAATGCAGACCCGGCAGAAAAGTGGGATTGAACAAGCCAGACTTATTTTAATGATGCTATTTTTTTGGAACCAGAAAAAGTTCTTTTTTTTTTTTTTTTTAGGTGGTAAAATCATCAAATGAGTTCTCCCGCCCTGGGTGGGGCGGAAGGGACTGTCAGACTCTTACTGACTAAAATCCACCCGTGTTCCTTCCTATACCCTTTACGTTCCGGGGCCACGGTAACCTGGGTTAAGAAAAAACCCGCGACCCCAGCAGGCATTTGGCGCGAAACACGACGCGCCACCGACCCGGGCTTGGTCCTTGGTCGGACGGCGAGCTACCCATAACTCACCGTCCGCAAGCCCGCTCCACCGCTGTGCCCTCTGCTAATCAGAGGGACACGCGTTGGAGCGTCCACACGACAGGCTATTCGCATACGGGCAAAGAGACCCCTTAGGCACACAGTGCCTAAGGAAGAGTTTTTGCCCGCATCCCAGGGTGCACCGGCCCGAAAAACTGGTCTTCCCCCCGGACGTATCCGAGAGGGAACTCCAGTCCACGGGCGCACGTGGAGGTTTCCTGTCATAGCACCCCAGAAAAAGTTCTTGAGCTTACCCAAAACCTAAAAGTCCGAAAAACAGCCTCATGAAGGAATCTCGAATCTGTTCCAAGTATAGCACTGGTCTTCAAGTGCATCCCATTAGTCTAGAAGAATATAGAAGTCTCTTCTTTTACTAGTCGATCAAACCGTAATTTTCCTCCAGTGTAAGTTAAACATCCAGTTTTAATAATAACTTTAATTCCAGGACTTCCAACTGGAGAAGCGTCTGGACAACCAGCTGATCGCACAGTGCAGCAGCATCCTGGAAGGTACGGGAGACCATGTGGACATCAATATGAAGATCACTAACGAGGACCGTGCCTTCACGTCTACACTCTCCTACCATATCGCTATGTAAGTTACTATCATCATCATCAGCCTATAATGTTCCCACTGCTGGGACACAGGCCTCCTCTCTGTAAGAGGGAGTGGGCCATAATCTACCACGCGGGCCCAGTGCGGGTTAGTAGATGTCACATGTCTTCGAATGTTTGGTTCTAGGACATGCCGGTTTCCTCACGATGTTTTCCTTCACCGTTTTGAGAGCAGTGGTGATGAAATAAATTACACAAAGTAATGCGCCTGGCGGGGTTCGAACCCACGACCTACAACTCGTAAGTCGGGACCGATACCACTGGGCCACCACTGCTCTATATTCCACTTCATCACTTCAAGTTACTATACTCCACTTCATTTTTCACTGAAAGAACGCTTGTTAGATAATACCAGCAACCTGAGTTACGCCGGCTCCACACGTTGACCGTGTCTGCCGAACAGAAGGAGACGGCGCTATACCAGAAAGCAAGACGCAAATAATTCTATCTCGTTTCTTAGTATAGCGCCGTCTCCCTCTGTTCGGCCAACACGGCCAACGTGTGGAGCCGGCGTTAGAATTTTTATCGCGTTAGCGCGGTTGGCGCAGTGGTTGAGTGATCGACTTCTGCACAGCGGTTCGCAGGTTCAATCCCCGCACGGAACAAATATTTGTATAGCCTACAGGTAGTCGTTCCGGGTCTGGTTGTTTGTGTATGTGAATTTATGTTTGTAATCGCACTCACGACACAAGAGAAATTCCTAGTATGAGGCAAAGTTATAAAAAAAATGTAGAAATTCTGAATAAGTAATAACAGTATACCGACAGCATCCATAAATGCAGTGTGCGCTTCTTAGGACTAGATCTGTCGATCCTTTGATGTTTGCACTTTATGATATTACATAAGACTTATTGCCGGATAGCAAATTATAATGCAACGTGCCTTTCATTTCAAATATTTTTTTGTTGATACAAGTCTACTTACTTGCCCAATAAATAAATGCAATTGAATTTGGTTAACAGGAAATATGGCGACGACGGTCTGCCAGACGGCAAGACGGTGAATATTTCCCTGGTTGGTTCTGCGGGACAGAGCTTCTGTGCGTTCCTGTCTAAGGGCATCACTGTGACGTTGGAGGGAGATGCTAACGATTATGTCGGTGAGTAATAACCAAACACTTATCAAATTAGGAGGAATGGTGGGTTTGCCCTGAAGTGGAATGAATAAAGATCTCATTTTAGACGTTACCTGAGTATTGAAACAGTTTCAGTGTTGCACCATAAAGTAAAAAGAATTTTTTTTTTACTTTTTTTTTTTACTCCGCCCGAGACGCAGTGGTAGACGCCCACGGCGACGGATGTCGCGGGACGATCTCCGGCCACCGTAGGCGCGGGCATGCGGGCAGCGAGTAAAGGGCAACTCGCTGCCCGACCATGGACCATGCCCGGGTCGACGGCGCGTCGTGTCCCACGCGCGCCTCAAAGAGCGTCAGCATAGTGACGGCCCCCCCCTATAGAGGGCCACAGTCCTGCCGGGGTTGCGGGACATACGTATACCGCGACTCCGGCACACAAAGGGCTACCGAAGGACACCGTGGATTTTAGTCAGTACAAGTCTGACAGTTCCTCCCGCCCTGCCCGGGGTTGGAGGACTCATTTGATGATTCTGCCACGTAAAAAAAAAAGAAAAAAAAAAGTAAAAAGAAATCTTATAGTGGTCAGCAGGCCAACAAATGTGATATTATTAAATAATCGTATTGCCTCATAAATATCTACTACATCACATACTGTTCCCACTGCTAGGACACACGCCTCCTCTCTGTGAAAGGGAGTGGGCCATAATTCACCTCGCGGGCCCAGTGTGGGTTTCTAATATACTACTACTAAACATGCCAATTAAAATTAAAGGTTATTGGTGTATTAAAACAGCAAACAGAAATAATTTGACCAAATGTGTTTTTTATATGTTCCAGGCAAGGGCTTATCTGGAGGCAAAATCATCATCTATCCACCAAAGGCGTCACTGTTCGAGTCTCACCTAAACGTCATCGTAGGAAATGTGTGTCTGTATGGAGCTACCTCTGGACGCGCGTATTTCAGGTACGTTAAACAATACAAGCAAGATATCATGGAGTGATCAGTCAATTCTATCATCTTAGCCCCTAACCATTGCTAGGCCTTTCCCAAAATACGCCACAGTACAGGTAGGTTTTTAGTTCATCTAGCAACACCGCTAAACTTCAATAAAAGTAGCAGAATTTCGTTGTTAATAATAACTGCTACAGGAATATTGTTTTCATTTACATCTGTGGCCTTATTATCATGAATTAACAGATTTTGTGACGTAAAGTAAACTGGAACTTTGACATTAATTTCAAGGAAAAAATTAGTTCCTTCTTCATACATTTTCATTTTTCCATCCAATAAACGCAGTAAATACTTCAAGTTAGCTGTAAATAAAATACTGAAATCTTGTGATAAGGTCTATGTCTTTTCGAGAACACTGTTTTTTTAAGATTGGATATTATGTCATTGCGTCGGCACTATGAACAAAAAATAATATGATACTGTCGTTGATCCGCCTGACTTATTACTAGACATATCATATACTTGGGTGTAGAATCAATCCCTTCCCTTCCTATTATTTAAATATCGACGTTCAAAAGTGCCTCTTTGATGGCATAATTGGAATAAATGATTTGACTTTGACTTTGGTCTTATCACGATAATTATACGATATGTGGCTAAATCAACACAATCGGCCGACAAGAGATAATACTCGTATTATGATGGCATGATGATATATCTATGGCTTTAATAAGCTATTCTATAATTAATTGTGACTTCAATCCACAGAGGCATAGCCTCAGAACGTTTCTGCGTGCGCAACAGTGGGTGTGTGGCCGTCGTGGAGGGAGTGGGAGACCACGGCTGTGAGTACATGACGGCGGGGACTGCACTCATCCTGGGACTTACTGGGAGGAACTTCGCGGCTGGCATGAGCGGTACGGACATACTTTTACTAGTAAATTATTTATGGCTAACAATGAGATGAGATTTCGAACATCGGAATGAAAATCTTTGAAATGCATTTCATCTCAGTTTTCTATATGTTATTGAGTACATTCATAAACTACCTAATCATAGAAATTGATTGAAAAAAATGTCCATGGAGTTTCTTGCCCATTCTTCTCCAAAGAAATTACGTTTTGGAAGGGGCACATAAAGTAATTTCACTGAACGTTTTGTGACAGGGACTGTAAAACTATAAATGTTGTAGTTATTTTTGTACTGCTTCTATTTTTTATCTTTTGACAAATCAAATTTGCCTGTAATTGGCCTAGCTTATATATGATTTGATTTTAATATATTACTTTAATGATAGTTGAGCTAATCAGTTGTATGTTCTAGATATGTTAGTTAATCTTCTTAGACAAAAAGAATACATTTAGCGAGATTGGTCGACATTGGGTACGGTTAGCCGATACAAAATCTGGTCAGAAATCGACAATGCTGAACAGCATTCAGCCTATGCTGACTAAAATTATCGGCTGAAACCATGCTGAGTTCAGACGAGAGTGAAGCATTGGGTACGGTTAGCCGATACAAAATCTGGACAGAAATTGCCAATGCTGAACAGCATTCAGCCTATGCTGACTAAAATTATCGGCTGAAACCATGCTGAGTTCAGACGAGAGTGAAGCATTGGGTACGGTTAGCCGATACAAAATCTGGACAGAAATTGCCAATGCTGAACAGCATTCAGCCTATGCTGACTAAATTAGCGGCTGAAACCATGCTGAGTTTAGACGAAAGTGAAGCATTTTGACAGCTGTCTGAGCCTATGCTACTCAGCATTCGCCATTTTTCTTTTAGTGCTGCTCAGATTTTGTATCGGCTAACCGTACACATTCCCTTTTCACTTAACCGTCTAACATCCACAGGTGGTATCGCCTACGTATACGACATCGACGGATCATTCTCCGGCAAGTGCAACCACGAGATGGTGGAACTGCTGCCCCTGGAGCTACAAGAAGACCTGGACTATGTGCAGCAGTTGTTGGAAGAGTTCCATCAGTACACTGGGTAAGTTAGTCAAACTTATTACACCTTCAACAGCTTCTGTATAATAAATGATCAAATAGAGTAGGTATAGTTTTAAGTAAAAGGCATACACAGCTTTCAAAGAAAGAGTGAATACCTAGTGGACACCCGATGATTGCTTTGTGAAGGATTTAAAGGAAATTATTCCTGCATTAAATGTTTGAAAATAATCCCCTTGTCAATAACATTAATTAGAAAATTATGAATTTAAACTTCTGAAATACTTATATTAACATTGAAAATGTGGGAAATGGAACGTAAGAGTGTACGAAAGGGATGGATATACGAGAGAGCGAGAGCGAAGAATGAAAAGGAAGATGGCGTGATAATTTAAGACGGAAGACGTGTAGCATTTTTGTTTTTTGAAAATAAATTCTTTAAGAGTTTAAAAAAGTTTATTTGACTCTGATCCCACATTCCCACAAATTTTGGGGGCTCGTCCGGGATCTGTTCGGCTCAGAGTCACAAAGACGACAGACGACGAAGTGCACGTGGTGTGGTGCACGCACGGCGTTCGACAAACCAAAAGACGGAAGACGAAATTTTCTACGACACAGCGGCGGATAATCCGCCTACGAATATCAAGACGAGGACGAGAATGACGGATGACGCTGGGAAAAGTGGAGGCATGGGGCCACAGGCAGCGGCGGCGGCCATGTTATACAATGTCGACGGCGGCATCGCCCAGTTCGACGGTGAGGATAAGTCGTATTCCTCCACTAAATGGGCCCAAGATATAGAGGATAATGCAGAAGTGTTCAACTGGACAGCGCAACAAAAGTTGATAATCGCGCGGCGGTCACTCATCGGCACGGCGGCGCTGTGGCTTAAGTCGGAGAAAGTGTTCAGGACGTATGAAGAACTCAAAGCGGCTCTAGTGAAAGAATTTCCAGAAGCTATAAACTCCAAAGAGATGCGTCAAAAGGCGAAGGAGCAAATACTGGCTGTGCAAGAAGAGAATAGAAAATATTATAATAAGAAAAGGAAACCGAGTCACAAGTACCAGGTGGGTGACTTAGGGCTGATTTTTCAATAGCCAGTTTACCTCTAACTGAGGAATAAAAATGGCGGTTTGACAGCTTATCTATAGAAAATATGTCAAACCGCCATTTTTATTCCTCAGTTAGAGGTTAACTGGCTATTGAAAAATCAGCCCTTAGTGGCTATAAAAAGAACTCAATTTGGTGCTGGACTTAAGCTAAAGGCTAAGTACTTAGGACCTTATCGAATTACCAAACTTCATCCAAATGACCGCTATGATATGGAAAAGGTTGACAGTGCGACTGAAGGTCCCAACCGCACTTCCAGTTCAGCCGATCAAATGAAGAAGTGGCCTGATGGAAGTCACTTTGAATAATTGGTGTGTATGGTGATGAATGGTGTGCAAGAGTTAGGTGTTATGACATTCTAAGTATAAGTTTTTCAATGTTCTAAGTCTAAGTTTATTTTAAGTTTTTGTTTGTTAATTTTTAAAACGTATGGTATGAGTTAAGCAGTGTCTGAGGACAGACAAGAGAGCAGGAAGGCCGAAAATGTGGGAAATGGAACGTAAGAGTGTACGAAAGGGATGGATATACGAGAGAGCGAGAGCGAAGAATGAAAAGGAAGATGGCGTGATAATTTAAGACGGAAGACGTGTAGCATTTTTGTTTTTTGAAAATAAATTCTTTATGAGTTTAAAAAAGTTTATTTGACTCTGATCCCACATTCCCACATAAATGTGTTACCTAGTAACTGCCCAGTACCCTTAGCACGAGTTTTCAGTATTTGAGACGTAAAGTAAACTGGAACTTTGACAATTTCACATTGACAATTTTCAAGGATTAACTTAGTTGCTTCTTACCAGAGGCGCTGTTCCATTTTTTCATGCAAGAAACGCTGTAAATACTGGAAAGACGCTGTAAAGTAAAAGAGTGAAAACTCGTGTTAAGGGTACTGGTCCTACATCTTTCATTTCTTCATGAAAAGTTCCACTTTACAGCCTTGTTAAATTATCGTTGGAGTCCAACAAGTCACATTAACACTTTACATACCTTGACTTTTTAAATAGTAATCATAATATTTTCTATTTACAAACATGAATAATAACAATATCACGTACATTCCAGCTCAATAATCGCCGAAGAATTCCTGAAGACTTGGCCAGAACCTGCTAAGAAGTTCATCAAAGTATTCCCATTCGAATACCAGCGCGCTCTGAAGTCTCTGGCCGTCAAACAGCCCGCACAACCAAAGTTAGAGACTAATGGTAAAGCGGAGAACGGAGTGATGGACATTGAGGAGACTGTACGAGACGTGGAGTTGGAGACTAAGAATTTGGAGAAGATTCTGGATAAAACTAGGTTGGTATTTTTTTTTATTGTTTAGACGTTCTGGGTACATCACTTACATATTTATTTTTAAATTCGTGTATCAAATTGAATACTGTGAAACATTTTTGGAAAAGAGAAAGAATGGAGTTTCTTGCTCATACTTCTCCATACAAATTTACCCTTCAGGGTTTTTTATCATCTGGCTATTTTGGGTCCACTTGGATTATCTTGAAGTATGTGATAATTATGATAGTGTTCCTCATAAGCTTTTAGTTTTCTATTTATAAATTGATTGTTGTTGGTTTTGTTGCCAGTGCCAATATGGGTATTTTAATTACTCAAACTCAAATTCTTTATTGCATTCATGTGTTTATCAATTGGTTTGATTCCATCGTGACTTTATTTATATTTCATAAATTCTACAGTTGTCATTCTTATTTAAACTTGGACTCTTTTTTTTAGGTGGTAAAATCATCAAATCAGTCCTCCGCCCTGGGTGGGGCGGAAGGGACTGTCAGACTCTTACTGACTAAAATCCACCCGTGTTCCTTTGGATGAGGAATCCTTTGAGTGTTTTTGCTATACCACTTAGTTTTGGGTTTGGCGATCCACAAAAAAAATATCGTTTACCCGTTGTTAGTAAAAGTTTAATATTATAACTTTAATAATCTTTACCAAACAGCTATGAAACGTAAAATTCCAAATATTATCTTAAGGCGTAATCAACGGAGCCCTGTTCAGCGGGGCTCCTATCTATTAATCTCCTTGCTTGCTTTTTTTTCTTGTCACACTAATTCCTAGCTTTCCATTCCAGGGGCTTCATAAAATACCCTCGTGAGACCACTCTGTACCGTCCTGCCGAGAAGCGCCTCCGTGACTGGGACGAGATCTACAACTTCCCTCACGTCCGTCGCGGGCTGCGCGTGCAGGCGGCGCGCTGCATGGAGTGCGGGGTGCCCTTCTGTCAGAGTGCGCACGGATGTCCGCTCGGGAACATCATACCCAAGTGGAACGACCTCATCTTCAAGGGAGACTGGCATCAGGCCTTGAACCAGCTGTTGCAGACCAATAATTTCCCAGGTATGTTACTTCGGTGATCCACAAGCCAATGTAATGGTTTAGGAAAAATGTGGTAACGTCAGTAACAATAGTTGATACCATCTGACGGCTAAATATACCACCACACATGCTTAAATTGCTTCAATCCCACTTAAGCGATAGCAAACATGTTACACATCCATATACATTTGCATTTCGCGACAATGGATAAATAATTACATTAAACTATCATGTAAACGACGTGACGCGTGTATCATCATCAGCCTATAATGTTCCCACTGCTGGGACACAGGCCTCCTCTCTGTGAGAGGGAGTGGGCCATAATCCACCACGCGGGCCCAGTGCGGATTGGCAGATGTCACATGTCTTCGAATTTTTGATTCTAGGACATGCCGGTTTCCTCACGATGTTTTCCTTCACCGTTTTGAGAGCAGTGGTGATGAAATAAATTACACAAATTAATGCGCCTGGCGGGGTTCGAACCCACGACCAACAACTCGTAAATCGGGACCGATACCACCGGGCCACCACTGCTCTCCCGCGTGTATTGCATAATATAGGTAGTAAAATAACTCTAGTTTAAAGACCATCCCTTTTGGACTTAAAACTTTATTCTCACAGCATGTTGCGATATTTCAGACAAAACAAATCTATATCTCACTCACTTGGTTTCTGGCTCTATTGAAAAGCTGGTGATTTTTTACAGACCAGCACGCGTAGCATGGCGATTCTATCTCTATTCTACCAAGAAAAGACAAAGTTATTTCATCGTTATTTCTACACAAATCGACTGTTTTTTTGCACAAATATGACACCATTTGTACACTATTTAAGAAAAGAATGTTTATTTTCCATATTTTTCACATTACCATGCTTAAAACGCTAAAAATGTTTCTACGTTCTGTCATTTTGTCTATTCTTCCGTCGACAAAACCCCTTTCTACGGCGCCATGCTACGCCTGCAGCTTTTTACTTCTTTCAAATAATTATTAGGAAACAATTACACCATAGGTCATCGGCATTACATAAATATGAATTTGCTAGCTTTAAATTTCGCCTTTTACTTATTTTAACATAATTATAACAGGCCCTATAACTTAATCTTGGTTGTTTGTCTTGACCCAGAGTTCACGGGTCGCGTGTGTCCCGCTCCGTGCGAGGGCGCGTGTGTGCTGGGCATCTCAGAGCCACCCGTCACCATCAAGAACATCGAGTGTGCCATCATCGACCACGCCTTCGAGAGCGGATGGATACTGCCTGAAGTTTGTATTTCATTTACTTTGTCATAGAATTAGGAGATAGTCTACTGCCGGGGTGACACTAAGCGCTCATGCACACGAGACGAGCTACAGAGTCGCGGAACAAATGTCTCCTAGAGAAAATGCGGCTTAAATGTTAGACGTTCGTCTTGCGATATTAGTAGCATTTCCCATTAGTGTGGTTCCCAAAATCACTGCAGGGCAAAATATCTTGTAAATTTTTATTCCAATTCGTCTCAAGCAATGGTTGATTACATAATACCAGCTTTCCTCACTACCCCACCACTCACTACTTCCTCATTTCATGAACTATTGTTGGAGACATGCGTATATCTGAGTAAAATAAATATTTGTTTTACAGATACCTTCACAAAGAAATGGAAAGACAGTAGCCGTTGTCGGCTCCGGACCAGCTGGCTTAGCGTGTGCGCACCAATTGAACAAGGTAAACAAACATACACAATATTTAACTGAGAAACGAATATATTAGGCTTGTTTTGATAACGTTTTGTTCATTGAGAAAATCTCTAATATTATGAGGCGCAGTGTAGGATGTCCACCTATAAAGTGGACAGACGATCTGATGAAGACCACAGAACCAAGCTAGATGCAAGCTGCTTCCAACCGGTCCTATTAGAAATCTATAGGGGAGGCTTATGTTCAACAGCAGACGCCCTACGCTGATATGGCGATGATGAGACGATGAGGAAGTGACTAATGGTGACCTACCATTACGTCTTAAAACCAAAGTTATTCCAGTGTGGGAAAGTGACAGAGCTATACAACTCGTCTGGTGCCACCTCGTTTCCTCACTGGAACTACTGTATCTATAAGACTTTTAGGCCACCTGAGATGACAATAACTAATATAGAAAAAGACGACAAACAAAATGAGAATTACTATAAATGCTTTTATATTTCCAGGCCGGCTACACAGTAACAGTATTCGAGCGTAACGACCGTCCGGGCGGTCTTTTACAGTACGGAATCCCCACAATGAAGCTCAGCAAGGAAGTGGTGGCCAGGCGGATCAAACTCATGACGGCTGAAGGCATCTCATTTAAGTGCAACGTGGACGTCGGTAAAGACATATCAGCTAGTGATCTGGCTAACGAGTAAGTATTTAAAACCTTATGCGTAGAACATTCAAAGAGAAAAACCATAGTAATGTATCCTAACAAGGAAGTAAACCCGAAGAATTGGTGAATATCGAAGGCATCTTTTACATAATATATCTGCTAGTGATCTGGCTAAAGAGGTAAGTTTGTGGATCCTTGAGCGTTTAACATTGTCAGAGAAAAACCATAGTAATGAAACTCACTAAGTGATCCGACTAACGAATGGGTTTTTGTTACTTTATGCTTAGAACATGTCTGACAGTTACGAGTTTTGAAAAAAAGTGAGTGTATAAAAACGTGCGAAAATAATCGACACGTATTTTTTCTTTTGTTAAATCAGTAAATTTTAACAAAAATAAAATTCGAGAGACGTCAGGATGCACTAAAAATTACACCACGGCGTGACGTACTGTGAATTTTAGAAGCGTTGTATCTTCGTCAAGTAATAATGACAGTAAGGGTGAAGCCAAACGAGCATAATTTTTGAGTCGCAGAATTGCTTTCATAGAAAATTGTCTTCCGCGACGCAAAAGCGACTATGAAAGCGACCGAAATTCTGCGACTCACGATACAAAAATTACGCTCGTTTGGCTTCAGCCTAATAAGTGTCCTTCTTCAAAGAAAAACTACAGGTCAAATATTTTTCAATAATCTGACAGACTAATTACATAATTATTTTTGGTTCACAAGCCAGAGTAAAACCATAGTAATGTAAATAAAGTAGTCGATTGTCACATCAAGCTTATAAAGACCGATTATCTGCTAATCCAAGCTTCCTTCCCCAGATACAACGCCCTAGTCCTGTGCATGGGTGCGACCTGGCCCCGTGACCTACCGCTCAAGGGTCGTCAGCTGAACGGCATCCACTACGCGATGGAGTTCCTGGAGAACTGGCAGAAGAAGCAGATCGGAGCCACGCATCATCACCAGGCGAAGGATAACCCTGAGCTCATGGCTAAGGACAAGAACGTCCTGGTTATTGGTGGAGGTGATACTGGGTATGTAGCAAATAAATCTCGTTTATTGCTAAACTAACTAACCCGGCAAACTTCGTACTGCCTATTTGATTTCTGAACGACGGGATGAACATCAAATATTTGATAGGTACATTAGTACCATTAATTATTACATTAGAAACTATTAAGTTTCTAGGGGAACGCATTTTTTTTTGCTTTTACGTCGTAAATACCTATGATAAAAAATATTAGGAATATACATAATATTTTTATCATATTTACCGACTTTTTAAACCTTCCCTGGACTTCCAAAAATAATTATAAACCAAAATTAGCCAAATCGGTCCCGCCGTTCCCGAGTTTTAGCGAGACTAACGAACAGCAATTATACATTGGCATCTTCGGTGTAGTTTTTTTTTTGCTTGTATTTAAAAAGTAGCTGTTCCCCGCAGTTTCACCCCCTGCTGCTTGGTTCCTTTTCGTCGCAGCGTGATGTTATATATCTTTCTCATTAAAATAATAAACTATGCAAAAAAAAGATTTTCTCAATTCGAACTAGAAGTACCAGAATTAGCGCTTTTAAAACAATCCTTTTGTCTCCAGATGCGACTGTATTGCCACATCGCTACGTCAAGGCGCTAAGTCAATCACAACATTCGAGATCCTGCCTGAACCTAAACCGACCAGAGGACAAGACAACCCTTGGCCACAGTGGCCCAGGGTGTTCAGGTAAGAAAAATAAACATTTCTGATGTAAAACATATAATTATGTTGTGGAGTAATAGAATACACATTAGAGCAATGGTGTCGGCCTCGACTTACGAGTTGAAGCTCGTGGATTCGAACCCAGCCAGGTGCATTACTTTGTGTAATTTATTTGATCACCACTGCTCTCAAAAACGGTGAGGGAAAACATCGTGCGGAAACCGGCATGTCCTAGAACCAAAAAATCGAAGACATGTGACATCTATCAACCCGCACTGGGCCTGCGTGGTGGATTATGGCCCACTCCCTCTTACAGATAGGAGGCCTGTGTCCCAAAAAAAAAACCATTTCGCTCTTATAGTTATTAGTTTTTTTTATAGTATACTGCGACGCGGCAATCAGTTGTACACAACAATAAGACACTGTGTTGTCCGATACTTATTATCTACTAGTGGTTTTTAGCTTGGAGAGACACTTCTCAGGTAGGTGTCTTACTCTATCCTGGAAAATCTTTCCTGTAGGGTTGGAACACTGTGTCTTTTTAATCTTCTATATTGAAGGCGTCGATCTCCACTCAGTCTGAGAGCAAGCTCGTTGTTATTAGTACTAATTTAATATATCTGTATATTCTCTTTCTCTCGCCGTAATAAAAACATAAATATTTAACATGGTTAGGTGAAATAGAGGTATATTAACGCCCGCCATTTGCCTTTGCTAAGTCTATCCGCCCCCATGAAACTCCAGCGATTAATAGGGACCATATCGCCCTGTTAGGTACCTCTACTTACGTACTAATGTGGTTTGTTTTTCGTAGGGTGGACTACGGACACGAAGAAGTGAAAGTTAAATTCGGAAACGACCCGAGGAAGTTCTCCACACTTACCAAAGAGTTCTTGGATGATGGTAAGTTATTTTCTTTAGAGACACATTTTATAGCGGCGTGCAATTGATATAACACTTTTGTATCAGGTATTCTGAGTGAACACTTATCAGAAGGTTCAATAAAGCTTGTTTTTTTTCGGGTTCGGTTTCTGTCTAGAAATAATGATTGTTAAAAAATCCAATGTTTCAGCTTTATTTTTCATCAAAATCGGCCTCAAACTCGTTTCAGTATTTTTCGCTGTTGCTTTCGAATTTGGCCATCCACCCCAGTGGGAAAATTCACCTTGTGTACTGCTTCTTTAATTTTTATTTTTTTCATGAAACTGTTAAAAAATGACAGCAGTAAATATATTTAATAGTTAATTCGTTATTTCCTTTTAAACTACGATGCAAAAATTGATGAACTGATTAAAAAAATAATATTCCTATTTTCTCACAGGTGAAGGCAACGTTTGCGGAGTATCAGCAGTTGAAGTAGAGTGGACCCGAGGTGCGGGAGGTCGGTGGGAGATGAAGGAGATCCCCGGCACTAACAAGGTGTACAAGGCGGAGCTGGTGCTGCTGGCTATGGGCTTCTTAGGACCTGAGAGATATGTGGCCAACCAACTGGGTGAGTAGTAAATCTCAAGATGTTACCTTCAATTTCCCCATATATGTAGCTACTAGCTACCTATATCATACAAAAAATTAAGGTTTCAAATCCAAGTAGTAACTCCAAAAATTTAGCACATTCAAATGAACTAATCTTTAGCTTTAATTATAGCATATATCATATAGGTCTGATATGTGCAACCAAGCTAAACATAGAGATCGAAGCAAGTGGAATTCTGTAGTTTGTACTCTTATCTAACTCGCCATTAATGAGCTAACCCATTTGGCAACAGGCCAGTTTATTTGTGTATTTATAAAATCCGGGCCACACTAACGATGTTTCCCATTAATGTGGCCATAGTGTTAAAGTGATTTTTCTGTCCAAAAACATCACATGTGGTTTTGTTTCAGACCTTCCCTTGGATGCTCGAAGCAACGTAGAAACTGAAAAGAAAGACATTTACAAGACTCCCGTTGGCAATGTTTTCGCTGCTGGTGGTAAGTAACATACAAATAATTACAGCCCCACAGGCTGATCTTCTGGGTTAAGCCGCGTTTTTCGAGATTGGTCTGTGGATGGGTGGCCATCTGTCATAGCGAGTTTCCTCCGTGCCTCGGAAAGCACGTAAAGCCGTTGGAAGCCGTTAAAAGCTCGAAAGTCTGACAACCGGCCTTACCATGGGGTATCGTATTACCCAGTTACTGGGTTGTGGACGTCTGATAACCAGTCGCTCCATGTAAAATACTGATATTCGGCTGCATCTGGTTCCTCTGGAAGCCGACCCCAACATAGTTGGGAAAAGGCTAGGCAGATTATGAAAACCCATTATTTAAATATCCCGAATCCGTTGTACACTATGTTCTATATTCTCTAGATGTCTATCTAATCATATTTTTATCGACAGACTGTCGCCGCGGCCAATCTCTAGTGGTGTGGGCGATATCAGAAGGTAGACAGGCAGCCCGGGCGGTAGACATCTACCTGTCGGGCAAGTCCACTTTGCCCGGAGCGGGCGGCGTCATCTACGAGAACTGAACGACGCGCCGGGAAATGTGGACAACATGTATTATACTGATACTATACACAATGGACCGTACGTGCGTAGAACATCACCAAAAGTGGAAAGCATAGTAATCAAGTCAAGAGTGAACAGGTTACTTCTAGGCAAGCGTGCTTTATTGTCGACCACATATTCGCTTACCATCAGGCGACTAGGAGGACCCACTTCAGGAGGTAGGACTACTATGCTTTTCACTTCTGTGAAACTATGATATGCAATGGTCTGGAAATACTGATACGGTATTTCGTGTGGCCTACATTTGGAAATTAAATGTATGTTCGTGATGGTAAAGCTAAGCTATGGATCATTGTGTATACCAATTATTATTAAGTTAGCACAACTTTTTGTGACGATGGTATGTCACTATGTATTTCGCGTCCGATTTTGTGAAAGTTCGGCGACTGTTGAGAAACTTTTTTGTTGAACTGTGTATATTATAATAACTATTATTGATTTGTAACATACTTTTATATCTTAAAACAGAAAAATAACTTATTAAATTGGTTTTTCTCGATCCCACAGTCGTCAAAGAACAACACAAAATCAAAAAGATTTCAAATAGCGTTTGTAGAACATTAGGGCGAGATTAGGGCCGCTGTACGCCTCATAACCAGCGTTAACAAAACTAGATCTTACTTATAACGTAGTAAAGTTTAATGTTATATCATCAATGTTTTGTCATAGTATGTGAAAACTATCAAAAATTAAATTATTTCTAAAAACGAAGAGGAGCGACAATAATATTTAAGCTGCATGTAGTTGGTTGTCATCAATCATATGAAATTTTGTGAAGTTGATTAACATTTTACTTAACAAAAAAGAAATTTAATATAAATATGTACCAGCCAAGCCGAGTGAACAAAATAATTGTTACTCGTGTAAACCTACGTATAATCTGACGTACATAGAATGTCGAATACTATTTTAGATCTTAATTTTTACTTTAAGATAACATACTGTTTGATATAATCGTTTTTATGTGTAATCACATTCCGTTTTTTAGACTTTTTGGTCGTTATTACGTTTTTTAGACGATTTTCATTAATTATACATATCTCATGCCAAATATTATTTGGTAACGCATAGATTTTCATTAAAATTATATATCATTAACTTGCAATGTGACAATCACTAAAGACGCGAACTCACTAAACTAAAATCAATATTATGATGACTAAAAACACAAAAAGAAATGGCAGCATTTTCAATTCTGGCCGATTAATCTAAAAATCAAAGCTTTTTTTCAACAAGAAAACATTGTTTTACAATTTGATTATAAATACAGCTAGACACTTCGGTCGCTAATAGAATTCTGTTCATCGTCATAATATTGCGAAACATGTGATGTCTTTATAAAATTATTTTGATAAAATTGTGAACGGATAGTGATCTCTCGTGTCATATAAACTCGGATGCATTGTTCGTTATATTAATTATTAATATCTGTTTTTAATGTTATTTTTTTAGATTGTATTGCGACTTGTAGTCAGTATTCTATGTCAAATATATTATTGTTTTATGGAACTTGTGAGTAACTATAGGGCTTTCTGCTTAACTGTTGGTGCCCGAGCTGCAGTCCATTTCAAAGTTATTTTAAACCTGATGCGGATGAAAATAAAGATTGTGATTAGTTGTCGGTCATTCATGCGCCTATATCTAATGCGAATACGTGTTAAGTTTTAATCTGGGCTTATGCGCAAGCGCAGATTCAAAGAACAGCTCTGCTGCAGGGGTGAGAGGCGCACGGGATGCTAGGAGCACCTCCATTCAACTCAGATGCCGTTTTAATTCAACTCTTACACCTACAGAATCTCAGGCACCAACTCAGTTAAACGTCAGGCTAGCATTGCTTGCGGTCTAAGTCGACGCCAACTGATGGCAGCACGGCAAGGCAATGAATTGTTCGTGGAGAAATGATTTTAGGCCTTATTTCAATGGAGTTAGCGCTGAAATTTGTTTATTTTAGCAAGGATAAGTCGAGACGACTCGCGTGATAACGCGATGTGTTACTGTACGCCACTATCAAGTGACACGCATAGATTACTTTAATATGAGTGCTAAACAATTGCAATAAAGTTGAATCTGGCTTGTGGGGCGGCAAAACTAAGCGAGCAAGCAAGCGCTCGCGCTTGCCGTTTAGATTTGCCGCCCGTCTCGACGTGAATTGTCATTTTTTATTGAAAGTTATTCAAGACTATCATCCCCACATTATACACAAAATAAAATCAATAAAATGAAATGAAGCCACATGACAGCGCGCCGTACCATGCCGTCAGGGGGTGCCCTGAATGACAAATGTAACCCATATCAATAATCCCAATTACTATATACATGAGGGAGTAATTGTATCTGTTAAAAACAAAACGCTTCTTCTGAATTAAGAGTTATACAGCACTGGTTAAAATCTAGAGCATTTATTAAACTTATACACGCTTCTTACAAACGAAATATCTTTGTTTAACGCACTTAACATTTTAATCAACTAAATGTGTAGTAGTCTATACATAGAATACGTGTGTTACAGTACACATTGGGCGTTTCCGAACGCGCCTTTTTAGAACCAAGAGAGATTGAAGTATTACATACTACATATTTTGCAAGCACGAAACAAATATATGTATGATTTGTAAGTAGGTAGTTGTTCTGGGTTTGT
Organism: Agrotis clavis; assembly: GCA_954870645.1. Taxonomy (NCBI): domain Eukaryota; kingdom Metazoa; phylum Arthropoda; class Insecta; order Lepidoptera; family Noctuidae; genus Agrotis; species Agrotis clavis. Next base: position 24,123,336 of record OX940921.1, read on the forward strand.
TTTGTGTATGTGACTATATACACCCACGAAAGAAGCTCGTGTGTAAACGGTTCAAAAAAGAAATAATGAAATGAACGCTAAATGCCCAATGTGTACTAACTCTTATTGTAAAAAATATTATATAGATACTTTAGTTCGAACTGTGATGTATGTTACAGTGATGAGATTATTTTATAAATAAACGAAAGTAAACGAGATGTATCTTGGTATGTGTAGAAGTTCCTACGTAATGGTGTAAGTTTAGACGTCTCTTCAGAGTTATCAATTTAGTTCCTAGTTTACTGGTTAATATAACACTTTGTTTATGTAGTTTAAATGAATACTTTAGTGTCCTAAACAGTTTTCTGATAATTTTTGTTTGTACCCACAAAATATTCACTAAAGCCGATATCAGACGAATCAAGTTTTGCTGATTTACATTTGATTTAGTGAAGAATAAAAAAAAAAAAAAGAATAATTATTATAAAACGAAACATCTAACGTCTGATAAAAGATTTGATATCGGCTTAAGTTGTTATGTATGTAAAATAGTTGTATTTTGCACTGAACGTACCTAAATATCACAATTCTGTCCACCTGAAGAGACACTCATGTATATTTTATGATTCACATTGTAAACAAATTGTTAGCAATAAGCTTAAGTGTCACTATTTCACTAATGTATGCGTTTAACAGATCTAATGTAAAAATAGTGTAAATCTAAAATTCTCATCAAGTCATTTAAGTTTCACAAAATTATTTTAAATATTATTATTTAATGTTCCTTTGTTAATTTGATTTTATTTGGAAATAAACATTTTATTTTATGTTTTATTTTGTTTTTTCGCGTCAACTTCGCTTCGTCATGGGAGATGTTTTAGCTACCATTTGAGTTAGTTTTCCCACGCCTCTTCTACTTTTAATTTTAGGAATCACCTAATCTTCTATCTATCTTCTATCTATATCTTCTTCTACATATAACATAAAAATGGATCACAACATGTGTTGCTAAGCTCATAACTCGAAAACGGCTGGAGCGATTCGGCTACTTCTTTTTTTGTTGTGTTCGTAACCATCAGCGCCAGGTTTTAGAGGACGAAAATCTTCATGTCCACCCGTGCGAAGCCGGGACGGGCCGCTAGTTGCTAATAAATTTTGAAATACAAAATGAATTGCAACTGTTGCTAGGTATCTACAAAAGCAAATTCATGGGTAGGTCTCCATGCTTGGTTTTTCGTAATAATTTGATGTACCTACCTATCTAATTGAAAGACTACATAGTACTTAATGATTTCAAACCTTGTCGTGAAACTAAATGAAAGAGAAGAAATCGGACCTAAACAAACGAAACTTTACAAAGCAAAATGAACCTTATATTGAATCTGTAATGTATAAACTAGACTGATAAGGGTTGAAAAATTCCCGCTGTACTTTCCGGAAAACTTTCTATCTATTATGTACGTTACGCAATAAGCATAAAGTTCATAATGCTTTGCAAGCAATTGAAACACAAACACATGGCTTCCATTCTACCATTGCATAGCAATGTAAATTGAGCATTAAACCCATTTTCCATTCCACACTAAAATTTTTAGTTAATTGTGCAGTGTTGGATATTATTAACGTTTAAAATTGATATCAATTAAATAAAAAAGAACTAGCGTTTCTCTAGCATTCGTATCATCTTCATGTAGGTACCTACATACTTGATAATTTGAATGCTGCTAATTGGATAACGCATTTTGAGACGTTGAAATGTCATCAATCAAAGAAGAACTTTCTAGAATATATTAGTGTTCTATTTTGAGCAACGCTAAGGTATTGCATCTGCGTCAATTACTCTCGGCCGAAAATTCTCGAAATCTCGCTTCTATCGCCCTTTTGATATCAACAGAAAATTAAATGTCCTATTTAGATAAAATATGTTGATGAAAAAATAGTTTTAGAAAATAGTTGTTTGTTGAAAATTATGAACGATTTGTAATGATTATGAATATTATGATTGACAATAATAAATGTCTATTAGGAACCGATGCCTGTAACGAATATTGTAATGGAGAAATAAATATTTCAGCAAATTATTTATGTATTCTTTTTTCTATCAAGTTAACATCGATGAGAGATCATTAGAATTCTGTACCGGGGCTAGTGGTCTTCAGCTAACTGAATGTTCTACACATGGATTTCAGTTTTGACTTGACCCGATCAACATACATACGTTTTTTGGATAAACCCTCAGTTACATTTGGTTACATACGATACGTAGGTATTCAATTGAATATTTTGTTCCGTGCGGGGATTGAAACCGCGACACGCCGCGCGCTCGCGCCGTTCGCAGCTGTCGATCGCTCAGTCACTGCGCCATCATTCAATCGTTCCACGCATCCTGCCTAAATCGTATAGTAAATAAAGAGCGCAGCGTCACGGCTTCATGTAAATTGACCCTAAGGGATCAGTAGATAAATAAGAAAACACCTGGCATGACGTAGACCTACGCGTTTATCTTAAAAATTCAAAAAATCCTATAATTTTTCATCGAGTGGTAAGTACTTATCATTATCTGCGATGGTGAAGAGTTATGCTAAGATCCAAGCCCTCCCCAATCTTAGCCACAGCGACCGATCCAATTAGTGATGCCCGTAATTTATCTGATATTTTAAACGATTTTTTTTTCTACGGCTTTGAGAACATTCATAAGTTCACAACAGATTAGATTTATGTACATAATGCCGTTGTAATTAGAATCCAGTTTTATTGGGAAACCCAAAATTAATGCGTGCTTTTAAAGTCGAAGTAAAGTAATAAAATTTAGTTAAATAAAGATCTTCTGATGTTAAAACAGAATTACTACTTATATCGTAAATGTAAGTGTGCAACAGTTAAGTAGGTAACTCATAAAATGTTCAAGATAGGTAATACCTACATGTTTTGCTAATTCTATCAAGTTATATTTTGTATTAATTACGATTCCCTATATTTTCTTTCGACAGTTAATGAAACGTTTTAAACAATATCGAACTCTGTGTCATACGGCCTCTGCTACCTCTTTACCATGTAAGTTGAATTTTCTAAACATGATTATCATAATCGAAGTCACACACGTTAACACACCATTTAACTCATGCTAGCTCATAATTAATTTGACATAATTCATTAAATAATTGGGGCATGTGTTAATATTGTTAAAGAAAGTAACTTGGGTTGTTATTCCCTTGTTTGTGTTCAGTCACGTTTTTGATTTCGTTGAGAAAGCGTTCTCCAGTGATTTTAGGTAATTGTTTCTAAGGTAAGTGTATTTATTTTTCAATAATAGAGTCGTGTTCTTCAATGAATCTCTAGCTAGTTCTTCTATCTCAATAACTAAGCAGCCCTCAGTGGTATTCTCTAAAACACAGCCTTGTGACCGTACGCAGCGCCCGCAGCGCTTAATTGCCTTATTGCCACTCTGGGCCAAAGTTTGCTATTCACGTACGCTACTGTATGACAATTGACAGCGAGGCTCCTTGCATGCTAACCGCTCGCGCTTCACGATTGGTCGATCTCAGAGCCGCCTCATCGAATAGCAAATCGAAATCGATGTCTGTCTACATAGAGAATAGCATAGCAAATGTCCTAGGCTGCCTTTAGTATCTCATGCATTTATCACGGTTTACTAAGGTATGAAGTAGAACTCTTAGTCAGAAGTCTGACAATATGTCTTATCACAGAAAGCGTGATTGTCTGACAACCAATCTTAGTACGAGTACCGTAACACGTGTTATGTCACCCAGGACTTGAGGGAGAAAGTCATTTGGACTTTGGCTCCGTCTGACGATTGCAGGCATCACGTAGGCAGAAATCGCATTGTTTGAATTAGGTATTAACTAGTAAAGGAGCATAAAAATCCTCTTCTCTGCTCGTCCGCGCGGATGAGAGGTGTCATAGGTAACCCTCAAAATCTGGAAGCCGAATGAAAATATTAGGCATGTTTGGGCAGGTTTTTGTGTGATATTCACCGAGATTACTTTTCAATACGGAAATAAATGTACATAAAAATAACATTAGCAGTTAGCAGTCATCCATAAATAAAATCAAAATCAATTCAATGGTTTAGCGTTTAAGTGTAAAGTCAAACATACTTGATACTTGTGATTTACGCAGTTAATACGTCATGCTCAAGTGTCAAAAACACCAAGAGTCCGTCAATATTTTTTAAATGTTGACTTTATGTAGTCATTCACTTAAGACGTCGATGAACTTTTGTATGGCTATGAGCGTGTGCGACGATGATATTTTATACGAACATTCAAGTCCGTTTTTTCGAAATGACTGAGCTAATTTTAATGAAACTTCAACTAAATCTAAACATATCCGTGGTGTAGCGTGTTCAAGCCCTTTAAGTGAAGCTAAAAAGGCACCCGGAAATACCAGATGTATACCCATTTTGAGAGGTCGATCGAAAGATCAAAGACTGCTGTTGCGTATACAACTTTTTTTCTAGTGGATATGTGGGCATCAAGTATTCTTTATCATCACAAACTTCAAAAATCCTGGCGAGCCGCTCGATGAGTAAACTAGCAGTAAAATTAACTATTATTAGGTATAGCTCATGCAAGGTGTTAGAGGGATGTTTACCGCTGATGAGCAAGAAAAAGGTTTTTTTGTTACCAGTTTAGCTGACGGTACATCATCAGAGGACATGCTAAACTGACAGATCTAACTGAACAGAACTGACCCCCTCTTTTAGGTTTATTGGCAGTACGTCGTCCGGCACTAATGTTTCATAGAAGTATTATGACGAGCAATAACTACTGTGAGCATCTCACAGTTTAGAATAATCTACTGCGAACGTTTTGAAGTTTTAGACAGATATCGTAACTTACAGATAATACAATACATACAAAATGAAGGCAAGGGAGACACTCCAAGCGGTGTATCAAAATGTTGATGACAAGTTTTGTCAGCAGTTTGGGTTCAAAATAAAAGATGCAACTTATAATAAAGTAGTGGGCTACATGTACGCACCGAAGGACTCGTCAAGCTTGGCAGTCACAAGGATCTTGTTCGGTAAGTCATAATAAAATTGTGTAGGTCTGTATGAAACTTCTAAGGCAAATGCGATAATATTGCTAAATGCAAAATTTTCTCTCAAGAAAAATTTATTAAGGTCTTTGTTACTCGCCTGGAGGACACAGTGGAGCATACGGTGCAGGACTGCCCCGCTTGGGCAGAGCACCGCCGTGTCCTCAGCGATAGGCGGAGATCACCTCTAGCGCCCGGCGTTGGTCGAGGCCATGCTGCGGGGCGAGACGGAGTGGGAAGCGGTCGCCTCCTTCTGCGAAGCAGTTATGCTCGCGAAGGAGGAGGCGGGCCGTGAGAGAAAGAGGTCAGCGTCCTACCTCCGCCCCAGCCGCAGTGGTAGACGTCCACGGCGTCGGACGTCGCAAGACGATCTCCGGCCTCTGTAGGCGCGGGCATGCGGGCGGCGAGTAATGGGCAACTCGCCGCCCGACAGCCGTCGACAGCGCGTTGTGTTCCACGCGCGCCTCAAAGAGCGTCAGCAAGATGACGGGGTCCCCCCTAGAGGGCCAAAGCCTGCCGGGGTCGCGGGATTTATTCCATTACCGTGACCCTGGAACGTAAAGGGCTAATGAAGGACACCGTGGATTTGTCAGTACAAGTCTGAGTTCTGACAGTCCCTCCTTCCCTGCCCTGGGTGGGAGGACTCATTTGATGATTTTACCACGATAAAAAAAAAGGTCTCTGTTCCTATAGGAAATTAACGAAACTAAACTTCAATTATTTCCGTAACGACTAGTGCCGCAATGAGCATTTTATACGCCCATTGCAAGTTTCTTTATCTGCGTCCTCAGGGTGTGCCCCCGCTGCCTGAGCACCGTTGGCACCAAGACTCGTAATAACAGGCGACCGATGTCTGCCAACACATTAGGCAAAAAAGTCTTATATCCGTCTCATTTCGACCAATCATGTGAGCCGTAAACATACGTTGAGTCAGAACAGACCTTGAGTTAGCCAATCACAACGCAGTACCCTGCCCCCCTCGCTTACGTAGTACCTCAGCGAGTTGGCAGAATAGTTTTGTTCGTTAGATCGTGCAATGCGTAGTCTAGCATTATATCGTCGTTGGTTGGCACACCCCGACACTGGGACTAACAGCAAAATATCAGGGATATCCAACCAGTGGGGCAAGAGACAACTGTGGGGGACTACCATAATGTCTTGAAAGAAATTGTTAAGTTTTTATTTCATCTATTTTTACTACTTAATTACTCTCATATAACTTTATTTTTATTTGTAAGTATTGTTTTAGTTTTAAGTTTTAGTGCCAATAAACACAATTTTCTTTCTTTCTTTCTAATGTTGTTAAAATAATTATCCCTCTCAACGGTCCACTAGGTTTAGCCATGTTATTCGACATCCCGGACGAGCGCGGTGGGGCCACAATGGTGAAGCGCTGGGGAGATCCCAAGACCTGTCACTTTCCGTTGTTACCGATACTGACGTCTGTTGGCATGCCTTACATGGCACTCGTGTATGCTGCATTATGGGTTGGTAAGTAAGCGATATTAGAACTGAACATTATCTTAAGTCCTTTTAAACGTACAACGTGTAACGCCAAAAGCGCAAAACCTCTCGTGGGGTAACTCAGCCCATGTTACTGAACAATTTTTGTTCTAAGACTTTTGGAAATTCGCAAAAAAAAATTGGTTTTTCATGCAAAATGAGAAATTGGTCGGGCACATGCTCAAGGATGTGCAGATGCACATCTGTATGAGAAACCAAATTGCGAATTTCCAAAAGTCTTAGAACAAAAATTGTTACCACGACAGGTTTTGCGCTATTGGCGTTACACGTTGCATTGCATTGTATATGTTGGGGTGTTAAATCCTCAAACGATTCCTCCATTCTGGGTGAACTGGGTGGAACTATCAGACTTACTGACTAAAATGACCTTGTACCTTCTTTCTCTTTTGCGTTCCAAAGCTGCTGTACCTAATCTTTTATCGCTTGGCTTGGGGTTGGGCTACTCGTAAACACCGCGTCATTGCAGGCGCTGCAGGCTTTTGGAATTATATTTATTTTAACGTTTATTGAGGTGACAACGTCTTATAATTCGGTGGAGCCGGCTGCACGCACGAAAAAACATGACGTCATGCGGCGTTACCTCGCTCTGAGGCGTTCCAATTTTCAATTGTTTATAGCAACGGCAGTATTTTCTTATGACGTTGTCACGTTTAACTATCGTCAGTAAACCGACTTTACAGACAACCGATCTTTTTTTCTGATATCCGATGCGGAAGAAAAGTTCTCGAGTAGCGACCACGAACCGGAAGACGCAGCGTAGGCAGGCCTCCCGTTAGGTGGACCGACGACATCGTGAGAGTCGCAGACAACCGAGATGGATGCAAGTGGCGGGTTGTCGTTCGGCGTACCGATCTAAGGGGGAGGCCTTGTTCAATAATAGACGTCTTGCGGCTGCTGATGAATTTTTAAACGTTGCAACATAGCATTATGTTCCAGGAGCCCTATGCATAATGCTGGGTTACAAGTTCCGCGTCGCAGCACCCGTGTTCACCGTCTGCTACTGGTACCTGTTCCTCATCGAGAAGAGCTTCTGGAACAACCACAGCTATCTGTTTGGACTGGTTGCTCTTCTGCTCAGCTGTACACAGGCTGATTGTTATTGGTAAGCATTTTCTGGTGAAACATTGCATCGCTGGAAAGGATTCGATTATCGTTGAAACTGATGAATATGAAAGTGTCTGTCAGCGAAATGACCATAGGTGAAAGAGTCCGTTGAAGAAACTTACATAATGGATCGGATGAATCGGTCGTCGGAGAACGGTTGCTAAATCGAAATCAGTAAATTCTTAATGGTTTAATTTTGAAGACGTAGATCATGTAGAATTCAAAGGATGCATAATTTTGGTGATCTTGACGTCGGATGGGATGTTGGTCGCTAAACAAACGGCCCTATGGTAGACACCTGGCGTGGCGTGCCTTTACAAGCGATGGACTGCTGCCCTGCATGTCGCGGGTTCAATTCCCGCACGGAACAATTATTTTTCTGATCCACAAGTACCGTAAAACCGGCCAACATTGCCCGCTTTTTTTCTTATTTTTGAGATTACGAAAAAAATATTGATCAGAGCTCGTAATCAAGTACACCATGGTAACAATTACTATTATAGGCTTCAAATCACGAAATCTGGAGCTTCTAGCTTAAACAGAATCCGAGAAAAATGCAATTAAAGAGCCGGGCAAAATTATACGCACGACCGTCCAACATTGCCCACCCTTAATTTCTCTAAAACTATCAGCTCTAGAGCTTTGAAAATAAGATATGTTTTAGTGAATCATGCAAAGTTGCCATCCTTCGTGATCAATATATCAAAAACGTTATATTTTTAATTTTACTGAGGTGGGCAATGTTACACTACACACCAGCTGCTTTTTCATACAAACTGAAACGGTGGGCTAGGGTTGCCACACACTAATGTAATAAATAATAATCTGCTTTTAAATAAAATCTTTTATAAATAATAAATCAGTCAGGTATAATAGTTATAAATTTCACGTATTATTATACTTAATATAACTTAATATTAAAGATTCTAAAACAAATCTTACACAGAAATCTTAAAAAATGGTTTAACAAAGATTACAAGGAAAAATAGTCATTGCAAGGCATGCCAGGCAGACGTTGTAACGTAAAAATATAATATTTACTTTTAAAAAGAGTTTTAACATAGGAATTATAAAAACATTTTGGTTGATAAAACTGAGTTAACTCTTACTAGATATAATGGGTGCCATCCCTAACACTATTTTTGCTGTGGGCAATGTTGTCACTCCTATGTTCACGCAAGCTCGGGAATCATTGCCCACTGCATTATCTTGAAGATTTTACGTTTTATTGGTCTCAAACTAGCATAGAAATGAAGCGTGGTTCTTTTTATTACTGGAATATTGAAATAACTTACCTGAGAGATGTCGTACGCTGTCAGTGTGTAAAAACGTAAAACAAGATTTTGGCACCACCTCAGACTAGTACTACTTTAAACATGTCTCGCCGACAACTGAGTGCACTTAGCGAAGTAACTAATATTTAGTTTTGTCAGGAAAATAGTCTAGTTTACCCTAAAGATTAAATAATGTTGTCAGCTATTTAAATTTATTTACAATTCAAGATTTTAGTTATTTTTCGTGTTTGGGCAAAGATATCCGCCAAGGGCAATGTTGGCCGGTTTTACGGTACTTGTTCCGGGTCGGATTGTTTGTGATGTGAGTTTAAGGGTCGAAAATGCGTTAAGCGGATGATGCCCGCGCGGTTCTATACAAAAACGCTCCGTCCGTCGCGGGGACCCGTGCCTGCATATTTGTATCGAACCGCGCGGACATCCGCTTAACGCAGTTTCAGCCCTAAAAGTTTGTAAACGCACCTACGACAAGAGAAATTTCTAGAGTGTGCAAAGGTCTGTAAACGAGGGTACCTAAGCTTTCATAGGGACCCGGCGTACCGAGTCTTTTCATGGACAAAGCTTTCAGAAGCCTTACTCCATTCACAGGTCACTGGACAGTTACCTCGACCGCAGCAAGCAGAAGTTAACAGTCCCATACTGGAACTACTTCGTACTGAAATACCAGTTCTTCATCCTGTATTTCATGGCTGGCATGAAGAAGGGCACTGCGGAGTGGCTGACCGGGTATTCAGTGCAGAACCTGAGCGAACATTGGGTGTTTGATCCTTTTAAGTAAGTGATTTATATGAGAACAGCAGAGCTAGTGGCTTAATAATAATTGCAGCCGCACAGGCTGATCTTTCGGGTTAAGCCGCGCTTGCCGAGGTTGTTCTGCGGATGGGTGGCCATCTGTCATAGCGAGCTTCCTCCGTGCCCGGAAAGCACGCAAAGCCGTTGGTCCCGGCTGTGATTTGTAGATCTTTGACAGTCTTTACTGTTAGTCAGAAGCTCTAAAAGTCTAACAACCAGTCGAACCGTGGGCGTGCCATTTATCCCAGTTACTGGGTTGTGGAGGTCTGATAGGCAGTCGCTCCATGTAAAATACAGCTGCATCTGGTTCGACTGGAAGCCGACCCCAAAATAGTTAGGAAAAGGCTAGGCAGATGATGTAGTGCTTTGCCTACAGTTGGTTTCCCATGAGAGATTGCACCAGAAGTATTAATCTCATAAGATAAGAACCTTGACTTAGGCGAGCCTCTTTGAGTGACGTAGGGAAATCACTCTCACTCTGGTTATCGATAGACCAACCTCGGCAATCACGGCTTAACCCGGAAGATTGGCCTGTGCGGCTTGTAATGGGGAAGGCCGGTCAAAGCTAATTGTAGATGGCGCGACCATAGCTAAGTCCTAATCCGACCAATGAGGTAGTACTATTTTGAAGTACCTATAAGTTTTGAACCAATGACGAGCGCCATTCGTTTCCCAGTTGCCATCCCCATTATTAAGCCACAAGCTCCTCCAAAGCACTAAATAGTCAAATTAGTTTTCAACTGTACAGATACTATTTTCCCATAATTATCTTACCTACTTAAATCCCTGCGGACATTAGACACCGATTGCTAAGTTTTTATTTTGTTATGAGTTTAAAAAACGATTGACAACTCTCACGGTGCAGTAGGTAGTCATTACATTGTCTAGACATAATATTGACAAATGGTGACCGTGAAGGAGACACAATAGTTTTAAACACCTATCAATGTCAAGGTTGTTTTTATAAAGGTATAAAGCTCATTATAAGTCGGGGTCAGAAATGTCAGCATCGTTTCTCTGCTTTTCTCTTCATCATCTTGGTATCAATCATCATCGTCATAATTTAACATCGTCTCACAGCCCATTCACGACTTTGGTCTAAGCGATAATTAAGCGGTGCGACTGGCGACGCGAATAAGACTTTAGCTGCTTGGTTAGTATGCGAATTCGCCACTGGCAGCGCCTCGTGGCGTTTTTCAAACATTTCTGCATTTTGATCTTATCGCTCGCCGCCCTGCGCTAAGTCTTAGCTCACACCGGCAAGGTTGTGAACGGGCCGTTACCGTTGGATGAACATCTTTTAAAAATTATCAATCACCCTGGGTGGAGCCTGGTGGAGGAAATTTACTGTCATTTTTGACAAAAAACTTTTTTGCAGTGGAAACGACGTGACGTTAGGGTTGTCAACTGTACTATAATTTATAGTATTGTACTATAGTTAGGGTCTCCGTACTATATACTGTTGAAGAAATATATAGTACGCGAAAATACTATATTTCAGTACAATAGCTCAATGTTTATATTTTGCGTTTCTATTTCATTACTAAAATTAGTAAAATAAAAAAAATCCTGCAATTTATGAACACGTCTTCAAAAATGGAAGAAGTGCATAAAAATATAGTTTTTATAAAAAAAATAATAAGTAAAAAATATACCTTAAGTCTATTTTTTATTCTTCCCTACTAAAATACTATATTTTTTTGAAGCGTACTATTATTTTTATGGCTTTTTCATAAAAATACTATATTCAGACCAAAAAATTTTGACAACCCTACGTGACGTGGACGTGACCTTTCAACCGGCCGCGGTTTGCTGACAGCTCTTTGCTCTGGCCGCCATTAAAACAGGCACCAGTGGTAGCCGTTAGATCAGTGCTTAGTTTACGACTCGCCGTCAACTTGGGCTTATAGTCCTTTGATCGAACTACGATCTACCCATTACTCACCATCCGCGAACCCGCGCCTCCGGTGTCCGGTGATCCCCTCATGGATGAAAAGCTGATAATCCTGATCACGCTGTAAGCGAGTTGTAGGTATGCAAGTTTGACTACAATATCACGGTGTTGTCTGATCCACCAACTCCATGCAACTCGCATATATATAGGGTGACTGGTAATTAGTGTACGATACTGCTCATGATAACAAACAATTTTTATTATGGGAGCAAAGCCGAATTCAGAAGAGGGGGAGAGGGAGACCCCTAGCAACATGGCTAACGACTGTCCAGAAGGACATGAAGATGCTAAACCTGGCGAAAGAAGATACCGAAAACCGCAGTAAATGGCGTCGCATGATAAGGAAAGCCGACCCCGAATAACGGGAAGTGGCGAGGCAGAAGAAGAGGAGCAAAGCCGAATTCATGAAAAAAATATCAGCTGTACATTAAGCAAACATAAATGTACTGAACAGCTAATTTTTTTTTCGCGTTTTCAGGTTTGTTCCCATAGTAAAAGTTGTGGGTTATAATGAGCACAGTCACGTGTTTAAGTATCGTACACTAATAATTACCAGTCACCCTATATACCATACCTTACAGTAAAAATTGTTATTGTGTTTATTCCACAGATACTTCCTGACAGTTCCTCAGACTGACTACATTGTGGTGCATTGGTTTGTATTCATCTTCGACCTGACGGTGGCCGTGTGGATGATGTGGTCTACCACCAGGAATGTGGCCATGCTGTTATGTGCCATGTTCCATCTCATGAACAGCAGGCTTTTCCGGATTGGTAGGTTTTAAGTTTAAGGGTCGTAGCACACATATCAAAACGGAAAGGGATCGTCACCGCCTCGCCTTTCTCCTCGGCGTCAAACAGTCGTCCACTTTACTTACGTAAAGTGGACGACTGTTCTGACCACGTAACGAAAGCGGATCACAAGCTCCGCCCCGTCGACTCGGCTACAACTAGGCGACGCCGCGCTTATGACTCGCCGACCGCTGGTTGACGGCTAGACGGAAAGTTTTTATTCGTATTTTGGTTTAAAATAAAATGAATAACACTTTTTAACGAGTGTACATGCGCGAACGTTCGCATAGGCTACCTTCACTGTCGCCTCTCTCGACCGCGGGCGGAGAGTGGACGAAGATACGTAAGCTGCTATTAGCGTACGGAGAGCCGTCAGCGAGGGTACGGAAAGCCGACCGCAAGTCTACCGCGCACAGCACCGCGGTTCGTGAGCTTGTCCGAGGCGATGCGATTACTTACGTTACGATTCCGATTAGTGTGCATTGCAGTAAGGAGTTTCATACAAATGACACTGAACGGCTCGAGTTGATACGGTGACGATCCTTTTCCGTTTTGATTGTGTGCTACGACCCTTAATCTTTATTTTAGTAATCAAATATTGTTAATTGTTACAACGGAAGTATGATGACGAGTTGCAGTCGACCAACCCGATCTGGGTTAAATAATTCGCCTTGTATCAACGCGGACCCAGCACAGCGTCGAAACTATAGAGCATCATTATCAACATATCAGCCGCAGGATTTCCACCGCTGAACATAAGCCTTCTGTTCTGTTCTGTTTTAGATTTCTAAAGGGTCCAGTTCGTTACTATGAGCCTCATTGGATAGTATAAGCTCAAGATATAGCCCAACGAGCTATGGAGAGGGCCATGCCCAGAGTCTAGAAAGGGGAGATCCCTTTCTAGACTCTGAGCATGGCCTCCCTCTTGATCGTGGTCGAGATTCCCCTGTAAAAAATCAAGTTGAAATGGCAGTGGGCAGGCCACATTATGACACGCAGAACTGATGGCCGACGCGCGACGGGGCAGTAAGGTCATCTACTGGAGACCAAGCACCAGCAAGCGCAGTGTAGGACAGTAGATCATACAGTTGGGAATCTAAAGATAAACAAGTTTCGTCGACGAGGGCTCTTCAATGAGGGCTTAGAGAATAGCGACTGATATTCTGTACCATCTAAGGGAGGAGACCTGTGTCCCAGCTGTAGGATCGTAATGGCTGATTAATTGAATAAGCCATACAACTCCGTTTAAATAATGGAAACTACATTTGTACAGCGGATATTTCAACATTCATCTTTAAAATACGGTCACCACAAATGATCAATGTAATCAAGGATTCTCAACAAACAATTAATATCTACGCAATCTAATGAGAAGGGTCATTATACCAGTAAACATCGCAGATAGGAAGTACATAGCTGAAAGAATCTAATTAGTTCGTCGTTTTTTTTTTAATTTGTTATTTGATAACTTTTTTTTGTTAGTAATATGATGCTTACCTATTTATAATTCACAATATATAACATCTAGGCTTCATTTTTTTTTACATAAGATTAGTTCTGTCGTCACGAGCTCTTGGGTCCCGAGTTTAGATGTGTTTTAACATTTGTCAACATCCTGTTGGCGTACCAAACCATTGCCGTGACTGCGCGCGCGCAGCTCGCGCTGCTCGCGTTCGCGGCGCATTCGCCAGTTGTGGACGCACCCTTACAGACTAAACAGATTTGCAATTTATTATACTGTGATCATGCCTGTTGGAAAATTATCAGCTAGTATCTTTGTTGTCTGTTCCTCTTAAAATACGTCGTGTTTCTTCCAGGTATGTTTCCATGGGTTTGTTTGGCCACAATGCCTTTATTCTACCCGTTTGATTGGCCTAAAACTCTCGCATCGAACACCAAAGACTACATTTTCAAGTTGAAGCAAAGTTTCTGCTATAAAATTAAAGCATACAGAAAAGAATCTGTTTGCGATGGTCCTAATGACAAATCTGATGAAAAAATGAACGTTATTGCTAAAGAGAAATCTGAATTTAACGAAGGGGCTACTAAAGAAGAAAATGCAAAAATTGCTTACACCTCTGATGTTGACACTAAAATAGCAAAATTAGACAATATATTTGATCAAGAAAAGGAAGAAATAGCTGAAAAAGATAAACAACCTTCTATAAATGAATCTGAAAAGCTTGAAACCACAAACAAGGATGAAGAGAAGGAAAATGACAATAGAAAGAAAATAACAATGTTTCTGATAATGTTTTACGTTTTCATTCAAGCATTTCTACCGTATTCACATTTTATAACAAAGGTAAAGTTTTCATTCATAATTATTTCTTAAAATTACTAGCTCTAAATACAAGCGGATAGCACTACAATTACTTTCTCATAGTATTGACTACAAAATTACTCTCACTATGAGTTTCTTATCCCCATTAAAAATTGACGGAATTTGTTTCGTCCACTTCTATTAAAATTGCAAGTTTTAAAATTCTTCTGCATTCTTCCTTTTCCAAACATTAAATTTATGCCAAATGCTCTTCTGTCTGAGTCTGTCTGCGTATAATTTTCGTTAAAAAGAGGTACAAAGTGTTTGCTTCACGTATTATGAAGCGCTTAAAAACAAACACAATAGCCTTACTATAGGTAGGTAAGTCTAGTGAAACCTCTTTTAATGGGAACGTCAAAGGCAGACTTTTAAATATAGCTCCTATTAACTTTGAAGGCATAAAACGTAAAAAGGGAACTGGAAAAAGGGGTATTTCAGTTGCATACAGTTATAATCCGTGGGCGGACGGCGTGGGTGAGCTCTTGAAAAATTAAAGAGCCTTTTCATATTTGACCTAGAATCGCCACTCGTCTATTTATTATTAAACTTCGTTCTACGATCTCGAAACTATCGCCAAGTGCGGTTTTAATAAGAGGGAATGTGAAATTCAGCAGGAGATTATGAATTTGTGATAAATTGATTCATACCTAGTTTAAGAGCATTGCAGTGTATCCGGCGAAACACCGCACAACCTAATAAAAATTAATGAATTGAATTTTCGCATATGTTTGTATGTAGGTACAATCCGCGTCACTACGAGTATTCCCCTGTTGGAAGCCCCTACGTTCGTCGCTAACGCAATTGATGAAGTCCACAGTACCATGATTTCCAACACTTCAACCTCTCATTGAGACTGTCAGGACCTTCAGTGCTAATATTGACAAAAATCCTTTCTAGGGCTACAACAACTGGACAAACGGCCTCTACGGCTACTCCTGGGACATGATGGTCCACACGTGGGACATCAGTTCCGTCATCGTCAAAGTAGTGGACAACGAGAGAAACGAAGAAATTTACGTCGATCCTGAAATGTACACGCTGAACGACCGATGGTCGAGGCATGGAGACATGGTGATTCAATATGCACACTGTCTTAAAGACAATCTAGATAGAGCGTTGGAAGCAATGTGGGATAATACATCGAAGGTTATCTCCAGCAATATATCTATTTACGTCGATATCTGGTGTTCTATGAATGGGAGATTCGTCCAAAGAATGTTTGACCCTAAAGTCGATATGCTTAAGGCTGCATGGTCTCCATTTAGCAAGGTTCCCTACCTGATGCCGCTGTTAGACGAGGCTGTTCATTGGAGGAAGGATCTCGATGAAATAAGGAGTGAAGTACATTCTTGGAGTGGGCACAGTGATGTTGTTTTCTTTGCTGATTTTCCAGGTACGTCCAAAATTGAGAGTGATTAAGTCCAGCCAGGCTCATTACTTTGTTTAGGTACTTCATCACCACTACTCTCAATACGGTGAAGGAACACATCTTGAGGAAACCTAATCACCAAAATTAATAATTTACGGTCTATATACTTTACGAAAACATTTATCACAAATTAATTAACTCACAAAATATAGTTAGCATCTAATTAGTGGATGCTGGAAATAATGCAGGCTCTCAAGCATTTGTTATTAAAAACAAAAGAGCGGCGGCTGCCGCTTCAATAACATTTTTATTTAATTGAAGTGTTGATTGAGATAGATACGAAACAATGAATGGCTCGTGCCTAATTAATAACAGGCGCACGAGTCCATAAAGAAGGTTAAACTTTGCTTTTCAAGGTTGGCCTTCGGATTGGGTCCTTTAGCTTTGACAGATGTAACCGGCCAAGTCTGGCAAAAACTATTACTAAGCAGTCTTTCATCTTTCAAATTTTCAAATAAATAAAAACGCAGGGTGACTTTTGTGCACGGGCATGCGGACAGCAAGTAATGGGTGACTTGCCGTCCGATCATGGTCCATGCCCGGGTCGACTTCGCGTTGTGTTCCACGCGTGTCTCTAAGAGTTGTCAGCAACCTGACGGGGAAACTTAAAGAGCCAAAGCCTGCCGGGGTCGCGGGACTGTCTTATCAGGACACCGTGACCCTGGAGTATAAAGGGCTATCGAAGGACATCGTGGATTTTAGTCAGTACGAGTCTGACAGTCCCTCTCGTCCCGGCCAGGGTGGAAGGATTTATTGGATAACTTTACCACGACAAAAAAAAACCCCTATGATATGTTAATAGACAATATATTTTTTGATCTTATCAATGGTTATAGTATACTATCTCTGTATTAAAACTACCTACTAAGCTACATATTACCAATCAATACTGACAAAGCAATGTCTCACAAGATCAGATCAAGAATAATCTCGTGCAGTGCAATACTACGAGTGTCTTTATTCCACTATTTGTCATTTCTAACTCACGCACGCCTATAAATATCAATTGACCCATTCTATTCATTTCAATTTACAAGTTCTATCTTCGCAGGATACGACCAAGAAAAGTACATCCCGGCGGAGCTGCAGAATGTTACGTTTACTGTATTAGAAGGAGTTGTGGTCTTCGAGCCAGAAGTAACCAAGCAAAAAATTGGACAGTCCTTCAAAATGATCAAAGGAAACCGGGCCCAAGTCATGTCAGGAATGTTTCATAAAGTCCTCAACATCGGAGAAGATCCTGCCTTTTATATGTATACCTTTTATAATAAAACGGTGGCGAATTTGGAAACAAATAACTTGCCAAACCCTAAACTGCCTGTTTTTAAAGAACTGTTTAGAAGGTTCACGAATATGATCATATTTGGTGAACTGGTGGTCAGTAATATATTTCAATTGTTTAAGTTTTCACAATGTAAATCTTAAAAAAAAATACTGCGTGCTGTGGTTACGATTATTATTTTCAACATATTTTATGAAAATGGTTTTGCCATCCCAAACTTTAAAACAAACGCGGGACAAATTGAGCTAGCCTTTACTTTCGTTGGAATTCTATAATATATTCCGTAATCACTAGAAGATCTCAGATAAATAAATATATTCCCACGTATCAATGCAATTTTTATTTCCTTGTATTATTAATTTCTACTTGTTTAATTTTAAGATAAGGTTTTTGTGAACGCATCTAGCTCGTAATTCTTTTGTGAACGCACCGCAAAGACAGTGTTACCATGCCTTCATTAAAAATACTTGAATGTGTTTTTAAATTGGAAATTGTACGTTATTAATAAAAGTTGAACAACAATAATTCTGTGTACTTATTTTTGACAATTCTGGATATACCAATATATAACAGATAGATAAAAAATCTCAAAAAAAAACTTTTGTTTCAAACATTATTAATTGATTACACATGCCAAGCAAAAATACATAACTGAGATAACCACTGATCAAGGAATTTTATCTTCTCACATGTCCTTTAAAACTAAGGAATTCAATCTCAATTTTTCGAAATCTCATTTCATGGGAAGAACTTCAGAAACTTTCGTGATTATGAAAATAGGTAATTCCCCGTCAGTGACTGGCACATTTGCTTGACATCAGAGGCGGATTAACCTTAAGGCAAACTAGGCATGTGCCTAGGGGCGCGAAGGTACAAAGGGGCGCTCGGGCAGAATTGTAAAATTTTCCTTGGCCCCCATCTCATCGCGTTTTGCTAAGATACGAGTACATCGGTTTTGGTCAAACTATAGTATGACTTATTTTTAATCATAGGGGCGCCTATGACATGCTTGCCTACAGCGCTCCCAACGTTTAATCCGCCTCTGCTTGACATAACATCACTGTGCGTAATGATACACCCAGTTTTTCCCATTTATGATAAAAGGTAGGGCAAGCTTATTGACAGCTAGGAATCAAGTATTGAGCAATTCTTGATAGAAAACTCCGGGATCGTATCACAGGTATACCTACCTGGTCCAGATACGTGCATAAATATTGTTTATTTGACACTAAATACTTTAAAAGGAACCGTATTTAATGTCATCAAGTATGCTTGAGTATTTTTAATTGAAATTGATTGTACGAGAATTGATTGTATTGATCGTTTAAGTACTCATCAGTATTTTACATACAATATTAAAAAAAAAACGTTATCTGGACTGGATCCCGATCCCGTGGAAATTACCAATACTACTGATACAAGATCTCATAACAATCTTTTTCTGAGATTGCTTTAGTTGAAAGAATCCACTGTGCACCTCTTTGAAATTATTTTATAATCATAATAAAAATGTATCTTTCTAGCCTAACACGTCTGTTTCCTCGTTCAAGTTTTTGAAAAACATGACACTATTCCATATTATTATGCATAGTTTCCAAAACAGCTAAATACCTATTGACAAAACTGTAATTTCCATTTGTACGGTATTTTTATTATAACCTGGCAACTCTGCTCGGCGCGGCGGGCGGGTTCGTCTGTCAAATAGAAAATGAAGGCGACAGCGACAAACGGCGTGGCGTGAAACGAGTTCATTCATCTTTTCCTCTTGCCGCTGTGACGAGTCAAAGAAGTTCGGGCTGTAGCCGACGCCTCGTCACCGCGAATAAATAGTAAACCGAGGACAATCGTGACCATTGTCGAAATTAGTGTCATTTAAGCAGCACGCCTTGCCGCCTCTTCGAACATTTTTAGTCATCTGTGATATAACGATACAGGAGCCTCCTGTTATTCAATTTTAGGTTAAAAGTCTCGTGTGATGATCAGTGCAACGTTATAAAAGTTTGAGAACTGTGCGCTCTCGTGTCTCGTGACCGGTAAAAGGACTATTAGAAAAATGGAGTCCCCGGTGATGGCATACGCGTTCGATGTAACACCGAATTACTCGTACATTTTCGAATTCGAAAACGAATTTATCCATTCCGACTATCGGAAATGGATGACCGAAAATTGGACTGTGGCGTTTTACTATGTTGGTGTCTACATGGCGTTCATTTTCGGCGGTCAATACTACATGCAGAACCGACCCAGGTATGTAACGAGGTGCTTCCTCTGTGCCAAGTTCACTGGTCTAGTGGCCCACTAATGTAAATTAATAGACGTAATACAGGAACTAACGTAATCTGTTACCAAATAGAGAACATGCTGACAGTAGTTATTATTTTGAAATCTTTTCTCAGTTTCCTATCAGAAAGTGGTTTCCGTAATTTTACTGCTGTGAATGCTTATTAATAGTAATAGCTGAAAAACATTCTTGTTGTTTTTATCAAGTCAAATATTTTTGATAAGAACAGGAATTGGTCAGTGGGTCATCATAAGGAGAATTTCTATCAAAGTTTTCAATTTAAATAAGTGTCATTATATCCACAAGTATTTGATATCAAAATTATTTATGATATACTGACCATAATCTAAAAATGTGTTAACCATGCCTTGATCCGGGGTCGCAGGATTTATTTCCTCACCGTGACCCCGGAACATAATGGGCTATTGAAGGACACCGTGGATTTTAGTCAGTACAAGTCTGACAGTCCCTGCCCGGGGTGGGAGGACTCATTTGATGATTTTACCACGCTAAAAAAACCATGCCATGACACATGGTTGAAAATATTTTCCTGTATGTTAATGTCTAAACATCAGCAGTTCTTTTAACATTAAATTTAGCACAGAAGTTATTTTATTAATCAATACCTACTTATTTACATTTCTAAATTTTCCTTGATATTATCACATTATCACAAACAAACACATTGTTTTCCTTCACCGTTTTGAGAGCAGTGGTGTTAACAAATCAAATAACAGATTCATCTATTAAATTAACAGTTCAATACAGCATTGTATATGTATAGGTATCAAAAGAAAACATAATAAAATCATCTTACAACTTCTTATAATTATGTTCATGTTACGCAATGAAATAATGATAATTATTCTAAATCAAAAGTTTAAAAAATAAGCTATCAGTTATATAAAGGTGTCTAGTTCTCTTACTTGCTATCAAAGTAAATCTAATTTGAAAGTAAAATTTGGAAAAAAAAATTGCATGAATTTATTCTTCATAATTATTTCAAGTTTTTATTTTTTAATTATGAAGGCCAACCACTCTTAAAATGAAACCACAATCAAAATGAATAAAAGTAATTGACTCATGAAAATGCATGTATTTTTTTTTTACTAATGATACAATTTAATCTAGATACTAGCGGCCAAATTTTCAACCTTCTCAATAGATTTTCTGAAAACATTCCTAAACAAAAACCTTGAGCTTACAACATAAAACACAAATAACATGTCCCTTTAATCCTTACAAACAAAACAGAATTATCTTATTTAGTACCAGTCTTTCAAAAGTTGTGGGCATACAGATAAACTTAAACTACTTTGTTTCTATTATATTTTTTTGTGAATAAGAATTTACATTTTTGCATAAAATACAGGTATTACCAGATGGAATATTGGTTTTTGTATCACTTGTTATATAAGATTTTTTAATAGATCATGTACGCAGTACGTCTAGAGAAAAAAAACTGGCCCCCACTCTCATCATCAATTCAATATCTTTACCTATAACAACTTTGGAATGTGTTGCATTGCATTCATCTCATTCACAAGTCATACAGCTACTACAGTAATGTCATGCAGCCAATAGTAATATAATAAAAATATGAGCTATTTTATCAGCCAAATTACTGTAAAAGATGAGTCAGACTTTATTAAAATTAATATTATCTCATATATATGTGACTAGAGTTGCAGTCATGAATTCATGATAGATGCTTTATTTTTTGCTATCTTTATCATCTTCTTTCATAATTCAAATCCAATCTGAAACACAATTTCTCCTAGAAATTAACAAAACCAGAAACAACACAAAATGTTTTTTATCAAATCCTGTTACTTTTTTTCCAATCCGATTTACGTGACTAATCAGATGTATTTATGTTTCCTTCTTCAAGTACTGAAAACAATACAATGAAGATAATTGTTATTAATTATTATCCTACAAGCGGAATAAAAGCGAGTACTTATTTTATACTTAGTCATAAAGTTGGAGCTGCAGAAACCATTCAGCAGAAACAAAAGTGTTGACTAACTTCATAGTAGAAACTAGAATACAATGCAATGTAGTACTAGTGGTTTCACAATTAGATTATTGATCATTGATCATCTTTTTGAATAACAATAAGCATGAGTAATAAAAAAAGCCAACAACTGTTCTGTTGTAAACACGATATTGAAATCTTAATAGGAAATCAATTAATTATTAATTACACAGGTGCATAATCTATTATTAAACATACTTACGGCAACAAGTTGCCTTCTTTTAAGTCTAGCAAATTATCATAATTGATAGTTCTAATTACCAATTGGCCTGTATAGATTAAAAAGAAATGGTCATCCGTAATCTGTGCAGCTGTTTATAAGTAGTATGAATAATATACATAATAAAGTAATCACAATTATGAAATAAGCAGCTGACATTAGTCACGTTTTTCGTGATTCAAGATAAGAGATTCGTGAGAGGAAAATGTAAAGAAAAATCTGTAAGCGCTAGTTTAGTTCTTAAAGTCATAATAATGAGTTATCATTATCGTAGTTTGGTCATGTAGAGTTATCTTCCTGACCAAAGTAGCAACAATCACATTATCACTTCAAAAACATGCAGAAAACAACTGAATATTACGTTTATCCCAGCTTTGCTCGACAAATGTGTTGTCATTGCACAGAGTTCCCGCAAAAAATATATAACGCCTATATTGCTGAAGAGAGCCAATTTTTAAACGTGTTCTCTGTTGCTTATCTCCTTATTTCTACATAAATGCCTATTTCTATACATCAAATATTCGAGAACAGTAAAGCTGTATGTAAACAAGTATGTTTCCATCACGTGAACACTCGCGCAGTTATCAGGTAAATGTGCGAGCGCAACAACAAAGTAGTGATATAATTCCTGATGTAAAGGTTTAACCTTTAATCTATAAATTACCGAATACGGATAATAAGCCACAAATCATCGCGTGTTTCTTATCTATAGCACCCATTGACATAAAGCGTGATAGTAATAAATAAAAGAATTGAGATACCTAAGCTACAAGTATGCCTGAATATATTTAAAACTGCCCCTTTTGCCCTAACTGTCCTAAAAATAATACAAGACTTAGAATAACACCCTGCAGTATCCCATGTTCAACAAGAAAACCATGAGTAGTCTATTAATTCAACCTGATACTTCTTCAAATTATTGTTTTAGTGTTGATTGTAGAAATTAAAAACTGAGCGTGGCTTGACAAAAATCTACAAAAACTAGTAGTCGTTGGGATAGAACCTGTGTCAAAAGCCTTTTCCAAATTTACAGACTTACGACAGCCTTGTTTTACTAACGTCAATACGCCATGAATGATGATCTTGTCTGTTTGAAGCACATCGTGTGTAGCAAGTAGGTATTTAAGTTATATTTATTATATTATATTATATTTATTTTATTATATTCCTATTTCGGAAACATCCACAGGACAAGATAATAACATTGGGTAGGTATCTCTGACAACTTTATTTTTTATATTAGGCAAAGAGCGGTTTAACTAATACTGTATGTAAACACGAATTAATTATAATCTATAAATATTCCTATTTTTAGCATTAAAAATGTACAAAAATCATTTGTACATTATATTTTATAAGATATAAAACATTAGGTATGCTTAAAGAATACGACAATACAGGCTTTAATAAAACCGAGCTCAAGACTGTTTGAAACAATTGTAGTAGTATAGTAGTTAGTAAAATCATCAAATGAGTCCTCCCGCCCTGGGTGGGGCGGAAGGGACTGTCAGACTCTTACTGACTAAAATCCACCCGTGTTCCTTCGGATGCCCTTTACGTTCTGGGGCCACGGTATCCTGGGGTTAAGAAAGAACCCGCGACCCCAGCAGGCATTTGGCGCGAAACACGACGCGCCACCGACCAGGGCTTGGTCTTTGGTCGGACGGCGAGCTACCCATTACTCACCGTCCGCAAGCCCGCTCCGCCGCTGTGCCCTCTGCTGATCAGAGCAGGCCCGAAGCCAGCTAACAAGCCGATTCCTATCGGCTTGCCTTTCGAAATATAGCAAATACTAATATCTATTATTTTCATTTATCATAAATAAATTATGAAAAGAACAATCAAAAAAATAAATAAACGCCTACAATTTTTTTCCGCGCAATTCAACTCACGCCAAACAGATAACGTTTGTAAGCCGCAAGGCGAATCCAGAATTCAGTTCATTTAATTAATAGTTTCTCTTGTACCGATCGTGAGCTTGATGCCATATAACACCGCTAGTTTAAGGACGCTGGAAAGCCGAACATTACCGGCTTATGATAAGGATAGAAATATGAAATGCGTACGCCAGAACGAGATGGAATGATACTGGACTTCGTACCTAATTCGTTTAGATAGTATTATTCGGATGACAGATTCACATTAGTTTTGGTTCGCGCTTATTTATATTTTTGTGTTTTCATCTGTCCATTTGCGTTTGATTTGGTATTATTTGTGTTGAAATTTTTAAGTTTTGTGTAGTTAGTGCAGTAATAACAAGGTTAGTTCAGTTCAATGGTATTGTTTACTAAGTGTTCAGTGTTCACCGTAAAACAGTGTCATGTAAGTTTCGAAGTTTTCAACTAGATGGCGTTGTGCAATTACGTCACGATCCTGAATCGCGGTGTTAAGGTGTGTAGTCGATTAGTATAAGGTTTTGTAAACATATTTATTTTATTTCGTTTTATGATGTGATGTGATTGAGATTATCAATAATGTGTGATTTCAATTTGTTAACCGTACGTAATTCCGTATGTATATTACATTTTTTTTGTTCGTTCTTTGTTCGCGGGATAACTTCGTCGTTAATGAACCGATTTTGATAATTATTTTTTTGTTGGAAAGAAAATATTTTGAAAGTGGTCCCATCATAAGAAAATCAGGATTTGATGATAGAAGACCAGAGAAATCAAGTAGATCTTTCAAAAATCGCAAAGTATTTGGGTTGAATATTTACACTAAAAAGGCTAGGTTGGAGCAATAGTTACTGGAATTCACGTTTTGGTCCGGCTTCACTCTCAAGAATATTTACCCTGCGCCACTGGATCAGAGGGACACGCGTTGGAGCGTCCACACGACAGGCTATTCGCATACGGGCAAAGAGACCCCTTAGGCACGCAGTGCCCAAGGAAGAGTTTTTGCCCGCATCCCAGGGTGCACCGGCCCGAAAAACTGGTCTTCCCCCCGGACTTATCCGAGAGGGAACTCCAGTCCACGGGCGCACGTGGAGGTTTCCTGTCTTACCACCCCAACAATTATTAACTTTGCTAAACTACTTTTGTCTACGTCACCAGTAATTGAAATTGATTGACGTACAACTCCGATTTAATCGAAGGTACTTAAAATTTATAACTTTCTCTGAATGGCCATTGCTTGTCGAAAGACTGCCATGAGTAGCGGCGTCTTCACATGCAAATATTTTTGCATAAATAAGAATTTTCTTATCGTTCCCCTGCAAAAGGTAACTTCACACGTGTTAGCTGGTTTAGTTAGGAAGAAACGATTAATGGATCAGGTTAATGAGGATCTACCTGTATCCTCATAATGGATCGATCGCCAACCGACCCATCAAGGCTTGTAATTATGGGGAAATCCTTATTTAGCAGTGGAAATCTACTACTGACTGTTACGTATCGCCATAAGAACTCTCAGCAGAACATACAGGTTTTAATGTAAACGAAATGTACCTATACGTAAAAAGTTACAAACTAAAAAAGACAGCTCATAGACTAGAATTTAAAAAAATCAAACGTTCTTTTTGAACCAACTTTCTTATTGCCTAGATTCAGAGCGTGCTTCGGAGATTGCGTAAAACAAAATATTCGTTTTCATAAAAGTAAATTTGATTATCTAATTTCATACATGTTTACAAACGCGATATTATACTGAGCGTGGGTGACCGGGACATCGTTCGACGGCTCCGGTGGGATGGGCGGCCAGAACCGAGGGGGTGAATCTCATGAATGAAACTCCGCATCTGATCTGCAACGTTACGTAACTCGAGTTTGGCACGCTTTCATGAATAAAACCGTTTTCATAGCCACACTGCAATTTCCACTCATTCATATTGCCCATTTTTATGATTTTAAACAACATCGTATTCATTTTCGGTTCATTCTTTGCAAAGTATCGCTTTCGTTTGTTACTTCGTCAGCAATTAAGTGAAGTGAAAGTTGGACACAGCGAATTGAATGCTAGTCCCACATACAGTGTATGACATCACACATGTGGTCCGAGGCGGTCACTAGCGAGAATATTGGGTAACACGAGATTATTGAAGAAAATATTCCAGATATATTTTTGGATGTCATAGACCTTCATCAATACTAAAATCCGACAATAATAAAGAAATTATGACAGTGTTCGTTGAACACATCGATTACTGATGATATTACTTTAAAACAAGCTAACATCTAGGTCAAGGTGTAGGTAAGTAGTCTATTTCAGTGTAATCCCGAGGCTTCGGTGGCATAACTCGGTGCGTTCAATGTTCAATTACGCAGATTACGTTAACTTTACGAGACACTCCAGTTTAATGGTACACCGACATATACGTTTAAACGAGTATCTGGCGTAGTCATTTAAAAGTAAGCCTCATTGAGCTTAAATTGTATGATTTGGTTGAGTTAGGGTAATTGCTTTTGTAGAACCTCTTTATATTTCCATACATCTATCTTCTTTGAACTTTGAAAATCCAATAATTGAATTTCACTGCTCAGACCACATTTACTCCTATTTAGATAATACTTCGAATACTTTTTGGAGCACTTTTCTCATATTCTTTTGTGAATAAAATGCTTTGTAAATGTATTTCCGAAGCTAACAATGCCAGCAGATTCTTATGCTTGAGAGTAGAGTCGAGGGTTCCACCAAATTCTGTTCGTGCAAAAGAGTTGCTTTTCTTTAGCCAGATACATCTCATACATCATTATTTGTTGTTTTACCTTTTTACGGTTGTATTATAGCTACTATACATCGTTTATTTTTCTGAAATTGTTCGTTACGACCAGCAATGTTTTTGAGACCAACATTTTTCATAAATGCCAGTTCTGAACGTTAATGCGGCATCTACCATTAATAATTGTGACGTCATTTCATTTCTGCGTTCATATTCGTGTGCACTGTAGACGGGTTTTCATGTGAATCCATTCACCGGCGAACTTTGTTTACTCTGTGACCGTTGTTGAAATTAGTTTGAATATCGATTGGAGCTATTTCTGGCTGGATGCTATTCTTGCAAACTGTATACGTTCTGAGGAAAGTAGGTAAATTGTATTTATGGAAGGAGAGGTAACATTAATAATAGTGTCATATTTGACAGAGTAGGTTCAAAATCTACCCTTTTCCATTTGGGTGTTTTCCATATCCAGAAAGAAACCACACCAGCTAAGATCCTTAACTAAATTACATCCTGTTTTCGATGACAATGGCGCACGTTTCGAAACAAAACATTTTTTTTTCTCCTATTAATTATGATATTAAATTGTTCTTCTCTTAAAAAAGAGTAGAAGTGACTTAACTGATACGTTTTTAACAACCTTGTAAGTTTTATTCATGTCGTTAACCGGTTAGTATTTTTGGAGAACTGCCCATTATTGTAATAGAAGGCGAAGAAATTTAAGCCGTATCAACATTTGCGTCGTAAGTAAATTGTTTAAATAACTTAAAAAAAAACAGATAGGTATATTCTAGTTGCATATTCAAATGATCACTCGCCTAACGAATGAATCTGAAATCACTACCAAATTATAAGTGATTGATATCAAAACTGGAAAACTTGGTTATTTCGGGAAGTGGTAGGCAAGTAATAAACATAAACCAATATTGACTATGATAATAAGTTACCTCATTACAATGTTTATTCATGTGATCTTGTACCTGAGACAATGAAGGACAAATTTGGGTCAAAAATAGGTTTCATATCAACTAAAAAAATAAACAAATTAATTTAAATAGCCTTATTTATAAAAAAAAAAAACAAATAGTAAAATAAGTTTTAAATACGGGTAGAAACAATCATTTTAAGAAGATTATGAATGAGTGATCTTTGAACTCGAATATAATAATACACACTTACACAGGGTT
Source organism: Agrotis clavis (assembly GCA_954870645.1). Classification (NCBI taxonomy): domain Eukaryota; kingdom Metazoa; phylum Arthropoda; class Insecta; order Lepidoptera; family Noctuidae; genus Agrotis; species Agrotis clavis. The sequence continues at coordinate 24,151,251 of OX940921.1, forward strand.
CTATGTACTTAACATAAGTTTTATGAAATAAAAAAAACACATTGTTATGCAATAAAATGATTCTCACCTCGGGAATATAATTACTGTCATTAAAAAATATAGCTAATTAATTTTTAATTGAAGACTTTTTTGAAAGAAGACAAAAAAAAACTGTCAGATTTACGTGACAGTGCCTCAAATACTGAAAAAAGTAACAGCTTTCTTCATAAAACAAGAATATTCAGCAGTTTATAATTGACATTTACCCTCAATACCGCCAAACACTTGATATTTAATCGGCTAATCGACTTAGAACCTCTAACGCGGATTATAAAGTCCATAAGGTCAGTAACCCCAACCCAGGGCCAGTTTGTTTAACGATTGACATTCACAAGCTTTCTGTTAACGACTATTAAATCAATTAACTATATTGGAGGTATATTATATTATGTAAACTCAAACTCAAATTCTTTATTGCATTCATGTGTAGTACATAGGTCTTACAGAAATGTATAAGTTTCAACATGAAACCCGGTTAGGGCACGGCAACATAATATAATATTAATTACATTGACAATGTACATTAATTATGTCCGTTTCCCCCATCATCGGCGAATATATTCATGAGTCTTTATAGACTAGTTATCAGTGTCCATAAATTACAAATCTATTTAGAAAAATAATGTTACTATCTCTTTAGTCGGTCCCTCATATCTGAGAGTATCGTGGACAGCTTAGGAGTTGCATCTGGAGCAGTTTTTTATATTGGGGCAGACCCACCACAATATTGCCAAACCACTGCAACTCCTGAAAGGCAGAATCAACAGTGACAACCACCAGAAAAGCGCCGAGACAATGAAGCTCGACGTGTCCCGGAGAATGAATTTACCTGTCTCAGATCCTGCAACGAAATTAATAAGAAAATAATAGTGGAGGAGTAGGAAAAAAACACGTGGTTCCACTTCCCTCCATATCAAGCATCTGGAGCGGATGATAAGCCTCATAGGATGATTATTCCTTCACCTGATCTGTCCATCGAGTTGGTGAACAACCGCGCGATCGTTTGCCTTCGGTGTTTCCAACCACAATCAATTTTCCAAGCTTTCATCGCCTCCACGATGTGGTTGAAATAGGAGAAAATGCGACTGATTTAAGATCAATGCATTGGTGCGTTTGGCAGTCCACGGTATTCTCAGGATTGGTCTCCAGCAACACATCTCAAAATGCATCAATCCTCTGTGTCCACCAAAAAGTCCCATGTTTCCACTCCATGCAGGAAGATGACTAGTACTCGTATCAGTCTGATCTTGCTTATGATACCAATTCCTCTCTTCTAAATATTGCTTTTTTAAACGGGTCAAATTATGAACACGTTTTTTTTAAATTAAAGTATAATGTTACCGGCAAAAAAAAAAAAAGGTTAAAAAAAATAGCCGTGACGTATTGTAAATTTTAAAACTACTTCTTTTCGTATCGATGACTAATCTGGTATTATACATATAAGTTAGTTTCAGTTTAAAAGCTTATCTTCGCTAATTATGGTATAAGTAACAAAAGAAAAAATACTGTTCAAATATTATTTAACTAATGTAACTTACAGACTAATTAAATTTTTATTTTTGACCCAAACTTGTTCTTCATTGTCTCAGGGACAAGATCACATGAATAAACATTGTAATGAGGTAATTAACATAGTCAGTATTGGTTTCATGTTTATTACTTGCCTACCACTTCTAGAAATAACCAAGTTTTCCAGTTTTAATTGCAATCATAAAAAAAAACATGATAGTGATGTCAGGTTCATTCGTTATGTGAGTGGATCATTTGAATATGGAACTAGAACATTTATCTGTTTTTTTTTTTTAAGATAAAGTATTTTATCTCGCTCGACTTACATAAGCCAGAATACTTTTTTGCTAAATTCTTACATAACGTATCAGATTTATGAAATGATACGTAATAATATTCTCTTCGAAATAGTCTTTTTGCCAGATTTTGTTCCAAATCCGCTATTGGGACGATTTCGTTCTGAAATCTAAAAACCCTTTTCCTATTTGGATGTTCATTGTATCGAAATAAACCAGATGTTGAGAACATCGAGATAATCGCCGTCAAGGTCGAGGGGGGGAAACCGCAACCATTTTCTGGCTACCAGCTTTTGTTAAATTTATTTGGAACGTATCGTTGAACAGCATCCAAAAGTTTATTATTCCGTTGAAAATTGCAAATAATGCTGACTCTAAAATGTTTAGGAGTTGTTATTGATTTTTCGAGTACAATATACTTCTTTCTCTGCTGAATGCTGGCTGTTGAGAACCCTCAAGCTCAACTTTGTCGTGTGGGTCGTTATTATATTTTTCAGTTTTGGGTTATATAGGTCAGTCGGTCAGTAGCACAGCTTCCTCTGGTTTTCGGTATGGGGTCTACCTTTCTCCTTTTTGTTGTCCTTACATTTAGCCTTGAAAGGGGCGCTTATGTATCTTCTCAGGTCGTCATAAACTCGCAACAATGATCTCCCAAAATGATTTTCACTTAAAAGTACGTTGCCACCAAAGCCATGATCAACCATAGCGTGTTTGATTAGATAAAAGAACATTCAAAAATACTTTTTTATTCAAGGTGGTTGTCCAAACCTTGAACGTGGCGTTAAATTCTAGGCATCGATGATGTTTTTTTTTCAAACTTACACTTACTTTCGGCCATCGACCCCAAAGGTGAGAACCGTTAAATCAAGGCGAGTAACTTTTTAATTTGCGTGCCTATTATGATAAATTTTCACTTTAATGCAAACTTTTGGCAAAACGAGTCGGTTTTTGCCGACAGATGCGAAATTTTCGCGTTAAATTTATCGCTTTTGCTGATTTTTTTCGGTAATCGCTCATGTGGGAATAAGGATGCTATTTCATCCTTTCGAGTCAGGTAAGGGCTGTCTCCCAAGGGGATTAAACGTTACAGTGAGTGATTTATACCTTTATACGCAGTTTACTCAAAATTATATTATGTGAATACGATGAAGGATTATGTATAAAATATATAAGAATAACATAGTTTCTATTTATTAAGGTATTATATAAGCAGTTGCTAACTAAAACCGTTGCTATAATACTTAAATAATTTAATGTAAACTACTCTGACTCTATCACAATGCTCCAATATCTATATATATAAAATTCAAAACTGACTGACTGATCTGACAACGCACAGCCCAAACCGCTGGGCCTAGAAACTTAAAATTTGGCATAAGCCCTCCTTATACCACGTAGGTGAGCACTAAGAACGGATTTTGCGAAATTCGGCCCCTAAGGGGTTGTTTTTGGGGTTGATAGTTTGTATGAAACTTCGCTACTGCAGGTGCTAGGAATTCCTTTCTTACTACAAGTGCTAGGCGTCTCAAATCTTGCATGCTGGTTCTTTTTAAGACGGAAATGCTCAACAAGGTACAAATTTTGTGAAACTCGACCCCTAAGGGGTTGTTTATGGGGTTGATAGTTTTTAGACTTACATTTTTACATATGGCTTTTTTTTGGACGTAAATGAAACGAAAGACGGGATTTTGTGAAATTCGACACCTAAGGGGTTTTTTTTGGGGTTGACAGTTTGTATGAAACTTTGTTACCACAAGTGCTAGGAGCCTCAAATTTTGCATCGGGTTCTTTTTTAGGAAGTAGATGCTCACCATGATGGGATTTTGCGAAATTCCACCCCAAAGGGATTTGTTTTTGTGTTTGATAGTTTGTATGAAACTTCGTTACTACAAGTGCTAGGCGTCTCGAATTTTGCGAGGGGTTGTTTTTAAGACCTAAATGTTCATTAAGACGGTTTTGCGAAATTCGACCCCTAAGGGGCTTTTTCGGGATTGATAGTTTGGAGACTCAAATTTTGCATAGAGATTCTTTTTTGGACGTAGTTGCGGGTGTTTTGTGAAAATAGACCCCCAAGGGGATTTAGGGATTGATATTTTGTATGAAACTTCGTTTCTACAAATGCTAGGAGTAAGTATTAAATTTTGCAAGGTTGTTCTTTTCTGACGTAAATGCACACAAACGCAAGGCACTATTTTCTGAAATTCTACCCCTAAGGGGCTGTTTATGGGGTTGACAGTTTGTATGAAACTTTGTTACTACAAATGCTAGGAGTTTCAAAATGGGGGTTGTTTTAGGACCTAGGTTCTCACTAAGACGGAATTTTACAAAATTTGACCCCTTAGGGGTTGTCTTTGGTGTTTGTAACTAGAGGACACAACATTGCAGGGGGGTTTTATTTAGGATACAGGTTCTCACTAAGAGAGGATGATAAGAAATTCGTCCCCTAAAAGTTTGTATTGGGGTTGATAGTTAGGAGTTTTTAATTTTTAGGACCTAGGTGTTACCTAAGACGGAATATTGCGGGTTGATAGAATTTTTGTTGAATATTGATTGAGTTTTTCTAACAGTATCCCTTATAGAGGGTGGCCGGGACTAGAAATTCACAAAGGCAAAGTTCGGAAATCACGCGGACGAAGTCGCGGGCGTAGTGCTAGTATTTCATATAATCCAGGATGAATAAAATAAATTGTAGATATGTGCCGTTAGTTCAATGCCGTTAAAATAATATCGCATTTGAGATAACGGTTTGCGCATTAAGTAATTACTTTATTCATTAAAAAAAATATGATGAAGTATGTAGCTCTTGAAATAATAAAGCCATTTGGCCGATGAAAAATAATTTCAATATTTTTTTACGGCAAGATTTCACGTGTACATAGTTTTTATATTTTTTTCCTTTGACAAAGTTTCTATTGAACGTTTTTTACATTGTATAAGAAAACCCATTGACTGCTAATAAAAAACTTAGTGGTTATAAACTGTAAATACATAGAACAAATTGTTTATGTCATAGGAAATAATGCGAAGAGGCAATTTGTGGGCTAAGTGGTCAGTTTGTTGCATAAAATTATATTTATGACAGTGCATTTACGGTTTATTAGAGGAATATAAAAAGCAATCATAATTTTATCGCAATTCATATTGTGATTCTGCTAAAGTGACATTTTTGAACGTCTTGGGTCAAGTAAAATAAGGAAGGATCATAGAGAGTAACGTTCTATCATTTCTGTCTGTTTTGTGAGAAAAAAAGCGGAAGTTAAAATGTGTAGATATTTACGAAACGTCCTCGTGTATTTCAAAAATTATTCCATGGGAATATAAATCCAGGTTATAAACTATTTGTGTGCCATATTTCATCCACATCCGTTCAGTAGTTTTTGCGTGAAAGAGTTACAAACATACATAGACATACATACTCACAGACTCGCAATTTATAGATATACGAGCAGGTTAGATTATTGATATCCGTGTTTCTGGCCAAAAAAAATGTTACTTATAGCCAAAGTCCAACCGTCACTGACTTTCACGAATTCGCGGTTCAAAGTCCACTGTGTTGGTCTTCGAGAGTCAAAGATAACTGTGTTACGTGATAAACATCATGTTGCCAAAGTCCATTTTTGTAATCATAAAAATGTATATTTAAGAAACTTTATGTCATGTCGATAGCAATCACTTTATCTATTATATGTATTTTTACTTGCTGACTTGACTATCATTATTACGGCCTAACTAACCGCTGTGAGCGAGGGGCGGCGAGCAGTAACATCAAAAATGTAAAGAAATGTTTCAAACACTCCACGAGGCGCTGCCAGTGCACAGTGGCGAATTCGCGTACTTACAAAGTGACTAAATGTCTTATTCGCACCGCCCGTCGCTTCGCTCACCGCTTGGACAAAAGAAAAAAGTTATTTTTGTTTTTGTTCCTAAATCTAGCCATTACCATAGTCGCCAAGCATGAACCAATAAAAACTAAACTTAAAAACAATAAAGTCCACAAAAGCAACTCATAAATCACATAACACTTGTAAATCCGCTAGTTTTTTCCTCGTTTTAGGTACAAGTGGAATAAATAAAAAACAAAGTGTAACCTTGAAAAACGAAACAAACATTTTTCTTAATGATGCTTTATAGCCCCATTTAGACGACGAAAGAAGTTGCATGCAAGTTTAACTACATTGCGGACTATTAATGGATAATGAGTTCAGTTGATCGAACAAATACCGCAATGTAGATAGACTTGCATGCAAGTTCTTGTAGGGTGTAAATGGGCGCCCGGAGGACACGGTGGAGCATACGGTGCGGGACTGCCCCTCTTGGGCAGAGCACCGCCGTGTTCTCAGGACGGCGATAGGCGGGTGAATGAATGTAAATGGGCTTAAAGTTTATCTCAACAATTCTGACTTTCTCAGTTATCTTATTAAGTAACTGTTTACACATTTGCCTCAAACCTGATGAGTGATGTGGATGAACATGCCACATCATACGCTCTTGTTTGTAAACAAATATGAACCTTAACATTGTACCTAAGCATAAACTTCATATTTCATCACACCGCTGCGACACGTGCAAGGAAGTGAAAGGAATGAGTTTTTAAGATTTTTTAACGTTTTTAAAATATATTTTTTCTGGTAGAAGATAAATTGAAATTAATATTTGAAAACAGCAGTAACATCGTTGGCAAGCTTTCGAGAAATACACTGACCTATATCTGAACAATAAAATTCCGTCTTAGAACATGCAACGTGAATTTAGTGGTGTTCCATTTTTAAATGACATAATGCCGGTTGATTTAATTTTTTTTTGTTGTAAATGTTCTTCCCCTTTTCAGTACTGCAAAAAGTATTCTTCGTTTGCATATTTGTCGCTGGTACATAGTTTAATAGATTTTATTTTACGAAGGTGTTATATTTGTGTTTGAGTCAACGGTATCGCTAAAAGACTAATAAGGTTTCAGTTTAATAATATTTGGTTAATTTTATGAATTTACCAAGTCATGTAAAGAAAGAAATAGTTATGCAATGTACTAAATGCTGCCAAAGTAAACTAAATAAAATATTTATTTTTTGGTCAGTGAGCACATTTTTAAGTCCACGTGCTTTCAGTTACAACAATTTATATTTTGAAGTTCCACGTGTTTTTATCAAAATGTGAAAAGATAAGGCAAGAAAAGATAATACTGCAATCTTTACAATACCTACAGTGAAAAATTTACAGCTGCCATAAAAAGTAAATCTTTCTATTTTACTTTGTTAATTATTATTGTGAGTAGTAGTTTTATAATTGGAAAAGGTTTTTATAACATGAAACTGCTGTTCAAAATAAACCAAGAGAAAAATCTTTTACCTCTTTGTTTTTTTTACAAGTCGCGACTTTTACTAAGAAACTAAAGAGCGTTGATTAAAAGTTTTTCATGAAAACCATTGACACCGAAAGTAGAAATAGAATGTAAAAACTGAAGGAAAAATTTCGCGCTCCTTATTTTTGTAGACAAAAACCGCCTTTGTCTTTAGATGAACCTTTGCGGGCGATGTTGTTTCTGAAAATTATAAAAAGAAAAACTTTGCACAAAAATATTAAAGAGATTTTTAGAAAATCCTAAAAGTATTTTTTTATTTATATTGTGTGTTTAAATATGTTTCATAGAATAAATAGTTTTTCTTTTAGAAATAAATAGAGAACAGAAAAAATGTAAACTTTTAGCCTTAATACCAGCGATATATCTAATAGCCTACACAATACACATTAATAAAACCATTTTTAACCAAACCATTATTATACTAAAAGAAAAAAGTTAACATAATAACTGTGACGTTACTAAACAACCATATCCGGAAACAGTATTAAATAATAATGTGTTAGTAAAATCGATAAAATATACTAGTAAACCGAGATAAACATGTATTGCATCCACGTCCCACAGTATGTAATGGCACATTGCCATTATCACTATATCGTACCATTTGGCATCATGCGTTGATAATGCCTATCTTTGTGATAACAGAGGTCGGCTTTTTTTACGTGAATGATGTAATAGCATGTGTTGACTCACTGCACAACTTTGAACCGTATGGTACTAAACCAGTAATTCGCCCGGAGTCGCGGGATTTTCTCAGTCTCGTGGGATTGTCTTTATGCAGGTTAACTTGGAGCGTAAAGGGCTAAAACGCCAAAGGAGGCTTTTTCCTGCAAACGTCATCATCATCATCATCAGCCGGAAGACGTCCACTGCTGAACATAAGCCTCCCCCTTAGACCGCCACGCCGAACGACAATTCGCCACTTGCATCCATCGGTTACCCGCGACCCTCACGATGTCGTCGGTCCACCTAGTGGGAGGCCTGCCTTACCTGCCTACGCAGCGTCTTCCGGTCCGTGGTCGCCACTCGAGAACTTTTCTTCCCCATCGGTTATCAGTTCTACGAGCGATGTGGCCTGCCCATTGCCACTTCAACTTGCAAATTTTATGACAAACGTCAATTACCTGTAATAACTGTCAAAATTTCTAACGCCACTGGCAAGTTTTGCTCCCAAGCCAAAAAAACAAAAGTAATTTATGAGCTGTTCTGTCAGATTTGACAGCTGACAGTGACATTAGGATGTCGTTTGAGTCGTCAGTTTACAGTTGTCACGGTCTCTAAACAGAAAAAGTTTGCTACAGTATAGCTATCGGTTCTTAGCTAAATATGCAGATTAATGCAAATTTTAAGCATGGAGTTTCAAACGACCTGGCCCATTCTTCTTTGAAACATTTTTAAGCGATTTATACGTCTAAGATACTCGTTTTAAAATGTTTAAGTTCATATACTCTGTTTATACCTACTTCTGATACGCAATGTTTAGTTTCCTGAAATTCATAACAATGCTTGTTTCATAGCTTCATTGAATAAATGGTGAATATCTCTGACGTAGATTGCAGTTTCTCTATTATTATTCACAATGATTCATGTCAGACAAGCACATGACCGCCATATTCGCCGAAGAACTAGTCATCGACATGGCTCTTAATTTGCAAATTGAAGTGAATAGGCCAAGCCACATGACCATATCGCTTGTAGAACTGGCAACAGACAGTGTAGAAAATTTCTCAAGTGGCGACCACGAACCGGAAGGCAATAATTTAGAAGTAATTTTAAACATTCTGTCCCTTTATAACGTATTTCCATATTAGCCTTTAAGTCTTGATAGACACTCCTTGTTCTCCAATGAATTCCCCCAAGATTTTGTATTAAGTCCAAGACAGATTTTTGAAAATTGACTTAGCTTATGTTGTATACTAATTTCCAAATCTGTTATTAGATTCCGGAAAATTTACTTTAATATGCATGTTGTTAAACGAGAGTTAAAGCATAATTATTTCTCTTTTAGCCACAACTCTCAATGCTCCACTTCTTGTCAAAAGATTTTCGACCTTAATCTGTGTATGGAATGTTGATTTCCGAAAATATTTGAAAGGGAATTTTAACGATGTAAAATAAAAATGAGGTGGATCGACGAACTTGCTTTTAGAATGTAGTTTATTTAAAAATATTTAAAACTTGCGTGACTTGCTGCATTAAATAAATCTAAGAAACTCAAATAGTACAATCTTTCTTAGATAATATTATACAATTTATCTAGAATTTTCCTTAAAATGATTATGTTCTATTAGAGGTGCAATTACAAAGTTTTCCTTACTAAAAAAACCTTGTCACAAGGAGATCAGGAAGTGGGGTAGAGGTACCTGTTATAGGTCTTGTTTGAAACTTTATCCTTGGAATGGAAGTATGCGTGTCGCAATAAACCACTTGTTTTATGTCAATGACCCATCTTGGACTTCATTGTGGATTGGACTTTTTTTGCAATTTTTTTTTTTGCTAATTGTTTAGTCTTTTGAAGCATTTTGATATTTTTGCCATTTTTAAATCACACCGATTTTTCTTCCGTGACAAAAGTGTCGTTGTGGCTACATGTAGATTGTAGGTATCACCTAAAAAAGTGCCATAGTGTCAGTAGGTTTTAATTATAATACCAATGAAATTATAATTATGGAAGTACCTAGTCACCTTAATATTATAATAGGTACCTTGTAATAAAAAAAAATAAAAAGATTTAATTTTGTTTTTACAAAATTACCCACTAAATATTAAAAAAAAAAATGAAAGTAATATAAGATGTATAAAATATACCTAAACGTGATGTATTTTGTTTTACTAAACTAAAAAAAAATTCGTCCATAGATAAAAAAAACATTAATCATACCAGCTGTCATATTATTTCTATCATATGTCTCCGGCGGTTATCAACAGGGAAATGTCATTATCATAAACGTTCTTGACATGTTTTATAACTGATAACAATATTTATATAAAACTATTAGCAAGTTCAAGAACAATAGCTTTGTCGACCTTTTGACTCACTACTACCTACTTAGGTATGTATACTGTAGTGAATGTGTAAGTCCATGAATAATTTGTTTTTAAGAATGAAATATGTTTTCTACGTCCCCTTAAAATTTGGAAACCTGAAATTGAGTAGGTACTTGATAATATTATTTTTTTACGTTACAAAAAATATTTATGCTTTTATTTTCTCATTTATGGCAATATTTGTGTTTAAGATAAAATATTTATTTATACAACGTGTAACGTTAAATGCGCAAAACCTCTCGTGGGGTAACTCAGCCCATGTTACTGAACAATGTTTACTTGTTCTAAAACTTTTGAAATTCGCAAAAAAAAAAATGGTTTTTCATACAAAATGAGAAATTGATCAGGCCCATCGGTATGAAAAATCTTTTTTTTTTGTGAATTTCCAAAAGTCTTAGAACAAACATTGTTCAGTAACATGGGCTGAGTTACCTCACGAGAGGTTTTGCGCATTTAACGTTACACGTTGTATACATTTTTTTCATTAATACGTATCATGTTCTTATAGCGGCAATATAAATAGGTAGTTACGTCATCTGCGAACATTTCAACTGAACTATTACCAGGGTTGGAAAAAAAAACAGTTTTTTTTCAAATTTATAAAACAAACAGTTCAAAATGTTTTAAACAAGTGTTTTTTTTTGTTTTTTTTTTTAGTTTCTGTTTTATTTTTCAAATTAATTCCACCTTGTTTGTTGATGTCTAAACGTATAAATCACATCACATCTTTTCAAATTCGCCCTTTGTAATGAAATTTTTACGAAATATTATCAATGGAAAAAAAACATGTGATGTTTTTTTTCTAATAATTTTATGCATTGTTTCATTACAATGCCAATAAAAGTTAAAAATATGACATAACAATGGCATTAGACTCAAAAGGTTTTATGTCAAACTATTTAGACTCCTGAATATTAATTTATTTTCATTTTATATGCATTCATCTGCCTTGAAAAGTAGTTGAAACGGGTAATAAATACTACTACGGATAACAATAAAAACACTGTTTAATTTCAAACTGTTTTAAACAGGTGTTTTAAAACAACTTGTTTTAATCATGCCAACCCTGACTATTACGCTTCAAGATTTACAGCCCGGTGAAATACGGACAGGCAGACCCTTGTGGTACGGAACCCCAAAAATGTGCTCCTCAAATACACCGTGACTTTTTAGTCGTCTTACAAAAGCAGCCCAGTTCATGTATCCAATGACTAGAACACGTTTATAATAAAAAAATAGGTATTTAAGAGATTTGAAAAATTTAATAATAATTCGTTATTATGACGCAAGGCGTAGTTAGAAACACCCTTGTCTCATAGAAAATTGGAATGGAATGATCTGCCCGACTATTGCGTTGGGTAGGTATACTCTACACTACAGCTTGATACGTAAACATTTTAACAGGGTGTTTCATATTTCTAATGTACCTATTTATTAAAAATAAAAATTATAATTACATAAAAAAAAATAATATCGCCTAGAGATATTTTAGGTCGGATACATTAAGTGGACCACTTTGTAAGACGACTAAAAAGTCACGGTGTATAGTCCTGGTTCTGGCAATGCAAGTTCGATTTGAGTAAATCTACTGAGTTAGTTCCCGGCACTGAAAGTGTAAGAACTGATGTTTTGAAATAAAATGAATATTGCAAATAAAAACTTCTATAACAGAATACATAGTAAGCCTTCTTCATTTTTGATTGAGTGATCAATGATCGCTTCAGTCAACTTGACAACAATTTCTTTTGATTCCTCAAAAATTTTATTTTTAGCTTTCCTCGCTACCGGAACGCATAAATCATTATTGATTAATTTTATAGCTGTCAAAAGTTCATGGAAGTTTCTCCGACGACCCTTGAAGGTAAAGAGCATGGACATAATGAAATGGTTTTCCTTAATTTATCCGTCCATAACTCCATGCCATATTTGTGCCTACGTGTTAAAGGTAAATGTTGATGTTATCGACATTCTTGTATGGAAAATATTAGTTTGTGGTCGTTTAATATTAATAGTGCGCTCTAAAACAAATATAAGGTAAAGGGAGATTATTTGGTGAGACAGGTAACTCAGTGATAGAGTCTTATGAGTCTCTCAAAACGCAATGCATGCTGTAATGCGAAATGACGCAACTAGTTCACCACTAAAGTGAACAAGATGTAGTGGCACATCATTTCGCATTACAGCATGCATAGGTAACGTTTTGAGAGACTCTATCACTGAGTTACCTGTCTCACCAAATAATCTCCCTTAAGGCTGCGTTTCCACCAGAGATGTGCGAGGATGTGTAGCGAGGAATGTGTTTGTAAAGAACCAATAGAATCGCTTCATTTACCTCGCCTCGGGCAGCACAGCTCTGGTGGAAACGGCTCAGCGGAGCTAGATTTTTGCGAGGGATGTGTACGAGGAATGTGTGCGAGGAATGTGTACGAGGAATGTGTTGCGAGGGATGTGTACGCGGGATATGTTGCGAGGGATATGTTGTGTCTCCGCTCCCACTACACCGCACCCTCGTCGACACATTTCACAGCTCCGCTACACATCCTCGCACCACACATTAATGCGCATTTTCACAGCTCCGCTACACATCCTCGTAGGCACATTTTCATCGCACAGCTTTGGTGGAAACGCCCACACATTTTCACAGCACAGCTAGACATCCTCGCACGACACATTTCCTCGGCACATCTCTGGTGGAAACGCAGCCTTACCCTACCTGGTTGTCGTGGCTTACAAGGTAGCCATCGACTATTTGAGTCAGGACAGACATGCATATATTCCTCATGCTTTATGCGATTGACTGCTGTGATCCCATGCTGATCTACAAGTACTTGTTCCGGGTCTGAGTGTTTGTGTATGTGAGTTTATATGTTTGTAAACGCACCCACGGCTCACTATGCAGGAAATATTAAAAAAACAAAATGACAAACTGGCCAAAAAAAACAAAAGACGAAAAAGGTACCGCGAAAGAGATTGTCAGACTGAATAGGTTCCATCAGAAATTGAAAGAAGACGCGCAGGTTTTCGAGAAGTGAAGGGAGGCCTTTGCCCAGTAGTGAGACAAAGCGGGCAAAAAGAATAAAATCATAAAAATGCGTCTGTATAATATAAAGGCATTTTTTGACTTTATTTTGCCTCTTCTGTTTTACAAGGCCAACTTGTATGTATATTTTTGTGAATCTACGCTGCCAGACCAATTAGGTGCAAATCTATAGATATAAATAAAATTAGAGTGTCTGCTTGTAATATTGAAATAACCGTTTTTTTACTACATGCATACGAAATTATATACGTTACATACACCAAAATATTCTTTTTTACAATTTTTGTCTGTCTTTCTGACTATTTGTAATGGGTAATCTCTGAAATGGCTGGGTCGATTTTGACAGGACTGCTATTGGCAGGTAGCTGACGTAATAGGGAGTAACTAAGGCTACTAGAACAAATTCTTTTTTTTTTTTTTTAAATACATTGTTGAGTTCCGACATCTACGCGAACGAAGTCGCGGGCAGGGCACAGCTAGTAGATTAATAAGTCCGATCGTCCAGGCTATTCTCGTCATAAACTCATTCAGGTGCGTACAGACCATGTAGCAATGTTATATAACACTACAAATGTATGTAAAATGTTATATAACAATGTTATGTAACATGACCACACTATGAAAAATGTTATATAACAATGTTATATAACATGTTATGTTACATAGTCTGTACGCACCGTTCCATTGCTACAGTTTCTAGGTTCTAAACTGACATTTCACGATCTCGCATTGAAATGTGAAAGTAAATTGGTCTACTACTGACTACTCGCGTTCGTTCAACACTCTTGCACTTTTTTCGCCAAAATCAAATGATCTTGCGAAAGAGACGGGCAAAAAAAAAAAAAAGGTTGCACTCCAGGAGTGCCGGTAGAAGTGAAAACTTTTTTGTTACTATGTTTTATTTTTAATTTGAATGACGTCTTACTCATTTTCGATCAGGGTCACGTGACCCTGACGGTCACGTGACCCTGACGGTCACGTGACCCTGACGCGAGTTTTAAATTTTTTACCCATTACAGAAAAAGTGTACAACGCCGCTAAAGAAGTTTTCACTTCAAAAAAAAAGGTTGCACTCCAGGAGTGCCGGTAGAAGTGAAAACTTTTTTGTTACTATGTTTTATTTTTAATTTGAATGACGTCTTACTCATTTTCGATCAGGGTCACGTGACCCTGACGGTCACGTGACCCTGACGGTCACGTGACCCTGACGCGAGTTTTAAATTTTTTACCCATTACAGAAAAAGTGTACAACGCCGCTAAAGAAGTTTTCACTTCAATTAAACGCATTCGAGGCTCTGACTTTTTTTTATTTTAAATGTTCTTTTTATTTTGTGAACGGCTAGTAATGATTTAGTTTCTCATTTCACATCGAAATGTACTGAAGTTTATTATTTATATTTAGTTAGGTTTATAAATGAAGTATATATGTATTATTAATAAATACAATCGCCTTAAATCAATGAATAATTAAATGGAGTTTAACTGACAGTTAGCAGTCACGCAACACTGTTCTAAAATTACACTCGAAACTTATTTGAAAACCTACATTATTTGAGGAGTAACAGATCAAAGTGTATTAACTCCATCAATGTAACTTTTAAGATACAGGCATAATCCATAATACTTTAAAGAGAGCACACAAACAAACAACTTTTCTCTATATTAGGGTTTATTAGCAGTCAATTCAGCAAATAAAACTGTAGTCTACATACATTCTTATGGTTTGAAATAGATAAAAAATCCGTTTGTACTATTTTTTATTATGGTGGGTGGAGTTAATACACTTTGATCTGTTACTCCTCATTTCCAGTACCGTTTTACTGAGTTATTTACCATATAAAGCACAATCAATTAAAGTCAACCATTTAAATAAGAATACTGCAACTAGGGTTTAATTATCATTATAGTCACATTTGACTCTGAAAATTGTTTAATATTAGAGCAAGAGTTGTTAAAGCCATTATCTTATTGAATTCTATAAAACCTCACATAGAAGATGCAAAAAAATGCATGCAAGCAACATCCAACTAAATCGCGGACTATAAATGGACAATTAATTCAGTTAATCAAACAAAGACCGAAAATTAGTCAAACTTGCATGCAAGTTCTTGCAATGCGTAAGGGCCTATGCACACCACGTTTATTAAACGCGCTGTCGACGCGTGTTATAGAAATAGAACCGCGCGTCGACGGCGCGCTTTCATCAAACAGCAGTTTGTATCGCGTCAACCGCGCGGCGCGTCTCTATCGATACAAACGTGCGACACCGGCGCGTATCGATTTAAACGCGTATTTGAATTTATACAGGTGTGCAAAGGTCTACAGGCTGCGTCTGAGTTGCGTGTGATAGATATAGGATATATCTAAGTAATAATAGTAATATATTAACAGCGATCAACTGATTTCAGAACGGAATCAGTTGATGTTCAAATTTATATCGAATTAAATTAAGGTTGCAAATAAATACTTACTGAATTTGTAAATTATCTAATTAAGTTTTAAAATGGTTCTACTGTACAGGATTTGTTTATTGTTGCCCATTTTATTAATTATTTAACAACAATGTTTGACGATCTGCGATTGGTCAATAATGGCGGTAATATTTGATGGAAGTGGTACAATACTAAGTTTATAAAAGTAGATGTACCCTCACTTTGGTAGTCATTATTATTCAACTGTTCAAAGAGATAAGACGTGTCTGAAGTGGTGTCTTGGTTATTTAATGTGATGTAATAATAGAGAATACAAGTGTGTGATGCTGAAAGTTATATTGTGTGTCATAATGTTCTACAATAAAAATGTAAGTTATTTGATATTTATTATGATAAGAATATTGCTGTAAATTATGTATTTTATAAAGTGAACTGATAAAATATTATGTTGCCGTGGAGTTTCTTCCTCCTTTCTTCTCCACGAAGACCTAGTGTTGCGAAAGGAGGTAGTTTTGGTAATAAAATACCTAGTCTTGATTTGTGCTTTTATTTATAAACTCATTAATATAAATAAGTACTTGGAGATACATTTACATACAGTAAATAAATAACATTAACCATCCTGATACCTAAAACGTGATAATTTAGTAGATATTTATATAAATATAACAGAATATACATCCTATTTCTAACATCAGAAGTGGGATAAGTGCCCTAACCTATTTATAATTTCTAATGAACTTTTTTGTATTTTTCATAATCAACGTTGGAGCTACATATCAATCAGCACACCCCTGCTGCACCTGCTGCACCCCTGCGTCATCGGGTGGATGAATCGACTGTAGAAGGGCGATGACAACGTGCTGCCATCTCGAACAGCGGCACTGCGACGCTGCTGAAAAGGGTTGAAGCCAGGCTGAGGATAACGGAACGAGAACTCCTGCACCTCATCAGTATAAATTATTGGCAAATGTCGGTAAGGCCTCCAGAGGCTCTGCTTTTAAACGTTGTAATCAAAAAGTGAGATGGAAAGATCCTAGATGTAGATCGTGTTATTTTTTATTTTTTTGAAATTGCTGAAAGGTTAAGCTTTATTAACATGTTACGAGATTGAATAGAAAATAAGTACATCAAAACAAAGTGATGTTGGGCAGTTGCAAAAAAAAAAAAGACTAGATATTTTTATTTATAAAAATGGCTGTTTAAATTAAAAATGATCAGTTGATGAAACTGCAGCATCTGTTACATAGTCACACACTGAAACAGTTTGTGTATATTTTAATTTTATAAAGGTGACCTTTAAAGCAATGACAACTTGAGTGGTTAAGTATTTGAAAAGAAGTATCGATTAATAGGAAATGGAAAACACATCTAATTTTGAATGTGCCAGGGCCAACAAAATTGCTTGTTGGCCAAACATTAAAGTTTCTTTTGCATAAAAGTATATAAATTCGCTAAACGAAAAAAAAAAAACAGTAAACAGTTGTTGCTTGATAAAGTAAACTGGGTTAACGAGATAAAAAAACAAAAAAAAAAAAAATTTTGGTCCAAAAAATGATGAGAGTTGAGACTACATTTTTGTTTTTCTAATCCATCTTTCATTTAAAAAGTACCAGGGTTGGCATGATTAAACCAAGTTCTTTGAAACAGAGGTTGAAAACTGTTTGCATTTGACAGTGTTTTTTTTATCACACGTTTAAAAACAAAGATTAAAACAAGCTTTAAACATTGTAAAAACAAAAAAAAAAAGTTCTAAAGTTACCTTTTCTGGCAGATAACTAGATATAAAATGAAAATAAATTAATATTTAAAAGTATGAATAGCTTGACGTAAAACCTATGCTGTTCCTACGTCACATTTTTGAACTTTTATTGGGACTGTATTTAAATAAAACATTATTTTTGGGATAAGTATCTAATTTATTCAGTTAAACAAATGCCTTAGTACCAGGATTTACCAGGTAAAGTAGCTTAGTAACAGGACAATATAACGCCTATTTTTGAAACATTAGCTTAAGACAATTTAAATTTCTATACAATCAAATGTATAACTACATATATGAATTAATAAAAAAAAACATTAGTTATTACGAAATCAAAATTGTGGTCCTTAATTTCGACCGATGATGGATTAGTGATTATTCCCCTCATTTTAAAATATATTAGCGGCCCGTCCCGGCTTCGCATGGGTGAACATGATGTTACTCAGGGTGAAAGTAGCTTTTTTTAAAAAAAAAAAAAAAAAACTCTATAAAAACAAGAAAAAAAGATAATACCTACCAACCTAAGACATTGAACTTCTACCCTAGATATATCGGTCCAGTCGTGTAGCCTCTAGACAATGGTCGTTGCTGTCAATAACCTTCAAATAGACGTTCTTATGATACATTAGTTGGAACGAATAACATACGGAGTTAAAAAAAAAAAACAAAAATATATTCGTCCTCTAGAACCTGGCCCTGATAGTTACAAACCTAGAAAAAAAGAATTAGCCGAATGGGTACAGCCGTTTTGGAGTTAGCTCATAACTACACATTAGCAACACATTTGGCGATCCATTTCTATAGTATAGATTATGTTATGTTGGTGTTTCCTCTATTCATAGAATAGAATTCTTAGTTCAAAGTTAAATCCCCGCTGGTCCCTCTAGGCAAGTCCCTATGCCATTCAGTGTAAAAATCAACATTAGAACCGATACTACTAGAAGAGATTACGCGGCATACAAAAATGTTTTTGATCGGCTTTTGTAAATATTTTATTTACTATTGCAAGTCAAAAAAATAAGAGTTCTAGTCTAGAAATGAAACATCAATTTTAAACAATTAGATACCACAATATTTTCTCATTGAACCCAAAGGTTGACTGGTAGAGAATGCCTTGTGGCATTAAGTCCGCCTATGTACCACTTTTTGTACATGAAGTTTAAATAAATAAATAAATTATATACTGTTTGTTTAAAAAAAAATAAGTAAAAAAAAAAAAACTGTCCCGCCTCTCCCAATGATGATGAATGGTCTTCTTAAAGTAATATTTAAAACCTTTGATAGAAAAAGCAAGAGTTGTTACAAAATAAAAAGTTGCTCTAAGACTATTTAAAAAGTTGTCTTAAAAACTTAAATATGATGGGATGGAACAAGACTGGACTTGGATTATGTGAAAACTAGTATTTGATCGAAGGAACCGAAATACGATTTGAATCTTAGTCCTTATTGAAAGTATAGTTTAGTAAATCGGTAAAAAAAAAAAAAACGTGGTTTTGAAAAGGTCTCGACTTGAAAGTACTATTTGCAATAATAATAATATTGTCAGAATAACCGAGTCGTGAATTTCTTATAAGAATATAATGCAAATCATGTAGCCAAAAAAAAAAAGGAAAGATATAATATTTATTGGTACAGACACAGAGCATACACAATAATAATAATATGCAAAAGAAAATGAAAAATGAACAAGTGATAGACATCATAATAATTATTATAATTATTGTACTTGATATACGATCACTTTAGTTGAATCTAGACATTTAGTGAAATAAGTGTTATTTTGCTATCGTTTGTATGATGTATTAGTTTAAAAACATCATTGTATTATATACTAGTGTTTGCCCGCGGCTTCGCTTGCGTTAATTTAGAATTTGAGAAACAATACGGTCGTGTAATTGGCGTCATCTGGAATAAGAATGTGATTGTTTTTTTCTCGACAACAGATCTCTTCTATTCTTCGGGATGAAAGATACCCTATATCCGTCTATGCTCCTAACAAAGTAATGCAAAATTTTGGGATGATCGATTCAGTAGGTAGTTTGCGTGAAAAGGTAAAAAACAAACATACCTACTTGCATTTATAAGTTTAGATCAATAATGTTATATGTAGGTACCTACATAGTTTGCATAGGAAACGTCCTTGTTTGAGCGAAATTAATTTCAAAGATCCGTGTTTATCTTAAACACTAGACTATCATTTTTTGGTCGATTTACAGTATCGCTGCAATTTGTTATAGCATTGCGCATTGCCCTTGAAGGGGGAACTTTCACCATACCGCGTGATACATTAAAAATAGCTTATTATTTAACTCGATGAGTAAAACTTGTTGTCGTTTAAAACAGAATCTATGCACTGCTTTGAGCACTAATTCAAAAAAAATAAACACAAAATAATAAAGATTCGTTTGTTTTCGAATCTTTAAAATTCCTACTCCTCGAAACAATAAATTACGAATAAATAATATCCAGTGGTTTCGCTTCCAACTCAAAACATACATGAGATAATAGCGTAATAATACATAACCTATTAACAAAAGCATATTATTAGGAATATTAGAGGAAAATTTGATCTACAACTTTACAGTAATTTCGGAGATATATCAAAACAAAAAAAAAAACATAAAAATTCAAAAAAAAAAAAGTTGATCTGGCATCAGAATCGATCCTTTATCTCGAAAAAAAAATACAAAAAAAAAATTCAATGTACAGGAATGACAGCTCTATGATTTCATTATAATGTAAAGATAAAGAAAAAAGATAAAGAAGAATTAAAACCTTAGCTGTGGTATGACATTCACTAACTGTGGGTGATTGAACTTCACCGACGACGGTGGGGTGTTTGATCTGCCCAGTAAGGTTATAATAACTAAGATTGTAAGTAAGGATTATAAACTGCTGGTCGGTCACTGTTCTGATATCTTTCTGAAATTCACGCGCAGCAGGTGATAAGACTGATATGTCAAGGCCAGAGGCTATTGTTAACCAGCGAGGTCGATAATTATGAACTGACTATTGTAATTATGAACTGACTATTGCAATTATGAACTGACTATTGCAATTATGAACTGACTATTGCAATTATGAACTGACTATTGCAATTATGAACTGACTATTGCAATTATGAACTGACTATTGCAATTATGAACTGACTATTGCAATTATGAACTGACTATTGCAATTATGAACTGACTATTGCAATTATGAACTGACTATTGCAATTATGAACCTTAGTATTGACATTATGAACCTTAGTATTGACATTATGAACCTTAGTATTGACATTATGAACCTTAGTATTGACATTATGAACCTTAGTATTGACATTATGAACCTTAGTATTGACATTATGAACCTTAGTATTGACATTATGAACCATAGTATTGACATTATGAACCTTAGTATTGACATTATGAACCTTAGTATTGACATTATGAACCTTAGTATTGACATTATGAACCTTAGTATTGACATTATGAACCTTAGTATTGACATTATGAACCTTAGCATTGACATTATGAACCTTAGCATTGACATTATGAACCTTAGTATTGACATTATGAACCTTGGTACTGACATTATGAACCTTGGTACTGACATTATGAACCTTGGTACTGACATTATGAACCTTAGTACTGACATTATGAACCTTAGTACTGAAATAATGAACCTTAGTACTGACATTATGAACCTTAGTACTGACATTATGAACCTTAGTACTGACATTATGAACTTAGTAGGTACTGACATTATGAACGGAGTGTTGACATTATGAACGGAGTGTTGACATTATGAACGGAGTGTTGACATTATGAACTGCGTATCGACATTATGAACTGAGTATTGGCATTATAAACTGGGCATTGAAGTTATGAAAACATTGTTTCCGTTGGTCGGTCATTTGCTTGTTGCAAGTCTATCCCACTAGCAGCGGGTGGAGGGGACTTGACATGTCTAGGCAATTGGCAAAACAGAAATTTGTTTCTGCTGGTCGGTCATTTGCTTGGTGCAAGTCTATCCCACGAGCAGCGGGTGGAGGGGACTTGACACGTCTAAGCAATTGACAAACAACAAAAAAAATGTAGAAAAAAAAAAAAGGGATAATGTACTTCGAGAGCGAAGTACTTGTCAGTATGGCCGTGATAGATATAGGATATATCTAAGTAATAATAGTAATATATTAACAGCGATCAACTGATTTCAGAACGGAATCAGTTGATGTTCAAATTTATATCGAATTAAATTAAGGTTGCAAATAAATACTTACTGAATTTGTAAATTATCTAATTAAGTTTTAAAATGGTTCTACTGTACAGGATTTGTTTATTGTTGCCCATTTTATTAATTATTTAACAACAATGTTTGACGATCTGCGATTGGTCAATAATGGCGGTAATATTTGATGGAAGTGGTACAATACTAAGTTTATAAAAGTAGATGTACCCTCACTTTGGTAGTCATTATTATTCAACTGTTCAAAGAGATAAGACGTGTCTGAAGTGGTGTCTTGGTTATTTAATGTGATGTAATAATAGAGAATACAAGTGTGTGATGCTGAAAGTTATATTGTGTGTCATAATGTTCTACAATAAAAATGTAAGTTATTTGATATTTATTATGATAAGAATATTGCTGTAAATTATGTATTTTATAAAGTGAACTGATAAAATATTATGTTGCCGTGGAGTTTCTTCCTCCTTTCTTCTCCACGAAGACCTAGTGTTGCGAAAGGAGGTAGTTTTGGTAATAAAATACCTAGTCTTGATTTGTGCTTTTATTTATAAACTCATTAATATAAATAAGTACTTGGAGATACATTTACATACAGTAAATAAATAACATTAACCATCCTGATACCTAAAACGTGATAATTTAGTAGATATTTATATAAATATAACAGAATATACATCCTATTTCTAACACGTGCGTATCGCGTCTGTATCGCTACAAACGCGCGTAAACTGCGCGTTTAAAAAACGTAGTGTGAATAGGCCCTAAATGGGCCTTTTGTTCTACTTGCTGATGTTTTTGTAGGAGTTGCTGCTTTTAAACGCGATTTTAAAGTCTTAAAGTCATTGCGCCATCTAATTGAAGGAACACCGTGGATTTTAGTCAGTACGAGTCTGACAGTCCCTTCTGCTCTACCCAAGGAGTGGTTTTATACATTTGTCGTTATCAATCAAGGGGAAACTATTTTTAAACACACTTTAAAAGTACCATACCACTGACCACACTCTAAAACATATATGCTGTTTTATATCTGCGAATTACTGTACCGTATTTAATGTTCACCCTTTACTTAGAGTCAAACAAACATGTTTGGAAAAGGCAATGATTAACCTTTTCATAGGTGAAAAAATTTCAAAAACAATTTCATTAAAATTTATATACAAAAACAGCGCATTTACTTTATTCCGCATTCCACACATGCAAATTAAAATGTACAGTAACATACCAATGACGTCATCGGATTTTCAAGGGTCCAATTTTGTATTAACCCCGAATTTGAATTGAAACAAACTAAAACTGTTCAACATTTTGTTCTATTAAATTTCGCATAATACATTACTCGTGTATTAACAAGTTGCCCCTCTCTAGCTTGTCTACTAAAGACACGCCCTATCTTCTATCTACCAGATTTTTTTTTGTAAGTACAATTAAATATTTCCTTAATCCACGTTTAAAAAAAGTCGGTTAAATATTTTTTTAGTTTATGACAAACAAAAGTGAAATATTTTTTCACGACATTGGCAACATAAGCGGCTATAGTTTGATGGGCTGCTGATGCTGTCAAAGGCGACTGCCCAAAATGTGTGGCTATTCATTAGTTTTATTTTTTTACTTTTTTTTTTGTCCAGTCACATCTTATCAATAATTATACTAACGTATGTCACATCTGCACATACGTAAATAATTATCTTTTACATACATTTACATAATTATTATAATTTTATCTATTAATCTTATCCAAATACGATGACCCTTTATAATCTGCAATCATAGAGCCAAACGGTTCAGAAGCCAATGCTAATCACATTGTACAATTAATTAATTACTACTTGATAAGCATACAAGGGAATTAGGTGCCATCGAACTTGATACGTCAATATGACACATACATTCCGACATATTGACTTTCGATTTTATTAATTACTTTTGAATGTGACCTTGACTTTTAATTACTTTTGAATGTCATCGTGTGATTTATTGGTTTGATCTATTTGATTTTCTTATTAGGGAAAGTTGTGATTAAGTCTCATTCATACGTATCATGAAGGTATATGCGTGTAACAGATATTATCTCTTACGCTGCTTTCACATTTGGGCGACAGACGCTGCTTATGCGCGGCTGTTCATATAAAATGTGAAGAAATGTGCTTCTGCCGCGCTACTGTCGCGCAGCGCGCTGCAAACGCCCTAATGTGAAAGCTGCCTTAATTAAAACATTTGGTAGCAGCGCTTCTTTAAAGCTGAAGAGTTTGTTTGGTTCAACGCGCTAATCTGAGGAACTACTGGTTCGAATAGAAAAATTATTTTTGTGTTGGATAGCCTTTGGCCAATATTAGTCGAGCAACGGGTAAAACCGCTGGGAACAGCTAGTACATTATATGAACTCGCACCATTTTCTCATGCCGTAGGCAAAAGATCCTTAAATAATCTTAGCTTCGTCATACAATAGGTAAGCACGCCGGATTCAAATAATACAATACACGTAATTTTGAACAACAGCGCTTTTCCTCCACGTGTATTATTCCTACATGGCCAAACGGATGATGGAACTATCTGCGTCTATATCCCTTTTCTCGTATAACATGGACATGTGCAGCGTGTCGCGGGTCCGATTCCCGCACAGAACAAATATTATTTTGTACGACCTACAAGTAGTTGTTGGGTCTGGGTGTTTCTGTATTGTGAGTTTCTATATTTATAAACGCACCCACGACACAGGAGAAATTCCTGCTTCACACTTCCGTTGCTTCACACTTGAAGCAACGTTTTTTTTTTCAAAAAATAAAGAACGCATTTTGGGCATGCTCCTTTCAATCGATGAGGTCTTTCATCGACGCTTATCAACTTAACATCGGACTACTAGTCCGTTGTTAAGTTGTTGTAATGTTTCTACTACTATATTCAACTACAGTGCTAGTTTAAGACTAGTTGTAGAGAAACACTAGATAATAAGATTTTAAAATTATTTATTAATCGCAAAACAACTCTATTAATAGAAGTTTATTTTCGGCGGGTTTGCTATAAAAAAGTCTAATTATTATCATTAAGGTCAATGCGATGTTTGTAAGTCATTGGCTCCTCATTGCAAAAAAGTACGTTATTATTACTTATTACAATACAATTAGGCCTCTCGGGTTTTTCCTTGCGAACCAGACATCATTATAAAATTTTCCGGTCCAAATGTGTTTTTTATGTTGAAAGTCGATGTAATGTTCTTCGGAGAAAAATATGCTTAAGCGTCTTATTCTAATTTGGTAGTATTTTTAACCGACTTCAAAAAAAGGAGACTGACAATTCTTATTATCTTTATTTATGTTTCCAGATTTGGAATATTCTTATTTTGAAGAAAACAGTATTTCCCTGATAATACAATGGTAATCAGAATAAAACCTGTTGATTGGATTAGGAAATTCTTCAATAAATGACGGCAAATAACCTGCGATTACTAAACAACAGAATAAAAGCTATACCACCAAAAACGGGTAAATAACTAATAACTTCGCATCATTTTCAGATTTCAGAGTATGTAGTTACAAAAAGGAGAAAACTAAATATAAATAAACGGATATGAAATAGTTTTGATTTTTGCCGATGCGTGCCAAGTTTTGATTTGTCTCTAATTGAATCTAAAATATTCTGTTTGTGTAAATTTAAATTACATATTATAAAATTAAATGGTATAGGTCCTCGGGTGCCTATTAAAATTGAACATTTGAGTGTGTACTTTTAAATTAAATGTTGCTGGATTCCCTATAAAAATTGAACATATTTTGATGGTGTATATTTGCATATTAACTTACGATAACACTTCTTTTACTTACTTACTTATTTGCTTGAAATTGTTGAGCCGACGATTTTCTTAAGCTGCATGGCATTAAAATACAAAACTGGAGCCTCATTAGAGTACCTCGTTATGCGGAGACATGTGTTGCTTTTATCATAACAATGTATCTAGAATACATAACAATAATGTATGTGATGTTAAATTAATTGTAGAAAATAACTGTAATTTTGGATTTGAAAAGACGAAAACTTCATTTCAGTTAAAATTTTCTTGAACTAGCGACTTTCACGTTATAAGTATTAAGTAGGGAATATTTTACATAATTGCTAAATTTCATACAGTCCTTTATCTTTAGAAATAGATGTGTTTTATCATATTTTGCATGGTCGCAGCAGAAAATCACAATTAAAAAAAAAAAACCAACATTAATGTAGTGACGATATTGATTATAAAATCCGGAGTTATTTATAAATTAGTCAGTGTGAAATGGGAGAAAAATTGGACGATGTTATGAATCAAAAATATCTTGGCAAGGTTTAATATAGTCTATGATGAGTGATTGATAAATTACCATTTCTGTTTTTGGAACTAGAAGGAAAAAATATTTTGATGAAATTATAATTATTATCTACTTACTCATTTATGAAATATAAATGTTTCCTTTAAATAAAATACATATAGCTCATACTCAGAAATAATGTAGCTTCGAACTGGTAAAAGAAATCGGTTCAGTAGTTCCAGACATAACTTCCTACAAACAAACGCACACACTTTATAAAATTAGAGCGTAGATTAATAAAAGTAAAGGTAGTTAACACTAAACATTTTTGAACTGAGTTATGTTCAGTCTAGACTAGGCTTTAAATAAACTGAAATAGAATCTAGACTAACTAGACATAGTTTATTAACGAACATTTTCCCCGAAAGCGATCGATGTTACATAGTGAACTTTTCACAGCTGCAATTAAAAATAAACAATCTATTAACGACCTTATCGAATCGGACCACTTGTGTACAGTATATTGTTACATTTAAAATTATAATTAGTTAACTGTGATACATCGCATTCATTTATTGGTACACCGTTTTGGCTTGGTATTGATATTGACCCAACCAATTGATGAGGTGAGCTTGTCCTAATTCCAGCTGTTCATCCCCTGAAATGAATGATGAATTAGGGAAAATGTACAGCCAATTAGGAACTCATTATGGAATTCTATCTCATTAATCTCATTAAGACGAGTGGAGAGGAGTGACGACCTACAAAAGGCGGCCGGCAGAGACTGGATGAGGAAAGCTCAAGACAGGGCTCAGTGGCGCACATTGGGGGAGGCCTATGTCCAGCAGTGGACGAATACAGGCTGATGATGAATCTCATTAATATCTCCTTACATCGGTATTCCCGTTTGAGCAACTATTTTCAGGGCACCTAATTTGGTCAATCGGGAACGGAAATATAAATTAAATCTCAAATTCTCAATTCAGTTTCCGATTGCGCAACTCGTCAAAATACATATTAATAGTGTAGTAATAGTGTAGTGCTCAAACGGGAATATCTCGATTACAATACAGGAGGATTTTTTTGTGAATTTTATAATTTAATGCGAATATTTTTACATTAACAATCGTTTTTACGCAAAAAATTAAAAATTTATGAATTAACGAAAATCAAATAAGGTCGAAAAGTCAAGTAGCTACTTACAATAGTTTTAAAATAGGAAGGGAATTTAAATCAATCACCTTTTCATGATTTATACATGACCATCAAATAGAAAAAGCTAATAAACATATTAGTCACCAATTAATTTAACCTTTTCAGCATATTTAATGATAAAAAAACGAACGTTAACAATGTCTATGTCGTTTTACTGTCCTGTAAAATTAAATTAGGTTTCATTGTTAGGTCGACAAAAGCTTTCATTATTATTTTATTATTATGTCTGCAATGTTTCCGAGGCTCCTTTGTAGTTTGACGGCAACAAAGGCGGAACGACTAAATTCTGACAATTATGTCCTGTCTGTTACAATGGACAGTGTCCTTTATGATTATTTTTTAATAGAAGAAGAGACACTTTTTTATCGTTGTAAAATCATCAATTGAGTCGTCCCACCCAGGGCAGGGCGAGAGGGACTGTCAGACTCGTACTGACTAAAATACACGATGTCCTTCAAGGCTTCAATAGCCCTTTACGTTCCAGGGTCACGGTAATTGGAAAAGTCCCACGACCAGAAGATGTGACGCTAGAGTAAATTAATGTTTTTTATTACATAGACTCTTAAGTTATTCTGAATTAAAAAATAATTAGGTAATTCGTAATGTATAATATTTACTACATTATTATTATTATTCCGTTAAGAATATAAACCGCAATAAATATAAAATATAAACCGTGATTCCGTTAACCCTCTTAATGACCGGGTTTATGATAATTATTTTAATATCAGTCATTATCAAATGACACATTTATGACAGCAAGTGTATCTAATCCGTAATAGCTTTGCAATTATCGGTAAATATGACGTTTAGTTTTTATCTAACTGATATTTTTACTGTACATGTAATAAATATGTTATAATACATATATTTCGTTCTTTGGAGCCCTAACCACCGACTTGCACTCTATTCCAGATGCTTGTGGGCTTCAATTTTTATATTTTTCATGGTTTGTAATGTTTTATAAGTATTACATTTTATATTCAAATATTTAAAAATGTAAAAAATAATGTATAAAGAAAAGTAAATATCACTACTAAAAGGCTATAATGTCGATCACTAATTAATTATAACACAAATTAGTACTTAGGTACTGCGAACGTTTTGTTGCCATGTGAATAAAACAGCGGGGAATTTTGTTATACGTATGTACATTTACAATTTACAATCACAATGCCTCATTGTTAATTTATTGCACGTAGTAAAATTTATGAAAATACATTATTTCCAGTGCTTTAAAAAAAATATATGTAATCATGCCAATTTAAATGTCAAATCGCAATAAAATGTTAAAAAAAAACTAGCAAATAAATCTTGCCCGGCAAATTTTTGTCTGAGACTTTTAACGATTGATCATGCTCCAGCTAATTTACAAAAAAAAAACTAGTTTACGTCCTAAATCTATAATAATAATATTATAATAATCCACAACTATCACACAACGCCATCTAGTCCCAAGCTAAGCAGAGCTTGTGTTATGGGTACTATTTGGTACTAGACAACTAATAAACATACTTATATATTTCTAAACTAGCTTCTGCCCGCGACTTCGTACGCGGATCCTGTTGCTTATGCCAGCGACGACGGGGTCGTCAAAATCGAAGATCTGAAACGTCGAATTCTAAGAGCCTGGGGACGGGAAAACAACGGGATGCGCGAGACGATTCCAGACGTTCCAGATCTTTCATTTTTGTAAGTCAACAGGAAATGACCATCAGACTAAACAACTCTTGAAAGACGTCATTCCTATATATGTTATAAAGTAGCTGGGCTGTTGAAGTTCCACATCAGGTGTACCAGTCTACCAGATCTTCAAATTTTATACGACAACAGAGGTTGCTCATCAGGATCAACAATTCTTGCTAAGACGTCTTTACTGTATATGTTATAGTGTAGCTAGGCACTTGGAGTTCCACATCAGGTGTTCCAGTTCTTTAATTTTTATACGTCAACAGAGAGTGCTCATCAGGCTGAACAACTCTTGCTAAGACGTCTTTACTGTATATGTTATAGTGTAGCTGGGCTCTTGAAGTTCCACATCAGGTGTTCCAGATCTTCAATTTTTATACGTTGACAGAGAGTACTCATCAGGCTGAATAACTCTTTCTAAGACGTCATTCACTTATATGTTTTAGTGTAGCTGGGCTCTTGGAGTTCCACATCAGGTGTTCCAGATCTTCAAATTTTTATACAGCAACAGAGTGCTTATCAGGCTGAACAACTCTTGCTAAGACGTCGTTCCTGTATATGTCATAGTGTAGCTGGGCTCTTGGTGTTCCACATCAGGTGTCCAGGATCTTCAAATTTATTCTCTCAGCAGAAAATGCTCATCACGTAGAACAATTTTTGCTATGGCACCATTTCTGTATCTCTTATAGTTAAGCAGGTCTGTTGCGGTTCTGCATCAGGTGTTCAAGTTTCCAAGATAAATTATAGCCTAAATGTTAACGGGACTTAATACCTATACAACGAAAAAAAAATTATTCAAATCCGTCCAGTAGTTCCGAAGATTAGCGTGCACAAACACACAGACAAACAGACAAACCGACAAACAGACAAAAAAAATTTTAACTACATTTTCGGGTTCGGCATCGTTATAATAACAATCCCTGATACTTTTTTTTATATATTTCCATTGTACAGACACCACTTTTCTACAAATTTATTATATGTATATTTCTAAATACATAAATATTATAGATAAATTACACCCAGACCCAGAACAAATGGTCGTGCTCATCACACCAAACTTTGTTCTGGGTGGGAATCGAACCCACGACCTCCGGCATAGCAGTCAGGGTCACTAACCACTAGACCAATAGGCCTGACAAGGCCAACAACAAAAAAAAACTAGTTTACGTCCTAAATCTTCTTCATGAATCAGCCCATTGAAGAACAGCTAATCCATTTTTGTGGATGCAAATCCACTTTTTATTTATCTATTCTATTTTTGGTCGAGTCAACTATCCTGCCAATAACAGAGAACTGGAAAAACAAGTGTGCATGCTAAGGTAACACAAAAAAAAGGAATTAAAGTAAAAAATGTAAATAAACATCTTTAATTGATACAGTTCTTTATTTATTTAACTGTTTGTCTCGTTAAAAAAGACGCAGGATGACGACACACATAATAAATTATGTAGTGATTTCATCTCTTTTGTCACAGGTATCTTCTCACATACATTTAAAAAAAGTACTATAATAGAGATCAAAACATCATTCAAATAATTATACCTGCACAGTACAAACGTATAATTATTTGAAGCTTCGAAGTACTGCAAATTGGTAACAATTAGATGGCAATTAGTATTGTACCATAATCTGATACTTCATGTTTCACTTGACCTTTCAGTTGCTGTAATACAGTAGGTAACACGATTGAACTTGGCTGAAGTTCACGGCTATTTTCCATTGGTTACGTACTAACTACGTTTGGATATCCTGTTGCTTTATCTTTGTAATCACGGAACTTAGACAATTTTTTTCATTAACACTCGAGGTTTAGTCTACCCATTAACGTAATTAGCCTTTGGTCTAACCAATTGTGGTCCTGCTCTGGCCATTTCTGCGCCCTGTGCCTGGCCACCATTGGCACTAGTTCTACCTCGCAAGCTAATAAATCTTAAGCAGTGGCATTGGACCACTAGGTTTCTTACTTAGAACAACTATAACGGGCCTATTAGACCCCTCTGCTCTGCCTACATAGGTCCAGGGTACAGTGGAAAGGCCTGATAGATCTGATAGTCTCTTACTGACTAAAATCCACCAATTTCTTTACATGATTTTTACGAACCAGGGTCTCTGACGTTTTAAGACAATCCTACGACGCTGTTTGGGCCTTTTTGGCCATCAGTTTGCTGACAGCTCCTTGATTCCACCTAGTTTTATACCTATGTATACCTACTAATATCTCTCTGTTCAAAATATTTAGTGGTATCACCATGTTCAGAGGCGTAGCTACCGCCGTATCAGCCGTATCAATTATACGGGCCCCCAAGTGTCAAGGTCCCTCGACGCTTGGAATAAAAATAAAAACATAAAAATTTGCTCTTAAATGAAAACTTATTGCGGCCATTATGTTGCAATTATCGAACTCTTAACATAGCTTAATTTTTCAAAAAAGCTATATTTAGTTGTCATAAATGGACTACGATCAGTCGATCAGCGTTCTCAATTTTCTAGCTCCGTTCAAAATTTTCTTAATGATGTCAGTAATAGCATTAAGCCTCATTTAGACGATGCAATAACTCGCACGCGAGTTGCGTTACATTGCGGACTTTATAGGTACAACTAATTCGGTTGATCAAACAAATGCCGCAATGTAGTGAAACTCGCATGCGAGTTCTTGCTCCGTCTAAATGAGGCTTTAGTTACACGAGTCAGGATGCTACTATTTTCTTTATTCTGCAAAACTTAGATTAGAAGTTCCCCAAACAAGTTTTGATTCGGAGGGCCCCTTCTGGCCTAGCTACGCCACTGACCATGTTTCTTCTTTTGTCCAAATTTTTTACCAGTTTGTCCTAACAGATTTTTTTTGTTTTTGTCCACAGATTCGAGTTACGGCGAACATTAATGATATGGAATTGTTCACTAGCAGCGTTTAGTATCATGGGCGCATGTCGGACGCTTCCGGAGTTCATTCATGTGTTACGAAACTACGGGATCTATCACTCTATTTGTGTGCCAAGGTAAGTCTTACCATAGTTTATAATATTGTTACTGTTAAGTCTGCATCGTCCCAACGCTGGGCAAAGACTTGTCCCCATAAATATACTGTTCGTTGTATCCTGGATTGATGAGGACTATGGGTTGTTGATTTTCTCCAGCTCCGTTCCGTGCCTTATGGCGAGGATTTCTTTTTGATTGTGTCGGTATTTGGCTCGCAGCTCATGCTCTTGATTTTTTAGTAGGATTATTATTTGACAATCAATAAAATTAATAGGACAAACTGTCTGAATGAGGAAATGGTTGTCGACAAATGTTATAGTAACATCAACGTTTTCTAATCAATTTCCTTCAAGGTTAGGCTTGCCTTGATGTTGTATGATTGTCACATGCCAGTCATGTTTTGTTCAATTATATTCATTTATCTATGTTATGACTTTGATATAATTTATACGCTATTCACCATGTTGCATCTGTTGTCTCACTTTCAATTATGATGTGGGTTACCGTAGTCACTTCGTAAATAATCAACTCATCATCATCCTCATCACCCTTTAATGTTCCCACTGCTGGGACAAAAGTCTCCTTTCTGAGAGAGAGACCAACTCATCAGTTGGTACAATTTGTAAGCTTTTCAACCTTTGAAACTTCAGGGAATAAAATTGTTCAACGATAAAACATTCAGTGAAAGTAGTTTCATTTCAATGTTAAATTAAATTATCACAGTCACGCAAAATAAACAATGTCTGTGACAATTTAAATATAGTCGTGATAATATTTGAATACTGATAGAATACGTAATGTAAGGTCGAATGTCGGTACGTCATATGTATAAAACATTAGGTTTTTTCGTATCTAATCGAATTTATATCGCGGAAATAAATAATAATGGGTTTAGTTGGCCGTGACACTTGGTGTAAGTAATGTAAATTTCTTTGCCCTTAAAATATTAAGTAGTGTTTTTAATTACTGCCTTTTCAATGACATTGAATATTACTGTCCATAGAAAATCTGTCGATTTCTTGTACATCATATTATGTACACGAAATAAGATTTTTATTTGTACTCAATCCTAACTGAAATTATTTTCGCATTTTTAACCTTTAAAAGGTGTTCATTCTCCACGAAAATGTTGCGTGTCCTAATTACAGAAAACAATAAGATTTATTTGGCAACGCATGAAAGGGTAAAACACTGATCGTCGGCTAGCAACAAGGGCAGCCGAGAATAGGCTAGCAATACACTTTTTACGTCATCAAAACAACGAATAAGGTGACTTGTCTAGACTGCCTGTCTGAGTAGCTTATTTTGGTGGAACTAGTGCCTATAACTAGAATAACGGTCGTCTGATGTTGTGTTCTGAACTTTTAGGCCCACGAACAAAAATAATATCTGTGTAGACTTCACGTTCTATGCCAGTGCACAGTGGTTTAATTAAACCTTGGATTTTTTTGTAACGTTGTCTAGTTTTAATAGTTTTGTTTATTATACACAAGTTTTTTTTTAGTTAATACATTTTAATGTCACAAGGGATTATACTGTATCCTAAATAAAACAATCAGTCGCGTAACACACATTTCTTTGCCCGTAAATACTAGAAATTGTTCTCTGCGTTCGAGCTCTACGAATATAATGAATGTCAAGTCACATGTTCGCACACGTTTGCTTTGTTTGGTTAGAACACGGTCTCAGGTTTTTAGGGCCTTTGGCCTTGAGGAATTTTAATATTTTACTATTTTAATTTAGTCGTTATTAATTCATAATTCGGTAATAAAAACCTTAAACAGGTTAAATACAAACACAATTAATTTAAAACTACTTTTAGAAAAAAAAAAAACAATTGACTTCTAGAAACATCAGTAAAAACGTGTAAAATTACAAGCTTCAGGTGTCAGTGATTTTTGTCACCGGATTTAATACAATCAGACGAATTTGATAACCTCCTTTTTTGGAAGTCGTTTAAAATACATTCTACAGTAGGGTTATGGGACATCTCGCCCACGAAAAAACTGGCCCACAGGACAGCATACATTGTATAGGAAAAATAGCGTGGAACATAATATAAAGATTGATATCCAATGTACTCGTAGTATTGTAGTATTTCTGTTCTAATAATGTACGCAGAGCGATAACAATAATATTTAATTGTTTTAATTCTTTTCAGAAGTATTTTTATGTAGCAGCAAGTAGGGACTGAAACGAAAACTAATAAATATAAAAATTATAATTATCAAATGTAGAATTTCTAATATTGTCAAAAAAACTTGGTCGGAATTATTTGATGTAGGTACGAGTAGTATCGAAAGGGCGTTTCTTGGAACGAGCTTCTTTATACGTTAATGTAGATTTTCTTTAAGTATTAGTTTTCTGATGGTTGACATAATCTGGAAAGAAAAGTTGAAATAGGTACCCAAATCCATCTTTGAAAAGGCTATTTTTAGACTGGTTACCGTCACACCAAATGCTGACAGGCCCAATGATATTATAAAGTTCATACTGAATGGCGTTCAGATATCGTTGCGTTGTTATTTTAGTAATTTTAAATTACGACAGCGACAGATAATGCGGAACGTATTAAGATAGAAAGAGATAGCAGATAGCAAAGAGCAACAATTGTCTTACTTTGTCCTCAACAATTTGTGCGTGCTAGTGCGATATCTACCTCTTTTTATTTATAATATCATTGGACAGGCCCTTAAAATATTTCATAACCATTGTTACTGACATGTTAAGGGCTTATCTAACCCATTACATAACCCAAAAAGTAAGTTATGCTAATAATTATGTATGTACACACATCAAACAAACTAAACAAAACCAGTTTATCCTGATCCCGCTTCTGTGCGATCTTTCTGCACATTCTGCGAACTGTGGATCAGCTTATACTGGTCTGCGTAGCTTGAAGTGAAGCCATGGGTACCTACCCGTCTCTTTGAGATTCTCATTTTAATTGCGGATATCTGCTGTGAATATATTTTGCGCTTGCTGGCTTATGACGGTAGTCGTTAAAAAATATGACAGGTGCCTACTTGCCCTTCCCGGGACGATGAAAGCCTAGCTTTTGCTGAGAAGAAGACTAGCTTTTGCTAGCAGCTTCGCCCGCTACGACTCGAAAATAATCCCACGTTAACATAAAATTGGGATAAAAACTATCCTACGCATCAATCCAGGTTATAAACTATCTGTGTACCAAACATCCAAATCTGTTCACTAGTTTTCGCGTGAAGGAGTAACAAGCAATCCATCCATCCCCCCGTTTATCCTCACAAACTTTCGCATTTATATTTGAGTAAGTTAATAAGAATATGGTTCGGGTTCGTAATAAGTTGTTTATATGGCGAAGTTACAAATGCGAAGAGACTTAGTATAAGTAACACTAAGTAAAATATCGTCTTTGAATAAGTTGGTAATGTACCAAGTTTTGGTAACGACTTAAAACTTCAGAACCTATTGGTTACCGAACTTGGGTTTATGAAACTTGCTACGACGGCCTACGCGGCTACGAAAGTGCTACGCTACCTGTTTTTGCTACGCAGGATGCTACGTTCTATTTTTAAGAGCGCTTATTCTGAAAGTTGGCAACGTCGCAAATAGCTGTCAAATATTTACAAGTTTTATTTAATTCCGCTTATTTACTGTATGAAAATAAGAAATATGGCTCTGTAGTGCACTAAAATACTGATTAGGAAATGCAATAATTAATATCGTAACACCGAATATATATCTTTAGACGTAAAAAAAGCTTTTGGAAACATTCCAAATGCCTTTTATACTCCTAAAACGGCTATAAAATCAAATTCAGTGTTTTAATTGCATTCCTATATCAGTTTTCTAGTGCACTACAGAGCCGTATTTCTAATTTCCATACAGTAACATTGCCAAATTAATTAAAACTAATAAATATTTGACAGATATTAGCGACGTTGCCAACTTTCTGGTTATGCGCCTCTAAGTACTTTTTTTGTTGGATTCTTTGCCCCACACTATGAATTTCTCCTGTATCATAGGTTGCGTTTACAAACATAGACAAACACTCAGACCCGAAACAACTACTCGCAGATCATAAAAATATTAGTGCCGTGCGGGTGTCGAACCCGAGACTCGCTGCGTAGCAGTCGATCGCTCAGCCACTGCGCCAACTCGTGCCGTCAAAATCAATAGTGACCTTAATCATTTAATGTAGTTTGCGTCACAATGTATTTCCCATAAAAAGTTACCGATAGCAACAAAGTGCTTATCAATTTTATCGTTCATAGAAAAATATCGACGTCCCTAGACATTGTTTACATAACTTTTACTAGCGTACGTACTACGCTACGTAAGCGCGTTATCTTCGCGTACGACTATCGCTATCGACTATCGCTATCGATAGTTCGATACGCTACGTCGGCGAAAACCGTCACGTTCGAAAACCAATACGTTTTGTTATAAGAATCTCACGTTTGTATTCTAATCGCGTTTCTTACGCATGTCTAATGTTATTCTGTTGATGTACGAAGCGAAAGTTCACGTGGTGGTGGTTTCGTCATTACTTGTATGCAATTGTGTCAATGATTGCGATGACAAGAGCTCATTAAAATATTATAAGAATGATAGAGAGAAAAAAATGGCTAAATATGACGCCACATCTAATATAAAAATCAATGCCACTTTTCGTTGTAATTTTATAATTCTAGAACGGGCTCACCTAGCCAAACGTTTAGACTTTGTTCGGACTATTTAGTAGACGGTTTACCTATGTGAAGTTTGCACAAAATCGGTCGAGCGGTTCTTCATTTATCACTTTTTTTTTTTGTAACAAATAAATTAAATAAATGGCGGATCATTTTGATAATGGGGATTTCAAATTGAAACTTTTTTCAGTGTTATCAGTACAACCGTGTTGTTATGTCATTCATGCGGTAATTTCATTTTGACGTAGCGAAGCACGTACCGGGCCGCTAGTAAGTTATAAATAAATAACTCTATAGCCCGATTATCTACTAAGATTTACCCACAGGAATTACACACTGGGAAAAACCGTATCCAATGATTTATTCCGGAATAACTAAGTCTGAGCCTTTCATCAATATTCGTTTAGCCTGTCTGACGTGTTTGCTTCACATACATCCATCCAAACTTAAGTTTTTAAAATGTTTGTTAGTCTAGTTGGATATTTAAATATTCATTCTTTAAATATAATAGTAACTTGATGTTATTAATGCACGTTTCGCTAGATATACCGTATATTCCGGTATTACGTTCTGTAGGATATATTTCGGACAAAGCCGCTGGCAAAAGCTAGTAGACTTCTAAAATCTTCTTCATCTCTTCGAAAATCTACGATGATGAATATTAAATATTAAAAAAAAACCCGGATTTAAAGTCGTTCTTCTCGTCTACAAGTTGTGATCATTATTGAAATATAAAGCCCATTATGGTTTTATAGTCTTACCGGTTTTTTACGTTATTCTGCTGTCTGCCCTTGAATTGAAAATGTATCATTGGATATCATAAATTAAAACATGGTCTATAATGTGCGAACATGAAGTACTAAAATAAAAACGATATAATATATAATACATTTAACCTTAACAATTCAATTTCAATTACATTTGACCTTAACGTAAATAATTATAAATAATGAAGGCAGAACACAGATTACACCGTGTTTACGTACCACAACAAACTCGTCTATCTATCATAGATAAAAATGTTTCTATTATACAAAGTTGATAGACAATATTGAATTTCAAGCGACGATTATTGATTTTATCTTAAAACTGAAAAAACTTAATACCTACATATATGTATAATGTGACCTTGACCTTCGGATTAGATATCTGAGAGTTTTTCAAGGTCAACTGGGGATGATTTAAATAATCCTCCGCTTGTAAGTCTCGGGTCAGATAAGTTTCCTTCAAGCTTGCTTGGGTTTTGTTTTGATTTATAATTTTATACAAAGGATAATGTGAGAAATTACTTTAGCATAGCATACAGCAAATGTATTATTTAATTCGCACAACTCGTCAATAAATAAGAGGCGTCTCGAACAAATTCAATAATTATATCTCTATGTAGCTTTTGCTAGTGGCTTCGCCCGCTTTCAACTCTATGTAAAATTATACGCGCGGGAACATAATACTGAGATAAAAACTATCATGTTATGTGTTAATCCAGGTTATAAACTATTTGTGAACTAAATTTCATCCAAATCCGTTTAGTAGTTTTTGTGTGAAAGAGATTTAACTTGCTACATAATTTTACAGAACTTATCAAAATAACTTCCATGCAAATATATTGGAAATCGTATCAAAAACATACATGTTGATATGCATGCATGTTTCAGTTGGATAATCATGTTATTAATACATTAGCTCAGTCACCACTTTCCGATACATTATATAAACAAAAACATTGATCAGCTGTAATCTTTATGTCTGAAAATGATGTAAGAATCAATATTATAAATATAATGATAGTAATTATAATACTATGAATCTCGCAAAATGAAATGATGTAAGAGTAAATTATAAAATCAAAACATTTCTAAATGACATAATAGTAATCAGTAATAATGATTAATGGCAATGTTAAACAATAATTTGAAAATTACTTTAAAAGTAGACTATACAATTATACATACAAATTTTTTTTTAGTATATGCGAAACCTGAATATGGTTTGTTCAGAATCAGTAACTGATTCGATTCCAATAATTTTTACACCATGTTAAATTTTTTTCAAAAATATTTTAATTAAATTTTATTACCAGTTAATTACAATACAATCACCGTGCGGTTAGGTACCTATTGCCAAACTATTATCACGAGTGTATAACACAGGAGACGCGGTTTACGCAGGTGTACCGCGAAATGAGCATGTTTTTGAACGGACAACCAGGTAATATACAAGCTTATAAATTTGTGATTTTTTATGATGAAGTTTTAAAATTTTGTACATAGATTCTTTACAGAAAAATATTGGACAGGTGTATCGGGTTTCGCATAAACAAAAAATAATGTTGTATAAGGAAAATTTTGTTAAAAAACAAGCGAAGTAATTTTCCGATATAAATAAAAGTAGGTATGTACATTTATAGTGGTTCGATGCAATTAAGCGAAACAATGGAGTATTTGATGAAGTAAGGCGTATGAGGTTAGGTAATCGTTTGCTTACGTTCAAATCTAATTAAACTTCCAGATCCTACTTAGATCATAATAAACACTTTTTTTTTTTTTTTACATGGCAAAATCGTCAAATGAGTCCTCCAACCCCGGGCAGGGCGGGAGGGACTCTCAGACTTCTACTGACTAAAATCCACGGTGTCCTTCAGTAGCCTGTTATGTTCCGGGGTCACGGTAAGGAAATAATCCCGCGACCCCGGCAGGCTTTGGCCCTCTGAGAGGGGGGCCCCGTCATAATAAACACTTAGTAATAAAAACATGAATGATGTGAATACAGCAAATCGTATGCAATCCAGGGATTTCCACAATTTTCACCAAAGTTCGGACAATTTAACTCAATTAGGTCCTCAACGCTCAAGCGCAGTAACATTCTCAAATGTCAAATCGTCTATATCTATGAGCATTGCTTCTGCAAGGAGTGATTTTAAGTCCTGTGATGTTTGCACTTAAAATGACGTCAACGTTCTAGAAATTCACAATATCACTAAAAACCTTCACTGCTCTTCTGTCACATATACATACGTATGTTTTTAGCGGACATGCAAAACTCAAAGGGTCTTCACTCTTCCCCAGCTCAAGGGCATTTGAGTGCACTTTGCAGAGCGAACACGGATTCAGCCCCTTTTGTTATATCAAGTCTTTTCTAAAGCTGCTTTGGCTCCGTTGCCAGATTCTGTTATCCAACAATTTTCATTTCGCTCGCTATTGCATCGTCAGCGTTCTTGTTCTTGGCTTTCTTCCAAATGTTCAGGCCTTCAATGAGATTTTGCTTCCGATGCAGTCAAAGGCAGCTGCTGGAGTTTTTCTAGGTTGACCTTGACGAACCTTGTCGACATTTGAATGAAGCTATCCCAATCTGACTTCTTTTAATAGATTTTCAACTTTAACATTTACGTTCACGGTCCAATGAAAAAAATTGACAGTTGTCGATTGTTGTTCTGGCGTTTATAAAGCTGATGACACCACCGTACTCTCCAGACTGTTCGCCGTCTATTCTATTTGCAGATATTAGTACATGATAACCCTGACAGAGATTAAACAAGTTTGTGTTGTTGTTATGTCAATTATCATTTGCATACACAATGCCAGCTTCATTGATAATTTGACTTGCATCCTCTCTGTCGTTGGTGAATATAAAGGTGTTTTCAATTCATATCTTCTTCATGTATTTTCACTATACTGTAGATGTGTCTTCAAATTAGTGATCTTGTTGAATAAATACCTATTCTAATGCTCAAAGGATTTCCCCCCAATGACTACAAGCCTCGATGGATCCTATAATCCCTTACTTAGGGCTTTACTTACGACTTTCCCTTAAGCGAATCCAAATCGGGACAAACATCTGACCAAATATTGGCATGCACAGATGTTGACCTAACAAATATTTGCCAAGGGATTTTGACGTACAGAGGGCGAGACCGGTCATTCTATGCATAACAAAGTTCGCTATTATTGTTATATTACGCAAACATAGCCTGCTTTCCACAATAAACTTGCTACTTTATTTCCTGAGTGAAGGGTTACGAAACTTACGAAGCTTTTCTTATTTTTATTTAGTTTTGTTTGCTACGGGAAGTTTTCTTTATGATTGTGTTTTGAAGTAGATGAGTTCAGTACATTTATGTGTTCAAGGGCGATAATAAGGGCAGTGTGACAAATTGTCCAAACAATCTTGAAAGTCATCTTGAAATTATTTATGAAAATATTTGTCAGTAAACACTAGTCGTCGTCGTACGATTCGTGGATCATCAATTCATCACTTATATTTTTACCCGACTGCGCCAGGAGGGTTATGTTTTTCGAGTGTATGTATGTATGTTTCTTTGTGTTGCTCTGCAGCCTAAACGGCTTGATGGATTTTAACTTGAGAGGTGTCGTTAGATTCGTCTTAAACGTGAGAGTGTCACTGGGTACATAAAACTGGCCAAGTGCGAGTCGAACTCGTGTGCAAAGGGTTCCGAACTAAAAATATTTTTTTTAAATCTCTCACATTCTATCAAGTGGTGTATCAAATTAAAGGATTTTAAAAATGGTTTACCAAAATATAAATAACTTAAGTATATGTTTCAATTTAATTTGGACTGATAAATGCTAACAAAAACTAAAAATAGCAAAATAAAATAAATATTTCAAAAAACCCGACTGCGTAAAAAAACTAAAAAGAAAGAAACAAGCCCAGTAGTTTAGAATTCACTCATTCACACTCACAGTCGGGGCCCCTTGGGAAGATTTGATTGGTATAATTTGAATGGACCCCGACTGTGAGTGTGAATGAGTGAATTCTAAACTACTGGGCTTGTTTCTTTCTTTTTAGTTTTTTTCCGCAGTCGGGTTTTTTGTTTTTTTTTTTTTATTATTTATTTTATTTATTCCACCTACTACGTTTGCCACAAAACTTATAGCTATTGTAATAGAAATAGCATCAGCCAGTAATAAAATAGATTGATTCCAATCTAAATTGCACTGTAATTGTTTGGAACAAGTTGACTTATTATTTGAAAACGATCTTAGTGCGTTCTATCAATATACGTTCCCATTTTAT
The DNA here is from genome assembly GCA_954870645.1 of Agrotis clavis. NCBI lineage: Eukaryota > Metazoa > Arthropoda > Insecta > Lepidoptera > Noctuidae > Agrotis > Agrotis clavis. The sequence continues at coordinate 24,192,830 of OX940921.1, forward strand.
TTGCACCAATCATGTATGTCTTGTTGTCTTGTCTGATTCTTGTCGCTGTAAAAACGTCTTTGAATCATTGAATGTTACGTCTATTATTGAGTGAACGCGAACTGTTTGATGCGAAATTAACTGTCGAACAAATTCTAATGAATTGGTATCCCGTACAATTGAACGATCAGAAACCCTATGTGATCTTTCAATTAGATAGTTGAACATTTCTCTTCATTCTTGAATAGCTAATGAATTGTTGATTTTGTGGATGTCTGGAAATACCAATATCTTTTTGATGTTTTCAAATTCTTAGGCCAATACGTTTTTAAATTAATGAAACCAGCTGATATGTTAATAGTGGAGGATTTTACTGTTATAAGAATAGCCATGTTGTGAATTATACTTATTATAAAAACATATATTAATAACAAAATGGTATAAAAAACCCATACGAAATAACTTGTTGTTCATTGAAAACCACAGATTTAAACAAGTATGTTGACGTCATATTTCTGGATGCGGAAATTTTTAAAATCATGGTAGATATCCCGTTTTAACTTCAAATGATGGTCACAAAAAATGTCTTCTGCTTTGTTAAAAACATAATTCAAGTTTTTTTCGCGATAACGGATTATATACCTACCTTATATATTACAATCGATGTTATTAATGGTTCATAATTAATTATAGCTGTACTTAGTTACCATCTGGTTACTGGCAAAACCGGTTTGAAATACTTTATTAACAGGCATTTGATTTTTCTACGTGTACGTATGTTAATTTTCCCTTTTTTATTTTATTTCTCTGTTCAACTTTTTTTTTGCAACAATGCGCTTGCTCTTATTAAGTTCATTAAATATACAAATTCATTTTTTTACTGAAAAAATGTCATTGTAACCAGATAATCCCTGAAAATTCAATTGCCTTATATTTTGGAGCGCATCTGAAATGAATTTATGATAATTCAGGTTATCTAAACAAAACTGGAAATATGTTTCACTTATAAAATCTTGCCGTGGTACCACAAAAACTTTGAAACGTTTGTTGAACACTTGTCTAAAAAATGTCAGATTATGACGTTGAAATAAGGTCCGTTTTGCAGTCACACTTTTTTTTTAGACAAGTGTTCAACAGATGTATAAGTTTTTGTAGTAAGAGCCATATTTCTTATTTCCAAACAGTAACATTTAATTAAAAAAATAATTAATTAATACTTGTTAATATTTGACAACTATTTGCGACGTTGCCAACTTAAAGAATATACGCGCTCTTAATTCCGTACTAGCTTACCTCGACATGGGTCCTTGGTAGACGTCACATACACACATCAAAAGTGTCTAGGGATCAACATATATTTTTGCAATAACTTTTCTCCTGATTGATATTAATTAAAATGTTCTTTAAGGATTCATCAAATAAAGTGTTATCGTTTGTCACAGTAACGATAAACCAAGTCACTTTTGCATTCATAAAGAAATTTGCCATTTTCCTAATAAAGGGATTTTTGACATTTGAACCACTAACATTAAAGTTCGAAAAAAAGACTGAAATAACCGTTTTCTTTAAAATTTTATTGGGTAACTTAAACAATTAATAATCCGTGTTTCTACCGCGAACACTAACAACACAAGAACATCGGTTTGGCATACTCAAAATGAGTTCATCCAAATCACGCTGTGGAATGGCCGCCCATGTTCGTTGCAACAACAAAAAAAGGTCTTCTTGCGACTGGATACCCTCCATATTCGGCAGAGCTCTTCTCTGTAGCATATCCCATGCATGCTCAATCGGGTTCAAGTCTGGCGACTGAGCAGGCCAGGGCAGGACATTGATGTTAGCTGCGGCGAGAGTCTGTCTTACAACTCTTGCGGTGTGCGGTCGTGCATTATCATGCATTAACTGAAATAAGGGACCGATTTGCACTTGTAGAGGAACGATGACGTCTGATACAATCGTCTCAGCATAAATTTGAGCGTTGAGGTTGCCTCTGATCCAAATCAACTCAGTTCTTCCGCCGATCCAAATATCCGCCCATACCATGATGGTTCCACCACTATAAGGATGGACTTCCTGGCAGGATTTTAATCGCTGTTGGCGTCCAGGGGTTCTCCAGTGTCGTATACGTCTTGTATCCGGTCTCATACCAAAACGAGACTCATCAGAAAAGCACACGAAACGCCATTGTTCTTCTGCCCAATTTCTGTGTTCAAGAGCCCATTGATATCGAATCCTACGATTGTGCATTGCTATAGGTGGTACCCGTAGCGGTCTTCGGGAATGAAGGTTCACTTCATGCAAGCGGTTTCTGACTGTTTGGTCGCTAATTAAGTTCCCTGAAGAGTGATGAAGCCTCACGGCTAACATCATGGCGGTTATTGTTGGAGCTCTTCGAGTTAAGATTTGAATGTATCGGTCTTGTCTCCGTGTGGTGCAGCGATACCGTCCTCCATGGCGCTCAGCCACGGTACCAGTGCTTCGGTAACGTGTCCAAAGTCGACTGATAACACTCTGACTTGTATTCAGAGCTAAAGCCACAGTACGTTGCCGGGAACCAGCTTCTATCATTCCCGCGGCTCTGAGCATTTCTTCCCTGCTTAAATGACGTCGCCGCTCCATAATAACGTTGGTTTTAATCAGTAGTAGGGAAACAGTAGCACTAATAATGTCTTCAATGCGTTGTATGTTTTTATAGGGAAAATATTGACAGCTGATTTTCATCTTTTACTCGAATTTGATTTACAGTTCCTGATTCAAATTATGAAATGTACCAAAAAGGATCCATATAAATTTATAAAATCATAAATTTATTACAAAGCCACATCTCAATCTCAAGAAATCCGCATAAAAATGCTTGATCCCTAGACACTTTTGATGTGTGTATTTGCAATAGATCAAGTTTACTGCGCTTGACCGACTACGTAAAAGGGCGTTTGACCATTTATTCCGCGGTTACTCTATGCAGTCAATACCGGAGTTAACGAAACTACTTATTTGCAGATTGTTTTGAAGGCTATTTAAATTATGTAAGTTCAAGGCCTGTACCTTGGTGCGTGTAAGTTTAGCATCATCTAATACATATATTATATATGAGAGTCTTCTTAAAACCATTGTGTTTTTCTCTATGATATTTTTCTATGCTATTCTCTCTAAGACTCGTATGACGAGCTCGTCGACGAGTTTGTAAAAGATTTGCAACTTATGGTTTCTATTGCATAAAGTTGAAAATCCATTCATGGCAAACTGTATAAACGTCGAGGACACAAAAAAAAAAAGACGTGTGGCACTCGGGGACTGCCGCGTTAAAGCTATTGCATAGCATTTTGTATCAACTTATGCAATTATAATTTTATTTATTTATTTTATACATGCAGTATTGCTTTTTCTTTGATATTAATTCAAGTTACATTTTTAAATATTTCTTAAAAAAAAAAAAAAAAAAACAAATTATTATTATTATGGTTTTATTATTTTATTATTATTATGTTAATAAATCAATAATTAATTTATTTTAATAATTTATTTTAATAAATTAATAATTTAATTAAATTAATAATTTAATTTAATTAAATGAGCTTGAGGTTTTTTCGTTACGGAATTTCTGGATTCGGTCCCCGCGCTCAAGGCCCGCGATAGAAGCTATGCAATAGCTTAAAAAACTAGTTTCAGCGCTGCCGCAGCGCCGAGTCTTTAGAGAATGGCACTTATAGCTTATGCTAACCATACACGATCCAGTTTACAGTGCACTGGGAGCGGTCTGCGTTACATATTACTATTAGTAAGTAGTGTTCATGTTCATGACAAGTCTACTTCTGATAGCCGCAGAGCAAACTGGATCGTGTATGGCTGACATTAAATTAGCCAGTGTTGACATTCTGTTCCATTGTAAATCAGTTCCTCAATCACAGCATTTTATTGTTTGTAAGCAAATACCTAGTTACTTAACAGAAAACATTGACATTTGTCACCAAATTGACCATTTAAGAACTTTTAATACTTATTTGTTAACATTTAAGTACAAAAGTGGTAATTGTTTTTGCTTTTAACTCTTTAGTGATTTTACTATTTTACCTATATCCGTTTATTTAATAAGCAAACACCTCGCAAACACGGAACTAGGATTCATTACGACTATAATGTCGATGGGATTGACGCACTTGCGTAAGTACAAAAACACTTTGATAATAATTAACTTAACACTTTTTTATGGTGTGGTAAACAATGGTCCAAGCGACACCATTGATTTGCAATGAATTAACTCACGGAAGTTTACCGCTACTGTGATGCGATGTATTTATCGGAAACTCTCGGTTGAATGGAAAATAAGTCTTTTGTCTTAACGAACAAGCTTTGCAAATGCACCTTTTAGGTACAAGCTTTGCAAATTGCACCTTTTAGGTACAAGCTTCGCAAATTGCACCTTTTAGGTGCATTTGCAAAGCTTGTTCGGTAAGACAAATTAGAAAAGACTTATTTTCCATTCAACCGAGAGTTTCCGATAAATATATCGAACTTCCGTGAGTTAATTCATTGCAAATCAATGGTGTCGCTTGGACCATTGTTTACATTTCGTAATTGGGTATTTATTAATGACGTCGCAATGATTTTCTATCAGCGATTTGACATAGTGACGTCACACGCTTTCGGTTTAGTGCGGGAACTGTATGTATTAAAAAAAATATTTTTTACACAACTCTAAATACTACATCAAAGGGTTTTTATCCTTGACATCAAATATTAAAATCATCTTCCAGTTTAACGTTTTATAAACAATCTGATACTAAAATAACCTTACCGGATAACTTGCATACTAATTTATTCCAGACCGTAGACCGGTCTTAGGTATTGCTGACGTCAAACTGGACCCGATTGACGTCATCCGAACATTGGATGACCATTGTCCGATACACTGATGGAAAATTGATCAGGCGGAGTAAACAAGTGGCCAATATGCGCGGATTTCGGTATGAAATTGATTGTTTTTGCCGATGACTATGTAAAAAACTCAACCAAAAAATATGATTTTGATGACTACGTAAAAACCCAATCATAAATGTTTGTTGTTTTCTAACACGCGAAAAGAGATTTAATACCAATGAATTTAAATGATTCTGTGTTGTGAATTTATTTTGTTCAAAAAGGGATGGTTTTGTTTTTAGACACTTCTTAGTCACAAGTTTCTATTCATATTTTTCGTAAATTACCACATAAATAACTAAAGTTGTGATCTACCTTATATTTACCCCCCAGGAAGTAAAAATTTGATAGGTAAAATTATTTTGTTTTCCGCTTCAGATCGAATTTATTAATAAGATCTGTTTAGAGAATTTCATAGAAATGGCTAGAAAGGAGAAAAAATAAAAATATAAGAGCTAGTATACTTTTTTATAACACCGAACTCATGAATTATTAACCCCTACCTATTTGGGCCTTTGTATGGTTATTTTGTGAATTATAATTTCTAAACTCCTACAAAAATTCTGCCATTGTATTCTAATTAAAACAATTACCAAGGTAAGGAACTTTTCCACTTATCGGAAACCTGCAAAAACCAAATGCTTATTTTCCCCGGCACCGTTAACTACAACCGCATGAATGTTCAACGACGATCCACTTAACTGGACAATCCCTACTGTACTACGGGCAAGAAGCTTTCCTATCGCATCTCCTCCCATGTCTGCCTTATTTCCTTTCGTTAATCGCCTTTCACTCATCCTCTCAACATTACCAGACAATATTCTATTCCATTTTACTCATCACATCTACATAAAAATAACGACGTCGAACTAAGACACCGCTGGGAATTTAGTACTTTCTACATTGTATCTAGGTTAGGCATTGTTATAGCATTCACTTTTGACATTATGAGATCTGTGTCAGATCAAAATTTCTTTTGTTAGCAATAAGTTCCAGCGAGGAGTTTCGTACTGAAATATTTAAAGTGACTGTTACGAGTTCAGAAGTTGAAGAAACAAGTAAGGAACTTTGTCTTGCTTTCGTCTGCTCTGAAATTGGAAGTTAAAGTTTTGTGCTAAAGTAAATCTCCGGCAAGTTCACGGATACGCCTCGAATTCCGGGTTAACTCCAATTTTTAGCCTGGCTTCTGGCATTTGTTTTTGTTAAATTCAAGGCTTACAATTTTTCCATGTATTGAACTAAAAATTATGTACGGGTTTTCCAATGTTCAAGTTTCTCAAGGTAAGTAACAAGTAACAGTTCGCAATACGAAGATTAAATGCGCTCTTTATCCATTATCAACTCTAATTCTTTATAAAGAAGATCGATTATCGAACGCTTTTGCTTATTATATTGTTATTACAATATACTCGTATATTGTTACTGCACGATTTATCACAAAGACCAGTCATAAAAATACAAGTGAAGTTAGCCAAAACAAGCATCTTCTCGGTAAAGTAGCAAAGTTTTAATTTCAAGGTAACGAGCTTTAAAGGCTGCTGTTTTAAGTGGAGGCTGTAAAGCTGGAGCATCGTCACTATTCACGACATTTAAGCTTGAACAGTGTTTTAAGTTAGAGAAGCCTGTGTTACATCACACATTTGGGTACCTTTTAACTTTATTTGGAGGTACTTTCTGGAATATTCCACAGAGACAAACATACGAATGTGTTTTACTTGATATTAGAGGGAACACGTGTTCAATCTGTCCACAGATCAATTAACTTAACCTTACATGATGATTGGTGGTTAGTGCAATCAATGTTCTTTTAATACTGTCATAAATATTCATTTTGCCTTTCCCGTTGCGGGGACATAGCGCTTTAGTCTGTGATGGAATGGGCCGTACGTATTCTATCAAGCCCAGTGCAGGTTGCTAGATGACAAATATCTTCGATTTTTTTAATGAACTGAATGGATCTTCTTCAAAAACAGCCTCTTTCAAAAATCTTGGTGTAGGCCTCTTTCCACTCTTCGCGAAATTCAGCTCTTTAAAATCAATTATCACTAGCCCACTTCACGAGAACTTTTCAGCGCATTTGTGGTCTTCCTTCAGGACGCTTTTCTCCTAATAGCAATTCAAGAAATGATAATACCCTTCACCAGAATCATAAATCCCTTAATCATCATCATGTCAACCGTAGGATGTCCACTGCTGAACATAGGGCCTCCCCTATTACAACAGAACTGATTAGAAGCGGATTGAATCCGGCGCTATCCTGTGGTCTTCATCAGAACGTCTGTCCACCCAGATGGACGTGGTACGATGCACTTTGCAGATGAATAATGAATAAATCCTACAATACTTCACGCTAAAATACGCATATATTTCCATATAACATAAAACAGGCTTATTTTTCCAACAAAATCGTAAAGGTCTGCGGTAAATAGTAATAAATGGTTATCGGGTGTTCATGGGCAATGGGCAAATAGCCTGAGAGAGAACCTTTTCTATCTAATGTAGTGTACTAGACATAAAACCAAATACGAAATTGTTATCGACTTTGTTTGGTTACTTCCAAAGTTTTTAGGTTCTAGCTTCTGAATCAATATGGTGCGTATATTTTTTTCAGCTTCTTTTGTTTTGCCTTTGTGAGAGAATTTTTATTTTCACATCACGTCCGCTAAAGTAATTGGAATGTAGGTTTCGTTATTACTGTAGAACCTTTGAGAAAAGATTTTATTGTTTGAGACATGTTCATTTAGCTAGAGACTGTTTCTTATTTTTTTTAATAATATTTTTTTTTTTTGTCTAGTAGGTAAGTTATTCCAAAAATATTAACATTGTAGAAGTGAGTTTTGTCGATGAAAGAATATGTAAAATCACAGAATATAGAAAGACAAAATGAAATGGTTTAACAGCGATGTTTAAGTTTCATTTCTTCATTCGTCAATGGGTTGTGGCAATCTAGGGCAGAAAATTGACATAGTATAGAAATAGCTGTCTATTTTTGGTAGAATAGAGATAGAATACGTCGTGCTACGCGTGTAGATTGTCACATCGTATTTTCACGAATTGTATAGACATGTCTTCGAATTCAGACCCACATCTTGTAAGAATAAGGATCCCTTACTCTTTTTTTCCTGGGCATATTCTGAAGATATTGCCCGCTCGTTTTCATGTTACCCTTGTAAACTTGTTGCTTTCATCAGCAATGCCGGTTTTAAGGGCTATCATGGTGTAACAGAATATATAATTAAAAGTGTGTTATACCCTGCGTTAACCGCCCGAATTATTTAGGAGTTTTTGTCGGCAGGAATATTAATATGACTTAATTGACGTATGTCACACAAATTATGTACAATGGTGATTCAACAGGTGTGTTTACATTATACAATAATTATTCCTTCACATTCTACAAGTTGTCGTAAATATGTAAATCCTTTGACATTGATTTTAAATTATTTCCCTCCCACTTCATTACCTGTCTTCCTTTTATGGGACAGCTTTGAAAAATCATAACTAGAATACATTCAAATTCAGCAGAATTTATGAATCATCCTATGATGTAAGATAGCATAAAAAACCTTTAATTTGGTCGCAAAAACTACAGTAGTTAAATCTTTGTATAAAACGACCATCATAATAAATTCGCGGCCACTTGCAGGAAAAATACGTTTTTCTTTTGAACATTGTTGCTTACTTTCGTAGTAAGTAAACGGAGCCAGAAGGATTTTCCCACGTTAATCGATTTTAGGTATTGCACTACATAATTTTAATGTTTTTGTTATTGAACTAGCTTGGCGTATTTGGCACAACGCCATTGAAATATGGCCTTTATAAGTGGTTGTTGGCTTCATAAAGCCAAACCAACAATTTGTAGCCCAATCTAAAGGCAGTTTAAACTGCGTCATCCGCCTAGATCATTATTATAACATTGACTTGGCACATTAGCCATAAAGGTGATGGAAATGAAATGATCGTAACTTGGTCCTCGTGTCCACAAGTAATATATTACGGATGTAAGTACATGACGAGTATCTGCAAATAAAGTTAGTTAGACTTTTAGTGTAGTGTAGTGATGAGCAAATATTTGGTAAGGAATAAGTGATGTGGTCACGTGTTTCTTGCTCATACTGTTTGGTTTGAGGCGGATGCATTTATTATTATGTATTTCTTATGATGAGTATTGTAATTCTAAGTTTTTTCTTGTTTCGATCGTTTATTATCGGCTTTTGGCAGTGATACACTATCCAGTTTACCGTCAAGTTAGCAGTACGCTAGAAGCTGCGTGCAGTAAGTATTGGCTATCAGTATGCTTCACAAATCAATTTTACTTGTACCTACACTCAGTGTAGAAGTTAAAGTGTTAGTCACTGTTACTTCTAATAGCCGTGCACCATCAAGTTTACTGCACGCTACTTCACTTTAGCTCGAAACTTGATTGTGTATAGCTGGCATCAGATCGTGTATGGCTGACTTCAGAAACATATTCTGTGAAGTTTCTCCAAGTAATCGGATAAGGACTTGTATTCTCCTCACAACTGTCCCGTGTCTAAGTCTGAAATAATGTTAGGTTACAAAGGAGCTGTCCGAAAAACTGGATCAATCCAATTTGAACTTCGTAAAACTAAAAAGCATGACTTCCATTTCAACTCGAGCTATAACAGACAGTTTTAAACCGGGACTAGAATTTCTAGACTTCCAGAAATTTCTAGATTGATCTAGAACAATGAAATTCTATTAAGGAGCTGTCCGAAAAACTGGACCAATCCAATTTGAACTTCGTAAAACTAAAAAGCATGACTTCCATTTCAACTCGAGCTATAACAGACAGTTTTAAACCGGGACTAGAATTTCTAGACTTCCAGAAATTTCTAGATTGATCTAGAACAATGAAATTCTATTATATTAGTTAAGGCGCTCGATTTATGAAGGGGCCTCCGGGCCCCCCATGACGGGGCCCCCCTCTCAAGGCCCAAAGCCTGCCGTGACCCCGGAACATAAAGGGCTATTGAAGGACACCGTGGATTTTAGTCAGTACGAGTCTGACAGTCCCTCCCGCCCTGCCCGGGGTGGGAGGAATCATTAATGATGATTTTACCACGTAAAAAAAAAGGCGCTCGATTTGTAGTAAGAGGAGGCCTAGCAATAAAAACAATATATTTTGTAGATCACCTGACCGTATCAAATGCTAAGATATGGCTGTTTTTCTCGATTCCAGCTGTCTGTCCTGTTTTTCAGATAAACGGTTTTGAATACAGCCAACATATAATTATTTTTGCAAAAATTTTTTTGTTTGCATAAAATTGCGCTTTTTTCTTATTATTTTAAATAATGCCCAATTTTGTTAAAATAGGTACTCGGTAAAATTACGACTGTTCTCAAAAATTTAATCAAATTATTCAATGCAATTAGCAAAATTACTTGCAATTTTGTTATTATAAACAAGTTTACTACAATAAAGATATGGAGGATAAGAAAATGATTTTATATTTTTAAGTTTCAAAAGTTAATTATGAAAATTTGCAGTTTTGTTGGTCGTCAATGTCAACCAAAGAACATAAAACAAAATTGTTGAATTATGTATATTTTGAGTGTTTCTAAGACAGTGTTAATGATAATGATCGTTGAAATCTTTTATTCGCGCGTTTTGTTGTTTTATTTCATTCAAATCGCTATTGTTTTATTCATGACATGAAGTTTGTAATTGGTTTTAGTGATTACCACTGAAAGATCTTGCTTTCAAGACAGCACATAGAAGTTGTAAGTATCGCAATTTCTGACTTTCACAGCATCTTAGATGAAAATTCCTTAGGAGAACATTTAAGATTATTTGTAGAAGAAATAGAGGATTAGGCGCACAATGCCACATTCGCAAAATGACATTTTCAAATTTCGCAAAATGCCACATTCCCAAATTGACATATTCCGAAAACGCCACATCGCAAAACGTCACATTAGCAAAATGCCATTTTCGCAAAATGTCATATTCGCAAAATGCCTTATCACAAAATACCATTTCCGCACAATGTCAAATAATCAGAATATCAAAATGTCACTTGGGGCATAGTCATTTTTTTATATAAACGGTCAGTCCACACCGAGATTTTTTTGATTTTAGATTTTAGACTTGATTAAGCAAATCCTATAATCAATAACTGCAAATCAATAAATAAAGGTACCATGGCGCATGCAGAAAAATACTTTGATTGACTCATAATTATACTAATTATTCTTCTGACATTAATTATACAGGGTGGTCCAGGCCAGATGGATATAATTTTTTTTAGATAGTCGGCTTATGGGCCTATTTGTCCCGCCAGGAAAAAAATCGCTTGTCACCCGCTTACAAGATAAATGATTATTTTGTATTAGAAATATCACCAATTTTAATGTATTCGTGATTTTTATTTACTTTTTAAATGAAAAATTATATTATATTTTTATTTTACTTACTTGCGTGCTTACTTAGACATCGCACTCTATCAGAAAGGAAAAAAAAATCATACTGATCTGCAAATTTGAAGTGCATTTAATTTCATATCAATGCAAGAATAATTACTTTCCTTGAAATCGACAGATTTTTCGTAAACTCCAATAAAAAAAAAACTTAAAAAAAAACTTTTTTTCAATATTCCTGGCGGGTAAACAGGTCCCTAAACAGACTACCTAAAAAAATTTATATACATTTGGCCTGGACCACCCTGTATGATATATCATTGTATTACAGTTGCATCTAATCATTATTAACGTTTAAATTGTCAAAAAAAAAAAATTGAGAATGAGCGAAGGTTCGTGGAAAATAAAATTAGTGTAATGAAAATTAGACTATTTGTTATCCTATTATCGACTATAGTATTTCAGTTTACATTTTTGATTTATTTTATGTTGAAATAAATGAAAATGAATAAATAATGAGATTATATACGTAATTAAATTAGTTTTATTTTTATTCATAAATCATCGGCTTAGAAGTCACTTAGTGGCTTTAACTTTTAAGAATGTGTCATTTTGAGAATGTGTCATTTTGAGAAATGACATTTTGCGAATGTGTCATTTTGCTAATGTGGCATTTTGCTAATGTGGCATATTGAGAAATGACATTTTGCGAATGTGTCATTTTGCGTCAATATGTCATTTTGCGAATGTGGCATTGTGCGCCTAATCCGAAATAGACACTGTTCTGTACATAAATAGGTTTAGCCGTTGACGATACATCGCAGCGTAAGTACAATAAGCAAGAGCGATCGTGACAAAAAAGCGTATCGCCCTAATAAAAAACCTTCGGGACCGGAGTTGCGTAAAGCACTTTTATTAAAGATATAAAGTATGCCATATGTCGTGGAGTTTTACAATATCTACCCCATTTTTAGTCGAGTCCGAAACAGGGTTGTCACGCAAACCAAAAAAACGCTTTAAAATGACTGTTTTTGCGTCAGACTACAAGTGGTCAGTAATAGGCGCTTGTAACATTTATTCATAGAATATTCTATTTTGAGAAAATCTAAAATAGATTCGGTTTAGTTTCTCAGTGTCGTAGGCGATATTTTGGCACGGTTTTCATCTTAAAACTATACACTGTTGTATGTCGGTTATCGCATCTCATTGACGTGATTCTACGCATTACGAGAAACGTGAGCATTCTACATGATTCCTATCTCGTGTTTGCTATTTATGAGTGCAACCAAATAGCAAATGTTTGACTAGTCAGCAGTTTACCTTTTAGGAATTTTCCATTGATTTTGTTCTAGGATCCTTGAACTACGAGTATTATGGCAACCTTTCAAAATCTGCGATGAGATTGAGACTTAATTTTGAAATTATTATAAAAAGAAATTATGCAAACAAAATATTTGAGGAACTGAACTTTTGGAGACCAGATTGAGGCTCAGATAAGGCGAAATATACACCATAATTATTTGATTTGAGCAGTACTTTATACGGGCCGACTGTCTTGTGAAAAACTCAACTCGACTGGGGCTGACTCCATCTCGTGAGAAATAACGAATCGCATAAATGTATGAATATAACTTGTTTCAAGTCTTATAAATATTTAGTAATTATTCTAGCTGAATACTTAATCTTGTCTCCCAAAATAATTTGTCCGAGATAACCTTTACTTAAGTTCTGCAGTTTATTGACGAACTAGGTGTTTATTATCAAACCACAATGTGTGGCAACCCTATCCAAATATCGATTTAGGACGTTTGCAGAGCCAGCGGAGTCACGGACTCACGGTCAATGTCGAACCCCGGCTGTGACCGCCTGCTCGGTCGGCACAAGGGCGGACAACTGTCCAAAATAAAATTATAATTGGTACCACAAGCCTTAAGTAAGTTCCAAGGGTGAAAAGTGAAAAAAGAAACAATATTTAAGCCCATATAAACGTTTTTTTTAACCTGTACGACAATAGGTCACTGAAATAGGAGTAATTCCCGTTTGAGCAACGATTTTAATGGCACCTATGTTTAGAGCAATTTGTTAGTTTGCCAAGAATCATTAGGTGACGACTTATTTTTTGTTAATAATGAATTCAACTGAACGGAAAATGCGACAAGTCTACTACTATTCATTGGAGATGAATTTTCCGGCCTGAGAAAGTAGTAGTTACCTAATTAGTTTTCAGCATGTTTCAATTAAAATATATCGTAGTTTCAGCTCGTCTGGTTTTACTTTTCAGTACAGATTTTTATTAATTCGCCCTTGCATAGCTCCCTAAAATTCATTACAGCTTTCATGTACGATAACGAAAAATTCATACCTAAAATGGTTTCAGCACACGCACTGAATTTTAATTTAAATAACTTTGCTTTGTTGGCGTAACCACAATAATTTGATATATCTGAAGTTTGAGTTACCTGCCCTGGAATTTTGAAGCTAATTTAAATGTGTTTTTTTTTTTCACAATTAAATTTAACGGTTCATTTTATTAGAATGTTGATATTTTGTAATAAACTAGCACTCTTTCAACGACTGCGCTAGGATTTAAAAAAAAAAAGCTTATGTCACTCAAGAATAATGTAGCATTTACTAATAATTTTCAAAACCCTATCCCACTTATTAATAAACGTGGATTAAAATTACAACCAGGATAATCTTCGGACTAACTATACATTTTAAGGATTAACTTTGGCGTAACTTTACTTCTCGTTTTATTAATAAGGGGGTATAAGTGTAAACAAACTCACAAACTTAACCTCTTTACTACATTAGCAGATAATATGAGTATTTTAACACGTTTTGAGTTTTATCATTTTAACAATCCATGATTGGATCTTTATTACATTTTATGTTTTGTTAATTATAAAACGCTTTATCTTAACATTTAAATATAATATGTTCAATCAAACGATGAATATTTAAAACGATTGTATAAAATCAAACAAATGTTGCAAGCAGAGAAAAACAATATTCCGCCGAAACCGGTATTTTCAAATAGAAACTGGAATGGGGAAGGCAAGTGTCAAAGTGACAAGTGACAGTTTGGTCCCAAAAGAACTGTCAAATCAAAGGAATTTTCTGAAAAAAAAAACGATTTATTGATGTAAAATGACTAGATGTTGTGTATTATGCTGTAAAAAAGATTATACCATAACTAAACAATCGAATACACTTTTCAAAATAATATCTACTTTTCTGTTGGAGGTTAAGTACCAGTATTGCATCGCTCTATAAATCATGAAATGGTTCCTCTGGCGGAAGAAATATCACCTGGAACGAGTTCTGTGATAGTTGTGGTGTTAAGAAATTAAATATATTGTGATATTTCTCGAATCTAAATAGAAAAAAGGGGTAAAATTACGGACATAAAACATTATGATATTTTATCAAAATAGAAAGTCAGAAGCAGCATTATATTCTTGTTATAGGAGAGGACAGGTAAAACATACCTAAACTCAAAAATTGAAACCTCAACTACAAGTAATTGTGGATTTATTACGGTAAAATCAAATGTATTACCACTCAATTAAATCACTTTTTTTCTCTTGTAGATGCACCGCGGCGTCTTAATTCTTCTTTTAGTATATGCACTTGCATTGACGAATAATTTTCCATATTTGTTTTGTATTTATACTCAATTTTTATAACAATAAATCTTGTTTGTTTTTTGTACAAGGTAGACAGTAATCTGACGTGGGGACCAACTATCGCAGCGCCATCTACGATTAGCTTTGAGTTGCCATCCCCATTCGTTCGATTTGGTTGACGTTTGAAATTGATTGATGGATTCCAACCTATTTCAGCTGTCCAATCTGATGGATTTGCCATTCCTTCAATAAGCGCCATAATTGTTAAAAGGTTTTTGGTATTTTTAACCGACATCAAAAAAGGAGGAGGTTCTCAATTCGGTCGGTATGTTTTTTTTATTATGTATGAACATCGATTACTCCGAGGTTTCTAGTCCGTTTAGTATACTTGCAGTGTGGTCCCATAAAAATTTCATCTAATTTGGTTCAGTACTTTTTATTTTGTGAGCATTTTTATTGATTTCGGCTACTTGGATGACATTACTTTTTTTTTTCATAATCATAATTTTAAATTGTTTATTTGCTGATCAAAGGTTTACATAAAGGACCGATTTTCAACATTCTTTTTTTGTTGTACTAGGGATCGGTCACCTTAGGGAATACTGCAAGTTTTATCAAAATCTGTTCAGTAGTTTTTGAGATAGGGAATTTTATTAGCATGTGTACATGAGCGATGTTAATACCGGTGCCACGGATTACAAAATTCTAGTGCACATGTAAGAAAATGATGTATTTGACAAGAATTTGAGTTGAATATTTAAACTAAAGAGAGTAAAATAAAAAACTTTTTTCAAAAAAAAAACACATGCACTTACCCTTTTTTGTGGTAGTTTTTTTTATTTTATGTTTTGTTACATTGATATCATAAATAACTAATACGCCAACGTAACTCTTTTGAAATCTAGTTTATTTTCAGAGACTTACCGACAGGACAGCACCTCAACGTACCTCAATCTGTCAAGATTCTTTAATAGATTTTGAACCTTATCACAATATGGGAAGGTTAATGTTCCATTGGTAAAATTTGAATGATTGGGGTAGGTTGACCTGCTGGCGTCTGTACAATGAGTTGTTATAGCAATTAGTTGACCCGTTTTGCAAAAACGGTTGAGATTTATTAGAAAACGAATCGATAGAATCACTTATCACTTAACTGTAATATACAAACCACAACACAACTTATTATAGGCTGTACCGATTTCAATTCTTTTTTCACATTTTATTTATTTCGTTCAAAGAAAAAGAAGTTAAAATTCATAAAATCTTTAAAAAAAATCTCTCCCATTAATCTAACAAAGAGGGGTCAACTAATTGCTCTAACTAGAATAAGCACTCTGAATAATCATTTTATTTTTGTGTCATAAAGGTTAAATGAAGCCAAGTGTAAAGCATTAACAAAAACTAGTTTATTATTATTTTAAACAGCATTACTTTTATTATTTTAGCGGTCATTTACATCTCACATCCTCGTTTAATCAACACTTAAGACTTTTATGTTTCTCAAGTTCTCTGGTAAATACAAAAAATGTTATATTTCATTAAGGGGGAGTTGTTTGATCACTAGTTAAAATAACTATTTGTTAAATCCTAATATATGGGATATTAACAATAGTCAGTTTAACTATTAATCAAATAGTTACGTGTTTCCTTGTTTGCTGAAGTTGTAGTATGTGACTTTTTTGAGCTGTTTTTGCTTTTGCCTCGAGGCTAATGAATGAATGTCAGTTGAGATTCAAGTCCATTACATAAGAACATTTTCTTGGAAACCTCTGACATTAGTGAACGAAATGTCGAAAGGAAACTTGTATTTTAAAGTCATATATCCGTACTATCTTAAGATGAGACTCATGTGACTAAGAGAGTGATGAGTATGAATGTTGATGGATGGAGAGGAAGAGGAAGGCCAAAGAAAATATGGATGGATTGTCTAAGAAATGATATGAAAGAAAAAGGAGTGAACGATGCTGTGACGTCTGATAGGGGAGAATGGAAGAAGAAAATGTGTTGCGCCGACCATGCACAAGTAAAATGGGATAAGGACAGGAAGATAATATCCGTTGTATTTTGAGTAATCTTGGTTATCAGTACCTACTCATACTCTATTTGTATTAGAACAGAACAACAGGCTCTCTTCCGTCCTTTTCTCTTCCTGCTTCTTTGGGTGTAGAGGAAGGGATTTTCAGACTCATACTGACTAAAAGCCACCCTGTCCTGTAAGCTGCTCTTTGCGTATCACAGCCGCAGTAACTATGTAGTTTAAATAATCCCACAAGTCTGGGCTCTTTTCGTCCTACAGTGCGTTAGTAATACGATTTAATATAATTTTATTTCTTCATCTTAGATACTTTTCGTATAATTTACTGACTCGGCTTCGCATGAGTTGTTTCAATTCCTTGTCTGACAATAATGAACACAACACAAAAATAATTATTCAATTTGGTATAACAGTCGTTCGGATGTTATGCGCGTAGAAAACAGATTTAAGCGACTTTGTTTTTTAATGTGTAAATAAGAAGCTCTAGTAAAGAATGTCTAATTTTGAGCTACAAAGATTTTCAATCTTTCATAACAAAAGTCCAGTCAGTAATTCCAACTTTGAAGTCGAACACATTCCGACCATAAATACTTCCTTTAGAGTCCGGTACGTACTGTGCGTGTAATATAGGATGAACTTGGCGCCAAAATATTGTGAAGAAAATTTTAACAGGAAATAATTTATCCAAATTATTTTTTTAATATTATGTATCTTGTTAACGTTATTTCATATGATTTTTATTTTTATAAGAGCGTGTATAACACGTTTTTATACTTACAAATATAACATATCGAATAAAAAGAATTATTATAACAAAGCTAAAATTATTAATTTTATTATTGTAAAATTATTTAAAGCGTTTTCTTAATGCGATCTATTTTTACTGTACCATTCATTCAATGCATTCAGGTCCCAACTAATCGCGCACGGGTTACAAGGTGGCGCATGATGGCATAGTTGAAGTGTATACGAGTAGAAGAAGAAGTGTGATCTTGAGAAGAAACTGTCTACTTGTTAATACACCAAGTGTCTTCGTAATTCGCCGCAATCGTGAACAAATCTTCCCACGGGGAATCACACGCCCTTCTCAAGATCTTAATTTCTCCACGGACTAGACAATTTTTATTCCCGTTTATTGTCAGATGTTCATTTTAGATAGGTCTACCTCAGTGATAATGAGAAACGATATCTGCTTTATCTATTCGCTTTTCTTTTTCTTCTGCTCGTGTGTTTTCGTTTTTTTTTTTTGCGATTTGTTGGGCGTTTAAAAAAACGGTCAGATTGAAAGTCAATCTTTCCTCACATGATTAGTAAAAGGTTAGTCCAATTATGATGATAATCTGACCGATGAAGGCCACTGGAACAGTGGAACCCCTTGAAGTAGACGGTAGGCTACCTATGCACGATTGTCCCGACCTGGGTGGAGTTATCAATTTGCTCTTCGCCTTTCAGGGTCGCGGTAATCT
This sequence comes from Agrotis clavis, assembly GCA_954870645.1. Taxonomy (NCBI): domain Eukaryota; kingdom Metazoa; phylum Arthropoda; class Insecta; order Lepidoptera; family Noctuidae; genus Agrotis; species Agrotis clavis. The sequence continues at coordinate 24,211,237 of OX940921.1, forward strand.
CCTAAGATATAATCGCAATACTTGCCCGTCAGTAATGTCGACAACTTCATGAGCCGTGAGTGGAACTCAACGCGCCGTCGTCGTCTAGTGCCTGGCCCTTATCAGACGGTGAGCTACCCATTGCTCGCCGTCCGCAACCCCGCGATTTTGATAGCCGAAAATAGCATCGCGGTCCCCGGAGCTCTTAGCGTCTTCCAAGCTGGCTGGAGTGTTAGGATTGTAGGAGGCCTATGTCCTGGACTACTCCAGGACATAGGCCTCTTACATTAACATTTCATAAATAGGACAATTTGTAATGTCGTGAAAAAGCCAACTCGCAATATTATAATATTATATTATTGTTCTCTTTGATTAAACCTGCCTGTTCAACTTGCTTAATTTTCATCTCTGTTTCTACTACCCTTAAGGGAAATATCTAGCTAACAGCAACCGCTCTTATTTATATTAAAACATCCGACCATACACTAGTGCTGGGTAATTTAGTTACTTGTTTAATTACACATAATTAAATCGTTATGTATGTAGGTGTTTGTGGTAGGTATGTGTATAATCATAACTGTGCTGATCTCTAGGGACCTACAGAGTAATTGTATGTTTTATTATTTCTAAAGGTTCGTCTAAACTGGTAACATTTTTACAGTAAAGTGTACATTTCCGGCTAGCTCATAAACATTTTCAGTATTTCCAGCGATCAACGACGGAAATTAGAATTATGAGATGGATTTCTTTTTATATTTATGTTCTTAAATTGTTATTGCTTTAAAATGAGTACTTAATTTTAAAAGTTTCGATGCAGAATTTTCAATGCGCAGAAAAATGAAAGAAAATTGGAATATTAAATTTATTAATTGGGTGGTCTTTGAATCGGAAACTCGCTGAATATTTTTTACTGGCTCAAGAGAATAAATGAAGCAAACAAAAATTGCAATTTTAATCTACTAAAAATATACTTCAAACATTCAACAAGCACCATAGTCACTCCAGCTATAATTAACGTATCGGTTATTTTTCCGCTGTAACATTTTTCTCTTTGATGCTAAGCAGGCACTTCTTACCAAAACATTATGGTATTGTGCCATAAATAAAAATAATCATAATAGTAACGAAACGTGTTTTCTCTAAAGTCTTTCCACGTTCTACTTTATAGCTCATAGAACATCATTCACAATAATTGGACATTAATGATAACAGAACTTTAGTGTTTGCTATAAATATTTCTAAGCTTTTAAAATCCTGAAGGCGCGCAAAATATTACACAGATATGTAAAGACGAGCGGATCAAAAGGAATGGCGTGTCTAATCCAATCGGGGAGCACTGAAGAGTGTTTATAATCTTATAAGACTAAAGAGACTTGTGGATGAATGTCTAAAGCGCCTTTTCAGGGTTCTTAAACCAAGGTGCAGACAAAACGGAATACTAAAACGCGCTGTCTGAAATCTTGAATAAGTTAATTTGATGTCAAGTTTCTTGTTAGATGCTGTAATTGAACGGGAATGGATAAGCTTATTGGTTTGAGATGTCAGTTGGCCACATTTATTTGAAAACCTTTCAGAAACCTGTGGTTTATAAGCCTGTAAGACCTGTCAGACTTGTCTAAATGTCAAGTTTATGACTGTCAAAAGGCACTGAAAGAACAGGGTGATTTTTAGTCAATCAAGTCTGACAATCTATTCCGCTCAACACAGAAAAAGAAGAATAATTTGATGATTTTTCGCTGTCAATGTTTTTTTAGCTAAACAGTACGGAACTTACAGTGAAAAACAAAATTCGTTCAAGGCTATTGTTTTTCGTCTCGCTAAAAATGAATCTCAAGAATCGATTACCTAAAATTGAATCAAACGCGAAACGATCTTATCTCGATTACGTAAAGTCAAGCTACCTCTCAGACCTTCCTCACCTAGTTCTTGAAACCAGGTTGTCAGAACAAGGTGTAAACAAGATTTTGTTGGAAAAAATTACATCAGCGTCCGTCGCTCAAATGGAAATAGAAAGTGGTGTGTCAGTTACGGTCTTACGTCAGATAGAAAATTATGCGCTTGCGTCGAATGCCATGACTCCGCGTAGAATACCAGTTTGATTAACCTAGTGGACTTCTTTCGTTGGCTCGTGTTGGTATTCCTTTATTGATGGCGGTTATGGATGGTGTTTATTTTTATGGAATAGTCGTGATGGGAAACGTTATTTTCAAATGGAAGTCATGTTTTATAGAGGTATTGTGTAGTTCATAAATAGGGTTGAGACTAGTAATGTCTTATGAGATTTGAGCCCCCCTGGAACGCAATGGGTAATTGAAGAAACAGGGTTTTAGTCAGTACAAATATATCAATAGAAATATTTAATTTCACATAGGTCTGAATGGGCACTTATAGAATGTCGAAAAATTGGCATGATGGCAAAGTGATGCTGCCTTTCGCTTCACGCAAAACGGGAGTAGTCATCCGATGCTTTTTCCACCTAAAAACACAAGATTAATTAGTCAGTGATTTGTAGTGGTAGACCTAACAAGGGTCAACTGGCTCGCGACTTTTTAGTATTCCGCCGGTGCACAAAACTTTCAATCATCCTGGGTGAGCTCGCCCCAACTTTGGTTTTATTTTTACTTCTGGATTAGATTGAGTCCCAAGAGCAAACCCATTATAAATAAAATAAAAAATATTCTGATTTCTAAAGTGAATTTTAGTCGTGTTTCTTGCGGTTGGCCAACATTAACCAGAGAAAGTGGCAATTAGTGTTGCCAAAAAGCCGACTGTCCAGTCGACTGGAATTCACAAAAAAGTAATAACCTGCTCTAATGATATTTCGCTGCCTTGAGTTTGGTTGTACGACGTCGCCCGACAAAGGATCAGATTAGTCTTGTAAATAAAATTGTCGGATAAGATTCTTAGTCCGAGGTAACAGTATCAATTTTGCGTCAATTTGATCTTGTATTATGGCCAGACTGATCGGAAATGGTCGAACTGGATAGCTCTAGTCTAGATGACCTAGCCATCTAGACTAGAACTAGATCTTTTTCATTTATTTGAAATGGGTGTGCTCTTGATTCTTATGTAGGTCAGAGATGACAGTGACAAAGTCCAGAAGAAGCCTGTTCACTCTAACTTCGGAGAAATTAGGGTTGTATACGTTCGGAAACACAGACATAGCTAGAGACTTCCACTTTTTTGCTGGGTGCAGAAGGGTTCCTTAGTCAGTAACAGGGTGATGTTTACTCAGTAGAGTTTGAGAGTCTCACTCAGGGAGGGAGGATTTATTTGATCTCTTTACCATCCCCAAAAAAAAAAGTAAGATTCATAAATATTGCACATAAGAACCTTCGCAGCATATAACACGCTATACGCAGTTCCTACCCGCATTATGTAACACTCAACTTATTTGTACTTGTGTAACACAGTGTTCTTACTAATTAACAAACTTTGTATAATGAGACTGTTTAATATGTACCCACTTATCGTCGTTGATAGTCCAATGACGCGTAACTAACATTGTCAAATACTGCGTAACTACACTTTCACTGATTTTACAGGAGAGACAAAAAACTAATTTTCTAAAAGACTAATCGACCGATCTTCGACTGAACTTGAGTAGAGGATCATTTTGTTTTCTTTCATGTAATGTACTAATTTTGAAGACAATATTATCAATATTTTAATTAGAAAGTCACTTACGCTGTATAGTTTCAAACGATTTTGGATTATAGACAGTACTTACGTGATATTTAAAAAAATTCTACAACTTCAATCAATCATTTATTTAATGAAATTAAGTATATAAATGATTATGTTTAATCATAAATAGTTTATATTTATAGAAGAACAACAAATATATTCTAACAGGTATGAAAACATATTAGAAGTAATAAATAGGCAACATTATTACTTTTTTAAACTTCCTCAGCTTATTTATTAATGCTGCTAAAGTTTAACATCATATAAGAAATAAAAATAGTTATTATTATATATAATAAGTCTTTATATGAACAGAAACAAATCGGTCTCAAAATTATAACTACTAAAACTATTTAGAAACAATATTTTTTTCAACAATAATAATTTATTTTTTTAACAAATCTCTCCCCTAATGATCTATATTTTTAAGTCAATTTGTTAAAAATATAGGTAATTATTGAAAGAAGATACTCGGTAATAAGAAATACATTAAATAGATGTCTTAAAAAAATAAATGGTGAGCCGTTGCAGTATCCTGTAAAAAGCCTTACTTTTTACTAAATCCCCGCCGATTTTCGGGACTTTTTTCAGTGAATTTATCAAACAATTTAGCTTACTGTTAGCCTGTTATAGATTGGTCTTTGGGAAACAAGACAAATACAAGAATCCATGGACCCCAAAACTGATTCACATTTCCTAGCGATTTTTGTGACATGACTTCTTTCAAGGGAGAAAAATCTCCCTGTTTCCCCTTTTTTGACAATTGCTCAGGAATGTAGTAGGAAAGTTGATTATCATAGATGTTCATTACACATTGCTGGTATCTGATCGTCACATACCATCTTGCAATTTCAACATGGTTAAGTTTTTGACAAAGTATTAGTCATGGAGCCACTTTAAGATTTTTTCCATTACCTGGCAGAGTAGCAGATTGCCTGAAATAAAAAAGCGCAATTTACAATGAAACGTGATAATAAATAATCAAGCTATCGAATAAGTACAAATTTATTTACATACTACCCTCAAATATAGGTTAGGCCGAAAATTTTTCAAACCGAGGTAGTTCCTGTCGTCGCTATTTACACACCAAATTACACAATTTTAGAATAATAAACATTCCAATTTTAATTACCATAACATTTAGAATACGTGTAATATACTTACATTCAAAATAATCCAGTGATGCCGAAAAAAAGCAATTTTTAACTGAAGCGTCACATAAGCACTGCAAATTCTCATACAAACTGGCGCATATACGCGGTTTTCTGGTCGTAACTTGTTCGTCCAAAGATCCGCGGTATTGTTATTTTTGATTTACTCCTCATTTTATTGATCTATTCAAAAATTGGTCGCACAGGTCGACGCCAATCACAATCAGTTACCTACACCCGCGAAATCTCATTTTTGCTTTTTTTGTAGTTACGCGGTTTTTGACAATGTTAGTTACGCATTATTGGACTATCAACGACGTTATGTAACAATTTAAACAGAATTCAATTTGAAAGCTATTGCTTTACAATGGGAGGACCACAATAGACTTGTTCAAACTTATTCATTTCATTGAAGGAATTGTTGTTGTTATAATAATTTGCTTGTTATTAACGAACAAAAAATAGTTTATTAAATAGTTTGAGTAGAGAAATTAAACTTTTAGAAAAATAATTTTTATCGAAGAAATAAAGTAACAGTAATTTTCAGCTGGTGAAAGAATTTTTGAAAATCGGTTCAGTAGTTTCAGATATAACTTTCTACAAATAAACTTTACGTCTTCTTTATAATATTAGTATACTGTAGATTCCCGCGGTGGTGGACGCCCACGGCGACGGACGTCGCGAGACGATCTCCGGCCACCGTAGGCGCGGGCATGCGGGCAGCGAGTAAAGGGCAACTCGCTGCCTGACCATGGACCATGCCCGGGTCGACGGCGCGTTGTGTCCCACGCGCGCCTCAAAGAGCGTCAGCATACTGACGGGGCCCCCTCTCAGAGGGCCAAAGCCGGACGGGGTCGCGGGATTATTTCCTTACCGTGACCCCGGAACATAAAGGGCTACTGAAGGACACCGTGGATTTTATTCAGTATAAGTCTGACAGTCCCTCCCGCCCTGCCCGGGGTGGGAGGACTCATTTGATGATTTTACCACGTTAAAAAAAAAATACTGTAGATTAAACTGTGAAGGAAATCTGCGGTAATCCCAATTTTATCTTTTTCTTGGTAATCGTGAAAGCATATCCTGTTGTGTCATATAATTAAAACTCTGATTCACAAACATGTTTAACTACGCCAAGGTTAACAGCAGAATTATTAAACAGACTGAAGACAAAATATTCTAAATCAAATACAGGAAAAATTATTTGTCCATACATTATTTTCCTGTGTGGATAAAAACAATTGTATCCTACTAAAATTATAAATGCGAAAGTTTGTGAGGATGTATGTATGTGTATGTGTATGTAGGTATGTTTATTACTCTTTCACGCAAAAACCAATGAACAGATTTGGCTAAAATTTGGTACACAAATAGTTTATAACCTGGATTAACACATAGGATAGTTTCCCGATTTTATGTTCCCGTGGGATAATTTTCGAGTTGTAGCGGGTGAAGCCGCTGGCAACAGCTAGTTAATAATACCTATATTCAAGATATTTAATACAGCTTAAAGTATTTTGTGTAGGTACCTACTAAGGATGCATCGATACGCCTTTTCGCCGATACGATACCGATACCGATACTCTTATAAAAATATGTATACGCTTATTGTGAATTAAAAAATTAAGATAAAATAAATAAATCAAAAGTCAGATTATTCTTTTATTATTATAAAAAAAGTAGTGACATAGGTTGATATTAGATAATTATAAGTATTTTAGTACAGTAATTTAAATAAATAAGATTTTTGTTTAAAAAACAGAGTAATCTTAAATTTTTCGGAGAAATGCGATTTCGCAAGTCTGTTTGAATAAGACCTGCGCTGGAAAATAGTCTCTCTGATGCGACAGAACTCATTTGGAAACTTTTTTGGAATTTGGATTTTGTTTTTAAATACCTAAAAAAAAAAGTATCGTTGAAACGGTCACCGATACCGATATATCGGCTAACCCGAAGTATCGCCGATATATCGGTATCGGTATCGGATGCATCACTAGTACCTACATTGTGTCAAGTTGTGCTTTTTCTATTTAAGCCAAGACCGCAAAAAATATTTAGCCTTTGCGGTTATTAGCCTCTTCTGACCTTAGAACATGTGTTTAAATACAATAATATTAATTGATCAACTTGAAAACTGAGTCATAATGCCACCTGTCTGTAATTAGTATCATATGACAGTCGAACCCCTTCCTAACATGATGTCATTTTCATTATGTAAACAGTATCTATTGCATCAATTAATAACGGAACGTTGATTTCATTTGTTGAATTGTTTGTGTTCCCATTTCATTGGAAACTTCTTCTTCATCTAAAATTGTTATCAAGTCCTATATTTTTGTCGCTAAGGAAGCGCCATTACCTATGTCTGTTCTGAAGAAATATTGATATTAGCACGTGAAGAATAATTTATATTTATAATTCTCCTTTGGAAATTATGTTGTGTTGCTTTTTTCATAATTGAAAATGTTCTAATTTTGTTTGTATCCAGCGAATATGTCCGTAATATTGACTAGACCTTTAATTGAGACGCGGCCATGCCTCTACATTAACCAGACAACTGAAATGATCATCGCTAATTCCAGCACATACACAACCGACACAAATTAGCGTCCTACCTAATAGACAAGACGGCTCCATTCCCATTGCTCGCGTGTCAAATACTATTCTATGCGCACGCGATGTTTTGTTATCAGCCATGTAAAAACATTCGCCATTTATACGCCACATTACACTAACTAATGCCTTGTGCACATCGATCATTTAGTTGCAAGCTAGTTATCGAAACATGACTGATTTGTTTCAATTAGTCACAGTTCAGTGTTCTACTTCTTCGACACGGTTAAGCAATCTGTCGGTTTTCTGAAGACTCCGACTTTTATTTTTCTTTCGTCTGGTGGGCGCTACAAATGAGCTAGCAAGTTTTAGTTCGTCTGGGCCGTTGATCCTTTTTTTTATGAATTTATCCATACTTCAGATTAGACCTCCCACAGCTCAAATTCTTTGTCTATCTTGAATAGTTTAAAGGCTAGATTCTAAGATAGACGCTTTTGTTATTCAAAACTTTTTAAGCATTGTTCTCTTGTCATTCCTTCAATAAAAGTTTACAACTTGTAACTGTAAAATACTGATAATTTTTTTCTCTAAATTCCAGTTTCATCGAACAAGACAAAGTGTCAGGCTTCTGGACATGGATGTTCGTGTTATCGAAGTTGCCTGAGTTAGGAGACACCGTGTTCATAGTCCTACGTAAGAAGCCCCTGATCTTCCTGCACTGGTACCATCATATCACGGTCCTGCTATACACCTGGTATTCCTTCACGGAGTACACGTCCTCGGCGCGCTGGTTCGTCGTCATGAACTATTGTGTCCATAGGTAAGAATCTTTTGTTTTTTTTTTTAACCTTTGAAATTAAGTCGTTCATAAAAAAGGAAAGCTTGAGAGAAGACGACGAAAGATGTGATGACTGATGACTAGATGGTAGACTATATATAACAAGTACAGATGAATACGACATTAGCATCGATCTCAAACCAATGATTGCCAACTGTATAAGCCTTGTAGTCACTATTTATTAATTTATATACAGAAAGCTGTTTGTACCTTTGTTAATAAATAAATTGGCCTAAGCCAGGAAAGTAATTATACTAGCGCTTCGTCCTCTAGATTAGAATATTATACACATGTAGTAACACATAAGTGACACCACTCATACACTGTAGTTGAGAGTTTTTTTTTTTTTTTTTTCTTACTGCGGGTATCTCTGTTTCCTGATAACTTGGCTTGGAATCTGTCGTCATTCACATTTTAGTGTTCAGCCGCTCAACACAATTTTAATTTTCTTGTACTGTACATCAACATCATGTCGAAAAGAAAGGGTGCTGTTGATTACGAACATTTAACGAAGAAAATTCAAAAATATGAACGCCGACTACGGCGTCTATATCCGCCTTCGCACGACGCAACGCCTTCGAACGCGAGTACCTCATATGAGCAAACAGGTTAGTAACAGTGTAACTATACGTGTCCCTACCAAGTTTTGAAATGACGTATTTACGTTAAAAATTCAGTTTTGCACTCCGGACTACCTATGGGTTTTCCGACGCACAAACTGTACTATACCTACTCAAGGACGTAGTCTAAGTGCTAAATGTATTTACATTTAATTAAGCCTTGCACTCCGGGCTGTCTGTGGGCAGTCCCGACGCAAAGTCTTAAGCATATTATAAAACACCCAATTATGTTTTACGCTAAATACTTGTTCGCTAGACGTCGTTCTATCGATTTTTGAAAACGTGTGGGTAGATTTATCATTGGGCCTTTATTGCTGTGCCCGTTAAATATTCTAAAATATTTAATATTTTTGGATAAAAACTAAGCTTTATTTATTCAAATACATTTTAACGGTAATATATTAGAGTAGATATTTATCTACTTCTACCTACTAGTAAATTTAAACGTGCCCTTTTAATATAAGTGGGTGTAATCTTATAAACAGCAATTATTTCTACTTCGTGTTTCTTTTTAGAATACACGGGTATTGAGCCTGAAGATTGGTTACAAGACTCTCCGGAGATCGGTATTACACTTGATGAGACTACCGCGGTTCCTAATGAACCAACGGATCCCGAAATTTCGGTTGATCCTATCGTATCGATCGATCCTGAAAACCTGAAGGACAAACCTTGTACCTCGCAAGAAGCTTCAGGTGATACCATCGACGCGGACCTAGACCAGGACACGATGGTCATCCTAGGGGAAGATCCGTCAACAACTGTGAAGTACGGACCGGACTTACATAAAGAAATCACTAAACGTTTCCAGCACATTGCAACCGAAGGTTTTGAAAAAGACTGTAGGAAAGCATTAATAGCTAAATATTTGGTTCCATCGAACTGTACTTATATTGCAGCGCCGGCGTTGAACGCGGAGTTGAAAGCAGCAATACCTGAAGCTACAGCAAAGCGTGACAAGGCCATAGTTGTCAAACAAGAACAAATGGCCAGTGCTATCTCGTGTTTGGGTCAGGTGATCACTAGTCAACTCATTGCAAAGAACAATGAGTTACTGCCCAAACTAATGGACACTGCGCGAATACTTTGTGATATTCAGCATTATGACTCGGTTACCCGCAGAAACTTTATTTTATCTGCGTTAAAAAGGGACATGAAGGACGCTTTAAGTAGCACTAAGATTGATGCATTTTTATTCGGCGACAACCTGTCAGAAACGATAAAATCGGCTAAAGCCGTCACGAAATCGGGTACAGAATTGAAGCCCGATACTACCAATAAAAACCCACCAAGACGACCAAACAACCAAACGGTGAAATATTTAAACCGAAGAGCTCCTGCTCCTGCGCGCAGGCCGCTGGGAGCCGCGTCGAGGAGCCGCGAGCCTGCAGCGACGACGCGGCCGCCGCCGCCGCCCGCCAGCTCATCGAAGAGGTTGCCGCCACAGCGCCAGCCGCAGCGCCGCTACTAGATCCAGTTAAGTATGCGGGTCGCTTAACATATTTTTATAAACAGTGGTCGCTTATAACTAATGACCAATCGATATTGTCGTGGATTGACGGATACAAACTCACATTTTCTTCTCAAGTAATCCAGAAAGTAGTACCTGCTGAGCAAAGTTATTCCACTTCTGAGTTTGCAAATTTCTCCGAAGCTATTAATAGCCTATTAGATATAGGAGCCATATCGAAATGTGACCCGTGCCCAGGTCAATTCGTATCTAGCGTGTTCCTCACTCCCAAACCAAATGGTAAAATGAGGTTTATATTAAACCTCAAAATGTTGAATAGTTTCATTAATACACAACATTTTAAATTAGAGGACCTAAGAACCGCTATAAAACTTGTTACTAAGGACTGTTTTATGACGACGTTAGACTTAAAAGATGCTTATTTTTCTGTTAAAGTTCATGAAAACTCCCGCAAATATCTTAGGTTCTTGTTTAATAATCAATTGTTCGAATTCAATGCACTGCCATTCGGTTTGAATACAGCTCCATATTTGTTTACAAAAATAATGAAACCGGTTGTAAAATTATTGCGGTCGGCGGGTTTTTTATCTACCCTCTACTTAGATGATTGGTTATTATTAGCAGATACGTACGAAAATTGCAAATCTAATTTTGAAATCACAAAGAAACTTCTTTGTTCATTAGGTTTTTTAATCAACGATGATAAAAGCAGTCTGTATCCCTCTAAGATGTGTAAATTCTTGGGAGTATTTATAAACTCGGAAAACTTAGAAATTAGTTTACCCACAGATAAAAAAGTGCGTATTAAAAATGAAATTCGTAAATTTATTAATATGAAGCTTTGCAAAATTAGAACTTTCGCACAACTAGTAGGTATCTTAGTATCAGCCTGCCCAGCAGTCGAATACGGTTGGGTACACACTAAACAATTCGAGCGCTGTAAATTCTTAAATCTTAAGGGGGATGAAGATTATAACAAGCAAATGATTCTTCCTGATTCTTTAATGCCTGATTTTCATTGGTGGTTAAAGGTTATTGATAATTCAAAACACCGTATTAGAGATGACAATTACAGCATCGAAATATATTCTGACGCCTCAACAACGGGATGGGGTGCCGCCTGTGGTAGTGAAAAGGCTAGTGGTCAGTGGTCGAGTAACGAACGCGACAAGCACATCAATTATTTAGAGCTATTAGCTGCGTTCATTGCTCTTAAACTTTTTGCTAAGGACTTATACGACTGTCAAGTACTACTCCGTATAGACAATTCGACGGCTATAGCTTATATCAATCGCATGGGTGGAGTTCAATTTCCCCACTTAACTAGTATGTCAAGGGAGATCTGGAAATGGTGCGAGGAACGCAAACTTTACATATTTGCCTCATATATACGATCTTGTGACAACACTGTTGCGGACGCCGAGTCGCGACGTAATCACCCAGACATAGAATGGGAATTGTCCGATGGGGCATTCAATATTATCAAGTGTATGTTTGGGCAACCCGATGTAGATTTGTTCGCTAGCCGTATCAACAAAAAATGTGCGAAATATGTTTCTTGGCACAGAGATCCGGATGCTTATGCCATTAATGCATTTACAATCGATTGGGGTTCATCCTATTTTTATGCTTTTCCCCCTTTCTCAGTTATTTTAAAAAGTCTTAGGAAAATTATTAACGATAACGCTAAGGGAATTTTAATTGCTCCCTTATGGCCCACGCAACCGTGGTATCCTCTTTATAGGTCTCTGCTTATATCAGACCCGATTATATTCACACCTAATGAAAACATTTTGATATCTCATTCTAGCAACCGTCAGGTGCACTCGACGCTTACCCTGGTTGCCGGGGTGTTATGCGGGAGGCGTTTTCACGACGATGCCTGCCGCCTTCATCGATAGATATCATGATGGCTTCTTTATCAAATAACTCGATCAAACAGTATGACGTATGTCTAAAAAAATGGTGGACCTTCTGCAAAGGATCAGATATTAATATGTATGAGGCCTCGGTTCCATCAGTAATATATTTCCTTACGCAAATCTATAATAATGGTGGTCAATATGGTACCTTAAATTCATATCGTTCAGCTTTATCACTGATCTTGGGCACAAATATGTCTAAAGACGATCGGGTTGTTAGATTTTTTAAAGGCGTTTTTCGCCTTCGACCACCTAGGCCGAAATATAATGTAACGTGGGATACTAGCTGTGTGCTAAACTTTTTACGCTCTAAATTCCCCAATGAACAATTATCACTCGATGAAATTTCTAAAAAATGTGTAACATTACTGGCCCTTACCACGGCTCATAGAGTCCAAACATTGTCAAAGATTAATATCGAAAATATAAATATAATGTCTTCCAAAATCATCATAAAAATCCCCGATTTAATAAAAACTTCCCAGGTGGGATCTAAGCAACCTCTATTAACTTTGCCCTTTTTTAATGAGAGCGTAGAAATATGCCCCGCTAACACATTAGTATTTTACCTGAATAAAACCAAAGATCTTCGAAAATCTGGTATTCTTTTTATAAGTCCAAAAAAGCCACACAGGTCTGTAAGTACGCAAACGCTTAGCCGCTGGATTAAGTGTACATTAGGCGATAGTGGGTTAGATATATCTGTGTTCTCCGCGCATAGCACGCGTCACGCGGCTACGTCGCGTGCGCATGCTGTTGGGGTTAATATAGATGAAATTCGCAGGACTGCCGGATGGAGCGGCAGTTCTGAAACATTTGCTAGATTTTATAATCGCACAATCACTGAAACTGATGAAAGCTCTCTAGCTAGGTCAATAATCAATGATTAATAAATAGAATAGTCTCCATATCTCAATAATTGTCGCTGTTGCAACTTATTAATAAGAATAAATTGTATTCATGCACAATATTAGAATTACTTTATGTTTTTAGAACCAGTTATGAAACTGTTAATTATAGAAATACTTATAGCCTATGATTCCATCCTTTTTTGTTACTTGCAAACTTTGTTTCCATAATAAATTAATCTGAAATAATAACAGGGTGTTCTTAATATTTCCAGAAAAATCTCTCAAAATCTACATGTGTATAATATTCTAATCTAGAGGACGAAGCGCTAGTATAATTAGTGATTAAACGAACTTACCTGTAAGTGAAGTTCGATCATAATTATACGAAGCGCTTCGTCCGAAGAGATTAGCTCCCTCCCTCCCACGCTCCCGCTACGCCCTTACTTCTCTTTCAGAAAATATTAAGCAACACTTATTCTTTTAAACTAAATGACGACAGATTCCAAGCCAAGTTATCAGGAAACAGAGATACCCGCAGTAAGAAAAAAAAAAAAAAAAAACTCTCAACTACAGTGTATGAGTGGTGTCACTTATGTGTTACTACATGTGTATAATATTCTAATCTCTTCGGACGAAGCGCTTCGTATAATTATGATCGAACTTCACTTACAGGTAAGTTCGTTTAATCACTAATAATACTGTAAACGTATTTGTATCTTGAGAGAGTTAACTTCTTTTGAACCAGCAGCCTTACTAATCCTTATCCCTAGATGCGTAAGGTTGGATGGATGGATGTTCGTTACTCCGTTACCAGAACAGCTGAACGGAACTTAATGAAATTGGCATAGAGGTGGATTAGTCTAGCTAAATGAACGGGATTTCAATAAGAGGATCGTCTACCGAGCGCTCGTCCATACTAAAAGAGAAAACGTTTTCCTACCCCTAAATGTTATCCTATCTCAATGATTTTTTAGAATGCTTCTGACACAGTAAAAAACTAGGTTTAGTAGTTTATAGTTTAGTTAGTTTTTTAGTTTTTTACTGTGTCAGAAGCATTCTAAAATATCATTGAGATAGGATAACATTTAGGGGTAGGAAAACGTTTTCTCTTTTAGTATGGACGAGCGCTCGGTAGACGATCATCTTAACGATCTCCACGCGGGCGAAACGGCTAGCATAAGCTCATATTACATTGTAATTGTGTAAAGTAGAAGCCTCTTGTTACTAAGCAATCAATGAAATGTGTCCGACATACAGTCAATCTATACTAGTTGATGATTAACTACTTTGATGGATCTTTTGTTTACTCAGTTAAGTAATGAACGTGAGGGCGTGTCCAACATCGAAACTCATTGTATAGAGTAGTATGACAGTGTTGACAAGCGTTCATCCAGCCCTTAAAAAAAATCCTAATTTTTTTTAAGGGCTGGATGAACGCTTGTCAACACTGAGTCCTCACTCATTAGATGATTTTACCACGTAAAAAAGGTGACAGGCGGCGGCAACCGTTCGCGTCCGGCATTGGTTGAAGCCATGCTGCGGGACGAGTGGGAATGTGAAGCAGTCACTTGGCGGGGGCACGGTAGTACCCCCAGATCCTCTACCTCACCATCCAGCCGCCGCGGGTATTCCTGAGCCGTGGTATGCAGCTTAGACAGTCCCAGACCCCGGCATGGTCCATGACAACGAGTCACCCATTATTCGCTGCTCGCATGCACGCGCCTACGGTCGCCGTAGGAGTCTCCCGCGGCGGCGGGGTCGCGAGGTGGACGGCCTGGTTGCCTACCATGACGTCTTAAAGCGTGAGTAGTTAGGCTGTGGGAAAGAGACAGAACTATACAAGTCGTCTAGCGCCATCTCGTTCCCTGAGCGGAACTACTCACGCTTTAAGACGTCATGGTAGGCTACCTGTTCCTCATGACGCCCGCCTCCTCCTTCGCTAGCATGACTGCTTCCCAGAAGGAGGCGACCGCATCCCACTCCGTCTCGCCCCGCAGCATGGCCTAAACCAATGCCCTGCGTGAGAGGTCGCGGACACCTATCGCCTCTATGAGGACACGGTGGTGGTCTGCCCATGCGGGGTATACCTACCTCCAACGTATGCTCCACCGTGTCCTCCGGACGATACTCACGTTGGTGACATCCAGACGTTTCTTCCCGCCCAAACCGACACAGGAACTTCCTAAAACACCAGTGTCCGGTGAGGACCTGCGGCAGGCGGAAGGTGAGGATTCCGTGCCGTGGCGCCTTTCAGCGACTCCTCAAAGAGGGATCTTACCGCCGCGATTGCAGCGTGCCCTGCTAAACCATCCTAAGTGACCCTAATGGATGGAAATTGTTGCTACAATTTCATCGCCTAACGGGCTCATACCTTCACAATATTTTATGACTGGAATAAATGACAGCACATAGAGAGCTTTGTGATCTTCAGAAGATAGAGTACCTTTTGAAGATCACAAACTCTTTAGACTCCGCGATGTTGCTCACGTCTTGCGTTCCCATCGCTACGTTTCCATCGCTTACGTATCCCACGTTTTCAGGCAACGTTTGTTCCAAGCCGACGCACTACGTACCAAGAGACATGATCTTATGATGCAGATGATTTACACTTGTACTACGTAGGGCAGTCGGTTTGTTTTCCCACGTATTGCTGCCAACGTGTTCGTTTCAGCGAATTGTTCAACAGCGTTTTTGTTTCCGACGTGGTAACACTCGTGAAGGCTAAACTTTCTTTGTCAACAATTTTAGTTTTCTGGACCGCAACCAGTCTAGTATTAATTAAAGATGAGTAAATTAATAAATCATGAAAATGCAACGTAACAAGTCATGTGGGCATTGGGCATCCCCATCATGCCCACAACGGTGGATCTGCGCTTGATTATTGGGACAGCCATAGACGGCTTTGCAATCAAATTATGTCAGGAAGCCATTAAATTGATTAGATGCTTGATTGAAAGATAAAGGAAGCACTTTTTAAACCATTTTTGGTTATAGTTTCCGTGAATTATAAACGTATCATGAAGTTCATGGTTAGAATATTCATAGATTTCATAAGTATGGCGTGCTGACCTCAGAATAATAATATGTACTTTAAAACGCGATATATTAAAATGAGTTTACATTATCTGTACCATTATCCATATGAAAGCTATCCATTTGCAATTGTAAGTTTCGTATCAGAATGCAAACCTAAAAATGAAACAATGTTAGTTTGAGATTCAGAAAAAACTCACAGCTGGCAGGCACTGCCAGTCGCCATTTGCAATTTAGGATCCTCCCACGACTTAACATTCAATGAAGAGATATGGATGTCCCGTTGAGTTTCTATAGTGTCGATAACATCTAAATTGAACAAACTATTATTAGAGGAAGTCGATTTATTGGTCTAATGGCAGGCTCGGACCTTGAGAGAGATATTTGCAGGTCGGCCGATTGTGTCATTCGGTTTTTGCAATAACAATAAATATATGATTCATATACCTAGTTCATAACAAAACATCAAAGCCTGTAATCCCTGAAGGGGAAATATTACCTAATAGAACACCCATTTTCCAGTTACATATAAGTACCGTGTAATAGGAGATACGTGGAGAGGGCTATAGTGGTCATTGAATGGGTGCCTAAAGACCCAAAAAACCTTGGCCTTAAAAACCATTGGCGTGACGAGCTGGACTCCTTTTTGAGAGACTGGCCAGAAAAGGCAAGACCTAAAATTTTATTAGAAGGATATGGGGAGGCCTTTGTTCAGCAGCAGGACAAAACAAGCTAAGAAACAAAATAGAGAGCGAGCTTATTGCCCCCAATCGAACACGCATCCAGACTTCCGAATAAAATTCAGGACCTGACGCTACCACAACACCACCATAAATCTACCAGCCTACTACTACTACTACTATCTACCAAGTAAATGATGATGAACTTACCTTATTGCTAATTTGCTATACCACCAAATCGCACTAAGAGTTTCCAAACGTCTTTCATAATGCGCACAACGCAGCAGCCTGAGTTCTTCAAAGTTGAGAGAACAAGCTCCTTCTACGAACACCCCTGACCTAGAATGAAGAGGAAACACATTTTAAATAAAAAAGAAGGTGTAAAGAAGGTGCCCGTCGAACGCAAATATAGAAGAAAATGATGGAAACATAAATATTACTTACAATGACATCACTGCACTTGCCCATCTCTCTGTGATTAACCTAGATCCCCTAGTTTGATCACAGAGGGATGGGCTATGTACTTGTAATTAATAGGGACTTGACATGACATATTATGTGTTTTGAGAGCTGAGGGATGGCTAATGTAGGGTCATGAAATTTGATGTTTTCATGTAGATTTTAGGATTGGATTTACTAGACCGAAGGTAGTTATAAATCTGCATTTAAAAATAATATTCAAATGAGAAAAGATTTGTATTTAAGTTTGTAATGAATCCATTAAAAAGCTATTGGACCGATTAAAAAAAATCTTTCATCTATAATATGGAAAGCATTACCTATACACATATCTCTGAGTCAAAAGTTGCATCAAGAACCGCTCAGCCGTTCTGTAGCTTACTAGTAAATAAAAGAATAATAAATTTAAGCAAAAATAAAGTACTAATTTCAATGTAAAATAATAATAATAAAACCGAATGACTATGCCTTTTCAGGAGCTCCATTCATTTCTCCCCCGAGACGTTACACAATTACACAAAAGTATTACTTTCGCAGGTTTAATGAATTGTGAATGATTGATGAATGGATTCGGTTGGAACAACACCTGAATTAAAATTAAATGTTGGCAATAAATCAGTCATTAGATGATAATGATAAGAAAATGTAAGGCAGGTGTGGCAGGGATCAAGAAATTATACGAGTATTATCTTATATCGTAAGTCATACGTGAAAGTATTTATTGTGATAAATAATAAGCATAATCACGAGACCGATTATGTGTAAAAGATACTTGTATCAAAAAAAGTGCGATTCATCATCTTCTTTCAAATAAAAAAAAATCTTACTGACAGACAATGGTCAGACAGCTGGCCGGGTCTAGAATAATTTTTTTTTTGGTTGGTATAATTATTATCAAAACGTCCTCCCGCACTGGGTGGAGCGAACTGACTGAAAGTTTACCCTGTTCCTTCGGTTGCCCGTTGCGTTTCAGGACCACGATATTCTTATAAAACAGTCCCGTAAAGAGTCAATAACCATGACATCTTAAGGCTTCCTGAAAATTCATCCTCAAAAAAATTTGGGAACAAAAGCTTCTTTGAAAATTGATCTTTTTATCTTGATGGAAGCTTCACACGGCATTGTATTTTAATATTTCCGTAACTGCTTAGAGTCAGGTATAAAATACGAGTACTACGTTTCATTTCTCAGTTCCCAAGTGAATATTTCCTTTGAGTCGCGTTTCGCAGAACCGTGGTATTTGATCCCGGCAAATTGCTCTATTCATAGCCCGGCCTGCAATTGTGTCCACTTCCTAAGTATTCACGTGTCGAGTGGTATCATTTACATGTTTTTACTTGATAAAATGTTGTCTCGATTTTTTAACGGGTTCTGAACGAATTTGATTAGGTATTTTCGAGAAATATAGTTTTTTCAAACAAATGTTAAGAGGATGAATGTTTATGTTGAAAATAAATTGCAGATAAAAAAAACTGAAAACCTCTTCTTTATTCAATGTTTTAACTACCAAAAATAAACATAATTATCTAATACAACACACTAACGAATGTTTTTTTTTTCTTTTTCCAGTGTAATGTACTCCTACTACGCGTTAGTAAGCATGGGCAAGTACCCGCCCAAAATGCTGGCGATGACCATCACAGTGCTGCAGCTGTCGCAGATGATCGTCGGCTGCTTCATCAACATCTGGGCACACAACTACATGTCCTCCCCTACCCCCACGAGTTGCCACATCAGTCAAATTAACATCAGGCTCTCCATGGCCATGTACTTCTCGTACTTCGTCCTCTTTGCACAGTTCTTCTACAAAGCCTACCTCTCACCCAAAACTGGCAAGAAGGTCAAGACCGAACCAGAGCCCATCCCAGATGTTCCCAGCAAGAAAGTGAATTACAATGGTTACCCGCGGCAAAGGAACGGCGTGCTCGCGCACTAGTCGACGTCACAATGTGATATGTGCTAGTTATATTGTACAGGTTATGGCTGTTATTTATTTGGTCACGATTGGGCTCGATTGCTGTTAGTAGTCCTCAGGACGAGACCGTTGCCAATATCAACCAGTGTTTTACTGAATGACGTTACAATAATTTTTACCTTCACTCAATTTTTGAATGTCCTACGAATTTATGAGAGTTTGCATAATATTATGATGTTTGTTGTTTGTTTGTGGTGGTGCCCAATCGTGGTCAGTGGACGCTGGGACGTCGCCTCGCGTTACATTCCACGCTAGATCGACTGTTTGCTTGCGGCATGCGGCCGTGCATGGCTCTTGTTAACACTGACGGAAACTGACAACTGTCTGGATTATACCAAACTTAGTACACGTAGTTTTAAATAAGCAGTTTTATTCGAATAGCTGTTGTTCAAATGAAACAGTAGATTTAGCATCTAAATTTCAAACTTACAAACTTAAGGTCCTCTTTAAAGCCAATATAGTTAATCAATTTGCCATGGACTGGCTATGTACAAAATAGATGTAAATATAAAATACTCTTTTCTACTCAATCTAATGTAACCCAATCGAAAAATAAAGCCTTTTCAAGTTTTGTAACCTCGTGACTTAGCATCACAAACAAAATAATAGTGATCTTTATTGTCGTTCTAATAAGGTTGCTGATAGGTCGACCTTAATATTAGTACAAAAGCAACAGTACATTTGTTTGGTATAATTCCGACAGTGGTTTTACTTTCGTCAGTGGTTCATTGATAATGGCGGCGCTCTCATGGTGTCAAACACACGCTTTTATATAGGATCTGTGTACCGATGATTTAGGATACGTGCTATTGAGGATAAAGGCTGCATCGAATTGATAGAATGTCCATATTTATACAGTAAGACTCCGTTTTAGAGTCATGTACAGTCGTTTTACAAGACAATTGATGTTTCAATGTTGTAAATAAAATGTATTGTCTAATGTTATAATGACAGACATCTTGCCAATTTATTTTGTATTTTTCGGTAAATTTTTAAATCGGTCGTTTATTATAATTTTGTTTTACTTTGTTTTGAGTACTCCATGTTTTTTACTTTTCGTTACAATAAACATGAAACAATTTCGATGCAGTTAGGTCGTGACTATGTTTATTGCAGTTTGCAAAATATATTTTTAGTAAATAATAGTTAGTAATGATGAAAAGGAAATGAGCCATTACGTAAATATAAATTGTTACAAATCGTAGTACATAATGTTTGACAAATTACCGCAGGGTCTCCGATTAATTCAAATTAAGTTTGAATCAATTTTTCGTTGGATGATTGCTTCTCAGGGACCCTAAATAATTGATAAGATTTTTTAAATTGTTCAAATCATAAATTATAGTTATGGAAGATACATTCCCAGTATAGAAATGTGTGAGAAATTATTGTTTAAGGGATCCGTACAAATGTTTTGTTATCAAATTGAATTCTGTACACTTTCCTAAATTATTGTTTCATCAAGACCTGTATAAAAGCTCTACTTTGTTGTTATTGTGTCGTATTTATTACTTAAAGAAAAAACTTAGTGATTTTTTTAAATAATTTATTTTTAAAGGGATAGTTTTACCTATACACTTTGTAAATGTTACGATGTTTTGCGCTTCATGTAAACCGTTGAGTGCGGTGCGTAGGTGTAATACTTTGATATGCTTGTCAAACAAGTGCACAAAGTGTAATTATGTAATTCCGGATAGTGGAATAAGCAATAAAAACGAAAAGTTGCGGTTAAATTGACAGTTTGGGCGCGTTTAGTGTTCATTTGGAGGATAATAAATATTGGCACACGTTCTTTAATAGATCTGGTAGTTTGGATTGAACAAAGAAGGTGTGCTTGTAACGTAGCGCGCCTCGGACATACGGGCGGATGAAAGTTCAAATCAACACTTCCACGCACTTACGTTAACGTGTGCGTTAACGTTATCGCGTGAAAGCATTAACAACCGACGGCATTTATGTAACGTAAACGCGGTCGTTGTGAATATACATAGACTTAACTAGTTTTAGCCTGCGACGCTGTTATTGGACTCATACAAATTATTATATAAGGCGTCTATTCAATGTCCAATCGCGTTCACGATTATCTAATGTCGACCACAATCGGCGATCACAATGTTGTGATGAATTCGATTAATCCATTAAAATGAATACCTACACGAAAGCTTTGGATAAATGATGGAACGCTAAATAGCGATATTCTAACTTCACTCTAAACTAAATTAGTATAGATAAATGCCCTGTAACTGTCCGCCAATTGACCTTTTTGTGGTAACTAAGACTCGCGTTAATGTATCGTATGGGCCTTATTTGATACTTAAAAGCTTTATTTTAGGCAATAGTCACAACAACAGTGTCTTTCAACTGACATGGAATCACCACTTGTTATTTTTATTTGTTTTGAGTAGGTACATGATAATGGCGCTTGCAACAGTGCCGATATATCAGACACTTAAAACAAATAAAAAACATGGTGAATATACAATGTTTTACAATGTTAAATTGTCCATTATCACGGCTTTAGAAGAGATTAAAATATAAATTCGTATTTAAAGTATCAAGTATGGTCGGCCGCGCTACCTCCCACAGCTAGATCTTACAAGAGTCAGTGTGCAAAATAGCATAGGTTTTAGCGAAGGTCAATTTCGTCTAGTACCGTTTATAGAAGTCACAATTTTAATATACCTAGGCTATACAAATAGGCTGTTATTTTTGTCCAGTTCATTGCTTTGTCATTAACGATGGAGAGCTATAGGAATACTTGTAGTATTAA
Source organism: Agrotis clavis (assembly GCA_954870645.1). Classification (NCBI taxonomy): domain Eukaryota; kingdom Metazoa; phylum Arthropoda; class Insecta; order Lepidoptera; family Noctuidae; genus Agrotis; species Agrotis clavis. The sequence continues at coordinate 24,233,223 of OX940921.1, forward strand.
CAATAGACTCATAAGGTGGGGAGTGAGTTTAGGTATATAGGGATCGGGAATTAGGTACTTAGTCCGAACTAAACAATGCAGTTGAGCTATGTAGCCTTTAATTTCGCCACCTCGAAGCGCTCTCTTCGGGGAACAGTACATACCTGCGAAGAGTTTATTAATTTGTAATATTTTTTTACCACAATTTTTATTTATTTTGTTTGCGAGATCGTCGTCGATCGTCATCGTCTACAAATTCTATGAAAGAGATTAATAATTATGTAGTGTGGACTTTCAACCCTGTTTAAAATGGTGTTTTCTAATCTTGTGAACGAAAAGCTACTTCGCTTGATGTAATCCTTTGACCAACGCTTTGTGTGTGACGACTTTATTTTGACGTCAATGATTTAAATTATCATCACAAAGTTTTATTACAATTAATTCAACGCCATGCTTCAACAATTTTAACAACGTCAACGAATTTAAAACACCAAACGTAGTCAAGGGGTTAAAATTGCAATAAATGCATTATTTTTTACTATTTTTTGTCTTTGATGCACTTTCTATTCTGAATTGGTTCAGAAATTATCATTGTATTTCGTAAAAAACTCTTGTTTCGTCGTGTACACTACTAAAATGATTATGATGTAACCCTGTCCAACCCCCTGACTTTCATTTCTGAGAAATGATTCAGGGTCATAATAGTTATTAAAAAATGTAATCACTAACGCATTTATTATTTAATATGTAATATATTTTCGCATTTACAAAGAAAACTGTTATTGTAAATGTTCTCAGTAGAACTAATTAGCGGTTACAGTTCCATATTAAAATATTTTAATAAATATATTTTTGTGAAGGAAGTTTTGTGGTTACAACGTACAGAACTAAAGATTATAAGACAGAACATTGTAAACTACAACCTAAAGTGGAAATATTCTTGCAATCATTAATTTGTATTTTCTGGGCAAATAAAGAGTTATGCGTAATCATTAAGTTTGTTTTTTATTTAATTTTATCTACCTATCAAACTGTGCAACCATTACGTCATTGAACACATACGTGCCATCCGGAGTTAACATTCGGATCCCCGGCCGTGCTACAATCCGGCTGGACAGACTTGGCTGTTATGCTACCGAGAAATCACATATTATATGGGGTGACTGGCAATTAAAAAAAGCAAAAAATATCAGCTGTTCAGTACATTTGTGTTTGCCTAATGTACTGAACAGCTGATATTTTTTTCACGATTTCGGCTTTGCTCCCATAATAAAAATGGTTTGTTATCATGAGTACAATCACGTGTAGTATCGTACACTAATTACCAGTCACCCTATATATTATGAAAAGAAAAACCCAATAGCATCCGACCTAGAGATCGAATATGTACATGTTTTTGAACTCAGCAGTGGACAACCTGGCTCTTTACGACCTAGTGGCTTCGTAGTCATACTCATACAGCAGTAACAGTGAAAAATATTATATTACGACGTAGCTGTTTGGATTTTTACATAAAGGATGGCGATGTATTACAGATGCCAGCACGACTACCCAATTTTAAAAATGGTCAGAGTGGGTATTTTTGAGGGCGGAGTAAAACCGTAGACGAGAGCATAAACTTCTAATTTTTTAATAGAAAATGAAAATCTATTAAAGATAGAGAGAGTAAAGTATGTTGTTGCGCTGAGTTCTAGACGACAATGCTTGTAAGGTGTTTTGATACTTTTTTTTTTATCTTTATTTTTGGTTTTATCACTCAGTGATAATGTCACCCTAATAAACAAAAACATCTAAACATCCTACTTACATATTATTATAATGAGATCTGAACTATTTCTAGTTTTGATACTTACACATACATACAATAGCTCTCTACATCAGAGGACTGAAAATTATATTTCAAACTATTGAAAAATTAAACAGTTTCTGAACGAACTAGCAGCTGACTTCATTGACAACGACAAGTGCCATGATGACATAATAATATGATGACATTTCTTAACTGTCAAAGTGTCAAACTTTGCAAGTGCTTTGCAAGCAAAGTGAAGGAATGAACCATTCTGTTCACGACAATATTATTTTCCCACTTTGTTTATAAAATCTGTGATAAAATCTATTCAGCATGGATTTAATTGACAACGAGATCAGGCAGTGGGACGCCGCTGATGTGAAAGAGCAGTTTGGTGATAACCTGACGCTGTTGCCTCTCAACGACAATATAAAGGAGCTTCAGACCATTCTACGGGACAAGTGAGTGAGGTTACTTGTTACCAGGCCTTGTGACTTGTACCTTTGCATGGATTGTAAGACTCCTCAATGCTTTGAATTTCGAATTATATTGGTTCTATTGACCTGTCCATCCATTCAATCCTGCCACCTGACTCTATTTCTGAGTCTCTTTGTGAGTGTTTTTTTGTGCTATTTTTAGTCATACACTCAATCATAATCGCTCACACTGTGGAATTGGCTTGGAAATAACCAGAATAATTTTAAATATATTATAAATGAGAATAATAATGTGTATGACTTGTCCTTACTTATATCTTTTCAAGAGAATCATAATCCTAACCTATACTTGGTCAACAATAACAAAGCTAATTTATTTACCATCACTACTATCAGTGCTCATTGACAGCGGCCGATTATTTCTTAGGGAAAACAATAAGTTTTATATTATCATGAGATGAATTTATTGCCCTGTCCATAATTTCACCCAATTTTAAAATAGTGTTCTGAATTTCATATTTAGAATAATTCCTTTGACTTTGCAGCATTTTAGATTTTTAAGCTGTTAAGTTTAACAGAATTAACAAACAGCCACTGTTTAGAATGCTAAAACAATTTTAAGAATTTTGTATTTATACATAAATTGTCAATAAAAAATATGTCAAATAAAACACATGTAATATGTGACATGGATGAGGCCTAGGTGATGCGACACAAGCTCTGAGGTACTTATGTCCAGCGGCTTGTGACAGGTTGAGTTGATCGAGTAATATCAAGAGAAAATAGCAGATTATCAATAGCGAGAGTACCTCTTATAAACACATACATCATACAATTACAGAAACACATCTCGCAGTGACTTCAAGTTCTACGCTGACCGGCTCATCCGACTAGTCATTGAGGAGAGTCTGAATAAGCTACCATTCACTGACTGTGAAGTGGTGACACCTACAGGGGCTTTGTACAAGGGGCTCAAGTATGGGGCTGGTAATTGTGGAGTGTCCATTGTCAGATCTGGCGAGGCTATGGAACAGGTATGGCTATTATTTATTACTTGTAGCTTTTGATAGGAAATAATTCAAAGAAATAGAGGATCCTCAAAGAGCGCTTCTATTTTTTTGGGTTTGAAAATGTTCAAACTAGTTCTGCTATGGGTGGAGTGGAAAAATCTATGCTTGAGACTCGGCTCATGGCAGTTTATTGGATCAATAGATCATGCATATTAAGCAGCTGCAACCTTTTCGCAAAATAAAGTAACAGCAAGCCATAATTTTTATAGTAAAAACTGAGAGAGAAATTTTAAATGTAGTTTTATTTATATCTAAAAAAGTTTATCTACTTATTTTAAAATGAAAATCTTCAATTTAAACAATAATGATGGAGCTCACGATCGCAAACGCTGATCTAAAATCAAAGTTTTGTCATAATAGTAAGACAAAATAGTGAAGACTTTGAAGGCACCATATACAGTGTGTCCGGGCACGGGTTAGCGATATTTGAAGGGGATATTCTAGGCTCTTTTTCATCGACAAAAATGCTTTAAAAAAAATTCTTACTCCAAAACTTCGCGAATGGCAGCCATTTTAATTTTTTGATCTGTCGAACTGGGGTATGTACAATAAAACTCAAATATCTTTAAATCCAAGAGACCTACATTCATGCAAATGACTTTATTGCAAAGTTAAACGTTGAGGCTTATCAAAAACTTACGAAAGTTTTCTAAATAATATGTAAAAATAACCAAAAAACATGGGCAAACACGAAATTGTACACAAAAATTACTGAATAATTTCACATTTTTAACTCTAGCTCGATAAGTACCCCTGAATTTTGCTAGGGTTTTTGCATTAAATTAAAAGTGTTTGAGATAGGCTATAAAATGATATCAAAATTATCACTCTACGTTAAGTATCTTAGGAGTTATTCTCACTTGAACATCACCCTTCCTTAGCGCACGTACCCCAATATTACAGGTGTCGCATTCTTTGGGCGAGCTAAATCGTTCCAACGAATATTTCAGCTGGTATTATTGACCACCATAATCCATAAACTGAAATGGTAATTTTTTTTTTTTTATGAAACCACTTCTTGGAATTATTGCTGCGGGGCGAGACGGAAGGGTGATGTTCAAGTGAGAATAACTCCTAAGATACTTAACGTAGAGTGATAATTTTGATATCATTTTATAGCCTATCTCAAACACTTTTAATTTAATGCAAAAACCCTAGCAAAATTCAGGGGTACTTATCGAGCTAGAGTTAAAAATGTGAAATTATTCAGTAATTTTTGTGTACAATTTCGTGTTTGCCCATGTTTTTTGGTTATTTTTACATATTATTTAGAAAACTTTCGTAAGTTTTTGATAAGTCTCAACGTTTAACTTTGCAATAAAGTCATTTGCATGAATGTAGGTCTCTCGGATTTAAAGATATTTGAATTTTATTGTACATACCCCAGTTCGACAGATCAAAAAATTAAAATGGCTGCCATTCGCGAAGTTTTGGAGTAAGAATTTTTTTTAAAGCATTTTTGTCGATGAAAAAGAGCCTAGAATATCCCCTTCAAATATCGCTAACCCGTGCCCGGACACACTGTATAATAAGCCTATAACTTGATACTTTTTCAATCAAATTAATATTAGATTTCTAAGATATTCTCCCAGCACTATTCTTAGTAACAAAGCTCATTACTTTTACTTGATTACATTTTCCAGGGTCTACGAGACTGCTGCCGCTCCATCCGTATCGGCAAGATCCTTGTGGAAAGTGACACAGACACGCACGAGGCACACGTGGTGTACGCTAAGTTCCCTGAGGACATCGCACGGAGGCAGGTGTTGCTCATGTACCCTATCATGTCTACGGGCAACACAGTGAAACAGGTAAAAAATTGAAACATTTTTTTTTTTAATTTTAATGTTCTTAAAATCCTACTCATTCATTCATACTTTTCATTTTCCACGTCAAAATGGGCAAACCGATTTTGATTATTTTTGGGATAGAAACAGCTTAGGTGGACTGAACTTTAGAGACAGTTACAAGCTGTGAAGGGAGTGGGGGGGGGGGGGTTAAATTGTAAAGGAACATGACGTGTGGATTGTAAAATAGGCCCTATTAGTGTCTATAATCTCCTAGAAAATGATAGAAGTAATAGTTATTCAGTTGCGGCTATTCCCTACAGTACTATTTTTTTCAAAAATATAGATAAATAATTAAGTCACTACATAGTCTATAACAAAGTCACTTCCCTCTGTCCCTATGTACGCTTAGATCTTTAAAACTACGCAACAATTTTGATACCGTTTTTTAATAGATAGAGTGATTCAAGAGGATGGTTTATATAACACGCATAATACAGTAAAGACAGCACCCGTGCGAAGCCGGGACGGGTCGTTAGTATTTCATATAACTCTGTTGAACACTGGCCGACTCGATAGATAGTAATGATGACTAAAATTTTTCAGGCTGTAAACGTCCTAACCCAACACGGCGTAAAAGAAGACCGGATCATCCTATCAAACCTATTTTGCACACCTGCAGCGGCCCAGGCAGTGGTCGACTACGTACCAAAGATGAAGATGTTGACTTCAGAACTACACCCTGTGGCCCCCAACCATTTCGGGCAGAAATACTTTGGGACCGACTGATATGAGGACGAGTTTGAGTTTTAGGCAGTACTTATTTAGTTAGCTTTTTGTTTAAGTTTTTTTTTGTGATGAATTTTTATAGCGTTTGTAGCATATTTTGTTCAATTGCTTCAACGGAGTGACTAACGTCCGAAACTAATATTTCATCTTAAAAATCCTGATCCTTATTTATTGACGGCTGCTTGTTATTGGTCTTTAAAGACTCGGATTGGCAAAATCGTTTATTGATTGGACAGACCAAGATTGCGACCGAGATACATTATTAATTTCCGGCGTCATTTAACGCAGACTTGAATTTTAGTGGTATTTATGTGATTAATTTGCGCATTGTATCATTATCATGAAGTCATGAAGTGTGCCTCAAAGGTCATCAGAGCTGATTTAAAGCTGTTGTCTTATTTATTTTAAAGTTAATATTTTTAGTTAATTTTTTAAAGATTATGTTTTAATTCCGAAAATAATTTATGACTCTTTGAATACAAGATTGTATGAGTTTATAGACAAATCAATTTCGAATAGATTAGTATTATTACATTGGACAATGAAATGGAATAGAATGACGAGACAAGAAAATATGGATGAAATATTCGCAATAATAATTAAATATATGCAATATGCACATACCGACCAGTGAGAGCAGTGGTGGCCCAGTGGTATCGGCCCCGACTTACGAGTTGTAGGTCGTGGGTTCGAACCCAGCCTGGCGCATTACTTTGTGTAATTTATTTCATCACCACTGCTCTCAAAACGGTGAAGGAAAACATCGTGAGGAAACCGGCATGTCCTAGAACCAAAAATTCGAAGACATGTGACATCCACCAATCCGCACTGGGCCCGAATGGTGGATTATGGCCCACCCCCCCTCTCACAGAGAGGAGGCCTGTGTCCCAGCAGTGGGAACATTAATAGGCTGATGATGATGACATACCGACGTTTAAATATTATTGCTATTATATAAGGAGAGAGTTCACAAATTAATGGCTAGATACTTTATATATTTTTTGCAAAATCAGTACTTATATGAATTACGACTTAAATATGGCTACTTATTATGTAAAGCTTTTTATCTATCCAAATTTCTAGATCTAGTATTAAATAAAATGATCTATTTATTAGTATAAATGCTATACATTTGTGATATTGCAGGGAAGTACTAGTTTATAATTAAATGTATTAAATCAAGTCACTAAATTGTCTCATTTATAATAAAAAAGACCAAAGAGGTTATGTTTTTTCTTTTCAGGAAAAGAGGAAAGAAAGGAGTATTCTATTGTATAACGGGCTTGGTATCCGCAACTCCACGTCATATGCGCGTATTTTGCGTGCGGAAGAAAGGAGTAAAAATGATACTGTGACGTCTGATAGGGGAGCATGGAAAGAAAAAACGTGTTCGCCGACCACAAGTAAAATGGGTTATGGGCAGGAAGGAAGATAATGATGATGATTCATATAAAGGCTACCACACAGGCGCGTTATTGTCGGTCGATAAAATCAGATGCGTTATTACGTTTATACCTACTTCTATTGCGTCGTTTTTACCGCAGCAGTGTGCAACTTCTCAGCAATCGCGACGTAATCCAAACTAATATTATAAATGCGAAAGTAACTCTGTCTGTCTGTTACGCTTTCCCGCTTAAACCTCTCAACCGATTTTGATGAAATTTGGCACAGACAATCTTTAGACCCTGAGAAAGAACATAGGCTATCAAAACACCACGCGGGCGGAAGCTAGTAAAAAATATACTAAAAACAGATATCGGAAAAACGCAGTAAGCCTCCAAATGGTTCGTGTAATATTACACACTGTGAGCGCGCCTGGTGCTTGGCTGGCCACGCTCACCGCGAGTCTAGATATCCAATATTATCGACCGATATACCTGTGTGGGAGATCCTTAAACCAAGTCATTTTTAGGGTTCCGTAGTCAACAAGGAACCCTTATAGTTTCGCCATGTCCGTCCGTCCGTCCGTCTGTCCGCAGCTTAGCTCAGAGACGCCCAGTACTAGAAAGCTGTAATTTGGTGTAAATATACGGATTTGTTACACCGAAAAAGTGGTAAAATAATATCTCGTAAAATATTTTTTTTTAGGGTACCTCCAGTACACGTAAAGTGGGGGATGTTTTTTTTTTCTCGCGTACCCCTTAGTGTGGGGTATCATTAAATAGGTCTTTAAAAAATATTGATAGTTTCCACTAACAATTTTTTGATAAAAAGATTCGTTTGTGAAATATTAAGCTTTAAAGTGCTAATTTTTGCTCGACTCGAGTGTCCCCCCCCTCTACCAGCTAAACGGTTATGTGTGGGGATGTGAAAAAATTCACAATAGTAGTATATATAACGAAGTTTAAAAGAAAATTATCATGACTAAGTAGGCTTTACAGTTTACAAGTAATAGTCGACCAACTTATAAAACGTACTTGGATAACATAATTTCCTAAACAAAATGTATGTATCGGAGAACACGTTCTTCAACTGCAAATGTAAGTTTGTCAACTTTATTTTTACAGCTATAATTGGTGGGTATGTTTTGGGGATAGGTAGGTTTTTATTGTCAACTATTTTTAACTAACTTCAAAAAAAGGAGGAGGTTCTCAATTCGTAATCTTTTCTTAATATGTTTTTTCCCCGATTTCTCAAAGACGTCTGGACCGATTTTGAAAATTCTTCTTTTTAAAATTAAATTCAGCGAATCAGTTTAGTTAGTTCGCATAAGTATTTTGATGGGCAACTACGGAACCCTACACTGTGCGTGGCCCGACACGCACTTGGCCGGTTTTTCAATTGCTATTCTAGTGGTCGCAAGCACGACTCCTGATTACGAGATCGATCCCGGTTTGAATCTCAGGTTAAAGGTAAACGCTAGTGTCCGACCGAAACTGATTTTTCAGCCGAAACCGAAACCGAAACCGAACTTTCGGCCTTGCTCTCAGTTTCGGCCGAAACCGAAACCGAAACTTTTTAACACATTTAAAATTTCGATTATTTTCTGTTTTTTTTTTTTTACATTTACAACACATGAAAAAAATATCTTAAATACAGGGTGAATTTTTCAACTGGGCGTAGTTGGCTATATCCTTAACTATGAGGAATATCAAAAAACGTTGAATGAGTCTAGAGACCGATTTTAACGATTACTAAAAGTGCATCATTGGATTTTTGAAAAATCAATAATCCTGGCCGGGAATCAAAACTGCTGAATTTTTATCGAAATTTTGGAAAAGCAATCACACCCTGTATTATTACACCATTTGATAATGTTGCTAATAAGGATCAAATTCTGGAAAGTAATGGTATACGGCAAACTAATAGAAATAGCAGATTTTTATGAAATTGCTATTTTTCTATGCTATTTAACTTTTACTGAGCTATAATAATCTATTCTAAATTACCTATAAAAATTCATTGTTTTCAATGTTTCACTGGATTTGAAGTCTCAACAATCGCACTATACTCAGCAATACGAAATTACTCGAGTTGAAATAAAATAGCATTATTTCAATGAAGAAACTGTTAACTTGTATTTCGAATACAGTCATTGACGATTGATAAGTTCTTTATTCATTAACGTACTCACTCGTAACAAATTTTATTATGACATGAATACACGAGTATGTACAAGACTTACTCTTGGCAGTAAACTCAAAAACATAACCTCAACTCACGATTAAATGGATGGTGGCGAACTGAGCCGGGGCTCCGCCGGCGAGCAAGCACGTGTTAGCTACGAATTTAACCGAACGAGGCACGAAAATGCACGAACACTTGAGTTTCGGCAGAGCCGAAAGTTTCGGCTACATTTTGGCCGAAACCGAAACTAAGGCCGAAACTAGATTTTTTGGCCGAAACCGGCCGAAACCGAAACCGAAACCGAAATTTCGGTCGGTCATTAGTAAACGCAGACTAAGCCCCTTCGTACACTAGGCGACGCAAGTCTCTGATACCTTACGATTTTGGTATTCATTGACGCGTGCTTGTGTTCGAACCTCTATGGGTTTGTATTGCGATAGCCGCTTGGATACCGAAGTCGTAAGGTATCGGAAACTTGAGTCGCCCTGTGTACGAAGGGCCTTAGCCGCACCGCAGTCCCCGCATTACGAATTCTTTGTATGAAGTTCTATGAAACCTCGCACACTCACCCGCATCGCAGTAGCCGCAGAATCGGTAAGAAAACGATGACTGCGGGGACTGCGGTGCGGCCAAGTCTGCGTTCACCTTAAGCAGTAGGTATTTGGAATTTCTTATGTTACTGGCAATATGCTGTCCCAACATACCGTGGGACTTACTGTTACTGTTACTGTCAGCCTGTATCATCCCACTGCTGGGCAAAGGCCTCTCCCCACGACTTCCAGCTATTTCGATCTAAGGCTAGTGTGAGCCACTGGTTGTTGGTTTTGTCCAGCTCATCCCGCCATCTTCTGCGAGGTCTGCCGCGACGCCTTCTGGCTGTGTCAGGGCTCCACATGGTGGTAATTTTGGCCCACAGTTCATTGGGCATCCGGCAGACGTGGCCGGCCCAGTCCCACTTCAGCTTAGCGGCCATTTTAGCAACGTCGGTGATCTGTGTTTTGGAACGCAGTGTGGTGTTACGAATACGATCAGTTAGCTTAACGCCCAGAACACTGCGCTCCATTGCACGTTGGCAAACCTTGAGTTTGGACTTTTGTATGTTTGTCAAAGACCAAGTTTGAGATCCATATGTCAAAATGGGAAGAATGCACATGTCCATGATTTTGCGTTTTAGTGATAAGGAGAGATCTCCCTTCATAAGGTCTTTCATGGACCAGTAGCTCTTCCAGGCATTTTCGGTTCGTCTAATGACTTCCCTGTCTTGTCTGGCCTGGAACGAGACTAGCTGGCCCAAGTAAATGTATTCATGGACATATTGCAGTTCTTCACCATTCACTCTGATCCCATACTTAGTGGTGTTCGACATTAGTTTGGTCTTTGACATGTTCATCGCCAGTCCAACCTCAAGGCTTGCCTCACCGAGCTGGTTTAACATTAACTCCATTTCTGCTGCCGTGGATGAGAATAATACAATGTCATCAGCGAAGCGGAGATTGGTTAACCTAACTTCGCCAACTTCAATGCCGCTTCCCTCCCAGCGAATTGTTAAATTTTTAAATATTTCTTCTAGAGCGCTGTTAAAAAGCTTGGGTGAAAGCGGGTCTCCTTGCTTGACTCCTTTTTCAATGGAGAATGATGGTCCGGCTGCCTGTAATTTCACTGACGCGGTACTGTTCAGATATACGTAGCGAAGTAGGTTGATGTAGGTGGGATCGATTCCTTGATTGTTCAGAGCGTCAAATATGGCAGTATGTTTCAAACTATCGAAAGCTTTGGAATAGTCGATGAAGGCGAGGTATATTGGTATGTTAAACTCTTGATGTTTTTCAATTATTTGGTTTATTGCATGCAGATGATCTGTAGTGGAGAGGCCTGATCGAAAACCAGCTTGTTGAGGTGGTTGGTGTTCTTCTAGCTTGGGCGCGATACGCTGCTCTATGACTTTAATGAAGGCTTTATATAGATGGGATACAAGACTTATCGGTCGATAGTTGTTGAGGTCGGTTTTATCTCCTTTTTTATGTAAAAGTATAATGTTGGAGTGGCAGAAACCGTCCGGAAATTTACCAGTTTTTAAAATGGAATTGAAGAGGTTTGTAATCATGGGGAGCAATGTAGGTTCGCCTATTTTCAAAATTTCGGTGCTTATGCCATCCTCACCCGGTACTCTGTTGTACTTCATTTTGCTAAGGGCAGTGTGCACTTCAAAACCAGTTATAGGAGAGATAGAATCTGGGCAAGAGTAATAATTTATATTACATGTTGAGGGCGAACAGTTTGAGTATAACTTTTTATAGTAATCTGTGCATATTTGTAACACTTTATCTCTGCTGCGATGTTTCTGGCCTTTGGTATCCTTGAGACAATTTATCCACGTTTTGCCCTTAGCAGTGCCTTGTTTGGCTATTTTTAACGAGCGATTCTTTTCCAGAGCTAATTGGATCAATTTTGTATTGTAAGATCTAATGTCTTTTCTGATGTGTCGTTTAACTTCTTTGTTTTTTATTTTATATTGGGGGGTGGTCTTATTCGCGCTTAGGGCTTGTCTTTCATTTATAAGTAGTAAAGTGTCTGGTGTGAGTTTGTTAATTTTATTAGGGAGTGTTTTGATTTTTCTACTTGCTATTTTTACACTACTGACAATGTTGTTAAATTGTTCTTGAATGTCATCAGTTTTTACGTCTAATAAACTAAAGCTATTTTTTAGTTCCAAATTAAATTGTTGTTCATTAATTATTAGTGATTCTTTATTTAGTCTTCTTATTTTATCTGAAAATAATTGTTTTCTGTACAGTTTTAAATCGAAATATAAAGTTGCACGGACTGGTCTGTGATCGGAAGAGTACTTAAACTGGTTGAGAACTTGTATATTTTTTATAATTTTATTATGTGAGGTAAGTACGAAATCTATTTCATTCCTAGTTTTTCCGTCTGGGGAAGCCCAAGTCCAGCGGCGCTGGGGTTTTTTGGGGAAGAAAGAGTTGCAAATGTATAGATTTTGGCCAAAAGTGAATTGTAACAATCGTGTGCCGCGTTCGTTTCGAGAACCGATGCCATGAGGCCCTAGGTTGCTGCAATTATCAAGAGTTTGCTTTTTACCAATTTTGGCATTAAAGTCTCCCATAATTATATTCCACGTACCACGCTGCTCGTCGCAAGCTTTGTTTAGGAGATCATAAAAATCTTCCACTTCTTCGTCTTGATGTGCTGATGTTGGTGCGTAAACTTGGATGATTGTTAAAGTTTTGGTATCAGAAATTTTAAATTTTAGCAGAGCTATTCTGTCAGAGTATGCCATGAATTCTATAATATTGTCTTTCCATCTTTTTGCAACCATAAAACCCACGCCGTACAAACCCGCAGTTTGTCCAAAGTGGTAGAAGATATTATTATTATTATTACTTTCAGTTGTATCTTCGCCCTCTCTACGCACTTCTGCTAATCCAATTATGTCCCATTTGACACCATTAAGGGCGTTTTCAAATTCTGTTATGTGTTCTTCAGTTCTTAAAGTGCGTGCGTTGTAGGTCATAATATTCAAATAGCTTTCGTTGTCCTTTTTCCTAGCCTTGGTCGTTTGACGGTTTGTGGATCCCACCCGGGGATTTTTAGCACCCCTTGCCTCGCGACACACCCGCCCACCGTCGTCGGCGAGAGCATCGTTGAGACTGCCGTGTTCTACCGTGGGACTTAGCTGATGATAAATCACATGAAATCGGAAAATGCTGTCAGCATCCGTATATTGAAGGAAGATGCTGATAATACTGATGACTTCATATAATGCGCAGCGTACGGTTGAGCGATTGGCTGCTGCGATACGTGTCGCGGGTTCGATTCCCGCATAGAGCAAATTTAATGTTTGGTCAGTGGGTAATTTGTATGGCCTACAGGTAGGTACTTACTTGTTTCGGGTCCGACTGCTTATAAACACACCAACAAATAAACAATACAGGGGAAATTCTTATTGCGGAAAAGATAGGTAACTGGCGAAATATGGAATAAGGCATACCGCTGCTCAGGAAATTCGGGATCACCGTTGTGACACAAAATTGTGCTGCCGCTATTCTATCTCGACTCTTATTCTAGTCACCGCCAAATAAGTCTGGAATAAAGGTCATTGATCTTAATAATGCATCGTTTGAATTTCATAATACCATCGTGTGAATTTCAAAATAAAACATAAGGTCAAGATCGCCTCTTAGGCTCTTGACCTTATATTTTAGACCACGATACGTTGCTTTTGGTCGTTCTACGATATTTTCTTTACATTTTTTCGAATGGTTTTGAAATATTGCAATATATTGGTACACGGGGGTCAACGTATTTTATTCCACACTTATCTTGGCGGAAACTATAATATTGAGACAAACGTAGCCGACGATATGAGTGATATGTACTGCCAAACCGTTCGAAAATACCAGACCTAATGTTATGTTGGGGCCAAACAAGGTGTTCTTCTAAATAAAATTGCATCGGTCATTCAATCTGTCTGCGCGTTGTGTTTCACGCGCGCCTCAAAGAGTATCATCACAATGACGGGGCCCTTATAGGGCCAAAGCCTGCCGGGGTCGCGGGACTAACGAATACCGTGACCACAAAAGAGCTATTGAAGGACAACGTGGATTTTAATTATTAATACAAGTCTGACAGTCCCTCCCGCCCTGCCCTGGGTGGGAGGACTCATTTGATGATTTTACCACGCTAAAAAAAATGTACATCTACAGCTGCCGTCAAAATGGATGGCATGAAACAAGGACATTAAACTATATAAAATCTCTTTGGCATGAAAGCAAGTTCACCTTAGATGGGGCTCTAGATTACACGCGTCTAGAACTTTAGAACGCGCTTACTAGTTCTGCGACATAAAATTTGAGGTTTTTACACATAGTAGGGTAGATGCACAATAAATGTTCGATTCAGCAACATGCAACTTGCACTAGCGATTACATTGCACAGCTAGTTAAGCAATAGTTTATTTGATCAATCTTATATATGTATAAAATTTCCGTGTCACAATGTTAGTTACCGTACTCCTCCAAAACGGCTCTACCGATTTTTACCAAATTTTATATGCGTATTCAGTAGGTCTGAGAATCGGCTACTATCTATTTTTCTTTAATTTATATGGCAAAACAACGTTTTCGGGGTCAGCTAGTAAAGTTATATATTCGCCCCTAAGACGACACACTGACCATTTTTTCTAATCTGTCGACATTTAAACGCCACGCGGAGCACATCAATCTACCCCAATCTGTATAATATACTTAATTAAAAATTAATTGTGCATAACTTGTGCTTAGAATTATCTACGTGTATTTAGTTTTATTTTACGTACGTAAGTTTTTCAAAGTCCCCTACTTGAAGAAAAATGTTATTATATTTTAGTAGGTAGGTACTTACTTGGCATCGAAGGAACCGTTCATTATTGACCACAGTTTACACTGACTCTAAACTTTTATTAACATTGTTCATAGAAACAACGGATAATTCAAATATTTCACTAATTTAACACTGAAAATTGCTAAACGTAAATGAAATCGGTTACTTGTCTTTATGTTTGAATACTTGCGCGGTAGACGACGTCGCTGCAGAAAATGGCACCGTGGCTTTGAACCACAGACTATAGAGGTGTTACCAGCCGTGGGGCAAAGGAAATTATTGCAACAGCCTCAAGAATGCCCGCTTATTTCAAGTTGGATTATATCATTAAGATTGTTAAAAATATTTTTTTAGTCCATTTATTAAAAAAATCTATGATATGTCAAAACTTCTTTTTTGGGTTGGTCAAATTATATCAAATGAGTTCTCGCGCACTGGGTTGAGCAGAAGGGACTGCGATACTCTTTCGTGGCGCGATGTGACCGATTCCAACTAGGTACAAGTAAAATCAACCTTGCTTCTAAGAAATAATGATACAATTCGATTGACTTGATGTCGTCGTGGCGATCGTGTTTTGTTTTTCATTTACCCGTAAATAACAACGTGTCGAAGTGGTAAGGTTGTTTCCACGTCTTGTAGTTGGAATCGGTCCCGTGACAGTTAATCGAAAGTAACAAAGAAAATGAGGAATGGGAATTCCAAACTGGTCATTTTCATGTTGCTAAGATATTTGTCAGTACCTATTAAATAATATTTATTTAACTATATTTTTAATTGGTCTTGATTAAACATTTTGATTTATTGATAACTTTCACTTCATTTTAAAGACAAGTCTATCGGTACATGTATTTTATTTTTGCGAGGGATTTAAATTCAAACTGTTACCTTTAGGTATTCGCTATGTTGCACGTGCCTCGAGCTTTGAGTTTCAACTGCCGCGCAGGACATCGCAAAGACAATTCCCCCCACTCGAACTACTGGCTAAATTATAGGTTAAATACCAACAGATGGCGCTACCAGTATGTATGCGGATTTATAGTTTGTCACACTGATATAATCGCGCCAGTAATTACCGAAGAGTTAGGCAGAGATGTTAATTAATAGTTCACCCACATTTCGCCATTTAAGTTTAAAATCTCATAGGGGCGAGGACGTGCCTATATTTCATACATACGTCATGGAATCAGGAATATTAAAATAAAGGACACAACACAAATAAACAACGAACAATAAAATTACTTTTAAATCGTTTATTTCAGTTTCATAGTTTACATTCTATAGATAGATAGAAATATTTAATTAGATCAGATCACACAGCTAAGCGGTTGTTTTTAAGTGTACACATTATTATAAATTAATAATTCAACATTCGAATAATTTAATCCTTAACAAGTAACGTTTATATAAACTGTTCCCCAATCATTACATGGTCGGCTCGCTCCAGCGATCTAAACACAGATGTTACTCACTTATATACCACTACACTATAAATATTTACCTTCATGTAAAAATATCGATAACATTCAATTAACGCGATTGATTCTTATTCGAGAACAAAAATATTTTTATATTATTATTTTTTATTAGTAAAACTAGATGTCACTTAACTTTAGTGTTAGGTAGCGACCTACCGATGGCGTATATGGCAACACTACATCTAAAATCTCATTCTTTTTTAATGTGACACGGCAACACCATCGGCGTCCCCACAGATAATAAGTGCGTACTCCCGTATAAATAAATACTTAAAATATAACACGTACATTACTCTTTCAATAAATTTCTTATATACTATGTTACATGACAAGCACTTATTACCACCCATTAGGATGTCTAATAATAAAAGAAATTATAATAATTATATCTGGCAACACCAGACTAGCGTTGTAGGACCTCTTTAGTTATAAACCTTGAACACAGTAGATTGTCCTTTTACAAGTACAAAGAAAGGCAAGACTTAGATCACAAAATTTATAAATAAGGTGGCTATACAACAAGAAATAATATACCCTCGAAATTGACTTAGATATGTTATTAAGGCATCGTGTGAATCGCACTAGGTAAATTGACAATTATAACTCTAAAGACTAATACAACAGCCAAAGCGAAATTATATGGCAATAGCACGTATACATACCTACGTAACAATAGATATACAGGGCTTCAATTAGTCAGAACTAAACAGTCAATATATATAAATAAAAAATTTCAAAAAGCGAAATTAAATACTTGATAACACAATTTGTGCATTCACATTTTTTTGTGATTTTCGTTATTTTTTTTTTGTATAAAAATATCGTCAACAAGTTTTCTAAATAACGTTCTAAGGGTTGATATTGACCTTGTGAAAGTTAACGTTGTCAATGAGGTCGAAAAGCACATCGCTGGATGTTTCCTGCTTTTTTGATGTGACCCAGTCTCTGGCGTTAGCGACAACCGGTAGAATGGTTTTTTCGCTATAAAGCACACAAATAAAATACAATTAGTCACATTTGTTGGAGGGGATCGACTGGGGATAGGAATCGATTGGTTGGTTTCGATTCACTCGATGGTTTTAATTCGTAAGCTTCAGTTGTTATGTGATGGCAGGGATGGAAGCGTTAGATAGCTGTGCGTTGAGGTCGTATTTACATGAGCTTCTGTTTGGCGCACTCGGGGCAGATTATGTCAGGGCCGTCGGTGATGAAGCCCTTGCCGACCAGGGAGGTCTTGCACTGAGCGCAGATGAAGCAGTCGTTGTGCCAGTGGCGGTCCTCGAACGAGATGAAACGGGTGCCGCCGATGCCTGGAAAATTGACGAAATATTTTTAAGAAATCGTACGACAATATTGCTTATTATTGACAGATATTTGAGAGCCTAATTCAAATTAAGATCATCTTGTTCAGTAAATAAGTTAACTGTAGCCAAACCAATAGAGTTGCTTAGCTTTTTTGTTGTACTTATAAAAGCAGTGTGCCTAACCACAGTCATCATCATCATCATCATCTTATCAGCCGTAAGACGTCCACTGCTGAACATAGGCCTCCCCTTTAGACTTCCAGTAGGACCGGTTGTAAGCGGCCTGCATCCAGCGTGATCCTGGCCTTCATAAGATCGTCTGCCCACCTAATAGTGGGTGGACGTCCTACGCTGCGCTTGCCGGTGCGTGGTCTCCATTCGAGAACCACAGTGCGCAGACCTTTTACAGGATAAGTTAATCGCAAGCTCGTTTACTGAGCATGCGGATCTCAAATTCGATTTCCAGGTCGAGCAAAGTGTGTGAATTTCTCAGTTAACGACTACGTATAGGCTCTAACCCCCTATTTCTTGGGACTACAGTATAACCGTCCAAAATTTTGGTCTACTATCAGGGCAACGGCAATGCGTTGCCAGTGACAACTTATGGCGCCGAAACGTGTTCTCTTTACTATGGGCCTCATTAGTAAACTCAAGATAGCCCACGCGGAGTCTCTCTGCGTCATCGAATTAGAAATAAGTAGATTCGTATAGACGAACTAAAGTTACCTACATAACCCAGTGAATAATAGAATTTATTATAAGTTGAAGTGACAGTGGGCAGGCAGGCGTAGAACTGATGGCCGATGGGGCCGTAAGGTTCTCGAAAGGAGACAACGCTCCGGCAAGCGCAGCGTGGGAGGTCCACCTTGAGGTGGACAGACGAAACGGAGGATCGTGCTGGATGCAAGCCCCTTCCAATCGGTCCTATTGGAAATCTATGGGGGAGGTCTATGTCCAGCAGAGGACGTCCTACGGCTCATATGATGATGATCAGGGCAACTTGGGAATCACAGGTATGATACTAACCAGTGATAGGCTTGGTGCAGGATGTGCACCGCTTAGCGAAGAGCTCTCCGAAGCACTCGGCGCAGTAGGGCTTCTCATCGCGCGACGTGAAGCGCTGGCCCGCCAGCGACGTGTTGCAGTTGGTGCACGTGAAGCACTCGCGATGCCATGGCTCGTTCTTGTATGTCACACCGCCTTGCGTGATGATCTGGAAAAGGAAGGTGGATATTTAGAAATGTTTAGTTATTTTCGATAGGTAGGGCCTGTGTTTGAGGTGGGTAGTGAGTGGAGTATAACCTCATATACCTTCTTATTTTCATTCATGAATTCAAACTACTTCTTCGAGATCCATTTCTTTAAAAGTAGTTTATTTTAGTAGTTTTGAGAGCGATGGGAAGAGATGACTGAAGTTTATAATTTAAAGAGAGTGCCCTTAAACCATGTAATGTTGACCATTTGGAATTGGTTCAAAAAACCGGTTATAAACGCCCAAATGGTCATTAATAGTCGGTTCAACATTGCGCGGGTTAAGATGCTAGGACTATTCTGCTATCTTTAGGCTGTCCTGAGGTTACTGACTGGGGCTTTTGATTGGAATCATTCATAATATTTAATTTTAGATCAGTTTTAAAGAAATAAACGTGGTAATTTTTTTCTAGTTTCCTAATGTAGGTGTATTACTTTTTAACCGACTTCCAAAAGGAGGAGGTTCTCAATTCGGATGTTTGTATTTTTTTTTTTTTTTTATGTTTGTTCGGGCATAACTCCGTCATTTAACAACCGATTTGAAAAATTATTCTTTTATTGGATAGGGTATACTTCCGGAATGGTCCCATTAAAATTTTATCGAAATCGGACTAGCACTTTTTGAAAAATCAACAAAATTCAACAAAAACCTAAGAAGTTTTCAACTTTGTCTACACCGATTACTCCGAGGTTTCTGGTCCGATTTCGATGATTCTTTTTTTGTTCGATACAGTATTGTTAATACCGGTGCTACAGATTACAAAATTTTAATGCACATGTAAGAAAATGATGTAAGTATTTGGCAATAATTTGGGTTGAATAGTGAAACTAAAAAGGATAAAATAAAAAACTTTTTCAAAAAAAAATGCAACCGACTTCAAAACAACCACAAAAAAGTTCAAAATAACCTACAAAAAAACTTTTCTTTCGAAAGTCGGTGACAAAAAGTCAATGAAATAAAAAATAAAGTCACCGACTTTCGAAAGAAAAGTTTTTTTGTAGGTTATTTTGAACTTTTTTGTGGTTGTTTTGAAGTCGGTTGCATTTTTTTTTGAAAAAGTTTTTTATTGAATATTTTTTCTACCTTCGTACGCAAAGGCATGAAAATAATTCAAGCAAGAGCGTGCGATTCCGTTTGCGGAAGTGCAATTTTCTTTAAATATTTTAATTTCCTCTTTAGAAAAAACGAAGTGTGTCAATATCAACTAGGTATCTCGTTTCCCTATCATAAAACCTTTCCAATAATCTATGTGTAACCTTTATTCGCTTCCTATTATCTCAGATCTAACCTTAAACAGGTGACTGCAAATCATGGACAATATAAACTACATCTGTGCCACAGATACTATAAACAATAAAATTGATTGAACGAACGTAGTGGGAGTACGATGTGGGAATCATAGACTTATGGGTGATTAAACGGCATATTCCAATAACCCAGTGCCCTAATTTTATGAAGGTCAGACCAAGATAACGGAAGAATTAGTCCAATGAGTTAAGTGGACTAATACTGACTTATAGATGGGAACATCAGGAAATCATTAGGAGACTCCGCACAAAACACAATGAGATAAGTTTACCAACTACCTTTATGTCACAAAAAAATGGAGTAAGGAAAAAAGGATTTGGTAATGAATCGATAAAATAAAAATAAATTAATAAACTTTTCCCAAAGCTCTGATAAGAAGCCTTATCACGGGTTTTCACGATTTTATGACCAAAAGTAAACGGGAACTTTCATGTCTTAGCTGTATTAGATCTTATGATCAGATCTACATAAAGAACAAATCGTAACCGAGCTTAGTCGCATATATCAGAAAATGAAACCTAATTTGAAAAAAGTAAACGTTTCTATTCATATGATCTTGATCGTGATACAGATAACAGACAGCCGAGAAAACAAGGTTTGGTGAAGAAAGAAAGAAAGAGAAAGACAAGTAGTGCAGTGTTCTTACCTTGTTGCACTTAACGCAGCGGGTGGCGAACTTGTCCTCGTAGCAGCCGGCGCAGTAGATTTCCTGCTCACGGGGGATGAAGCTCCTGGTACCGATGGGGTTCTTGCACACTACGCAGCAGAAGCACTTCTCGTGCCACTGCCTGGTCTTGTATTCCATCTTCTTGGTTCCTGGGGGAAAAAGGAGGATTTAGTTGAAGTTCGATTGTAGTAGACATTGAGAAAAGTAACGGTGATTGGTTGTGGTTCTAAGGTACGAGTAGGTGTCGTTCCAGAATATTTGAATTTAGAATCCGTGCCACTACTGAAGTCCTTTGAGGTGGCGCTAGTGTCTATGTCATTAAATCAAATTGCAATAAAAATACAATTTACTACAATGATATTCTAATAATGTCATTGATTTAGTATCACCCGCGAGATTTCATTCATGGCGTGCATTCTAAATGTAACATTGCAGTTTGTTTTTCCAATAACAAGGTTAAGAGCCCTAGTCATTACTAGAGCTCTCATTAAGCCATTTTGTTGAAATTAAATGTGTGCCAGTTATATTTCTCTTATGTCTGTCAAAAGTATTTAGAACAATCACATTGATTGACATGACGCTTATAAATTAATTGTTTAATTATAAGGTCAGATTTTGGGTGACAACTTGTCAATCACTCAATCCAATTCGAAGTGTTAATTTTGGTTTGTAGCCAGAAATATTTATGCGGTACAATGACCCACCTAAATTTTTGGGTCATATTTCAAGTACAAGTAAAAATGACGACCGTAAGAATTTTTCGTGTTACTTAGGCTAGTTAGCGAGTGATCAATATTCACGGACTGCTCGGGCAGTCAAATTCAATTGCTTAAAACTGCCTTTGCGAACTATTTCAGCTGTCAGTATCAATTGCGCCTGAAGAGGTTCGACTGCTCGCGTGATGTCATCATCTGCCTAGTCTTTCCCCAACTACCTATATTGGGGTCGGCTTCCAGTCGAACCAGATGCAGCTGGATATCAGTATTTTACATGCCTATCGCTATCGGACCTCCACAACCCTGCAGTAACTGGCAATACCCCATGGTAAGACTGGTTGTCAGACTTTAGAGCTTCTGACTTACAGTAACGACTGTCAAAGATCTACAAATGACAGCCGGGACCAAGGGTTTTACGTGTTTTCCGAGGCACGGAGGAAACTAGCTATGACAGATGGTCACCCATCCACAGACCAACTTCGGCAAGCACGGCTTAACCCGGAATACCGGCCTGTGCGGCTGTAATTATTTAGCCACGACTGCTCGCGTGATGTCATGTATCTGTAGACTGTAGTTTGCTATGCAGTCGCAACTTGAAGCAGTTGATACTAACTGCACTCTGACAGTAGTCCGTGTATGATTTGCCTTAGGTAGTATATGTCCTAATTATTGACTTTGTAACAAATTACATGTCTAACTCAATCCCCACTAGCTTTTCCTATCGGCTAGGTAATATACTCGTAGTTACATGGAACATTGTCATGCGATCACACGATCACATGCAATGTCATTTCAGCAACAATTCGATTTCAATATGGTGATGGGTCCGTCCTTGTAAAGACAGTTTGAAATGTCAACGTTGTCACTTTGATTTTATAAGGAGGGAAAATTTTAAATGAGGAATGGAGAAAGTTTTTTTTTTTTTATTTTAGGGCTGGCTGTATTTTCTTCATGATGGTACACCACTTTATTTTGGCGTAGAATTATATTTTTTGTGGAAAATTATAAAAAACTTTATCGCGCCAAAGAATGACTTTGTCCCATTAGAAGACAGTAAACAAGTTCAGCTAGATCAAAATACATATCGCAAAAATGTAAGGTGTCAAAAATATTATAGTAAATCATATTCTGTAATTAAAATCTCTAACAGCCCATTAACTTCAAAATAATACACAATTATTTTTTCAAACAAGGAGTTAATGATGCCGTAACTTTTATGGCAAATATATAATTATAGAGGAAACAATTTTAACAGTCTATGATTATATTGTCGATGACTCAAAATTAACATATTGATGGCGATGTTATAATTGATTATAAACATAGTTTAGCCGGTCAAAGTCGGGTCACGGATATATTTTTAGCACGAGAATATTTTATGTTTCGTGTCGTTTTTTTTTTTCAATAAATGTGCACATAAATAAACGTGCATAACCTTTGACTTTTCAAAGACAAGTTTGTGAAATAAAAGAACATAGTATGAATCGTTATAAGATTGTGGTAGGTATTTTCTTATTTATTTGGCAAATTAAATTTTATGGGATCATTAGGCAGCTACTTGAGCTTATAGTTTTTGCGTGCAGAAACGCTATCTGAGTAATACTTACCTACTTATTAATTTATTTAAAAATGTGTACGAAAAGAAATATTTGCCAAATATGCTATCATATTTTGTAACAATAGTCACACACTTACTA
The DNA here is from genome assembly GCA_954870645.1 of Agrotis clavis. Classification (NCBI taxonomy): domain Eukaryota; kingdom Metazoa; phylum Arthropoda; class Insecta; order Lepidoptera; family Noctuidae; genus Agrotis; species Agrotis clavis. The sequence goes on from OX940921.1 coordinate 24,256,439, forward strand.
TTATTATTTCTATCCAAATTGAAATCCATTATTTTAATCGTTGAAATTCTAGCTTTAAAACTTTTACAATAAGGATCCTTTCATAAGTCAAAGCAGTTCAATATATTAATGCCTTATGAAACTTCCCAAAGCTACCTTTCAGTTACTTCCCTCAATTTAAATTCGGAACTGGCGTAATGTCTTACATTTTCAATTTGAACTTGGAATGATATCTAAAACTTAAAAAAACATCTAAATGCCAGATTCGAAATAAATTTATACAGCCAATAGTTTTTATTTTCTACCTTTGAGTTTTTACGAGATTTTTCATAGAAAAATATTGTTTTTCACACCTTGTATTTATTTTGTTTGCCTGCGTTTTGTTCATATTTTGTTATGCCTTAAACGTGCAATGATTGCGTGTTTGGACGTGAAATGACGTCCTTGACGTTTGCATTTGACATTGAAACAATGGAATATTTGACTGATGCACGCAACATGCACCTAGCAAACACAAATCGATTTTACATCGTTCAATTTGTGAATATTTGATTTATTGTGCACTAGCATGTTATGACAGCGGGATCAAAAATAAAAATTAGAAAACTTCTCAAATGACCTAGTTTGTCTTTATTTAATGGAAATTTCAAAACAGCAACTTTTGCTTCAGTCAACTTCAATTAATGTATACTCCATACATTTGTTCCACGAAAACTCCGTCTTTCATAAATTAATCACCCGCCAAATAAATGGAAACCATTAGCGATAAATGTTGGATGCGTTTAAACTGTCCAAGTTTACATTATCTACGGCCATCAGCGAAAAAAACGCACGTTTAGTCTTAATCACTAGTCGCGGTTGTAATGGGGAAACTTTCTTGACAACGATTTGTCTATCACAATATCGGAGTGGGAGTTTGTTTAATAAAGTTAAATTTAAATTAAAAAAAAATTGCAAAGCAATTTGAATTGATTCCAATTTCAAATTGGTGCCCATCAGCGGGTATCAAAAGACATCGGAACAGTGGAAAAACAGAAATAATTTATTCTTCTCGTTTCAAAATTTGATATGCCGAAAACACAGGACACTGTGTCTATTTTTTTTTTCTAATGTCTCATGAATTTTAGTGAGACTCATAAAAAAAAAACTCAGATTTTTCTTGAAAATTGTCTCCTATTAGTTTTAAGCCTCGCAATTGTTACAGTCACCAAGACAAGCCAGCATGGCGTCATAATTCGCGAACAAAGCCAGTAAAATGGCAAGTACTATAGACAAAAACCATCTTCAAAGTTTAAGTATCGCGTGTCAGAACAGTCGAACAATCGGAAACTATAGCGTTGTGGTTCGTGACTAGTCTTTGGTTACATCTGCAGTTCTGAGGTCTCTGAACCCGACTGTTATCGTATTTCATATCGATTTCGGGAATCGTTGCAATCTTATGTTCGTTTCTCTCGGGCTTTTGTTGTTGCGATCCAAAGATCCAAAACACGCACGCGTGACGCGAACTTGACGCGAGCGTTTCTGACAGCGACAGAGAATACGAAATGCGTTGTTTTGATCGAAACTTAACTGCAACTGCACTGCAACAGCACTTCTTTATAATACGTGAATTGCCCTAAAGGTCTCATCTTAATTAATAGGCTGTTTTCCAAAATATTGTGAGATCTGGTTTAAAACAAAGGTTTTTTTTACATATTTAGGCTGAAAAACGTATCTATACACTTGCTTAATTAAAAGACCTATGAAAAATTCTACTTTCATAAAGATTAATGAAAGTTGCAAAATAAAAGAAAACTTTTTTAGTCCAAAAAGTATCGTTTATACCACCATAGACAATAGACGAGACAATAAACGTCAAACCATGCCATCAACGTGCAGTTTTAATGTCATATTCATTAAAATGTAATCGATTCCATTCGGTTATTCAGTGGGCAAAAATTTTTCTCTCCTGGGTTTGGTTGTCGTACAGTTGACGTGCAGTTCACGCGCAGCTTACGCGCAGTTCAAAGATTACATACCGTTTATCACTCGAACGTGAACTTAACTGCAACTGCACTACTACTTCATCGGCGCGTCATAAAATTACGTGAATTAGCCTTCTTATGAAAGTCTAAAGCCATATTATTGTCTCTGGCTGTAGATAGAGACACATCTATAAATAATAAAGCTACGAACACACAATACAGTTAAACCGTTCCACTTTTCCATTGTTCTCGGTGAAAGGGCCCTTACGCCCACTAGACTATCGGACAGTAATAACTAGGCTATTTCATTTGCAAATTGTTACAGTTAAACATGGGCTACACTAGCGTGGGCAACGTTTATTAAATTTTACTAATGTTGTGCCCTTATTAATAAATTCTTATTTGGGTAGCTACTTGGGCATATCATCATCATCAGCTGCCTGACTTTATCCCAACTATTTTGGAATGGATTTCTCGTCTAACCGTTTGTGGCTGTATACCGATATTTTACTCGAAGTTACTGCCTATCAGCTATCTAGCCCAGTTACTGAACAAAACAATATCTCGAATCAATAAAATCTTTAAAGTTATCGTCAAGCTCTATCGTTACGACAGTTCTATTTATCATGTCTCAAGCGGGAGCGCCAGTGCATCGTAATTAATGAAACTCGTTAGTCGGCAGTTTTAAGTGGGACCGAGAAAGTTGTTTGCTCCGTATCTTGGGCGTGGGATGAGGATACGCTAAATATTAATGTTATTTTAATCTGCGTAGCTTTAAGCGGATATCTGTCGGATAGTGGCCGAAAAGGAATTGTGGCCGTTAAGTTTTGTAGTATCTGACCTCATTTTGATTGCAGCTGGAAAATCAGACAGAAAAACCTTTTAGTATTAGCATTTACAGATGTCAGCATGTGCACCAAATTTATAATTTTCTTTTATGATCAATTTGAAAATGTATTAAAGAAATTGGGGTAGGATGCGCTGGCGTCTGTAAAAGTCAGCCTCAAGAAAAACCTATCCTTCGTCATCTGTTATTGGTTTAAGAGCGTATATTCCGAAAGCTGGCAACGTCGCAAATGGTTGTCAAATATTAACAAGTTTTAATTAATTTAGCATTGTTACTGTATGAAAATAAGAAATATGGCTCTGTAGTGCACTAAAAAATTGATAAGGGAATGCAATAATTAATATCGTAACACCGAATATATAGTTTTAGATGTAGAAAAAGCATTTGGAAGCTTTCCAAATGCCTTTTATACACCGGAAACGGTTACAACATCAAATTCAGTGTTTTAATTGCATTCCTATATCATTTTTTTAGTGCACTACAGAGCGATATTTCTTGTTTCCATACAGAAAATTAACCAAATTAATTAAAACTTGTAATTATTTGACAGCTATTTGCGACGTTGCCAACTTTCAGAATAAGCAGCCTTAAGCTGAGGACGTAGAAAAACAAAATTCCTTGTAACACATTACAATAAGTTATGAAAAATTATGTTTAAATTATAATGATTAAAATAAAAACATTCTGTCAGCTCCTTGTGTGTAGCTTTCAGTAAAAAAAACAATCACCCGCATCATTTTATTTACATTCTGTCACAGATTACTAAGTACAGATTCACATAATATTTACTATCATAACAGAACTGGTATTGTCGTATGCATTCGCAGAGCATGATTACGTTATGATGCATTGTCGGGCCATCGTTTGTCCAACTTATTAGCGATGTTAAGATCAAACAAGTATGAGTTATGAAGGCCGATGATGTCAGACGGTCAGCGTGGGACGGGCTAATATTAACAAAAACGACGCTTATTACGGCATGTAGTAAAAGTATATTTATAACGCCATAATATTCCGATATTAAAGATTTCGTAGACTGATCAATTTTGCTAGGAAATTCGTTGCGACTTTTCCGCCGGTGAACACGCGGCCTTACTTTTTTTTTCTAGCAGATTTATTGCGCGCGAAAAAGGGAAATAAAAAGAGGATTTCATTAATTCCATTTGTAGCGCTTTTAACCTCGACTGAAGAGCTTGTTCGAGTATTCATAAACTGAGTAAACGTTTGAAAGGAATTTTCTGCTCGAAACTTTTATCCAGTGAAACACAAAATTTTGTAAAGTAGGCTATTCTGTTACCACATTTATCATAATCAAAATGAAGATATGGATATTATAGCTTCTTTTTAATTCCAAATAACACGTGACTTTTCAATTTTCTCGGAAAACTTTGCCCAACACACACGTGATATTTTTCTATAACAATTCTTAATTTAACCTCGCAAATGACGTAATTCCCATGCGGATAGCCGTTCAATTCTAAACCTTATGGTTTTACAATAACATATTGTATTTGAACCTCAAAATCGATTATTTTAACACCGTCCTTCGATTAGTTTCGCCATAGTAATGCGACATCATGGCTAATCATAATTTACACAGTAGGTAAGTATTGTGTGTTCTGATCTCGTTTGATACGTAATGAAGAGTTCCTTGTAATTTTCCTGGTTGCGATGTCAATGATGTTTTGTTAAAAGGCACATTAGATGCTATTAACATAAGAGTTAGAATAATATAGCCACATATATGACCAACCTCTTTGTATGCTACCTGCTTTGTTACAGCAGAAAATAACATTCCATTGATCGAAATTTGAATCAAACGGCGCTCCCTCACCGCGAGCATTCACTTGTAATGTAAAGTTGCAGATTCGAACATTCGAAGACATTAGAGCATCAAATTGCGCACTTTTAAATTTCATTACAGGTGAATGCTCGCGGTGAGGGAGCGCCTTTATGCGGGAAAATCCATTACTACCATTTCTTTTCCATTTTTTATGAAATTGAACTCATTCCGAAACCTTTCCCTTCTAATACGAGTATAAACGTACACAATTCGATTCAATAAAAATAAGGTCGTTTTTATTTCTATAATTTGTATACCAGAGAAACGAATACGAAATCGAAACCAACATTTCGTTTCGAGAAACATCTAATAATGGAAATGATAAAACAATTGGTTATAGTATAAAATTGAAATAATACCTCCATTTCTCATTTTATCGTCGTCGTAAAACACGGAATGAAATTCCTAGCATGCAAAACGTAAGAAACTTTTCCGAGGAAAATGGCAGTCGGCCATTTTGCAGTTCCCTAAATTGATTAAATGCACGTGTATGAGCGTGCGTTGCGTGCACATGTGATGCACGTGACGTTAAATCTGATAAGAGGATTTCGTGCCATTGTTGTTCGTTAGTATTTACTTTGAAAATGGAAAATTATGACCGTTTTAATATGATTTAGGACGTCGTAATATCGATGTGAACCCCATTTTAAGAAAAGAACGTAACGTTCTGTAACTGTTGGCAGTTGGCGCCATTGAGTTGACTATAAAATATCAACCAATAGACCATAGATACAGAAATCAATATTATTGATTTCTGTATCTATGGTCTATTCTAGAACAGTCTGTTCTTATTTTGAATATTGACAAGCAATCCCAAAATCCTCGCCAGCCTACCCTACCCTTGAACTTTGCCGTCGTAAACCGAACTGTTCGATTGACTGGCTGTAAACAAGGTTCGCCCCACGCAGCCAACACTATAAAACTGAAGGGTACCTTGTTTTACGTACACGTTCACTTGTTTCCGCTTATAGACATATGCGCCTCGATAGAAACTACCGTGATTTATAGCAAGGAGGTTTGTCATATTGTTCGAACGGAGTTTGAAATTGTTCTTTTTTTGAATATGCGACTGACATAATTAGGTAGGTCAAAAGGAGGTTGGTTGATATTGGAAGTTTGTTGTCATTTTTTTTAACCGACTTCAAAAAAAGGAGGAGGTTCTCAATTCGTCGGAATCTTTTTTTTTTATTTTTTTTTTTTATGTATGTTCCCCGATTTCTCGAAGACGCCTGGACCGATTTGGAATTTTTTTCTTTTTTTTGAAAGGGTATACTTTCCAATTGGTCCCATGATCACCAGGTCAGGATCTGATGATGGGATCCTAGGGAAATCGAGGGCAACCTTCAAATTTTATAGGCACATAGTACCATTTTCATATATTTTCTAAAGCTGTTCAAGTATTTGCATCTGATAATCATCATCTCAGGTGCATGACCTGATGATGGAAGGTACAACTCCTTAACAGTAAGGAGTAGGCATCGATTGATTTACTTTGTGTTCGCATATCTCCGGAACTACAAGTCCGATTTAAGTAATTATTTTTTTGTTGTACTAGGTATCTGAGAGAAACTAAGAGAATACTGCAAGTTTCATCAAAATCGGTTCAGTAATTTTTGAGATATGGAATTTTATTAGCTTAATGTGTACATGAGTGATGTAAGTACTGGTGCGAAGGATTACAAAATTCTAGTGCACATGTAAGAGAATAATGTTCTTGACAAGAATTCGGGTTGAATATTTAAACTAAAAAGAGTAAAATAAAAACTTTTTCAAAAAAAATGTAACCGCCTTCAAAAACAACCACAAAAAAGTGTAAAATAATCTACAAAATAACTTTTCTTTCGGAAGTAGGTGGCTAAAAAGACAATGAAAAGAAAAAAAACAAAGGCACCGACTTCCGAAAGAAAAGTTATTTTGTAGATTGTTTTACACTTTTTTGTGGTTGTTTTTTTAATTAATAAAAGCTTAAATCTCGATTTCCTTTACAACTTATTAAGTTTTAATCCAACTGTATCAATTATTAGTCAAAGTGTGGTCTGCACGTGTACTTCAATAAATGGGAGTTTATATAATAGACATCAACTGTCTATTACATGACTTATGAGGTTAAAATCAACGAGATAAGGGGCCCGAAGGTCATGGTGATCCACCATCTGTTCCTACATCCATTTACAGATGTAATGCATCACTGTCAGCTTCAAGAACTTATTTACAACCTTACACCGTTAAAACAAAGTACATTTTTGTGTTTTTTGTTGCATTATGACGTCATTTGTCAGTTTAATTGGCTTCGAGAAATTCTGGACCTTGAACTGTGACTTAAGGTTGAATGAAAGTGGGCTAATTTGAGTTGAAGGATTTTTTTATTTTGAAAAAGAAACGTACGTAGTACATACTAAGAAAAGTTAATTTAGTAGGTACCTATTTATTAATAACGAGATACACCCAGATAGAAGGAAGTTATAAATATACATGTATCTTAAAATTACCACTTGCAAAAGGAAAACAAAATACCTACCTAATTTAGTATTTCTTCTCTATTCAATTCAAACAGATTCGGCGTCTCTTTCTTACAATACGAAATTTGATGAGCCGGAAAAGTGTCAGCATTAATTCCCCTATTGTTTGAAAATGTCGAGTTACTCCAAAAGGGAAAATAGAGCCTATTGTATGTCAGCAGTTGTATATATGTACGTACGGCTATACATATAAAAGCTAAGCAAAAACCAATATAAACTGACCTACCATTGAGGGAATAGATTATACAAACCGAGGCCAAGATAAACTGGTTTTTTATAGTAGGTTTATGTTCGTTACTTGTGTCTAATGTGGTTTTGTAATTAGATACAAAAGGCGAGGGTAGTTCAGGTGTTCCTAACCTGAATAAACAGTCGTACGGAACCAGGGAACAGGTTGTATAAATTAAGCCAACGTAATTATGAACCTCTGCCACACGTTGTGGGATCGAGTTGCGTTTCCAACGTGATTCAAGTCTTTCACGGTCCATGAAAGTCCTAAATTTTAAAAGGCATGGAAGTACATAGTACGGGCAAATACGTACCCTACATAGTAGGTAATTAGTTTAAAGATAATTGAATTAATAATGTTTATTATTATTATTTAAAAACTAAAAGTCCACATAATAAAATTTTTACTTCTGTACAGAAAAAATAAATAAAGTTCATTTAAATCCTCATATAAATCACATCGGAATGACTCAAATCGTTTAAAAACAACATAAAAATTACGTAAACACTATAAAAATCAATTAAAACCCTTGACCTATGCGAATTTATGTTATTACTCACACATTTTGGACAGTAATACAAAAATAAATGGGCTTATTATGGAAATTATCGTTCAGACAAATTATTACGAGTGTTAAGCATTTAGGTCACATATTATTGTTATTGCCGTAAATGGCTCTGTAATAAACAGCGCAGTTTATTACGTAGAAAGCTGGAGACAATAAAAAGTAAAATTATATTGTTTATGATCAGTTACTACCTTTTTTCTTTTAAATAGCTTTTGAGGTAGCAACTGTTGTTTAAGGCCAGTGGTAAATCTGTCAACCTTTAGTCATTACACCTGGGGAATACGCGAAATGACTCGCAAATTTTTCGTTTCCAAACTCCGTTATTTCAATAAAGACATAAAAAATGTTTATTTGGAAAATCATACGATGTTATATTATTCCTAAGATGGCGCGTATTGGTATTCCAAGTTTAAACTTGACAATCAAATCCCACGCTTACTGGCAGTCTATAAATTAGAATTTATGATATTCTGTGGCTTACCTTGATCTTGTTAAAGTTAAAAATATTGTCATTTTGAAATATTCTGTGTGAATAAATCATAAATATATCACGGCTCATGTTTACATTTAAATTGAATAATAATAATTTATAATTGCACAAGTGGGTGCCGGTTTTTAATCAATAACTAATGACGTGAGTCCTTTATTTCTACGACAAAATGAACATTATAAAAGAAAAAAAAAATCCTTCTTTGATTTAGCTTTAATTACTCACAATTTGTTACACCGCACTCTATCGTAGAAGTATCGATAAGATTTATGATTAAAAATACCTCTATGGCATAGACAAATTGAAACGGAAACAAACTAAGAAAATATCGTTTGTCATAGACAATGCAAGGAGTTTCCTTTATTGAAAAGTCCTTCACCTACCTAAGAAGTAATTCTATCAATTCTAGTTATGCGAGTAGAGATATTAATTGCCGTATTGTCCTATTTCAATAAAAAATCGACTTGAGTTTTACGAAACTACAAAGATCAAAGGAGAATAATATGAACTATTTTGATACTACATATTATTACCTACTTAATTCTATTTATAATAAATACAATCTACTACCTACAGAAAAAGCGTGTTTCACGCTTTCCCTGTCCTATGTGTAAAGATAAAAAAAACTCATTAACATTTCCGTTTCCCCTCCTTTTGAAAAGCAAAGGTAAAACTGCGTCGCATTAAAAAAAAAACATGGCGGTAAAGTTACGTATTTATGTTTCGCGTAATGCAGTGTGTTTACAGTCTGAGTGCCTTATTCTGGAAAGACTTGAGAATCTCGATTTAAAAAAACCGGCCAAGTGCGTGTCGGGCCACGCACAGTGTAGGGTTCCGTAGTTGCCCATCAAAATACTTATGCGAAGTTGCGAACTAACTAAACTGATTCGCTGAATTTAATTTTAAAAAGAAGAATTTTCAAAATCGGTCCAGGCGTCTTTGAGAAATCGGGGAAAATACATTAAAAAAAAAGATTACGACGAATTGAGAACCTTATCCTTTTTTTGAATTTAGTTAAAAATAGTTGACAATAAAAACCTACCTATCCCCAAAACATACCCACCTATTATTGCTGTAAAAATAAAGTTGACAAACTTACATTTGCAGTTGAAGCACATGTTCTCCGATACATTTTGTTTAGGAAAATATGTTATCCAAGTACGTTTTATAAGTTGGTCGACTATTACTCGTAAACTTGTAAAGCCTACTTAGTCATGATAATTTTCTTTTAAACTTCGTTATATATGCTACTATTCTGAATTTTTTACATAACAGTTTAGCTGGTAGAGGGGGGGGGACACTCGAGTCGAGCAAAAATTTGCATTTTAAAGCTTAATATTTCACAAACGAATCTTTTTATCAAAAAATTGTTAATGAAAACTATCAATATTTTTTAAAGACCTATTTAATGATACCCCACACTAAGGGGTACGCGAGAAAAAAAAAACGTCCCCTCTTTACGTGTACAGGAGGTACCCTAAAAAAAAATATTTTACGAGATTTTATTTTACCACTTTTTCGGCACAACAAATCCGTATATTTACACCAAATTACAGCTTTCTAGTACTGGGCGTCTCTGAGCTAAGCTGCGGACAGACGGACGGACGGACATGGCGAAACTATAAGGGTTCCTTGTTGACTACGGAACCCTAAAAATTAAAAATTGTGCGTTCTTTATCGAGATTCCGTATTCTGAATCCGTATTCCGTATTCGGATTCTGAATCCGTATTCCGGTATTCTGAATCCGTATTCTGTATTCTCGGTTGCCTGAGTATAACATTTTTCCGCAGGACGGATATTACAGAATTATACGGGAGCATTTTAGTTTCCGACTTGTTAAACTCGACTAAGTTCAGTTGTTTTTCATGTAAATGCGGGTAATTTGTATTTTACAGAAATGTTTATGTAAAAGCTTTGTTTGTGCATTGTAAATAAATTATGGATGTTTAGAACATAAATAGAAACCTACTTTTGAGATAAAATTAACTTTTCATCAGTCAAAATAATGATATTGAACTCAATACCTAATTGATTACTGGTCAATGTCTATGATGTTGCTTTTAAGAAATTGGGTCGATATTGGATTCCATTTAGATGTCTATGAATAAACTTTTATTTCCCCACGCTGCCTACTTTGAAGTCTGTTTTAAAATAACCTGTAATAAGTCGTAAATATCTATACAGTAAATATAAAAAGTTCGATTACTTTTTAAACTTTTACATCCGAAGTTGTTGTTACTTCCTGTGTTTATTACGATGGCATATTAGCTTTCAGAAAGTTTAATAATTAAAATATTTTATATCTACGCTGTTAAGTTTATTTTGTAGAAATAACATTATTGCTTAAATTTCGCAACACTAGTGTCTGTTTAATGCTGAAGCGGAAAAACCTGTTAAATTCCCTTTTGGATAATAGCCTAACCAAAACAAGAGAATCAAATCCACTTATTTGCAAATCAAAGTAAGTTTACATACTTAGTTTCATTTACATAAAGCTCTTTACAAATAAAGCATATTACACACATCAAAAGTGTCTAGGGATCAACATATATTTTTGCAATAACTTTTCTCCTGATTGATATTAATTAAAATGTTCTTTAAGGATTCATCAAATAAAGTGTTATCGTTTGTCACAGTAACGATAAACCAAGTCACCTTTGCATTCATAAAGAAATTTGCCATTTTCCTAATAAAGGGATTTTTGACATTTGAACCACTAACATTAAAGTTCGAAAAAAAGACTGAAATAACAGTTTTCTTTAAAATTTTATTGGGTAACTTAAACAATTAATAATCCGTGTTTCTACCGCGAACACTAACAACACAAGAACATCGGTTTGGCATACTCAAAATGAGTTCATCCAAATCACGCTGTGGAATGGCCGCCCATGTTCGTTGCAACAACAAAAAAAGGTCTTCTTGCGACTGGATACCCTCCATATTCGGCAGAGCTCTTCTCTGTAGCATATCCCATGCATGCTCAATCGGGTTCAAGTCTGGCGACTGAGCAGGCCAGGGCAGGACATTGATGTTAGCTGCGGCGAGAGTCTGTCTTACAACTCTTGCGGTGTGCGGTCGTGCATTATCATGCATTAACTGAAATAAGGGACCGATTTGCACTTGTAGAGGAACGATGACGTCTGATACAATCGTCTCAGCATAAATTTGAGCGTTGAGGTTGCCTCTGATCCAAATCAACTCAGTTCTTCCGCCGATCCAAATACCCGCCCATACCATGATGGTTCCACCACTATAAGGATGGACTTCCTGGCAGGATTTTAATCGCTGTTGGCGTCCAGGGGTTCTCCAGTGTCGTATACGTCTTGTATCCGGTCTCATACCAAAACGAGACTCATCAGAAAAGCACACGAAACGCCATTGTTCTTCTGCCCAATTTCTGTGTTCAAGAGCCCATTGATATCGAATCCTACGATTGTGCATTGCTATAGGTGGTACCCGTAGCGGTCTTCGGGAATGAAGGTTCACTTCATGCAAGCGGTTTCTGACTGTTTGGTCGCTAATTAAGTTCCCTGAAGAGTGATGAAGCCTCACGGCTAACATCATGGCGGTTATTGTTGGAGCTCTTCGAGTTAAGATTTGAATGTATCGGTCTTGTCTCCGTGTGGTGCAGCGATACCGTCCTCCATGGCGCTCAGCCACGGTACCAGTGCTTCGGTAACGTGTCCAAAGTCGACTGATAACACTCTGACTTGTATTCAGAGCTAAAGCCACAGTACGTTGCCGGGAACCAGCTTCTATCATTCCCACGGCTCTGAGCATTTCTTCCCTGCTTAAATGACGTCGCCGCTCCATAATAACGTTGGTTTTAATCAGTAGTAGGGAAACAGTAGCACTAATAATGTCTTCAATGCGTTGTATGTTTTTATAGGGAAAATATTGACAGCTGATTTTCATCTTTTACTCGAATTTGATTTACAGTTCCTGATTCAAATTATGAAATGCACCGAAAAGGATCCATATAAATTTATAAAATCATAAATTTATTACAAAGCCACATCTCAATCTCAAGAAATCCGCATAAAAATGCTTGATCCCTAGACACTTTTGATGTGTGTATTTATTTTGTTCTGCCGTAAATGTAAGCGTCATGCCGTAATACCTCTTTAAAAGGGCATAATATCATCATTGAACCACAAATTAGGGTGAAGGTTGAAATCCGGCCGAAAATTGACATTTACCGTGCAAACAGTTATTAAGAAAAAAAAAAAAAGAGTTCCCGCCAACAATAAAAAATGGCGCTTCAAGAGAAGCAAGAACTATGTTTGTCAAACTCAAATAAAGTCACACCTTCGATTTGAGTTTGTTTTTCTTGTCAAAAGGTAATAATTATTATATGTTTAATGTGCCAAAGTAGGTATGAAATGCACCATCTGCGTTACTATGGCCGAGTTCAGTTTAAGAAAACGTGTTCTTTTTTCATTCTCCTGCTATTTATGAACCGCCAAAAAGTGTTTCATTTTTCAATTTCCCACTTTTTAAAAACCGCTATTAAATCGCTGTTAGAGATGCATGTATGTTATGTTCCTACCAATTAAAAATTGCGTCGAAACAAACCATGTTAGTACACACGTCTGTTTTACAAATTAAACATGACCAAAAACGTTTACCATAACCATTTACTTAGCAAACATAATATGAACGTGCGTTTAAATGAATTAAGACCTGACCTCCATTTAATGGAAAGATTAATTGAATGAAAAGATAAGTGTCGGTCATTGTTCGTTCAATTAATGAATGAAGTAACGGTTATGGTGTCTTGGAAAAATTACTTTTTATGAATACATGTAAATTAATATTTTATTAGTGTTTATATTCGAAGCGAAACAAAAAATGCAATTTTTTCTAAAGTGTTAATATTTTTTTGTTCTAAGGCAGGTAGATACGGTTACCATGATCGCAAGGAATTGATGAAACATCAATTTCCACATTCGGTACCGTATTGATTGTGACACGAACTAACGTATGGTTAGTGACACGAACTAACGTATGGTTAGAAGTAGCAGCCAACGACCGCAAGTGTCGACCACCGGCAACGACGATATAATACTAGACTCCTAATAACAGGCGACCGATGTCTGTCAACACATTGAAAACTGATTATTAATGTGTAAATACGCTGCAGAATTGTTATCCGGTTAATTCACACAGTTCTCGGAAAATACAGTTACCGGTAACCTAAAATCAACAGCTGACGTTCTGTCAAAGGATATACGGGGAAGTATTTGTTTGCTTTAATTTTATCTTAGCACACAATCCTCATAATATAATAATTTAACAACAACTCTGTCATTGGAACAGGCCAATATTCTAGTATATTTTATGATTCAAAACTGATTTTTTGCTTTGATGAGAAAGGAATGTTTCAAAGTAAAACTTAGTGAAGATCTCTTAGAAGATTCTGTTTCCCATTTGATCTTCACAATATTAAGTAGGTAATTAATTTAACGAAGGTTTTTGCATTCTTGTTGTTTATTAGTAGTAATATTTCAATAGTCTTTTTATTTTATTTTAGTCTAGTAGGCAGCCCTCCTACCCACATAGAAAAAAAGTAAAACCCATAACCAGTAAAATTAGTTTAAATATTAGTGAATATCAAACTTTTGCACTTAGCTTAATAAGCAGTCTACTTACCTCATTTAATTAGAGCATATAAAGCTAACTTTCCCCCGTTCATTACTAATTTTGTCCTTTTTTTATTCTCTTTCTCCCGTTACCTTTAACTTTTCTCTATTAGTTTATTCTAGTACTTACTCACTTTTTCTTTTTATAATTTTCAGTAATTTAACTTGAAACCATGCCTGTGATGACCCGTAAGGCTACTGCTCAGGATTTGGAGCTAAAGTTGAGAACGGCCCTCCAAGAACTCAAAGACTCAAAACTCCAATATCAACAACTTCTTAAGGAGATAGAAGAGAGTGAGGAGGAAGTAAATAACATTAATAGCAAGAACTCAAGCTTAAAACGGGAGCTAGTTGACCTTCATCACCAATACTTATCTGTTGTTGATGAACGGGATCGTCTGAGGGAAGTCACAGATGGATTCAACTCGTGTAGCCATTTATATGAGGAGGCATTGTGCAAAGTTAGGGATCTAGAGGATGAATTAATTCAAGCTAATATTCAAATTTCATCATTGGAAAAGGAAAAGGAACGCACTCAGATTAAGGAAACAAACCATTTGTACAATGAATTATTAAATACATCTTGTAATCCTCACCCCATTGTCACAATAGACCTTACAGAGGACTCTTTACTTAAACATAACTACTGTCACAAAATTAGTCAAAATAAAATTAAGAAATATGCAAGACTAAATAAAATAATTAAAAAATGCAAAAAATACAAGAAACAACAAAATTACTTCACTAAAAATATTCAATTAAGGAAGGAGCGTGTTTCTCTTGTTAATAAGTTAAGTAACTATCAGATAAAATTGGAAGATAGTATAAATATTTATGAAATAGATACTCAGCGTTTACAGTCTGAAATACAGGTATTGAATCACTCACTGAAATCTTTAACCAATAAATATAATAGCTCTAAAAATCAAATCAGAGAGCATATTCTTGCTACAAATGAGTTGGTGGACAAAGTAGACTTGCTGACTCTCAGCAACACTCGGTGTTCCTGTCAGAGGGAACCCAGTCCAGTTTCCCCTCAGCTTGAGGCAACGGAGGACCCGTCCCAAACTGTTAGGGCTCAGGATTGTATCAACAACCAGGAAGTAATACCTGACATTGTACAAAACATTAACATACAGCCTGTGATTAATAGTAATAGTTTTATTTCTTGTAAGAGTGGTAAGTGTCAGTCAGTTATGTTTTCTGATAGTATAGGTAAAGGACTAGGTAGTTTAATTAGTAATAAAATGACTTATTGTACTCAAAATTATTGTATGCCCGGTTCAAATTACAAACAGATAATGGCATCAGTCTCTAAAAATGTATATTGTCCCAATACTACCATCACTATATTTATTGGTAATAGTTCCAAGATTTGTAAACAAGACATCACTGACTGTATATCAGAGTTGTTGAAATTAGATTGTAATAAAATTATTTTGTGTGCCTTTCCATATTTTGAAAAATTGTGTGATAGAAAAAACAGGTACATACACATGCTGAATAAGCATGTACATTTCTTGGCAAGTCACTATAGCGACAAGCTTTTATGTTTAGACATCAACACTTTTGTTGATAAGCTTAGGTCGACCCAGAATTCGGTTTATCTGCCTATTAGATATAGACATATAATAGCTAGTCTATTAAGTTTTCATATTTACTCGGACATAAGTAATATGTCTTCGTCTTGTGTACATATTTATAGTAGTAGTAATTGTAGTGTTAGTTGTAGTATTAATAGTACGAAGGAGGATCCATGTGTCACTATGGAGGATTCTCAATCGCAAGGTGAGACTACTAGTGGTAGGTTATTTTTGCCTGGTGATGGCATGGGGTTCACTCTGGATAATAGTCATTTAAACTAGTCAGTAGGACAACAGAAGATACTATTAGCCACATAACATCTACTAGCAATAATGTATCTTCTTGCAACCAAACATCTAGCTTTAAAAAAGGGCCTCAGCAGAACACCTTGAAATTGTTCCATCAGAACATTCAAGGTATCTCTTCCAAATTATTAGAAGTTGAAATGTTTTTAGAAAAAACCATGTATGATACTATCTGCTTTACCGAACATTGGTTAAAGGACTACCAAATGATACTTAATTATGAAAACTACACTGTGGGGAGTTGTTTTAATCGTAAAAATTTGCTGCGTGGAGGTTCCCTAATATTAGTTAAAAATTCTTTAAAATTTAATCAACGTAATGACATAGTAGGTCTCTCGGTTGAACATTGCATCGAACTGTCTTGTGTTGAGCTAGATAAGCATGTAATAGTGTGTGTATACAGACCCCCGAACTATCAAAATTTTTCACTATTTGAATCTATAATGGAAGATGTTCTGGCAAAGCTTGTAGTCAGGAATAAATCTGTAATAATTTGTGGCGATTTTAATATCAATATTTTAGAAGAAAATTCAAATAGCAGTAGGTTATTAAATCTTTTTAAATCTTTTGATTTGACTAATATTTTTGCAGAACCAACAAGAGTAACTCCATCTTCTGCTACTTGTATTGATAATGTTTTTTGTAATTGTGATTATTTGGATAAGGCTATTGTTAATTGTCTGCCATCTGATCATAGCGGACAAATGGTAACTTTTAGATGCATTACAACTAAGCAACAACTTGAAATTAAATTTAGACCAATAACGGCTGCCAAATTAAATAGCTTTAATAATTGCCTACAACACAGGCTAAGTGTAATGAGTATGGACGATATGAATGTTAATAAATTTTATGCTAATTTCTTTTCAATAGTTCATACTGAATTCAATAAAACTTTTGAAAAGAAAAGAAAAAACATTAACCCCAAATTTGTATTTAGTGACTGGGCGACTAGGGGTATTAGGAAAAGTAGGGAAAGACTATTTGAACTGTATGGCCTTAAGCCAATCATTAACACTGAAACTTTTAATAAGTATGTCGGTGCCTATTCAAAAATTTTTAAAAATACTTGCAAAGCTGCTAAAGCCATGCATATTAGCAATAAGATCAAATCGTCAGAAAATAAAATAAAAACGGTTTGGAAAGTTATAAATAACGAGACTGGCAGGAAAAAAAAGCCCAACACTAACTATGCTTTGCAGACATCTTGTGGTCCTATAAGCTCAAATCTGGAAGTAGCTGAAGAATTTGTTAAATTCTTTACTGATATACCGGTAAGGACTACGGAGGCTCTAAATTCCTCACCTGATATTTCAATAGATTTATTAAAGGCGAACGTCTCTGGCAGCCCGGCTGATTTTAAGTTTAAACATATAAACCCTATGACAGTTATTAAAGCTTTCCGGGAAATCAAAATTAAAGTGACCGAAGATTTATGGGGATTGTCTATCAAAGTTTGTACAGGCATTGTGGAAACTGTAGCGCCATATTTGGCATTAATTTTTAATCTGTGTGTGGATCAAGGAGTTTTTCCTGATTTGATGAAGTTCAGTAAAGTCGTGCCGCTTTTTAAATCTGGGGACTCCAAAGATACTAACAATTATAGACCAGTATCCGTGTTGCCAGTCTTTAGCAAGATATTTGAGAAAGTAATGCTAAATCAGATGCTTAGCCACTTCAACACCTACAAAATCTTACACGATCAGCAGTATGGTTTCACCAAGGGACGTTGTACAACTGACGCCGGTGTCACCCTATTGAAGCACATATTTACTGCATGGGAAGAGGCACAAGACGCCATAGGAATATTCTGTGACCTCTCCAAAGCATTTGATTGCGTTAATCACGATACATTACTTTCGAAACTTGAGCATTACGGATTAGGTCAACTTGCTCTTAGTTTAGTAAAATCTTATTTGTGTGATAGACAACAACAAGTTCAGATAAATGGTGTAAATTCACAGGGTTTTACAGTTAAAATGGGAGTTCCACAAGGCTCAATATTGGGTCCTTTCCTCTTTCTTGTATATATAAACGATCTACCCTATTTACTTAAAAATCAACTACACAATATGGTGTTATTTGCTGATGACACTTCCCTAATTTTTAAAATAAGTAGGCGAGCCCAGAATCTAGACGATGTCAATAATACACTGCGTCAGATCCATAATTGGTTCACAGCAAACAATTTAGTATTAAATGGAAACAAGACTAAATGCATTAGGTTTGCCTTACCAAATGTTAAAAATAGTAATTGTGACATAGTGTTGGATGATGAGATACTAGAATTCGTCGATAAAACGGTTTTCCTGGGTATAACACTTGATTCAAGGCTACAATGGGGCCCTCATATTACAACTCTTGCGGGGCGATTAAGTTCAGCAGCATATGCTGTTTGGAAGATTCGTCAATTCACAGACGTTGATACTGCGAGAATTGTATATTTTAGTTACTTCCACAGTATAATGTCGTATGGCATTTTATTGTGGGGACGGGCGGCTGACATCGAGTCTATCTTTATTCTCCAAAAGAGAGCTATTCGAGCCATATATAATCTCCGTAGGCGCGATTCTCTAAGAGAACTGTTTAAAGAAGTTAACATCCTGACGGTACCTTGTCAATATATCTATGAAAATATAATGTACGTTAGAAAAAATCTGCATCTTTTCTCTAAAAGAGGTGACAGACATAATTATCATACTAGAAGTAGGAACCAATTAGTTCAGCCGGGCTTCAGACTCGCCAAAGTAGACTCTTCTTTCATGGGGTACTGTTTAAAATGCTATAATAAGCTACCACAAAACGTTCTTGAACTGAATGAAACGAAATTCAAAACATGCATTAAACGCACACTGTGTAAGCAGGCATATTACAAACTGAGCGACTATATCGCTGATGATAATGCTTGGCTCCATGCTGGTCCTGCTCCATGAGACAGTGAATGTTTAGATAAATTGATAGTGGAAGTATACTTAATACCATTGTTGGAGCTGCTGAAGACTGTACAACTGTATTTGCATTGTATAAATTCAATCTTCCTTGTTTTATATAGTTTCATGGCCGACATTGTGTGAGTACTATGTGCTTCGGAGCTGTCATTCACTGAGTACCTACGTCTCTTGTTGACTTGAATGACCCTGGCGGCTGAGATTGTGTCATGCTCACTCAAATGTCTCGCTGATGGTGGCGCGTGTGTCGGATCATTTAGCTCCCTCCAAAATGGTTGAGCTGAATGGTGCTGATGCATGTGTCATGTTCGTGAACGGGCGCTGTCAGTTGAGACTGGTCATCTCTTAGCTGCCACGGTTTATTTTAAATTATTGATCATTTTGTTTTTGAATTGTCTTTGTTTTAATTGTTACTCTGGACACTTTTAATCAAAAACTTGCTACATCGTTCTCACATAGTGTACCACCTCAAATGAATGATGTAACAAAGGTTCTGTAATTATTCTGGCGATCTAAAAAGAGTGTCCATGGAGTTTCTTGCACGTTCTTCTCCATAGAGATCTACTTCTTGGAACGGGCATCTACGGTACTTTCACAGTTTTTATGTCTTGTGACTGGGACTGTAGCACCATAACTTTTGTAGTGTTTAATAATATTCCTTTGATTGTCTATGACAATTCAAAAGTGCCTGTAACTGGCCTACTTGAAATAAATGCTTTGATTTTGATTTTGATTTTGTTTTTGTCGAAAACAACAAAATTGCTAAAGTAATCCAATAATAGGAGTTATTACTGTCACGAATTGTTTGTTGGATTGAGCAAAAAATATGTCTAGAGTTCTAGACAAAACCGTTTATGTTTGTTTAGTTCGTAATCAAAAATCTAAGAATTTAGGTTTTGTTAGGAACGTTATTTCTTAGAAGAATTACTGTACCTATTCTCATTTTGTTACAAGTTTTTATAAGTATTTAAATTTTATCATCATACAGGTCGACGACATGCTTAAAGCTCCGATACCATCTTTTTTAAAGGTTTAGGATTCGAGTCACGAATTCTAAAAGAATCTTTTGTAATTTTAAAACTAGGTTTACGATAGGCAAGTTGTCTATTATATTGTCTATTTACATAATAAAAAACAGTTAAGACCAAAACAGGGAAAGCATTTTGAATTTATTGGTTTTTAGTCTTTTAATCCTTACTTTTTCTTTCGGAACCGTACAAAAAGCTGTGCTTTTTTTTTACGTGGTAAAATCTTCAAATGAGTCCTCCCACCCCGGGCAGGGCAGAAGGGACTGTCAGACTTGTACTGACTAAAATCCACGGTGTCCTTCAATAGCCCTTTATGTTCCGGGGTCACGATGATGGAATAAGTCCCGCGGGAGTGTAAATGAAAAAGGACAGAAATAAGGATTAAGGTTCCTGATGGTGTCTTGTCTCTGGCCTGGTTTTAAAATGAATAGTGAATATAATTAATTACAAAACAACCATTTCTAGACGTTAGGCTTAGTAGGCCGTTAGTCTAGCACTCTAGACCGACATGGCGCCTTTAAACCAGTTATAATTGAGGAAACCAGTTGAATAGAAAGTGTGGCTTTCGTAATTACTTATTCATAGTTATCTCTACTACAATTTTACATTATTATCTATAGTTCTTATAACAGTTAATCTTTGAACTACTTGATATCGTCGGGGAAATGTCACAATCAGTCTATGATCTTGAGCTGTTCTTCCGTGAAGATTATACTAAAACGATTAGATTAAAGTTAATTAAGCAATCACGTCAACGTAGTGAAGATATCAAGATTTAATCTTGAAAGACGAAGGCATTATAAAATAATCCTCTACTTTCCAGAAAGCGTGAAAAATAAATGAAAAATACATATAAACACCTGCAACTGTTTTCCTCGAGTCACCAAGCAGGCACTGATCCCGTAACGCACAACAAAACTTCTTATTTTCCCTTTCAGCGGTTGCATTCGGGAGGAACATTGACAGAATCGCGACATCTTCATTATTTTCCCGCGCCCGTCTTATCCTTTCTTGTCCAACTGTTTTTGTTGTTAAATGTAGTCGAGATTTAAGGTCTTCACTCAACACGTCCGCTGACATTTTTGGCTGTACGTATAGCAACTTTGTTTAAAAAAAATATGTTAAAAAAGCGCGCCAAGTTTGACGTTTGCCTTGTTCGGATACGCGCGTGTGTAGGCTTCGCGGCTCGCGGTGCGGTACTGAGCGACTTGACGGACTACACGGAGGGAGCGAGCCGAGTGTAGGCATGATGTAGGCTGTCGATTAACTTAATTGATCGGACGCGATAAGAAATGTTTCGGATTCCCTTCAGAGATGTATCTCATTGAAGTTATGAGGAAGTGCATCGTTGGTATTAATTGGAAGGCACGTATGAAGATGCCGCGATAATCAAATATCTAGGCTTTGCAACTTCTAAGGTTTCAATACACGAAGCTAGTTTTTGAGAACAATTTTTCAAACCTTCGAAAACAAGAAGTTAGCTGTAAAATGAACAATTTCTATGAAAAATTACAGTAATATGCATAACAAAAGCGTTGCATTTAAAAACAAAGGTTCGTTATGAATAGTGCATGTAACTGATAACGTGAACGCACGTGTTACAGTTCACCAATGTCACGTTTACCGCTCGGATATCCATTAACTAACCGTTGAGTTAATGAGCATTCTTCATTGAGAAATGAATGTTTTTCAAGTGCACTTAATTGGTGATCATTTTACTTGTAGTGAATCATTGTCACAGGTGGCATAGGAATGCCTGACAACCAGAGAATTTTCAACGTAGACAATAAAAAAAAAAGAATTAAAACATTCGAAAACTTTTTACGTTCCAAAATAAATATTAGTCGCAAAAGAGGATGTAGTATTTGTGTAACTACTTATTTGAAAAGAGTATGTAACCACGCAGTTTCTAGCGCTCTCGTGGGCCTTGTACTTCATTAAAAAAAGTTTTATGATTTCTTACACGGTACCAGTATACTTGTGCAAATCTAGACTTGCACAACGTTTAAAAGAATTTTCATTTGAGCGTTTTCGTCGTAAAGGAGGGAAAACTAATTTGGACCTTATTGGTCCTCGACTCCTCGTAAAATTGATTGCACACATAACTTTATTGCATGATTGTGTAGTTTATCTTGATATGTGTTGTATTGTATTAGTCGATAAGGTTCTATTGCAATACCCTTTTTATTGGTATTGTGTTTGTGTGTAATAATAATTGTGTCTTTAGAAATGTATGTATGTTATAGACTTGTTGTGTCAAGTGACAGTGTAGTCTATGATTTCATTTGGTTTACATTAGTCTAATTTGAAAAAAAATTGGCGAAGAAAATTCTTATATTTAGATCTTGGAAATATTATACTTTATTGTAAGTACACCAAAATTGTTTTAAAATATTGCTAAGGTTCTATCCTAGCTTTAAAACTGAAGCCTCATGAAACTTAATGTAGGGTTTGTGTAGACAATTTACAGACGCCTGTAGGTCAACCAATCCCAATCTGTCAAATTTTAGTAATCGAACATTAACCTTCCATTAATGTGGTAAGGTTGAAAATCGGGTAAAGAAATTTGACAGATTGGGGTAGGTTGATGTGCTGGCGTCTGAACGTGTACATTCATATATCACTTTAAAATATTACAATTTATGATGTCATAACATTTCTAATTGAGTGTGTGATCGCGATAACGATAATGTTTCTTTATAGTCGTAATTTGTTTCAAAACTGTCAACTTGAAAATTATGTTGCATAAATTAAATATGATGTATCGTTGCGTTGTGTAATTTGTTCAACTTAAGTTCAAGTCAAGTAGTTCCGTGTTTATTTTACGTATTATAAATATAAAAACAGTGGTTTGTAGTCATTATGTTCTTCTTATTCAAATCATTTGCAAAGCTAAATTGATCGTTACGACGCGACGTATTTTACAATGTCATTTGTCTATCATCAAAATGAGTTGACATCATATTAAGTGTAGACCAAAAATTGTTGCTGCCATACATTGTAATATCTTTAAATATCAGACATGTGTTTTAAACGTGTGCTTATTTTTATTAATATTTAATTAGAAACGTCATCGAGAGCAGCAATAAATCTTTATGAAGTGTTATGTGTCATTTTTGATATCATTAATGTCAGTGACGGTAATGGCCGACTTTTGTCATTACCATCGACAACAAAGTTGGAAGTTTACACCCGTTTTCGATGATTCACGTTATTTAATCGTGAAATACCTCGTATAAGGGCACACGAGTGAAGCAAGGACGTTTACTTCTCGAAGTAAAGCACAATAATGTCCGGATTATTGATGTTACTTCGCCATTAAGAAATCGCGTGTTTTTTCGCCCACACCGTGTGACTCAGGCTTTACTTAGCGTCACGGCGATAAATAGATGATCATACTTGATCTGTGCCGTGGTATAGACAATCGTATTTTTTTTTCTAAACCTACAAGACAAGGAGTCATGTGGGTTGTGTGAAACCGTTTCTATTTTGCGATGTCCCAAATCAATTAACGGGTCTTTGAATATATAGGTATTAATAAACATTTGTAAAAAACAAAACAGATAACCACAGACGTTTCATTTAAATTATAATAATTTATTAAGTTTAGATTTCTCAGACCGGATCTTAAATAAAAGATATAAACGTTACGTATGGATATTAAATTCGAATATTTATGATGTGGACTGATCTTAATTAATGATTTAATCTAATTAAAAGTAAATCACAACTTTTAGTACACGCTATCGTAACTAACATAAAAAGTTTCTGTCCAATTACCGAAAAGCATGACGTCATTTTTCTAGCTTTTGATTGGCTTATCTTTTTGTGTGCGTTAAGCTGGCGTGTCCATCTTAACAAGGATTAATTAGACTCTAGCATTAAGCTCAAAAAGTAGTACTGTTATATTAGTAGACAGTTAATTGTTATTAAAACACCGTTATTTAACGGAGGTGCATCCTTGAGAGATTTGGAAAACAGTTAATACAACTTAATTCAAAATGGCAATAAATATTCGCCAAAGTAATTTGAGTCCGTGTTAGTAATAGAATCGGAAGCCATAGCTAACTTGCGGTTAACTACCTACGAGACAAGTAATTTAATCTATGTGTACTTTGAAGAACTATTCGATCGGTCAGACCGCCTTATGAAGTGGTTCAACAAGGTTTCTCAGAGGACATGGATACTTGATTACTCTGACATAACTAGTATGACATCATGTTGCCCACTGTATCATATTTTGGTAACACGTGTTTCTATTTTTTTGTTTTTGCAAGTAAATTATTTTTATAGATGCTTTTGCGTGCCAATCACTAAATAAGAAAGAAAAGGAAAGACGAAAAAGGTCAAAACTTATAAAAATATTTCGAACGTATTCAAAAATTTCATAAAAGGAACGTTACTGATTGATAGAACCATTATATTACGAAAAAAAAAATACCTGTAACCGAAGCAAAAGGAATACTTGCAAGATTGGTCCTTCAAACAATACCTTCTTCAAAGACCAGTTAAAAAATAAGTGTTCCAAAACAGATTACCGTAATCACTCGTGAGTATCATCGAATATTTTTGTCTCGACCGTCATCGTTACATTTGGGTCCGTGTGGGAGTCATTGTACATTAATTTTGTACAAAAACCACACTTGTACTCAAAGAAATATATAAAAAATAGCTTGTACCTGATTACTGTCCCGTTAGAGTGAAGGATGTTATTAATTTTCACTTCCATTTTATTTATTACGAATGAATCATTGCGCTTCGTAGAAAATAAATGAGAGATGATTGTGATCAAAATTAGTGTCCTAAATTTTTGACCTAGTGTGTTGTTTTGGAACAGTAGCGTTCTGTTACTGTGTACTTAAGCTTAGTTTTAATGCACTATTTTTTACAGAAGATCGTGCTACCGGAAAAATATCACCATCTGTTTTACATTTTTTTCTCGCAAGATGTCGTTTATTCAAAGAAGCTCGTATTTAGCTCTTTTTAAAGGTCAATTTTATATGTAACAGTCCCTCAAAACGCTCGTTTATCGCCATGTTTTAGTGACTGGGGTTATGTCCATGTTTGGTTTTGAACTAAGACCTTCGAATGCAGATGAATCAATGGTTATTTATTAATAAACGACTACTTCAGCGAATTAGTCGTTTATTAATAAATAACCATTGACTTCAGCGAATTGAGGAGCTCGTGGCTAAATAATTACAGCCGCATAGGCCGATCTTCCGGGTTAAGCCGCGCTTGCCGAGGTTGGTCTGTGGATGGGTGACCATCTGTCATAGCGAGTTTCCTCCGTGCCTCGGAAAGCACGTAAAGCCGTTGGTCCCGGCTGTCATTTGTAGATCTTTGACAGTCGTTACTGTTAGTCATAAGCTCTAAAATCTGACAACCAGTCTTACCATGGAGTATCGTATTACCCAGTTACTGGGTTGTGGAGGTCCGATAGGCAGTCGCTCCACGTAAAATACTGATATTCAGCTGCATCTGGTTCGACTGGAAGCCGACCACAATATAGTTGGAAAAAGGCTAGGCAGATGATGACTACTTCAGCGAATTCCATGAAATCAAAATTATTGGTGACATAATGATCACAGTTCAAATCATCAATCGGCTGTGTCATACAAACTAATACCACCAAGAATCTATAATTTGTGTTAGAAACTACTGTTATTTTCTTAGAAGACCTAAAATAACTGTTATTTCTTCATGGAACTGTTCCACTATTACATTAATCACAATAGTAGGAGCCGCCCTCTGTCCAATTATAGGAATCCTTAAAATAACAAGCTTGTAAGGCATCATTAAACGTAATGTGGTTCTTCGGTAGTAATTGATCGTTGTCTTTCAATTTACAAGTGTTTTCGGTTAATACTCGGTGATTAGTCGACTTATACGTCTTTGTTATTTATTGTGAGCAGATTAAGGGGGATGCTCCAACCAGCCCGCGAAATTCAAATTTTTTTACGTTTTTTGCAATTTGCAGGCCAGTGACATGTTGTAACTTTATAAATATTTGTGTTGCGCAAATAACAAGTATAATTTTAAATATCAAAAATATCAAAAAACTCGCTCCATCAGCTCTCACACAGAAAAGGTGCATCATGTTAAAATCTCCGAAATCTAACTACGATGCACCTTTTCTATGTGAGAGCTGATGGAGCGAGTTTTTTGATATTTTTTATATTTAAAATTATACTTGTTATTTGCGCAACACAAATATTTATAAAGTTACAACATGTCACTGGCCTGCAAATTGCAAAAAACGTAAAAAAATTTGAATTTCGCGGGCTACATCGAAGCAATCACCTTAAGGAGTAGAATGATTACTTTTCTAAGGCTATTCGGTTTTACGCAGTATTATCTGCAAATCGCGGTTGTAAGACTAAGAAAATCGACGACTTTGTATTACTTTGGTTAAACTTCAAAACTTATTAATTTTTGGCCCTTTGATCACGTAATTTTCAATAAAATTGCATAAACTTCTCAATTTAAGTCCAACAAGGTGACAAAGTAAAGCATAAAGCCAGATGTTCCAAAAACCTTAAAAATAGCTCGAAGGTGTTGCCATATCAAAATTCAAAAATTTCATTTCCACTTATGAGCATGGAAGCGTATCCGAGGCTGTGGCAATGGCAGTGGCCGTTTTTTCTTGGTCCTTACCTTACACTACCATATGGAGGATAGGTAATGACGCTCCTTGTACGGAGATGACGGCGCAGGCGCAACCAGGTATTTTGATACACTGTTGCTAAGATTAGATGGTTTATTATGTTTGTAAAAGTGTCTTTATAACCTACTTGCATAAATAAACATCATTTCTTTTCTTTTTTCGTTGTTAAACAAGTGAAGTTCTAGTGTTACATTTCGTACTTCTTTCTATTTGGTGCTAATTTTAAGAATGGTATGTGAAAACTTAGATTTGGTAATGTATCAAAACTATTTCTATCAATTTTGTTCACGGCAGCTGACAAAGTCCAGTGAAAAAGGCGGGAAACTGGATGAGTTAAAATTGAAAATAGAAAATGGGACAAATTCGAAAAAAGTACAATTTAAAAAGAGAAGCAAAACAAAGGACACTGGACAGGTGGTCAGTGGATTCGCTCAAAAAAACTTTTTTTTTCTATACTGCTTGTGACGCTCTGTGGCTGTGTGTATCATTCATAGTGTTGCTCGGTATGTACAATATGTACATAATGTACAATTAGCTATGAACTAGGATATGTGTACAACGCGATACATTACACCTTATTAAGCGATTGCTCCTTATAGCTGCGTTGAATGCGTAAATTATGTTATTACAACTCCCGTATAAAAGGACAAAGTATCATAACAGTTATTCTATTTATTTGCGGGTTTTTGTAATAGATAGGTATCTGGAAGTTCTTAGTGATTAATTTATTTTGACAGCGTTTTTTTCTTCAATTGAAATATTGGCCGGTAAGGACTTCTATTTTGCATTTTTGTTTCGAAGAAATAACTTCATGATTTTTTAAAGCTTATTTCTATCAACTCGTACCTTAGAATCAAAAAATGGCATTCCACATTGCGTAGCACACTTTTATTATCACATTTCCAACTATTAGAATAAGAAGGAAGCCATGGTGATCTTAAAGTTGAAAAATCGAAAGTCATTATTTCTTTATTCAACTTTCAAAATCAGCACATAAAAAAAAACAATTTTAGATGAAACGGTCCCTCAAAACGCCCACCATTCGCCAATTGCAGTGTTTCAGTAGCAGGGAAGAACTGGCGAATCAAACTCCCCAGTAACTTTACCATTGCAAGTGTGTTACACAATTTCCCCACAACAGAGGTCCTAAAAAGCCAGTTGAGCAGAATCGTAATTTGCATTGCGATCAAATTATCCTATAAGTATTTGAACAATAAAATATTTTACGATTCTGTTAAAGTGACCCTTTTAGACCCGTGGTCCTTATCCCCAAATAAAGGCAAGTACTCACCAGCGCGGAACACTTCACCGCAGCCATCGCAGCGGCTCGCGAACTGGGCATCGTAGCAGTTGCCGCAGTAGATCTTGTCGAGCTTGGAGCCGAACTGCTTGTCCACCAGCGACACGCGGCACTTGGCGCACAGGAAACAGGCCTCGTGCCAGTGCTTGTCTTTGTACGACAGGTCCTGAGGAAGATGAGGTTTCGTTAAATCAAAATCAAAGCATTAATTTCAAATAAGCCAGTTACAGGCACTTTTGAATTGTCAAAGACATTAAACACTACAAAATTATGGTGCTACAGTCCCAGTCACAAGACATAAAAACTGTGAAAGTACCGTAGATGCCCATTCCAAGAAGTAGATCTCTATGGAGAAGAACAGGCAAGAAACTCCATGGACACTCTTTTCAGATCACCAAAATTATTACAGAATCTTTGTTACATCATTCATTCTTAGATGGTACATATGTGAGAACGATGTAGCAAGTTAAAAGTGTCTATAGTAAAATTTAAAACAAAGACAATTCAGAAAAAAGTCAGTGGCGAACGGAAAGACTCATGTAAGTCAGAATTAACAGTGGCAACCACCAGAAAAGCGCTAAGAAAATAATGCTCGACGTATTCCGAAGAATGACTTTAACTATCTTGGATCCTGCAACGAAATTGATATGAAAATAATAGTGGAGGAGTAGGAAAAGAGGTCTATGAAATTTATACAAATATAGATAAAAGATGGTTGTGGAAAAGTCTACAGGACATCAATAGCTGGCCAGTATACCAAACCCATGCAATACGCAAAAATGAAAGAAAATGATTATGAGAAAGATGGTGGAATGTCTTACGTGCCAAAAACACGGTATTCTTTATTTTGTATAGGCCCTTCTCTACAGAAAACAATTTAACTTCACAAATCATGTAATCTGATGTAAAACGCGCTACTGTGTTAACGACAACGTGACTCGAATCTTAACCACTACATTATTCAATTTCAATAAATGACATCGGCCAAACAAAAATAATGCCGAGCCTCAAAAATAATCAAAAACGCCATGAATAGGACATGACAAAATCTTATTTAAATAAAGGCGAGGTTTACAAAAAAACACCAAAACATGATAACAATTATTAATATGTTTAAATCCGACGTAAGGGACATTAATCACAGATCCTCCCATCAGATCTTCAATTAGATGGAAAAACCGGACTTTGCGCAAAAAACGTATTATTTCTCGACATAATGTTGACTACGAAGCGTAGGCGGTAATTATTGCCTTCAACTTACTGGTAACATACCAAACCAATCAATTGTTATAGAGCTCTAACTTATAAGGACAACATTAACTTTATCATTCCTAAGATTTGCTCCTAAATTGCATAACAACCTACATCTCAATTGGTGGAAATACCAGCCATCGTACACAAAACTATTTCGGTCCATGATTCATAAACATACATTTTCGATTTCATATAAACACTCGAATGCAAATCCTATTTGTTACATTCATATCAAGTTCACTGACCATACACTGAGCATACTACGCAAGTATTTTCATCTTTCGGGTCAACGCTAACGTTTGAGATTAAAAACTCAAATACATTCTCTCACGTTGCATTTGACGTGTTTAGTTCAAGTTTCAAAATAAATCTCCCCTCATTCTGAATTCTATTCCTGGCGGCGGTGCGAGGACCGACAGAACGTACATTTAAAACTGAATGTCGTAATGTCAATAAAATATGAATGTTTATTTTGGCCGATTACGAAACTCTTAGAGCTTCTTGGATAGCGTAAATCTTAAAAGAATCGTCTGACGGATCCACCCAAGATTTTCAAGGTTGGCTCTAAACGAAAACAAGAATACTGTATCCGACCCAGAAATAGTTTAGTTTGTGCTAACACGCGATTTGTTTTCTGTTAGCGATCTTCAATTTGTTCCAAGTCCAGTATGCAGTGGAAAACAGTTGGATGTAATGCTAACAATATTGCCGGTGAGCGCCCGTCGTAAGTAAACACACCGCTAATGTGTTCTTGACTGCCGTGATAAATAGCATCAAGGGGGTTATAATTTATGAGAAATATCATCCATTACTTGACAGTGTCCAAACTGTCATTCAATTATTAGAGAACCATGATTTAGTGGCTTTGGTTCATTTATTTTGAATTTTGTACAATCATAACCGAATCAATTGATGTGTTAGAATAATACAATTTAATTTCTATGATTGCCTTGATTCGGGGGTTCATAAGACAATTTGGGGATAATATTTCAGTAAACGATCATGGTAATTTATCATGGGTGTATTTGAACAATTGGTTCAGACAAACAGTAGAAGCGCTTGCAACTGCGGACGGGAGAAGTCATTGGTTGTTCGTCGAGATAAATGTATAATGTTTGGCGTAACGTTCACGTTATGTTGGCTTGGCAGCGCTCTGCCTGGGGCCGTGTGCAGAGGTGCGCCCGAAGAATCTGGGCCGGCTGGAGTGACATTACTAAATTTGATCGGTGAAACAAAGCTGACGAATGCCGTGGATTCTAATCCTATTCATACCACACATACAACTCGCGAAGAATTCTGTGTCAATGATATTTTCAATGAAACTCAGGTTGCAGATGCAGTTTAGGTCGTAGATTTGAGATGGCAAGAAAACAAAAGTGATATAGTTGCCATTATAGACAGTGAAGACATCTTCAATGAGCTCTCAATCAACCTGACACAAACCGAGCATTTTGCCAATTCTCGTTTGTTGTTTAGCCGTAAGATTATCTTTCCCGAAGCCATTATTTATCAACTCGAAATAGCGTTCGTCTCAGCAATTTATGGCGCATTGAACTATTTTAGTTACTGAATCGTATCCTATATCAAAACAACTTATTTCGCAATCGATTTTCTTAACGCAAAATTGACAAGAGGTATTATGTTAAAAGAGTTAGAATACAAACACTAGAACAAAGAGAAAGTAGGAAAACGATATTGCAATGACCTAAAACTTATACTGAAAAATCTAATGAAAATTCGATACCTTGGCTGTTGAATAACAATGCGTAGACGACAAAATTGATCTAGCCAGTCAAAAATGAACCTAAAGGTAGGGGTATGCTAATTGAATCTGAACTTAAAGTAGCTAACCTTAGAGTCGATACCGATGGTTTTGTTGCATTCTTCGCAGCCGTTGGCGAAGACGCTCTCGTAGCACTTGATGCAGTAGGGGTGCTCATCCCTCAGGACGTAGCGCTGGCCGGTCAGCGACTCGTCGCATTGCCAGCAGCAGAAGTGACCGCTGTGCCAGTCCTTGTTCATCGCCTTGGTGTATTCGCCACTGAAAATAAGCTGGAACAAAGAAGATGAGGTTAGGGGTTGTGAAACCTTCTTGGGGTATCTTAGGTCCAACTATGTTTAACAAGTTGGGTTAAGTAAATGGATTTTGATATCAAAACAACTGGTAGGCAAGATTTTGATTAAGACTTTCTGGAATAACTTAATATCTTCTTAAATGGTTTTGATGATACCGTATCGTTCATTCATTATGTTTGTAAAGTTAATATTCCATCGTATTCCTTGATGTTTATATTAATTGTCTGTGTTGTTTACAGGGTGTTAAAAATAGATACTTATATTCATGACTTCTGTCATCATGTTTTCACTTTCTATCTAGTATAAGTATCTATGAAGTCATTCATTACGCGATGGTTATTATTCATGGTTAGTACATAATGTTTCTGTCAAAGAATCATTTCAAAACATCGGATAGATACCTTAAGTTAGGTCGGGTATGTGAGGGTGGCCAAAACACGCCTAACAAAGAACATGATATAAACAATGTTACGCATGTCACTGCGAGGGAGGAACGCGCGGTAATCGACACTTGACTGGCACGATAACACTGGCGTCACTACACGGTCGAGAGATTGGCCACCACAACACATACCCATCGTCGGCGTTGGTGGTGGTGTTGGTCTGTTCCACTTCCGTGACTGTGACATCTCCATCCTTAGACTCCCTGCGCTTGGAGGTCTTCTTGACCTTCCTGGTCTTGCGCTCCGTGGTGGTATACTGGACTTGTACGTCTACGTCAGCCATGGCACTAGTCGGGGTTGTTCGTTAGGAAGATACGATATCACCGGACGCGGTCGCGACCCGAATTCGAATGGCGAGCAACGGTGGCCGAATCGCAGGAATTATTCCAGAATGTTTAGCGCTCGGGACGGTGGGGGGAGTTTGGGATTTAAATTTGGAAGAGTGACGGAGAGGGCAGGTGCGCGGGCGGCGTTTCCGAACTATGGCGACTTGAAACCGCGCGTTTTCCTATCCGAGATCCGCTGGTATCCTTCCCTTGTAAGCGATACGCGAGCTGAGCTGGTTGAGTGCGAAATATGAATATTAGGACCAGCTTGCAGAGTTATCGACTGGCCGAGATTCCGAGTAGGTTAAAATTTGAGAACAATCACAGATTTACGCGTGTTCCGACCTATAAACGCACAATTAAGCTTTAATGTTTGTGCAGCGCAAACTGGTTGGCGTGATAATTGATGCGTTTGACATATAGATTAATTTTATTGATGCTCATCGTTAGCTTCTGACATATTGTTTAGATAGGGTAGAATTAATAACAACGTGTGCTGAGTACAAAGTGTACAAATGATAAATTATGTGATAAAGATCGGACAATTAAGAGCTTCATGAATGTATTTGAGGATCATTCACTAGTAGATATTACAATGTGAAGGGACCAGGTCGCGGAGATGCAATCAGTAATACAATCAATGATATTTACTTAGCCACAGAAACAAAAAATAACAAATTTAAAAACCAACCAGTATCGTCCTGCCACAAGAATTCCCGATCAACTTTACAACTTAGGCGGAATAGTCGCCAGTCTCAGTGTAAGTTGCAAACGTACTACAGTACGAAGTTAACTTGACCAAGTAACCTCCTTACTCCTAATGGACGGCTGAAGCGTCAATACTTCTGCATATTTTATTACATTCGACATAGAATATAACAAAATGTAATCCTCCAAGGTAACAATTAGCAGGATAGAACCTATTTACCTGTTTTCTAGGAATTATTATTTTTGTGTTATAACATTACTATAATTTGTGATATATTTATCCTTCGAACAAGAGAATAATTTGATGGCTTAGATGACTAGATCTAAGTATTGAACCGGCAAAATGCTTGTTATGGACGCAGCCCTACACCTCGCTTGGTGGGACGCAAGTACAACAAAGGGATGAGTAGAACAAACTAACTTGCCACTTGCGGTATGGCCCAGTTAAATTAGGCTGAAGATCAGCACTTATTGAACATCAATTACAAAAAAACCCGTCCTTAAAACACCCTTTCATTTTAACTTTGCATCAACAATATGAAAGGACTGATGAACAATGGAAACAAATGACTTCTTTTTTTACGTGGTAAAATCATCAAATGAGTCCTCCCACCCAGGGCAGGACGGGAGGGACTGTCAGACTTGTACTGACTAATATCCACGGTGTACTTCAATAGCCCTTTACGTTCCGGGGCCACGGTTAGCCGATAGTCCCGCGACCCCGAAACAAATGAGTCCTGGAGTGACGCTAGGGAGAGATCTAAATCCAGCAGTAGTCAACGATAGACGGTGTGCATTAATTTAAAAAAAAACCGAAGAATTTTTTGAAAAGTTCGTTCAGAAATCTAGATACCAAAAAGTTTCGCAACCACAAACAAGAATGCGAATAGTCAACAAAAGTAGGTAACTGCCAACTTTTGTAACAAAACCAGAATCTATTAGTTAGAACAACAGTTCTCCGTAACGTCTTCAAAGACATTATTTATTTACATTTCTCAGTAGTTTTTGTACTAAAAGCTTGCGATTTGATGGCAGTATTGATGGATGGCTTGTGTATTCTTTAACTGTTATGTTTTTTTTTTGTGGAAAAGGGAGGGAAGGCCTTCGTCCAATCGTAATGAATGTAAAGCTAAATAGATGATAATAATTGTTAAGCGTATTTTAAGTAATTTTATTTATTTTATATTAATTTAAAAAGTTGTTTAAATATCAAAGAGTGCTGATGCTGAAAGATATTTTGTGTTTTTTTGGATTTCCAAATTTTCCAAATAGGGAAACTTGGAAAAACTAATGTTAAAAAAAATTATGTATGATCTTGAGCCAAAATACTTAGTCATTTCGAAAGATAAAATTATATATTTATTCATTTTGATTTCAAATATTAACGGAAATGTCAACTTTTCTTTCTTTTCCGTCTAGGAATAAGTACTATTACGATTTCAAATTACCATGTTATCTGTCAAAATGAAAGAAGAGCGGCAATACAACTCAAAAAAAAAAATTACAAACAATTTTATTTTTATTGTCACTACAATTTATTTCCGAATCTCACAGATCACCGAAAAATAAATGGAGCATACGTCATTTGTTTTTAACTGCAGTAATGATTAACAATTCTAAGAAAATTATTACAAAAATATAAGGCACAAGACAAAAGTAGATCGGACGTAGGAAACCTAATATAAGCTTGAACCAGAATTTTCTTCTGAAAACTGATTCATATGAAGCTTTCATACCAAAAATTCTATGCGTGGTTGTTAATAGAGAATCAGCAACTAAAATTATGAATTATTAATCATCACATCATAGTGTCATATATCTCATCATCTGCCTGCCTTTTCCTGATTATGTTGGCGTTGGCTTTCATTCTGTCCGAGTGCAGTTGAATATCAGTATTTTACATGGCGCGACTCCCAATCTGACTTCCACAACCCAGTTACTGGGTAAGACTGCCAGATAATCGAACTTCTAACTACTTTTTATAATTTTTTTGGGGTGTTAAACTACTCAAAAGAGTCTCCGAATACTTACTAACTAAAAATCACCCTCTACCTC